>JAOXNO010000003.1:7452669-7527787 GCA_028565335.1 Limnodromus scolopaceus
TTCTCTCTGGGAGGCCGAAAAGAGTGTTAGGCAGAAAAGTTCTACTCTTGCCGAATGTCATTTATATATTTCAGTCAAGCCGAAATGACCATAAAATTCTCTATAACAATAAGTGTAATCTATCCAAAACAACAACATAGTAAATGTAAATTTAAAGTGATACATTATTGAAATCTTAACTTGGGATTGCTAAAACAAAATGATAACTATTAATTTTCTTTAAATATCTTAGGGAAAAGAAAAATAAGCAAGAACCTTTTAAAGTTAATTTACAATATGTTTACCATTACAGTTGATTGTTCTTGTCCTTTGGAAGAATCTTGAAAGATTTCTTCATGGATTAACAACTCCTTCCCAGTTTCCTTGGATAACTAGACTTTTCCTACTTTCCTTTTTTATTTCATTTTGTTATGAAGATTATCCTTTCTCGATTCCATTCCCCTTTAATCCGGTCAGTGCCCTACCAGGGTGTGCTGGTGCAGATGACTCCATGTATGATTATTAGGATTTCTGTTGGTGCAGCAGACTGGCTCAGTGCAAAAGGTTGCACTTGAGGGTGGTAACACTGTGCTGCTAATTGCTTGCCCTGCGTTTACTTTGCACAGTGGACCTGCCCGGCTGCCACTAAGCCTCAGTGCTCCAAGTAAATGTACTCACCTATTGCACCTCGAGTACTTGCTGTAATCACATTTTAGGGAGAAATCAGTGCCCTCCTTCTGTGTATCTCATCCCTTCCACCTCATCCGTTTCTTGCTCTACAGCGCTGGGTCCTCGTGTAGGCAGTTGTCTTGGAGCACATCATGCGAAGGCAGGAAAGGACAGGCTACTGCCTTCTCAAGAGCCTCATATCAGTCTGAGGTGGAAGGCAAAGAGTTTCAGGAAA
This sequence comes from Limnodromus scolopaceus, assembly GCA_028565335.1. Taxonomy (NCBI): domain Eukaryota; kingdom Metazoa; phylum Chordata; class Aves; order Charadriiformes; family Scolopacidae; genus Limnodromus; species Limnodromus scolopaceus. The sequence goes on from JAOXNO010000003.1 coordinate 7,453,553, forward strand.
AGAATCCTGACCCATTTTGAGGGGGATCAGGTACAAAAAGATGTGGCACATATACCTGACATAGGTCTCACGCTTCCCCTCACAGTGGCTCTGTTCTGCGAGGCTGTTTTCACCTGTAGTAACTTTGGTTGTAATGTGAGCAGCGCGTGTGTCTGTGCCTGAACGCAGTGGACAGTTTACCAGTAGGTTTATTAATATACAAAAAGTAACTGCTGGAACTTGTTTAGAGATTATAAAGGGCCCAAACCAAAAGAGCAAGAGGAATTCAGTGTGAAAGCTTAAGTATGGTTTGGGTTCCCAGCTGCCACTGAAGCTGGAAGAGCTGAGTACTTGTAAGGGAGCTTGATGATTTACTCCATTCACACCTGCAGGGAATTCCTTTCTGCACCACTTACCTGCCGGTCCAGCAAAAGTACCAAATTCCAGTCTTAACAGTACTTAGGACCATGAGTGCCTGCAGCTCATCCCTTGTGTTAGAAACAGTCTCCAGAAGCTATGAAAGGGAAGCTGCTTTCCTGCTCTATTTGGGGCATTCCTCAGGCACGTATTGGGATGCTCTACCAGCCCTGTTGGCTTGTTCTTCCTATGCCCCCCCATACAAGTGACCCTCACCTGGACATTGAAATGGGCGGCCTGGCTAACATGGCAAATACGTGTCCTTTGGCAGAAAATCCTCCTTTCTCCCCCAGTTGACACAGCACGTGCCACTGAATGGGATCACACATGTTGCACCAGACGCACTGTATAAATAAGGACACGAGTGTACATTTTAAACACGTCACCCTCTGTGTGTACACATGAACATGTGCAAGATAAACACAAAACTTGCAGGGCAGATCCTTGGCAGACATCGGTTAAGCCCAGCGTGACATCTGACGCTGCAAAGCTGATCTGCACCCGCTGAGGACTGAGGCCACAGCTGTAAAAACAGAATTTGTGAAATATAGGAAATATTTGGGCTCAAACACAACGTAGCAAAACACGCGGTCCGTGCCTTTCAGTCAAACGGGGTCTGTAGCTGTGATGCCATGGAAACTCAAAACGCTACAAAGCCAGCCGTACAGGAGTGAATCCAAACGCGGTTCGTGCGTTCACCTCGGGAAACGGGCAGGAACCAGAGGAGCAAAACTCAGCTTGCCCAGAGCCCCTCCGTCAGCAGCGCCCCACGTGCAGGTTTGCTCATGAGGTTATTTCACAGGGCTCATAAAACAAGCGCGGCGTCTGTCAGTGTCCCTCACACCTTAAGAAACAGCCCTGTCTGTTTGAAGCCTAGTGAAAGGTGGGAGCGGGGAAGATAAATAGTCTGTCTCCTAGCTACATTCTGCCTGTGGATTGAAGTAGATCAACACAAATATTTGTGTGTACGGCATGCTCCAGAGCCTGCAAGCGCCTGCTGGCAAAGTGCAGGCAAAGGTAAAGGAAAAATGCGTGCTCCTCTTTAAAGCAATTATCCTTATATATTAATAATGTCATCTATAAGCACTCTGAGAAGTTAACAATGTACACTAAAGCAAAGCAAAAAAATTGCAAACGTTTAGTGAAAGGAGAAGGGGTAAAATGTAGTAAAATATGCCTCTTAGCACTTTTCTATGTGTTAAAGCCTGTGTTGTCTCTGCGTATGGTCCTCGTAGTCTATTTGTTATCCTTTGGGAGCACAGCCCTTGCTGAACTCCAAGATTGAATCTGACAGCCCAAGAATGCTGTTGTTTGTTATGGATCGGAGTCTCTTCCCAAGCATCTCCACTGAGTCACGCCAATGCAAGGTAGCTGAATCTGACCCTGTATCACTTCCCTTACCATGGCATTGAAACCAAGTGTGAGTTTTCTCTTTGCATATTACCCATATTTGGGCATTTCAAGGCTTATTTGAAGTTTAAGGGTCTAATAATGAAAAGGAATATATATGCATGTGTATATAGGTACATGTAATTGGAAGTATTTTTCTTCCCTTCTTTCTTGGCATCACTTATGTCTTGTCTGCAGTCAGGTTCCTGGGGGCTGCAGAGCTAAGTGAACTCAGTGCAGTGTTTTGCCAATAGCACAAGCATTGATGACAGTTTTCAGGCTTCTCTGAAATCAGTTGGGAGGGAAACTTGTGGCAGAGTTGGGTGTTGTTAGAGCAACAGCAGCAAGTGGTCCATCTGTCCTGCAGGACTGGCCCTTCCAGCTCCTTCCCAGGACGGAGAGGAAGGAAGCACCTTCTTTCTCGCAAGAGCTTGGCCACCAACTCAGTTGCCCTTATGGAGAAGAAAGGCATGAAACCCCTGTACCGACCTCTCAGTTTCTCCTCCACTGAGCATGTAGGAAGAAATGCCCCATCTGCCATCCTCTGCTCATACTTTTTAAGGGAGAAACCGTGTTTCCTGCCACTCATCCCATGCATATCCAGATCAGTGAGAAAAAGGAGAAGTGAAGCCCCTCTCAGCTTACAGCCAGGAGCAAGACAAGACCTTGTCCCTGTCTTACCTACCTCTGAGCAGTCCTGAGCCAGTAACGTGCTATGGGCACATCCTGATGCCAGTGTTCCCTCCCGCCACGTATGAATTGCCTTAGAAGATCCCTGCCCATCTAGCCACGAGGGATTCAGGACTCCACTATCACGTTGCTTTTCTGTGCTGAAAATTGTCAGGATTTCATCACATAACGTGTATGCCTTGGTGCCAAAGAGAGGAACGGCAATTTTGCATTGCTGAGACGTGCAGCAGCAGGGAGGGAGTGGGATTTTCCAAAAGAGGGCATAGCACAGCTAGAAATAACTGCCTTTAAAGTGGTGACATTTTTATGCATGGAAGAGCTAACTTAGAACATTTTTAGAGGATTTTATAAATCCCCCTGAGCCCAGTGCCACTGGATTCATCATATGAGGCACCTGTTTTACAGGGAGAAGGTATACAGGAAACAACCAAATATATGGTTCTTATGCTGTCTCTAACTTTCCCTAAATAGCTCTTCTTATAACCGCAGGTAGCATATGCGAAAAGCATGATGAAACCCTGAAAGTTTGGCTGGTTTTGCATTTCTGTCCTTGAAAGAGAAATGTAAACTTCTTTTTTTTAAAAAAAAAAAGCTGTAATATTCTCTTACGTGTCCTTTCTGCATGGTGTACCTTGCCGGGTGTATCTTAATATCAGTGGTTAATTTTTGCAAAACAATAAGGGCCCCTTTTTTTCTTTCAGCTCTTTGAAATGGAGCTGCCAGGAGCTTTTGGATTAAGCTTTATCAGGCTTCAGTTAGGAAAGCCTCGTGGAGGTTACGTAGCCAAATACAACATACAAATCAAATTATGGGAGAGATGAATGCAGAGTTGTTAAATTAATTTTGTTTGTTCCAGCCCATTGGAATGTTTTTAACATGAAGAAAATAATTCTCTGCTGCATGGCTGGCCTGGCCAGCGCTTAGGACTGTATTAGCATGCTACATTTGTCTGCGAGTGGCAAACAGGTTTTCTCCAGGCTTGAGTGAGCCCTGGAAGATGAGGCTGGCTAAGATGCTGCTCCCTGCCTTTCCCAGCGGGCTGATCTGCAGAGAAAAGATGGTGTCAGGCTCGCAGACAGCCCCGCACATGGCCAACAGCTGGAAACGCCAGCTGAGGCTGCCCTGTGTCAGGTCGGAGGGCTCCCTCCACATCTCCAGATGCACCCACGCGACCCTCCCTCCCTCTTCTGCAGGACTTCTCCATAAGGCAGGAGCCAGCGTGTTTCCCAGGTTCCCAGTTCAGGTCATCCCCAAAAGGAGGGTGAGGGTTGGGTTTTTTTTCACACCGAGAGATCTGAGGTGTGCCGCGCTCAGGGCGTCGCTGCCTGCTGTAAGGCATGCCCCTGGTACTGCAAACGTGCCTGCCTGTCGAGTGCCTCTGAGGTGTAGCCCTGTGGCCTCAGCAAAGCTTTTCTGCCGCCAGGAGTCCAAGAACGGATGGTCTGCTAGCCAGATTTGGTGTCCCACTAGACCTTCACAGGGCCAGTTCAGGTATTTCTCTGCTCAGTATTGCATTACACCACTGAAAGTCGTGCTGAAAGCCCTCTCAATATTTTTATTTTCCCTTAGGATCTGAATTTAAAGGAGAGCATTAGTAATATTTTTTCTAAAAATAGCTGAAATGCTATTTCAGTGTGAAATGATGCTGGTTGTTGGTTTTGGTTCTTTTTTTTTTTTTCTCAAGCAATCATGAATTCACAGGCTTTTTTTGCCTATTTAGCATAGTTTAAAAAAAAAAAGAAAAAGAAGAGCTTGTGCTTCTCTTTAGTGTGTCCTGATTCAATTCAGAGGAAGCTACAAACTCCTCTCTCCCTGTCCCAACCTCTTCTTGCATTTCTATTTGTTCTTCAGCTGCACATTTTGAAAAATCAGTAGAGGTTATTTAGCATCTAAAACCAAAAGAAAGCGAGGACCCTGCAATTTTTTCGATCTTTCAAAAGTCCAAGGCACGCAGAGTATTGAAAGGAAAATTAGATCTCTGGAAAATGCCGGTTGTTTTATAGATGGTCAAATCATTACCCTTTTTTTCTTGCCTTTCAGACATTTGCTACATTATTATGTATCACTTTAATTAAATCATCAAATTGAATTAAGGATCAAATGTTTTTTTATTCCATTGTGTCCTGAGCAGGTTTGGTTAAATTAATAAAACCATATGTTTCATTTTATAAAAATGATTTCTTTTTTGCCCATTCATGATCTGTTAAGAAAAAGCAAAAAAAGTGGCTGAAAAGGTTGGTTATTACTTAATTACATCAGTTACTGCGATGTGCCTTGGAGTAATTGGAACAAAGTCGTACTAAGGCATGGAAATTTTGCAGTATTTACTGTGAAATAGCAGTGTTGTAAATTCAGTCTCCTGTTAGCTGGCTGTGCATGAAGTTTATCCTCGTCAAAGCTCGTCTTAGTGAAGCCATTAGAGTCACTCAGCTGCTTAAAAGTTCTCATGACCTTGGATCAGGGAGGGTCTTCTGACTTTGAGTCTATGAGTCTCCTGTTTACCCTTGGGAAATAGCCACTTCTTTCCTCTGATTGGCACGAGCTGTTTTGAATGGCATCAAAGCTGGCTGCGAGGAGTGGCATGGAATAGAGGATGTGACAGTCCCCTCTCCCTAGAGTGGCTTGGGGTCCTTGTCTGAAAAACAGCTGGCTAGCCACGGTTCAGAGGGGTGTTGCAATTAAGGTAGATCTCGCTGTCTCTCCTGAAGGTTACCCTGTTGAATTACTTCTAGAACAATTTGATGCATGATTACTTTAAATCTCCTGGAGGAGGAGGAGGAGGAATGGATAAGACTTTAGATCTGGGTAGTCCTTCACCCTGGGCTCCTCTCTCTGATAGGATTTGATTAGGTGGAGTGATAAAGGCTGGCCTGGCATTTTGAAGTGTAATTCTGTGATGACAAAGGGCTTCAAAGGGGGCAGTTATGATTTATTGGTGCAGTTATCAATAAACAGTGATGTCAGAGAGAATTGATCTGACTATCTCAGCAGAAAGAGATGAGCATAGAGAGGCATACCAAGGATCATGAAGCTCTGTATGTGACAGTGATTACTTTCGGTTGTGCCCTCTTGTCCGGGTCCTGGCCACCTTCATGCCATGCTCTGTGGCACCCTGGCCCTGCAGGCTCCTACAGAGACCAGGAGGGAAGGGGTGTGCAGGCAGCAGACCAAGGTGTTGCTTCTGGCTGTGTGTTATTGCCATCAGAATACCACTTTGGTCCCTTCAACTCAGTGTAAATAGAAACTCATATTCATTTTGTCAACAATTCGAGGTACTGCAGGGTTGGTTTGCTTTGCTGGATCACCCTTCTGGGTTGGGCAGAAGGATCTGCTGCCAAACCGCAAGATTGTCCCCACAAAATAGGAGGAGCAAACACCAAAGGTCTTTCCTGCCCAAGCGTATTTCTGCAGTATGTATTCTCTTGTTCAGGCTAGCTACAAAATGTGAGTTATAACTGCACAAATGTATTTGACAGGTATTTTTCTATTGTACTGGTAATATTGGTGTTTACGGCATTTAATCATTTTTATTTAGGAACTGTAGCTATTTCAGAAATGTAACAGCAGAGCTACATGACCAACCTGCAAGACCCGGCATAGGAATAGATATTTCTCCCCTTCAGCGTTGCCAGGACTCTTTAGAAATGAAATAATGACCAAATATAAACGCAGTCCCATACCTGCAGAGTGCAAACAAGCTAAATGTGTTGGCTTTAAATGGAAAAGTCGTATTGGGAAAAATAATTCTGCAAATAGTGTCAGCATGATGGGCTGGGTGACACTTTGACTTTCTCTGGCAGAAGAGACCAGCTCCTTTGCCACGGCACATGTGTTTAGGTATCATTGCAAGTGATTTTTCTTGGTTCAGAGTTTATATTGGGAAAGAGAATGTGAGAATCTGTCCTGAATTGTGTATTTTAAACATGATTTTTAAAGCTTGGATAAAAATCTAAACTCTTTATAGTTGGGAAGTGCGTGATGCACTTTTTCGGTAGCACATGAGTGCCATCTAGTGTTACTCATTAGTACCCCGACCTTTACATTTCAAGTGGCTTGAAAAGTGTTTTCTTCAGCGGCTGGGAGTGGGCTGAGCGCACCCCACTCCTTCTGGGTGTATGGGATGGCTTTGCACCTGGGCTCGGTTTTCCCTGGAGAAGTTTGGGTTTTGGTGGCCGCAGTAAGCAGAAGCCGTATTTTTCCCCCCAGTTAAGCTGTTCTGTGCTCATGTCCCCACCGACTTAAGCCTGGGTGAGAGGTAACGTGTGCCCCCCCGCTGCAGGCAGGGTTAGGAAGGCACGGCTTTTGGAGCCTGGCCAGGGGGTTCCTCTGCCTGTTATGAGAAGGAAATAGCCAAGGACTATCAAGTGCCTCTCTTCCCTGTGCTGGCGATACATTACTGACAAGCAGTTGAATACCTGTGAAGGGAAATATATAGAAAGAGGAGTATAAAGTAACTTCTGCTCATGTGCAAAAATGTACCGGGTTAAGAGGAAAACACTGACCCAGTAGTGTCACATTTTTAGATGTTGCAACTAGTTCCAGGGCCTGCAGCACACACCAGATTATTTATCCCCTTCATACAGCAGGAGACTGTGGGCAAGGGAAGAAGTCGAGAACTAAGCAACCTGCCTGCACGGAATGGATTCTCTCGCTCCCTTTACTCTGGAGAGCAGAAGGCAGCTGCAGGTGGTATTAAATCCCATTGGTCTCAGTAGATTGCAGTCTAAGCTATTACTGTAGGCAAGGGCATTAAAGAAAAAAGTGGCTCTTCGGGTCAGGCACAGTTCTTCCTGTTTGTTATCGCTCGTTTATTTAGGAGAGCTTCATATTTGTTCCTTCTTTTTTTTAGCTTGCAGCACTCCCCCGGTCAACATGAAAGTGCAGCCTGTGAACAGGACAGCATTGCTTGTAACCTGGAACCAACCAGAAACCATCTACCACCCTCCGATCATGAACTACATGATCTCCTACAGCTGGACTAAAAATGAGGATGAAAAAGAGAAGACTTTCACCAAGGACAGTGACAAGGACCTGGTAAAACCACAGCATCAACCCCCAGATATATGTATAAAGCTATCCTTATATCGTTATTTTCTCAGTAGAAGGAAGTAGAGGAGGAAAGCAGTTGTCACCTTAAAGATAGGCTAGAGTTTAACTCGCAATGAATTGCTATTAAAATGTTCAGCATTAGTTGAACGTTGTCTAACAGACTACCCAAAACACTGGAGTGTGAATTTATAGTTTATGTGAGTGCATAAAGGACTAAATCTGCAGACACTTTTTCATATGCTGTTGCTGAGAAGCAGCTGGCTCGGGAAATAGTTAGGCTCTTAATACCTTTTGGCTTGTGTTCAGCTCACAGATTTTCACATTAAAAGCCCAATCCCCCAAAATCTGCTCCCAGGCTCAGGCTTTTCACCGTGCATAGCCCCTTGCAGTCTTTGGAGCAGTTTCTGGCAGCGTGTGCCACGAGCAGTAGGAGTCGCATGGTCAGGGCTAGAAGATAAATGCGGAGTGGCCCTATACAGGCACTGCCTACGTCCGGCGGTGGGAGAAAAAGAGGGAAGAGCAAGACAGTTCCAACACAAATGGGAAACACCGATCTGTCTCCTCCATTTAGGATTTGATCTGCTTGTCGTTCTTGTCTAAGTGGGAGCAAGTATTGTACCGGTCTTTAACATTCTCTGCATATAAAATCAAAGTGACATATTCAGGTTTGAAAGGCCTCCGTTTATTGTTAATCAAAGAAAGCCTCTAGAATAATGAAATCGGTAATTGTATATGCACATGAAAAATGCAGCAGCACAGAGTGTTATTCCTAATGACTGTTATCGTATTTTTTTTTCAAATACACCGTCCTGTGGGCCCATTCAATCAGTTATACAATAATACTTCTCTTATTCCCTTAGATGAAGATTCTTTTACTTCATTTCCATTTATATTTTCAATTTCCCCACTAGACATTGTTATCTGGGTCACATTAGGGAACGATGTGCCTCACGAAATCAGAAAGGAATCTATTGAAAGGCACCCAAGGTTATGATGTATTGTAACCTCTCTCTTGTCATAACTTCACACTCTTAAGGGAGATTTTTTTAATCAGGTCTAAGGAGGAGAGCCTTAATCAGCAAAAATGAGGTGGGCACAGTGACAGCATCCTATTTTATGTAAAAGAAATAATTAAAAGTGCAGGGGATGTGATGGAGTGATAGCTTGGAAATAAATTGCAGTGAGACCCTGTGCGGTGCAGCAGAACTTGGAGGTTAAGAAAGCAATGACAGATTAGTTTATTTTGGGGGGGGGAAGAAAAAAAGCTCTTTTTCAGAGGAAAATGCAATTTGCTTTCAGTGTTCTGGCAGAGGCAGCGGGGCTGTCCCGTCTTGAAACAGAGCTGGACAGTGTTTTCCTAAAGATATCACTGGTATTTCAAGTGACCCACAATTTTTTTTTTTAAATTGAAAACACACTTCAGGTGACTCCTGCTGTCTGCTGCAAGACATGAGCTGGTGTGATCATGGGCTAAGGCCACACAAAAGGGTAGCTGCAAGGCAGCAAGGTGATGTCTCCAGTGAAAAAGTACACAGGGACATCCCAGTGCAGGGTGCCAAGCCATCGTATTATACAGGCCACCAGCATCAACTTGCCATAGGAAGTCTGTTGCAAAATAAATAGTCAGTTTGAACATACAGTGACTTTTCTGGGCTTATCCCAGGTTGGGACTTGGATCTCCACCTACAAAAATCTTATTTTAATTCCTGTAAGGTCGGGTTTTTCTGAGGAGAGCAGAGACTTTCAGGCATGAAGACTGCCACAAGAGTAGGTGTAGGACATGTTCATTTCTTTCTCGTGGACAGAGTCGTCAGAATCTGGATGCATCTCTTTTATCCCAGGGAAGTCCTCTGACCTTAGTCTTACCCTCTACCAGGGGACCAGTGAATATTTGTTTAGAAATAAGTTTGTCTTATATGGCAGAAATGTCCTGTGTTAGCACAATGCTTTTTATATACAAACTGATCGTGGACAGTACTGTGGGGGTAAAAAACTGAATAATATCTATTTTTTTTAAACAGAAGGCCATCATTAGCCATGTCTCACCTGACATCCTTTATCTGTTCAGAGTTCAAGCAGTTTGCCGAAATGAAATGCGTAGTGACTTTAGCCAGACTATGCTCTTTCAAGGTAAAAACAACACATACGTATTTTTACATTATGACTCTTTGTGTGTTTAACATTTTCTTTGCAGAGTGCAGCATGGTGTGGAATGATTTCAGAAGGTGTTTGAATGCATGTAGACAATGCTAATTTCAGATTGTGGCCAGTGACTTTATCAGAGTCCTATTTCTAGTGATGGGGGGTTGCCTATATGTCTCAGCTGGCAGGGCTCATCAGCTTTTAGGAGAATTCAGAGCATTTCTTGGTACTAGCTTTCTAAAACGAACTCATCAGAGACTGCTTATGCATCAGAGGCACAGCTATAGCAGAACGTGGGTCTGATGGGTGTCTGTTTTATGTAAAGAGGAAGGGAGATCAGTCCTACCTTGACAACCACATATGGAGACGTTCAGGTTTTACCATGCACATAGCCTCAGTGATTTCTAAAATATACATATTTAAATGAAAGCTAAAGAAGTGGATGCTAAGCTGTCCTTTGTCATGGATTTCCTTTTAAGTTTATTGGAGAAATCTGGTAACGCTGAGACTTGGTAGAGGAACTTGATGCTTTTTGAGTTCAAGTGCTGAAGTTTTGCTCCTTCCTAAGAATTTGTTACTACTTTTCCTATTAAGTAGGGCAAAATTCAACTCTGCTGAGAGCACTTCCTCCCAGTCCACTTTACAGATATAAAAACCTTGGAATGGGTAATGGAAAACCAAAACAAGCAGAGAGTTAAAAATTTAAATCCTTAAGGTGAAGCAAAGAGTTGTCACTTGAGTCTGATGCTATGTATTGAACAAAATAAGAGAGGCATTTTTAAGTGTGATTTTTGGAAAATGTGAAGGTTTTAATCTAACTCTGTTAGCCCTTAGCATCTGAAGGATATCAAGCTGTGGACACAATCGAGTTCTGTTCCGCTGTTGTGCCACAGTGTTAGCAGCATTGCCGGGGGAGTGGGGATCAGACAACAAATGGCCTGTCCAAGCAATATCTCTCATACGTAGTTCTCAGTTTCATAGTATCTCAGCATAGTGGTTTGGACTTCACTTCAAGCATCAAGCAGAAGTCAGATACTTGTGTATTACCGATTATGGCCTCTTTTGGCAGATAATAGAATGGAAAAATTCTTCTTTCACATTTGACCATGATACCGATGTAATTACAGTTAAGAGTAAATCATTATTGACAGTTTTGCTGGATACCCTTTGGGTACTCTAGCCCGGTGCTCAAAGCAGTGGAAGTGATACACACATCTGCAATGGGAGCAGATGTTGTGTTTCTTTCCATGTCTCCCCAAAAAGGAGCCGATCTTCTAATCTTTGGCTGTACCCAAGATCTAACCTAGAAAAAGAATCCATTTGAGCTTTCAAAACATTCTTCAGGGGCTGATTATAATTGTAGTTGAGATAAACAGCAGTAAACAATGATAATATTATCATTAGGGCAGAAAAAACTAATATCAGCTGTTCTGGCCTCTTCTGTAAGTCAGGCTGTTTCATCCAACTTGGGTTTGGAGAAGAGCATGTGTTTTCTGACAGTGCACTTAAACGGGCATTGCCAGGTTTAAAGGCAAATGAATGTGTCTTTACACACAAGTACAAAGTAAGGTGAGTAATTCCAAATGAGCGGAGTTGCTTTTACTGCAAACAGAGACCTGCATGTCTGTTTTGTAGTAGCAATATTCAGCAAGTGTTTAGCAATTTTAGCCATGCCTCCCATTCCCAGCCTGCTGACACGCTGTTGTTCTTTGCTTCTCAGCTAACACTACTCGAATTTTCGAGGGGACCAGAATTGTGAAAACAGGAGTGGTAAGTGATGGCCATAAATCCTCGCGGGGCGCGGATGGGCAGCAGGAATTTGGGGCGGCATTCCCACCAGGTGGCAGCACGATGTTGTAAATCTGCAGCAGGAGTGGGCTTTCCTGGGGACAAAAGGTGTTTTTTTAACATCCCTAAAATACTGGAAGGGTTTTGGTTTTCTAGCTTCATGCTCCGAGAGGCTTTGACCACCAGAGAATCAAGTGTTAAAAAATTTTCCCAAATATCTGTTGAACTCACCTAGAGGGGATTTGTAATCTTAATGACGACTGTAGAAATAAATTTAGTTTCCTTTATTAACTATATGACCAGATTATATGCAACAGGAATAAGGCTTCACGCAGAGCATCTTTGCTCTTCCAGTGCTCTAAGGATATACCTGCACTTGTCTGAAAAAAGCCTAAACAAGCTCTTTGTTTTAGTTCAGATGAGACTGTAGTGAGTCACTGAAGCTGACGTTTGTATTCCAGAATCACAAATGTTGATACATTTACAGTAAAACTGGAATACACTGTTTCAGGTTTGAATGCACCTTATTACGTTATTTAACATAAACTATCCATAACCTACATTTCTTGGCATTTGGTATACTGAATTGTTCCGTCAAAATTATGGACTGAATTCATACTATTGAATTTACTCTAAGTACATTGCTTCTGATTTTTTTTCTGTTCCAGTTTGATATACTCCCTGGTAAGCCAATAATACATACAAGGCTTGAATTTGAATGATTAATGTTTGTTTAATGATGTATAGAGGTATTCTAGACATATAAAATCTGCTGTCGAATTTTAATATTCAGTCCAGCATTGAGACTGTACGTGCCAGCGAAAAGCAAATCTCACAGTGCCTTAGGGATTCACACTGATAAGTATCCAAATGTTTAGATGCTTATTTAAAGTTTTGGCTTGAAATCTCTAAAGCACAGGTTTTCTTCTGAGATCTCAGGTTCTCTGTGATTGCAGCTGGTCAAAAATAACGTGAGAAAGCAGTCTTTCTTGGTTTGCTGCAGCATTCCAACTACACGGCCTGACTGAAACCAGGAATTGCAGAGAGATGCAGAAATACTGTTAAGTTATAAATTTCAGTTCCAAAAATAAACACTTGACAGTTTTGTTCAACGTTCGGTAGCACCCTTGTTTGTCCTTGTCTGATGCATACCTTTCCAGCTAAAGCCCCTCTTCCTGATGCATTCAGTAACATGAGGCATTTTTCGGTCTGTCAGAGAGGGAGCATGGTCAGGTTGTCTGAGCAGAACTGCTGACCCCAGCTCTTACGCAGAATTATTCCTTGTCCTTAGTCAACTCACTTCAGTGTCTTTTTCTGCAGGTAATTTAGGAAGGGGAATGAACTTGCTTAGTTCTTTAGGTGTATTCTAAGGGTTTTTTATTTCCAGTAGAGCATACAGGTGTATGCAGAGACCCACGTGTGAGCGTGCATGCACTGGGTTGACATTAGAGTAGCAGTGGCAGGGTGCAGAGGATGCAAAGTCCATGGTTCATCCCCTGCTTCCTCTCAGCTCCCCGAGGGAAGTGAGCAGCGCCAGCCCTGGATCTGGGTCGCTGATAGTCACTATGAGCCCTGTGGGTGGGAAAAGCTGAGTCTATACAGGGGCGCCATGGCCTGGTGGTCCTGGTAGAGGCCGCGGTGACTTGCTGAAGGGCTCCTGATGCTCTCCAAGTCCTTCACGAGTACCCAGCTGGCCATGCTGCAGGTCATTCCTGACAACAGCAATGCCTCACTGCAGCACCAGTCCTTAGGAGAATAATGCTGATGGGTAAATTAAGGAAATAAAAATAGTACTGTTCAAGGCCCTCACAATGTGTGTGGGAAGACCCAGAGTTCCCTGTCAGAGCCGACCCACCAGCCGTGGATGCTCACGTTGGCAGTACAGCCCTTATTTTGGGACAGCCCTTATGTAACGCTGTATTTTTAAACTTCTGTATTCTGAGGATTAAAGCACTGTGAGTAATGCAGCTAAACTCATTAAACTCCTTTACATCCTCCTCACCCCTGAGAGGAAACGTTACTCACAAGTCACCAGTGACGTGGGTGGAGAATGTCCCGCTGTAAAAGAAAGATAAGGATAAAGATGTTTTTGATGATAATGATTTTTGGAACTGGTGAATGCAGGGGAGGTTTCTTCCCTTCGTGGTTTGCCATGTAGCTCTGTGCAATGTCCTGTTCCTGGTTTGGCCTTGCATCCAGCTGGTGTGAGTCTCTCATTTGAAGAGAACCGTGATGGCATGTATGTGGAAAGGGAGGGAAAAGCGTAAGAAAAATGACCCCAAGTAGCATGTCAGGGCCCCTGCTGATGCTCTCTGCTATGTTTTCTTCCCCTCTGCTGCCGGTGACCTCCTCAAGCCCACAGCATCTCCTGCCTCCTCAGCTGACATGGCTCCCATCAGCTCCGGCTCCTCCACCTGGACCTCCTCGGGGCTTCCCTTCTCCTTCGTGTCCATGGCCACGGGGATGGGGCCTTCCTCCAGCGGCAGCCAGGCCACCGTGGCCTCAGTGGTGACCAGCACCTTGCTGGCGGGGCTGGGCTTCAGCGGTGGCGGCATCTCCTCCTTCCCCAGCAGCGTGTGGCCCACCCGGCTCCCTGCAACAGCCGCCCCCAGCAAGCAGGCGGGACGGCCTGTGGTGGCCGCCACAGAGGCCGCCGCCGCCTCCCCGGGGCCAGAGCGGGACTCGGCACTGACAAAGGATGGCGAGGGGGCCGAGGAGGGGGAGAAGGATGAAAAGAGTGAAAGTGAGGATGGGGAGCGGGAGCACGAGGAAGAGGAAGAAAAAGATGCCGAGAAGAAGGAGAAAAACAGGGTGACAGCGGCCACAGAGGCACGCAATAGCACAGAGCCCAATGTGGCCACGGCTTCCCCCAACCGGACTGCTGAGGAGGAAGGAAATAAAACCATATCGGGTGAAGAGACAAACCAAAACGTTGCCCCCACAGCTGGAGGTGGCGAGGAGCAGAGCTTTGCCGAAGCAGACACTCAGCCCCAGCCGCTCCCTTCCACCCAAGTGCCGCCAGCGTTCACCAACGAACTTTACCTGGGGAAGATCCCAAGAAGACCAGAGACAACAAGAAAACCTCCTCCAAAGGAGGACAGATTTCCGGAGGAATACCCCTCAGAAAACAAATTCATCACCATTAACCCAGGTGAGTGACCTCCGGGGAAACTGTTTTTACCAGCATAGGACTGTTGCAAAATTACACAAAGCAAATTCCTTACTGATTTCCAGTAGATACAACATTTTTGTGGTGCCTGGCTTCATCCAATGGGCAGGTGATCGCAGGACCTAACCCACAAATTGTTACTGGGGAGAGGTGAGGGGAAAGGATCATCCTTTTATTTTATTGGGACGGATTCATGCTCCTTGTACTGCTTACTAGAAGAGAAAATTTGGAAGAATGTTAACCCCCAACATACTGCAATAAGAATTTTTGTGGTTTTTTTTTTTTTAAAAAAAAGGAGAGGGGAATACAGTCAGCTATAGCTGTGAAATTAATTTGGAAGAGTGGTTGCTGTGCCGAGCTGGTGTTTCACGGGAAGGTTGCTATATATGCTGTAAGCTAATTTAGTTTATTTCCCTGATTGGGCTTCGAGATATTCTCCCAAATACAGGATCATCGCTGGTTTATTTCTCACCACAAAACCTACATGCTCTGATCTTCCAAGACAAGGCACCTTTTGCACTCGGGTTACCTCCTTTTTGTTTCTTGTGAAGAAAAAAACCAACAAAACAACAAAATTTAGGGAGGCAGAGTTCACATATTTTCTGTGTTTGTCCTGGTGAGAATTACCGATGCTCCTGCACACGCCAACTCTGGATGTACGTACCAGCTCCACAGTATGTACACAGCAAATACGACCTTTTGGAAGCCTGCCCAGGTAATCTGCACGTGCGCCGAGCCCGGCGTGGTCAGGATTTGCTGCACGGGCCTGTGCAAACAGGTATCTCATGGTGCTCCCAACTCCCTGTGCAGGAAGTCCAGTGCGTACGCACGTGTTTCTGCTTGGGGAGCTCCAGGCACCAGGGAGGAAAACAGATCTTATAACTGCAAGGAGCAAATGGAGTACAAGCGTATGGATTTATTTCCAGAGTAAGGACTGGGATTTAGATACAGTGATGAGTTTATCTGAGTGATTATGTATATTACCACAGCATTTATAAGATAGTGCATATTTTTTGTGGGTTTTTTTTTCATCATTATTGTTTATTTTGCTAATCTATAGACTGGTTTGTAATTTTGTTTTTCCATCAAAGCTGCTCTAAAGTTAGAGTACTGTGAAAAAACCTTGCATATTTATTTTTCCCTACATTTATAACCACAGAAATGCCGACATTGTGCACTCAGTTACAGCTCAGAACCAATTTAAAAAACAAAGCTATACCCAATCTTTAATAACATTTGTTACAGAAATGCTGACCTGACTCTAATGCTGTGAATCATAACTGTTCTGTAAGAGAACAGATGAACAATGAGGAAGCCAGGAAACATGCACCAGGTTGTGCTGATTTTTTAAAATGTGCTGCTGTTTTTCCTCAACTGGAAATCTTCTTCAGAGTCCAGTGCTCCCACTGAATATGGTCTGAGGTACCTGTCAGGCAGCTTTCAACATGCTGCTTGCCCTAATCACCTCTTTATCAGGAAGGAGGGAACTTGTCCCAGCCGTGCTTTGCAATGTTGGGAGCAAGCATTCAGCACCACTTAGGTTCAGACCCTGGCAATTCAATCTGCCTGGCTAAACCTGCCTCTTGAATAGTTGTCTTCAGTACTTCCCACCTTCTGCTTCCCTTTTTCTCACGTGCCAGTTTCTCAGATGGCCCAAGTACAATGTCCCTTATACAAGACCTAGAAAGGGCCTCATGGTTTATTCTCAGCCTAATAAATTAGAGGAGAGATGAGCAGTTGGTCTTGTTTCTTAGCTCATGACAAAGGGATTGTTATTAGATTGTTTTTTATTCCATGGTGAAGTTAAGATGAAAATCAATGACATGGGGAAATACTGTTAATATTGCTAAGAAGTACTTACTGATTATTGTGAATTCCCCTTAGTCTGTAGTGATTTCTGTCTCTTTTTAGCATGCAGAGAACTATCACTGAAAGTGGTTCAATACAGCTTTGCCTCCTACTAGACAGCCTCTTTTAAGAGTTCTGCTCACTTGCAGGCTTGGAGGCTTGACGTGACCCTGCCTGAAGACTGCATGCAAAGTCTTGAAAGCCCTCTGCAAATTAGACTTTCCATGCTCATGTATGGAGGGAGGATAACTTACTTAGATCACTGTGTCATACAAAAATGGCATCTGAAATAAACAGCATGTTAGCTGGGGGAAAAGATACGTGAAAGAGTTCCCTGTTTCACCCAAATTAGCCTTAGTTAAATCTTAGTTAAACCTCTGGTGATGTACCCGGGATGAGGAACAGATGATGATGTACCCTATTTTCAGCTTCCCAGACAAGCCTCTCCCAGGCCCTTCAGTGTACTGACACTCAGCAGCAAAAGAGCTGGGAATGGTTATTCAGAGGTGAAAAATCATGCGACTTGTGTCATTTTCCTTGGGGTAGAGGTTCATTCCCTGTCCTTGACCTCCAGGTGGAAGAAGTTAGGTTGGTCACAAATGTGGTGACTCCTTGTCCAGACATTGGGAAGGGCTAGTGTTTTTCAACTCTGAGAACATTTTGAGATATTTCTAATTGGCTTTGGGACAGAGGCTTAATTGTTTTCCACGGTAATACTGAAATTCATAGAGACAGTCCTGACCTAGCTCACAAAAGGAGGCTGTAAAGAGGTGGGGGTCGGTCTCTTCTCCCAAGTTACAGGTGACAGGACAAGGGGTAATGGCTTCAAGTTGCACCAGGGGAGGTTCAGGTTAGATATTAGGAAATATTCCGTTACTGAAAGGGTTGTCAGGCATTGGAATGGGCTGCCCAGGGAGGTGGTTGAGGCACCATTCCTGGAGGTATTCAAGAGACGAGTTGACGTGGTGCTCGGGGATATGGATTAGTGTTGGGTTGGTTTTTTTTTCCATTGGTTGGAATAGATGATCTTAAAATGTCCCTTCCAACCTGGGTGATTCTGTGATTCTGTGAATTCAGTGAAACTAGAGACGTAAGCAAGATCTCTTCCTATAAGAAAGGGCCTTAAAGGTTTTCCATAACAAGGTAAACCTGAAACCATGACAACAACCAGCGAAGCCAAGAGGACATTGCCAGAAATACCTGAAATCATTCCTGAGCATCAGGACAGTTAGAAGAGAGTGAAGGCCACTTCCAAAGTGAGCAGAAAGAACCCCAGCAGCTTACTGTGTCCCATAGAGGGCAGAAACTTTTTTGGATGCATCTTCTCTCCAGGAAAGCAGTTTTTAAAAAGGTGTCAAGGTTTCAAAAATGTTTTTGTGAGTAAAAAGTTTAATCATTTTAAAGAGTAGAAAATTGTTTCATAACAATGTACACTTGTAAAATTAATTATATAGCATCAAATTAGCAGTTGTAAGGAGATAACTGAATGGGGAAGTACTCATGAGTGTGGATGATTAGAGGAGAACAGGGAACACATGAGAAATTACAGGGAAAGTGCGAGGCCAATTAGTACAGCAAGGCTCATTTTCTTTTAGTGCTTATTTCACACGCACATACACACACACCTCTCCTGAGGCCATGTCATTATTTTCCAAATGGCATTGGCCTCTTCTTGTCTGGTGGTATCGGCCAACACTAATGATTTTCTTCTGTCACTGAACGCTTGCTTGCATTCTCCTCTTTCATTTTCCTGATCATCCTTTTCTCTGTTTTGGTGCCCACATTAGACTAATTGTACCTTTGATCTGCAACTGTTACACACACAGCTGCTCAGCATTGTCCGCGACTCTGAAACCTGAAAATTAGAAAAACAGCAATTAGAATGATGCTCTACCGAAAAAAAAAAAAAAAGAGGGAGGGGAAAAAAAGAAAACCAGCATGATTCAGTTAAATCAGGCTAGAGCGGATATTATCCCACAGAATTTTGGTTTGTCACTCCGGACAATTAAACAGATGCTTTGTATTTGACAGGAGATAATGAATGAGCTGTTGTGAACGAAGTAATGGATGTCCAGTTGGGACTTTTGCCTGAGTCATGAGCTTGGACTGAGAAGAGAGACGTGGGTTTGTCCCTTGATCCAAACTTCACCCAGGTCCTCCCATCCCTCAGCTCACCCGCTCCTGCTGGGTTCCTCCGACGAGGGGGCTTTGTAGCGAGATCGTGATGTACAGGGTTAAATTTCAAGCCTGGTGTATGCCTTTAGCAGAGACTGAATTCTGGTTTTTAGAACAGTCTTTGCCAGGTCTGAGGTTACAAAAGCCTTTTGGGGATAACCTCATTAAGATAATTAAACATCTGTGTAATTCTTTCTTTCTCCATACGTGGCAAGGATTATTAAGCTGTATTTTTGGTGGCACTTGAGCCATTTTGCGTGGCACCGTAGAGGAGCAAACAGCAGAATGGCTTGAAAATAAAAGGATTGAATTATTTGATGTTTGCAAACCCTATGAATTTCAGATATCTGACATCAGGATTAAATATGATTGGCATCTGTTTACAAAGCAGTGAAAAGCCATGCTCAGTTGTGCACAGCCTGTCAATACGACTACTGCAGGAACGGCTTTAAAGAAATAGGGAAAAAATAGCTGCACAATGACACAAGGCTTGTATCAAAGGTAATACTTTTTTAGAAAGCATATGTTTTTGCCTTTTCATAGTTGAATAATAGGGACAATATTATGTTCCCGAATTAATTGATACCTTTGTATAAGTCCATAATTTCATGTACTCAAAGGAAAGATGAGCAGATCTTTTAACTGACCGGATGATCTGAGGCAGTTGGGCAGCGGGGGTTCTCTTTTGGCCTGCAGAACACGGGTATTGTCGTAGTTAACGGTATCTGTAACGGTACAACAAACAGAACTTTGTCCTGGCAGTTTGTGCAATGGATGATAAGGTAGATAGGTTATATATTACAGCCATGGCTGCTTATTATAGCAAGCAGTCTTACTTAAGGAAAATAAACACGTTTCTATTCTCAGGAACCTATTACCAAGAATACGCCGAAAACCAGTACATTTCACAAATTGTAGAATGCCTTTTGTGCCTTGACCTTTGTGCAAGAGCTGCTCTCCCAAAGGCCCCCTCGCTGCCTGCCACCCTCTGATACCCTCTGTGCCAGGGCCTCATCCATGCAGGGCCTGGATGGAGCTGCTGAAAGGGTGGTTCGCAGGAATTATGGATTTTTCCAGACGCAGGAGTGGATTTAGCAGCTCCGGCGCTTATCGTGTATCATGTGGGACCTCCTGAAACAGATATGCTGTAATAATTTTTATTCCTTCCTACTGGGATGAATTCCAAGCCAGTAAAAAGGCAAACTGAATTAATTCAACGAAGGCATATGCCACTGGAAACTGTTTACATTTCTTAGCAAAAATGGAGTTTCCTGGTCCATTTTTTAAGCTTTTTTTTCTTCCCTTCCCTCCCTCTCCCCCACCAATGCACAGCGTATGGTGGGCACCATTACAAGGATATGCTGTTGACACTAGCAAGGCTCAACATTCTTGGAAAAGAGTGAAATGCTGACTGTTTTTTTATTTTATAATATTTTGTTATGTAGGAGAAGAGGAAGCTCTAAAGGCCCAGATCTGTCTTTTTTTGATGTGTATTTTCTTCAGCTCTTTTCCCAAGCTACCCAGTGTGCTGCCTTTCTTGGGCACTTCTGCCATGACACTCACGAGATGGGCGCCAGGACTCCAGCTGTACCACTGCGCTTCTGGCCCCAGCTGTCAGTCCACTACAATTTTATTGGCTTTGGCTTGTTTAAGTGCTCTCAACACTTCGCTTAAGCAGCAGAAAACACCTCTAAGACTTTTTCCTCGAAGACGGCACAGGAACAGGCTCTTTTTTTTTCTAAAGCACATCACTGCTTGGGCATTCCCAACTGGAATTTTGGGGCCGACCACCAGCATGTGGGAATGGCATTTGCTATTCTTGCATTCAGCACACTGAACGCTTTCTTATCCTCTCACATCTGTGGTGTTGGGAGTTGGCAGGGTCAGATAAGTGTGTTCTCTACAGTAGACTGAGTAAGAGGAGCATCATGAGCACTGCAGAATTTCATAGCGTGCATTGGGACTCCAGCTCATGCTGTGCTTACAATGGAATTTATTTTCTTTCCATGCAAAGAGAAACATATGTTTTTGTGTTGAAATATGTGGAGGTGAAACTAAACAGAATACTGTCCTTGGAGAGAAATGAAGCAACACCCTAATGGATGTAAGGTGGTGGGACTGTTTGGCTCTCCTACTAATTTTTTTATGTTGCATGTCTTTTTGCTTTGCCCCTTTTAGCATTCTGATTAGTAACACTTACCTCAACAGGCTTAATTTTTTCATGCTGTTAAATGATTTGAAATGCACTGATAAAAACCGATGCCTCGGGGCTTATGACTTTTGCAAGTTTGGCAAATACAGAGACTAAGCCTTTGGTCTGATTCTGGGGTTGTCCTTTTCCTTATTCTTTCCTAGTCAAGGAAATGAAAGACCTGTCTTAAAAACAGTGTGTTGTATATTATTAGTATGCTGTGAAGAAAGATGAAAGCTCAGCACGTGCTGGAGGTACAATGTTGTGTGCCTATTCTACAAAGTGGCATTTTTGGTACCCTTGGTAGCCTTTCTTACTGAAGTTGGAAACAACTGGCTACTCATCTCTCTTTTGATCCCTTCTATACTCAGTGCACGCTCACTTCCCCCAAACATCCCTCTGATTAGCACCTCATTTAGGCTGCTTGCTAAAGGGCATTACCTCCATCAGCCTAGTTCTTAAAACGAGAAAGATTTCTTGCTGGGCTTGCAGCAGCCTCCAGCCTTGCTCTGTTTTCAGCAGTCAGGCAAAAGCATTTACAATTAACCTTTACTTCCATGTTAGTTGAATTTTACTCCTGCCTATGGAGGAGTATAATCTAAATGCTATTAAAATAGAGTATGACTTCATATTATGTGACATCTGGTGACTTCCAATTATCTGTGTTTTGCCTGCCTACGGTGAAAAGGCAATTATGTTCTTCTGGTCGGATTTGCAGCAGTTTCAGAAGATATGATAATACAATACTGAACGAGGGCAAGGAAACACATTGGTAAGGAAAGACTCACGTAGGCTAAAAAGTAGAAGTCAAGTGCGTACATTTCAATCCTCGTTCAAATCTGAAGCTGTTTACACTAATCCTTTCCCATTTCATCCTGTTGACAGGTATTGATCAACTACTGCCTGTTTGTTAGGAAACAGGAATAAGATACAGAATCCGCTTATGTATTTTTCTTTTATCATTCTGTCTAAAAAAATTTATTCATCAAGTCTACATGAATTTGCACAAATTATAGATGTCTTTTGAAATACTTTGATACAATGTCTATGCTCATTGGCTACTGTACTTGCAGAACCTCTAGATAGTCATCTTATATATGAAAGAAACAGTAATTTTTACAAGATGTCATGCAAAAAGTGAAACGGAGTTACTCGCCCGGATCTCAGGATATTGACCAACTTTAATTTTGTTCAAAAGCTGTGGCATAATGATTTCTTCTGTCAGTTACAACACATCCTATCCATTCATTCATCCATCCATCTTGACAATCCATATGCTAAAAAATGCTTTCGTATGCAGTAACTCACCAGATTGTGACAATTCCGCAAATGATGTGACATGACACCCAACATGTTGAGGATTTTTTATTTTAAGATAGTTACCAAGAAATGTATTTCTGAAGCAAAGTATTACACTGAGCATTGCAAACAGGGCTGTCCTGTAGTGTTGGGAAATAGAGTGCGTTTATCTGCGAACGCTGGTGACCGAGCAAAGCGTTTACTTTGTTGCTGTGGTGAGATGACTCGGTGGGGTACTCCACATCTGATAATAGGTGCTTGCACGATAGAGTCCTAAAATTGTCTATGAGACTGTAATTACAGGCAGTAGTAAAATCCAAGCCATATGTGGCAATAAACACCATACTTCTGTGCTCTCATGTCTCAGACTAAAGACAAATGGAGTCCCACCCTGCAGTTAGAAAATCTTTGCTCTGTTTACTCATACCATGTAAAATGGACAAGCTATTTGTTTTGCTTACACATTTTTCCGTACAATAATTCTCTTTCCATTTAGTGATTGTTTTTGTTATGTGTTTAACACACAGCTGACAAGAACAGCTCCAGCATGGCCACGAGACCTTCTCCTGGTAAAATGGAATGGATCATCCCGCTTATTGTGGTCTCGGCACTGACCTTCGTGTGCCTCATTCTTCTCATTGCCGTGCTTGTCTACTGGAGGTGAGCCTGTTTCCCTTGATTGGAAACTGATTATGATTTAAAATGCATTTCAGATGGTGCTTTTTAATATGTTCCTGTGTTTTTTATTTTATTAGATCTTACGGCGATAGATAGCATTAGATAACTCTGTGGATGCTAGAACAGCTTTGGTGGTTAACTATTAAGCTGTCTTAAATGTTGATTTTTGTGTCACGAAAATGAACTTGGTAGAGCTCTAGCAATGGTAGAGCCAGCTGTAAGGCAAATAGATATTTTCATAATGAGTCTCTCTAATCTAGCTATCAAAAAGTATCTTTTCCTTGGCCTTCAGGAAGGGTGGTCATGGGATAAAAGCCCAGTGAGACTGGACTTGGTTCCATGGGTGGCTTTGCTGCAGACCTCCTGCATGATCTTAAAGAGTTCTTTTCTTCCTTTGACTGTATTTCAAGAAAGTGGGATAAGCTTGTTCCATGTTACATGGCAATGCTCTGAGTAGGAGTTCTTTAGCATGAGTGGAGTGTTCCAAAGTGCAACCTGCAAGGTCTTGAAGGTAAAGATTGCCTCTGACAAAGAGATACTGTCTTTGTACATTACACCCATGGGCATTGGTTCAGTACTGAAGACTAGGATTAGCATCAACAAATCCATCTTCATTTGATTTAAAGTAATTTAAAACCTGCAGCACCTTCTTGTGCCAGAACAAGAACCCAGAGACAACTCATTTGTCTGGTAGTGAAAATTAACCAGGGATTAGCCACATCGAAAGTATTTAGGAATTATTACAAAATATGATTAGATGGGACACAGACAGTAGCTTTGATGAGAAATAGCATTCCATTAATCATTATATTTGCAGAATCAATTAAAAAATTACCAAGAGGTTTTTCGGTACACCCATTTCACTGACAATTAATTGGCCAAATTGTTGAGGCTGGGAACATTTGAAAGAATATTAATAAATTAATGGCAATAGTCTTGTGAAAATCATTTCTATTAACATTTGCAAGTAATTAACATCAATAAAATTGCAGTGATATGTGTACAAAAACTGAAATTAGCAAGATTCTGAAGATCCCATTATAGCGTCCTGTCCTTCAACGTGTATTTTCTTCATTTGAAGGACTAAACTTGGTCACATTCACACCAGGCAAGCCTTTAAAGGGTATGGTATAACCTGAAGCACTGTAATGAGGGGTTAGTAATATTTCTCTTGCGTTGGCACAAAACGCTCTTCTAAGGAGGAAAGGTTTTGAAATTAAATGCTAATAGCTATTATCAAGAAGAATGTTGGTGCCTCTCATTGTTTGGAAAACATTTCCATTTCCTGCAATTTCACTAATGGATCAAGAGAAATAATTGCAAAATTAGTGTTTAATTGGCTCAAAGGGTAACAATATCATCCCTGTGAAGATATTAAAGTTGAAAAGTACTGGCTTAGTGACCATTAGTTAGGGACTGATTTTTGATAAATACTGGCTTTTATTATAGATCATAATATTACTCAGGTCTAAAATTATGAGGCGTTAATTAAAGTTAAATACTTTTTATCTTCAATATTCCTAACCATCCA
The DNA here is from genome assembly GCA_028565335.1 of Limnodromus scolopaceus. NCBI lineage: Eukaryota > Metazoa > Chordata > Aves > Charadriiformes > Scolopacidae > Limnodromus > Limnodromus scolopaceus. Next base: position 7,477,898 of record JAOXNO010000003.1, read on the forward strand.
CCTCATAAAATTTTTATTTGCTTCATAATAACAAACATGCACATAAATCAAGGAATATACATGAACAAAGACTTTAACTGAAACCAAATTACTTTTCCAGTAATGTTTGCTATTTTGCATATGGCCAGCAATTGTTTCTTATCTGCTCTCCATAATATGCATGAGTAGTTAACATTCTCAGTGGCTTTGGTAATAATATAAGCATTGTTATTAATACACTTGACAGCAGTGGATCAATTTTTTGTGTATAATTGATACTAAAAAAAAGGTGGAGATTAAAAATTAATATAGACATGGAAAGTATATCATGTAGCAGTCAAAAGGTTTTGAAAAATATGAAGCAACAAATAGAGGACTAATAAGCAAACTTGAGAGCACGTGTGTACTAACTTCAAAATAATCTCCTGTGTCTACCTTCGGAGTTCTGAGGATTTTTTAACAAATACTGAGAGTGTATAAAAATGTCAACGTGTGTTTTAGGTTAAAACAACAAGCAACTAGAACACAAACAGTCCACAGTAACATTTCACGTTGTGCAGACTGTGTCAGTGAAGTGGCAACACAGCATTTTTTGTGCCCTTTTCAGTGTGATTACCTTTCCTTAGGAAAAATAAAATGTTTATCTCTGTGAGTGTTTTAACATAAGGAAAAAACAGATCCTCAAACACCGCAGAGTCTAATTTACAAGTTTGAAAGGAACAGTGATCTGGATTTTCAGGAAAAAATACTTAGCTTGAAATGTAATGGGCAACATATGGAATAATTTGCTAAATAACACCATCAAAGCAAATGGCATGAAAACGAGTTTGAGACAGATTTTTCAGCAAGGGAAACATGGTATTGAAGTGCACAGCAGAGAAACACTTGTTATGAAAGGATAACCCTCAAGGGGACAGGCGTGTTGGACCAAGGGGTCTCTTCTTGCACAGCAGTTCTTTGTTTTGGTGTGAAAAAAAGCATTACAAAACAAAACTCAGAGAACTAGAAAATGCAGAAGAGACATGGTTACCCTTTGGCAATACATTTTGAGGGTAAAACAAATGATATTTTCACTTTTGTGTTTTTGAGCATCTGTGGGATTAGATGATTTGAGACCAGAGGTGACATAAGTAGAACAATGAAGCAGAGCGAAGCCTTCTGCTTGTTTGCATTGCATCGATGCCCTGCTATCCAGGGACCAAAACAAGGAGTTGGGGAGATTGCTTGTGAAGCTTCAGCAAAGCATTTGTCTCTGTTTGGATCCTTTGTAACTCGTTCTGTGATCCAGCAATGAAATAAGTTTTGTGATGGTGTCTTGTTGTAAGGAAGCTTCATTTTCTGTTCCCTTTACTTGAAAAGGAGAGCAATAGGAAGCAGTCACTGTTTGATGAAGCTTTCCCATTCTTTATCTGTTGAGCTTCCATGCTGTGTTCATTAGAGACTTCTTGTAATTGAATATATTTGGAAATGATCTGTGCAATTTCTGAACGAGACTCCCTTATTTGCAGAGGTAATTTGCTGTTCTCAGTTCCTTTTCTATGTGGATCCTGGACAAATGGCGAAAGAACATGATTGATATTGAAGAGATAGGGTCACTTCCGTCTTTTGAGCGTGATGGCCATCTCAGTAATGAAAAGGGATGGGAACTTGCAGGCAAGCAGCAGCTCTGAATTACCTTTCTACTAAAGTTTCCTGAATCCAGGACTTTTAATGGCACTGCTGTGCAAAGAGGGCTACATGATTTTAAGTTGGTAGAGTGGAAAATAAACTAGGTCAGCATAATGAAGCTGCAAAAATTGCACTGGCTCTTATCCCAGAACAATGAGGAAAGCACCATCGTGGGATGACCAGGAGCCACAAAGTTTGGTGAGACTGGTTGGCACTTGGGCTTCCTGGGCAGGAGGGACAATGATGGCTGCAAATTAAGTTTGATTCTGTGCATCTTCGATTCCTCTTGAGGAAAAGCTGACCTGGCTGATCTTTGAGCTGTCGTGGGCATGCTGAAGGGCACTGTTACTCCCAGGACCTCTAGTGCTTGAAACTGATTTCTTTTAGCATCTGTCGAGAATTCAAGTGTTAGCAGACAGAAAAGGTGAAGAGGCCAGATCCTCATTTAACTCAACATGTAGATTCACCACTTGCTTGTGCAGTGGCACAGTGGTATTTCTTTTTCTCTTTTCATTCCTCTCCTACTGGTTCCTGAAATTGTGTGCTTGTAGGGACAACGCCTGAATATTTCTGAGAAGTATTCCCTGGGATTTCAGGATCTTTCGCTGAGCACTGCTCATCTAAAGCCCATTAAAACATGTGCATCATGAGGTGCTGTTTCCCAAGCACATTATTTTTTGCATTTCTGAGCTTTTGTTTTGCATCTGTGATTTTTATACCCAGACTCAGTATCATGAGATCCTTCTGCAGTTCTTCAAGGTCAGTTTAAAATTTGACTTGGATTGTCTGCAGTCTTTGCCACTGTTGTTCTCACAGCCTTTTCTACAAGCTCTGAGAATTGCAGAGTGTGTTTGGTAGTGACCTCCAAACTATTTAGGGATTGAGTGTGACTTCAGTTTTTTTGCAAGAAGGCAAGTTCCTACAGCATGCTGAGCCATAATATGGCTTGAAACCTGTCTTTTCTAGCACTTCCACTATATTCTGTTGCAAATTGAACAAGTCCTGAGTATTGACACTTCAAGGAAATCCAGGGTCAGTGCCACTTTCTTTTTCGCAGAGGTGCAGGAGGGTGACTAAAGTTGGGAAATCAACTAAAATACTTTGATACACATTAACTTCTGGCATTTTAGAAGAAAAAAAAAAACAAAAAACAACAACAACATATTTTAGGAGTGACTGGTGACCTTCCACTCGTTGTTTTCCATTCTGATCTTTGATCTAAACGATGCTATAGATGGTCGTTTCAAAGGGAAAAATAAGCAGAGAGTATTAAGAAGCAATTAAGATTTTAGAGTTTAGCCAACAGCAACTTTTAAATGGGAACTAAATTATAGCCATTTCTCATTTTCAGCTAAGAGGAAGAAATTAATTCACAACTATAGCTGGAGAGTTTTCGTTTTCTTTCTTTTCAGCAGATATCATAATTCACCTCTGAATTATTGCCGCCATCAACATCGTGATCCCAAAGACAAAGCGGGAATATTGTATTGCATTTCTTATTAAATCAAGCTATTTATACAGTGCTAATATGTTTACATTCAGGAGGGATTTTTGGAACAACACAGCTGCTGCCTTTCAAAGAGCAAGCAAGCTTGCATTGCTTGTTTATAGTCATGTGTGTGTATGAGACAGCTTGGGGAAAAGATGCCTTTAATGCTCTTTAGGCAAAACCCTATAGAATTTAGTAGACAGTAAGAGTTTTCTTGGGTTTTTGTTAAGCATCCTGTTGAATTGAACAGAATCCTTGGGATGGGTCTTGTGGCAAAGCCTCGTACTTCTCTGGCAGTGCCTTTCTGTGGAGAAGAAATGGCACTGAGCACCAGGAGATGTGGGTTCTTTCTCTGACTTCATCATTGATTTTCTGTGTGACCCTGGGCCAAGCCACTTACGGTTTGACAGTATTGTTGTTGAACTCTGTGGCAAAGACCTCACTGGGAGCAAGCTCAGTTGTTCAATATTTCAGCATCTGAGTTCTGTCATTGGTAAAATAGCACTGAAGAAGGTTGGTCAACTGTATTTGAAAATCAGTTTGTAATACAGAAATGCAAGCAACATAAGACCAAGGACTGTTGCAGTTACCATGTCTGCTAACCATGCCTTGGAACACTGCCTTTTGCTGTTAAATTCTGGGGAACTTGCGCTGCTCCAGAGCTAAGACAGTGTTAAAACTTCACTGGGAAAAAAAAAGAACTTCTGCCTGTAGCAGGTTGTAAAAAGTGCTGAAATTGTTATTTGAACCTATCTCTAGGTTTTATTTTATGAGTACACAATGTGTTGTTCATCTACTGTACTGATTGAAAAAGGAACATTGCAAATTTACAGACCATTGTAAAATTGCTTGCTTACAATGATAAAAGCAGCTTTCAGCTTACTCTAAAATATTCGTGATTCTGCTCATTTTCTCACTCGTGGAGGATGCTAGGTGGTAACGCTTCCTGAGAGCCTGTGTGTTGATTTTAAGAATGCCTCGGGTGCAGTCACGTATTTATTTCAGCAGCAGCAGTTCAAGCAGCCTCCACTCTTCCTGCCCTTGTTCTGCCCTCGTGATACCAATGCAAATGTTTGTACAACTACGTGAGGGCCTGGATTGAGAAATAATCCATGGTTAAAAAAAAAAAAAAAAAGAAAAGAAAAAAAGAGAAAAAAGAGGGGCTTTCATGCCCTGATTTAAACCAGATTAGCTCCCAGTCTGGTTTGTGCGGTAACCAGAGTTGTACCAGCATAACTGGGGACCAGCAGAAGGCAGGAATGAGAAGGAGGGATGGGGATGCTCGTGCTGACACCCCAGTGATGCCTGAGGACCACATCCGGACGCTTGTGCTCAGTTTGGGGATGGCAGTGCCTCAGGGCACAACCCGTGTCATCACAGGCGGTGAGGAGAATTAGCTGACAAGGGCAAGAGATTTCCTAAGTTGGGAGACAGGAGGAGACAAGGGGAAACATGGAGGTGAGTGGTGTGCCTGAAACCTTCCATCACCTTTTTAGTGACCAAATGTGCCCTGCTCATGCTGAACAAGGTATGCTTTCCTCTGGGAATGGCCATGTCTAGTGTCGTCTTGTGACAAACAGCCTCAGAGGGATGAGGACGAGGCAGATCACTGCCTGGCAACTGGGATGCAGCCCAGCCTGATTCAGAGCCCTCTGATGTCCCTGCCTCAACCCAGGCAATGCAGGAAAAGCACTTCAGCTTTTACTGCAGAAGATCCGGGTTGTATTTGATTTTGCTAATGCCGGAGGTAAAGGTACTGAAATATTGGGCTCTTTTGTGTGGTGTATCTCCAAGCGCTGCTCGTTTTCATTAAAGGGGGCAGGTCTGTGATCAGCTTTCTCTTATCCCGTGCGGGGAACCGAGCTCGTCCTTTGTGCCGACGGCAGGCAGCTTGCTTTCAAGCCTGAAGCTTAGGGCAGCTGCCGGTTACTTGTTCTAGCTCTTGGTATCCTTTGAGCACTCATCATTCTTCCATTAGGGGGAAAATCAATATGAAAACTTCTCTGACAGTATCTCTGCTCTTTCATCCGGCATCCTGCAGCCTGGGGCGAGAGGGGGAGAACCCACAGGGAGATCTGCTAACGCCAAAGCGTAACGTGCTGCCACTGTTCCTCCCATCCTCGCTTCGTGGGTTTTTATCTTCTCCTCTTGCAGGGGGCTGAATCCAGCCCGGCTGTTTGCAAGGGCGGTGGGATGTTGGGTTTTTCTCTGTGGATGAAGGACTGAGGTAGGCGAGCACAGCTGTGAGCAGGGGAGGCCGGGACCCACACCCCGGCACAGCCATTCCCTCCCAACTTCTTGCTCAATAACCATTTCCCAAATGGCTACTTTAGGGCCTTTCAGAAATCATGGGAGTTGTCAGTTGTTATAGTAACGGACCCCCTGCTGCTGAATTGGCCCTGAGATGCCCATTTGGGCTTTTGAACAGACTAACTCATGCTCATTAGACAGAAAAGAGAGAGAGACAGATTTGCAGATGGAAAGTTGCTTTTTAAGCATGCTGGATGATCTGTTAAGAGCTAGACTGTGGAAAGGGGCATGTTCTCTCATTATATGCCTGTTACTTTTACTCTTCTTTAATTAACACTAGCTTTACTTTTTCTTGCAAACCAGAATTCTGCAAGATTCCCATTTCCTCACTGATAAGGCTAGTAGTGATCTGCCGCTTTAAAACCAACAATTTTTGTCTTGAGAAAGGAAAGAAGTTGGAGAGGGATTTGCCAAGCTTAAATGCAGATCAGTAGTTATTTCCGGAACTATACGGGTATCTACAAAGCTCAGAAAATAGTACTTTTATTCCTGGTTACACAGTATCAGGAGCAACATCAAAGAAATCAGTAAGCACATTTTGGCCCAGGAATGTCCCATTTCAAGGAACTAGCACAGTCTAGATTTTGCTTCAGGTTTAAACCTGAGCAGTCCCATTGATGTTAACAGAGTGACTCCTGAACAACTAGTATCAGCTATATCAGACCTTGCCCTTGTAAATTTGAGTCCACATGACTGAAGAACCTTAAATGGGTTCTTGAGAATATGCAATTGCAATAAAAAGTTACTTCTTGCCAGGCATTTGAAGCCAGCTTGTTCCTGTGTCATGCATGTCCCACCTTCATCTGAATTTCATAAAGCAATGCTCCCCCCTCAGCTGTCCTGTAAATGAAAAGCAAATCCAGGTTTATAGCAGGCTGGTGTATCTCCAGGTGTAAATAAGAGAGGACTGTGGATGTTCTTGTACAATATACCTTTTCTATGAGAAAGCTGGTTAGACCAGATGGGCAGACAGGGCTGTTAATGGAAAGGGGGAGCAAGTGCTCTAGTACATGAAAGGGTTCTGCAAGGAATACACGATCTTCTGCACCCATTGAGCTGGGGATGAAGAATCTTTGGCTGAAATTGCAGCAAGAGAGAAATGAGGTTTGACATTAGAAAAAGCTTAATGATAAGAAAGACAAGAAAGCAGTGGTCTACAGAATTTCCATCGTTTCTAGGCTCCAAAACAAGGTTAAGCAGCCATTCGTCAGGAGCACCGCAGGAGTCATTGATCCTGCACGGGAGCTTCGAGGCCGGCTCTCCACAGCTCTGCTCTGTTTAAACCTCACATGCGAGAGTGAGAAAAGAGGAGGAATGGTGTAGTGTGATAAATTGTTCTGTAAATCACAGACTAGAAGCCTGAAAAAGTGTTTGGAAGACACAGTTTAAATGCCTCATGTTTAAAGTGAATAACGTGAAGCTGATAAAAGACCACATCTAAGAATTGGAGGGAGGAGAGAGGGAGGGCTTTAGCTTTGGAGAGTGAAAGGAAGATACAAATGGGCAGGAAAGAACTGCAAAGGCAGCTTGCAGAGGACAACTGTGTCAGGAGACCCACAGGTTGGTGGGAAAAAAAATCTGTTTGGAGTTTTGTTCCATCTGTTCTCCTGCAGCAGGGAGCCTAAAAGTAGGGAAGAGTTAAGACTGAAACAATGATTTGAAGTTTAAAAACAAAACAGAGGAGAAGCGGTTGGCATAGCTGCGGTTTGTTGCGCCCATTGTGTGTTATCTGGGGCACCATCCATGCTGCACGTGCCAGTGATACCCCACCACCAGAAGCAGGTGCCCAGGGCAAAGACCCTGTGAGCAAGCACCCAGGGTGACCAAATCTAGACATCCACACAGAGGCTGTTCTATGAAAGTATTTTCTTGCAAAGGAAGTGGAGAATGGCAATTGCTCGAAGAACCAAGATTTCACAACTCTGAAACCACCCGTCCCAGCACCAGCAGTCCTGATGCCTGCTGGATTGTGATTATTTTTAACAGTGCCTTTCAATGAGGACTCTGAAACTGTGCATGTTCCTCAGCTCCCGGAAGGTTTGTACCATGTGGGTCAGTTACGTGAACATCTTTTCTGTAGGCACTTTTATGGATGGTGGCCATTGAACTCAGTGGGAAGCCAGATCTGCATCACCTTTATTTTAAAAGATAATGTCAAGCATGCAATCATAAGTCAAACAACAGGAGAATAAGTGCGTCAGTTGTGGAAGACTAGAATTCAAAATATCATGTTGGTGACCTTGAAAACACCCAAACAAAAAAGTATACTTTTTTTTTTTTAATTTTTAATTTGCTATACGACGTATCCCGTAAGAGCTGAGACATTTAGGCTGCGCTTTGCCCACAGGCCCACACAGGTCATCCCTAAAGGGGATAAGGTTTATGCAAAAGTCTTGGCAGCAAGTTGGAAAACTGCAGTTGACACACTCCTCACTGCTTTGTTTAGAGGTGTAACAGCATTTCCCCAACATTTCCAGAAATACCTCCTTCTCCAGAGAGAGCAAAGGGGTGCAGGCAAGGGCAGCCGAGGGCAGGCAATGAGGGATCTGTGGCACAGCTGCAATTGATCTTTCTGCTTTGTTTCTGTGGAACTAATTAAATGGATTAATTGCAGGCATTTTTTTCCTGGAAACGCCTTTCTCAGTGTTGTTGTAATGGTGAGGTCTCGAAAAAAGAGCAAGATTTTATCTGTGCAGTAACTGTATTAAAGATAGTCATTTACAAGGCATAATTTTGAATGAATATTTTTTAAATATTTAAATGTTTTAGTTAAGCTCCATTAAAAACTGGTTTGTAGGTGCTGAGAAATAGTATGCCGTGAGGAGTATGAGGTTTCTGATAAGCAAAGTGATAGAGGATGCCAGGCACCACTGGCTTCTCCTGCACATCTGTTAGGTCCTTTGTAAGCTATTCTACAGGAAACTTTTATACAGCTTTAAAATTCTTGAACTCTGGCTTTTAAAGAGTGGTATTTTAAAAGATAAACAAACTTCACAAATGCTTTTTTGTTAAATTAAATCACTTTTTTAAAAAAGACTATTTCTTAAGAAGAAGGATGCATTCTTTTTCTGTTCCCTTTAGCTCAAAGAAACAATTTATTAACTCATGGTTTGGGCTGCTGCTAGTTTATATCTGTTCTATAATATTCTTAGTATGTAAGAGTATGTGTTAAAGTGTGTACAGGTGTCTCTGGAGTCAATTCGCTCTCATAAATTGGTAGGTTCAGAGCTAGAGGAATGTCTCGGACAAACTGTCAATGAAATATCCTATAATACAAGTAGATGTACCCGGAGGGAACAGTATACCTCTACTGTGAAACTGTGAATTAACCACAGCAACCAGATAAATTATATTTTTTCTCTCTCCTTGTAACCATAAAATATAGCTATTGAAGGGCCCTGTGCTGTCCTGAGTCCCACAGCAGCATTTGGGCTATCATTAGCACTCGCTATTTCACAGCAGGATGTGGTCTGAGTGTAAAATTATAGGGTAAGAATATTAAATCAATTCAGCAATCTTAACTGCTTGGATAAATACTAGGAATCAGCAGCCTAATAAAACAGTGACAAGCAGGGGTGGGCTTTATTTTACTTTTCTTAAAACCTGTGCAATTTGGGAAAAGCAACTCCTTGGAATGCACTACACATGTTGTGCTACGATTACAAATGTTGCAACTATGTGAATTCATTCAGTTTATTGCAGAACACTGAGTTTGTTTGTTTAAAATAAAACAGTTCCTCTATTGCTATGAACAGCATGTATTTTACTCTATGGACTTAGAGGTTAAAATCCATTTGAGTTTTAACTTTTCAGCTGAAACAGGCGTAGGTGGCTTGCCTGGTTCTTGATTGGTGGGCTCTTTCATGTTTTGGAAATCCTGTCATTTCCAAAATAGAACAAAATCATTCTGCAGTCCTGAGTAATGTGCTTTAGGCAATCCTGCTTTAGCAGGGAAGTTGGACTAGGTGATCTCTAGAAGTCCCTTCCAACTCCGACAATTCCGTGATTCCATGAAATATGGAATATCCTACAGACTGACATTTATAAAGTAATAGAAATAAGCCCAATTTGAATTTTGTTTTCCTTCTGATCAAATTATCAGTTAAATGGATATATTTCCGTGCAGCAATTCACTCTCTAAAACCGTATTTTAACCACCATCAGAAAGTTTCCAGTGCGTGCTGGTAAAATTCCTCATATTTTATAGCAGCACGAGCTTATCTCGTTCCCCTCCATGTCAAATACGCTTTAAGCCGTTACGCGTTGAGGCATATTCTGTCACACCACAGGTTGGGCTCAGGGCTACGACGCTGAATCCCTGCAGACGGGGGCTTGTCCGAATCATGTAGAAGGGGACGTCTTTTCCTTTTGCACAGGCGTGAGGCTGGTGATGCAGGTGCTCCTCGGCTGGAGCAAATCCCTCGCTAGCAGGGGACAGAGATAGGGAATTGAGTTTACCCCTGCTGAAGGGTATTTGCCATAAATGTGGGTTTTGAATGGGAGTCCGAGAATATCCCTCTGCGAGGCAGGCAGAGGGAGTGCATCTCCCAAACCCGTCACGGGAAATTACATCTGCCAACCTCACCATTTATTAGGAGCTGAGTGGTTCGTCAGAGAAGAGGATTTTATGCTGTTAGAGAAGGGATCAAAGTAAACTGGTCTGCGAGCCTTCCAGCTGCTTTCCAGGGTTTCTTTAAGGTATTTATTTCCCCAAGCTGGTTCCACTGATGCTGAGAGGAGGAGTGTGGAAGGATGGCCACGGCAAGGGCAGGGGTTGGTGAGGTGTGCCAGGGCAAGGGCAGGGGATGGTACCAGGCTGTGCTCCCAGCAGTGGTGGTGTGGATGAAGATGGCAGCAGCTGAACAGTGCTGGGGGCATGGAGGACTTCCAACCACTTCATAATTCAAAACGATGATCACTTACTCTGGATTCTTACAAGTTTCCTAAATTTCAGTGTTCATTGGTAATAGCAACTGGTATTACAGACATGAAATGAAAGCTGTGAAGATGCAGTCCTCATACCTGTCATTTTTTTGATAATTTTTTTTTTAATAAAAGCCTAGGACATAAGTGTACCAGAATGGTTAGTCTCTTCCCATTCATGCAGCTCCTTATTTTTGAAGCATTCAGGGTGCTATTTCAATCAGGTAGTAAATGGGTTTGCTTTGCAGTTTGCTTTTCAGAGCCTGCAAATGCTGGTTTTGTGAGTTAGGGCTGAATCTAGGCTTCTTTATCCACATAGCCAACATTTACACAACAGCAAAAAAAGATTCTCCTGGCCTTGATATCATTACAGGCTTCATATCCATTTGAATGAACTATTTTTCACCACTTTCCTCGCTGTTACAGGTATAGACAAGCCTCTTAACCTAAAAGGGCTTTTCTTGCAATCTGTTTATTCTTCAGCAAGCTTTTCTGTAGGCTTTGCATGACAGAAGTTGTGGTCATGTTTTCTGCTATTGCCTTGTCTCCCTACAACTATGCACTTGTCCCGTGCCCTTGTTCTGTCTTATTTTGGGTACGAAGGAGAGAGAGATTAACAGCCTATCAAACATCAAGGACATTTACTTGCTTTACATCTTCTAGAGTTACTCTGAACGTGCTTTGTGATACTTAGGTGTGTATACACTTTATATTTACCAATAATAATTCCTTCTTAGACAAAATTCTAATAATAAAGTCAATCTAAGAATAAATACTTAATTAACACCATTTACATGCACAAATCACCATAATTTGACTTGATATTTAATACTAAATCTATCTGTGCAAACCAATTGTTTCTCTGTAGAGATCAAACCTAAAGAATGAAAAGATTTTTAAAATAATTTGAGCACAGAAAATACTCTCTTTTTTCCCGAGACTGTGGAAATAAAGTTTCTGCTTTCCAAAGGAAAATACAGTAATTAGGAAATTTGCAAATGGAAATTAGCCTGTATTGGTCTTCGTCTTTATTTATGTCATTAAATGGAGTCTTTAATTAGCATATATATTATTCATATTTCAATATAATCCATTTTATAAGTCCGAGTTCAAATATAAAAATCAAAATGGGCTTGATGCACCCTATTGTTCACATGCAAAGCAGCTAACATCGATGTAAAGATATGAGGTGAATTGAAACATTCATATTTCATAAGGATGCAGTCTACATTTTCTGAAATTATGGCTTGAACTCTTATTTTTAACTTTTCCTCATTTGCATACATATTAGTCCCTGTTTAAATGATGTGTTAATTCTATTCATTAGACTTCAGTGAATGCTTCTAACTCTCCTGATAATCAAGCGTAGGTCCCTGGAAAGCAAATTATGGACTTTCATGTTGCAAAACCCGTTGTAAACGTGACATTTATCACTGCAAAGCCAACTCATGTGGAGCACTTGGCTGTAGTCAGGAGGGCATAACCCATTTTCTTATGCTTATGGTAATGATTGTCATCTGTGAATAAGGACCTGGCACCAGGTCCCTGATGTCTCTTCAGAAATGATTGGGCACTTCACAACCACACCACCCTCTTGATAGTAAGGATGCCAATTCAGCTCTTTGGGGGAGAAAGAGCAGCTTCACTCCCATCCTCACACAAACAAATTCAAGAAAATGGGCGATCAAGAATCTATTCCACATAACGTAGTGATGGAGATGAGAATTTGGAGACCTACAAGGGCTCTGCAGCTCTCTGGAGTGTATTTGGCTGTCAAAGCAGGTTTGGCTTTACTACTGTCCAGAATGCATTTGTGCTTCCAAATCTCCAAAACTGCAGTCCTGAAAGCAAAAGCATGAAGGTGACAGCACTGCAATCGGAGTCCTTTCTCTGGGTCTCTGAGCCAGATCCAGTAGCAAACGTGGGAGCAACCTGTGGGAAGAAAATGGGGAACAAAATACTATTGGAGTTAGGTGTCTGCCATTGCATGTTGACTTGCCAGGCTGTGACAATTCATCTTCTTAATCCTAGGTATAAAATCATTGTTATCCCAGTGGTAAACCCGAGGTGATAATTTCGCACGGTTTTATGTTGATGGGGTGAGCCCTGAGTGGTGCCACACAGGGAGTTGCCATGTGTGCTCTGATTAATAAAAAAATTGATGGGAAGAAGAAAGATTCTTATGCCATCGCTGCGAGAAAATGCTTGACATCTTTAAAGGCCCATAAGTTTAGTTTCCATCTGTTTTTTTGCAGAGTCTGGGCCTTTTCAAAAGCCGTGCTGATGTGCTGTAGGGAATTAATTTAGCTCTTTGTGGTAGTGGAAGGTTAGAGTTCAACATCACTGTTTTTGTTATCCACAGAGCTACATGGAACAAGTTCCCTGTTGTATAGTTTAAAGAAATAGGTGGAGATTACTAGAAAGAAAACTATGCTGTTGTCTCCCTGCAGAATAGTTTTATTCAAGGTGCATGGAATAAGAGAGCCAGAGAGAAGAAATCACAGTATTTGATATACATTTTCAGCAGCTGCTTCATCTCACCGTGTCTGAATGTGTAATCTCGCTCTCAGGAGCTTTCTGCATGAGAAGCAGCTGGGCGCTTCTGAACATACAAGGGATGCTCCATTTCACCAGCTTTTCTGATAATCCAAGCTGCAGCTCAGCCTGGGGGGAAATGGGAAGCCTGTGCTTTATTGCGGCTCTGAGATTTCAGTGGGTTGCAGTGTTGTCTTCAAATCTCTTGCAGATTTGAGTTTGCACTTGGATGTCCTCTCTTTCTTTAGCAATGCTTCCTTGTACTGAAAGTGTGCAAGAGAATCACTGCGCTTTATACCAGCTTTTTAGAAACACTTAAACCATCTGCAGCCCTCTCCTCCTTCACTCCTTGGATGGCAAGTGTGGGGTCCCATTGACTTTCACACTGTCAAGCTGGAACAGGCTGTGCAAATTCCCTGTGTGCTGAGTCCAGAAAAGGATACTGAAGAAAAGGGGCTTTAAACCAACCCTAGCCCGGAGTTTAAGGTTATCCATGGATCTCCGTTGTTGTTTTGAAGCCTGGAAAGTGGACAGCTCAGCTCATGGGGGAATAAGGCCAGTGGATGAGCATTCCCCTTCCATGACTCCTTCCAGCGTCTTTTTTCCTTGGTGCGCCAGACAGCAGCTCCCCACCCCAGAGAGAGATGTGCTGGCAACCTCACTCCTAATTTTTTTTTCTGGTGCCTGGATTAACTGTAGCATTCTCATTGCTCTCTGCCAGCCTCATTATATTGACTCAGCTTTCTGCGAAGGAGTTAAATTCATATGGGTTGGATGTTTTCTGTTACAGCTCATGTTCTGTTTTGACCTTCTTGGCTTCACATATTTTCCCCTTTTAAAGTTACTAGCTGTATCTGAGATCTTAACATCAGTGGGCCGCTTTGTGGAAATAAATGTTAATGAGATGGCTGCTGATAGCATTGTATGGGTAGAAACAAATGCTTTTATAATAAATGGAATTTAATATTAATTGAGTGGTTTGGAGTTAAAGCAGGATAGAAAGTGACAAGCTCGTGGCACAGCAAACTGCCCTTTGCAAGAATCCAATTAGAAGAGTGAGCAGCGAATTGTAAGCAAACTTGCTGTAATCACACAGGGGCGATACAAGAGTGGAGCATAATTTGGAGCCTGGCACCTGTCCCCTTGAATGTCTCATAATTTCCATGAATCAACATTTAGTTACTACGTGGAGCCAAGTTTGCATTCTTCAGCTCTTTCCTGGCAATGCCGCAATCCCGTTGCTCTAGTCGAACCGGAGGGAGACAGTATGTTTTGCAATAAAAGGGCACATCAATTAGATGCACTGTGTTCTGCTACACGTCTGTCGGAGAAAAGTGACTCATTTGTTAGCCTGCTGAAATTACTTTGCATTGAAAATCTTGTGCTGATGTTAAAGGGTTTTGCCTGATCTCTTGAAGCTGTTACCTTTGCCGTTTCCTCAATGAGAATGATCGATAGCTGTTGCCTTTCCAAAGTGCAGTGTTCGTTCATGATGTGGGAAAAGAGATGATTTGCTGAGATGTGCTGTAGATAAATGGTTAAATGCTGGCTGGACTAACCAAATGCAATCGTCACAGATATATCTCTTGTCCTAAAGAGTGATGTAAAGTGTTCACTGGGTTGGAATTGTTCAAAAATAGTTTAAATATTACATATCATTTTCATCTGGCAGGTGGAGTTGCAGAAGCTGCTGTGAGAGGTTGTTTGTGGCATTTCAGATAACCTGAGTATTGTGTGGAATGGGCTTAGCGAGCCCACGAAAGGAGGGTGCAGGATGTCAAGTGAGGGTGCAGGAGCAGTAAAGACCTAAGCACAGCATCTGGGAAGCTGGGGCAGTGCTTCCAGGCTGATGGGAAAGCATGTGGAGAATAAAAAAAATTAAAAAAAAACCAAACCAAAACCAACAAGGAGCAAGTCGATTTATCTGTTCTGTCAAAATGGCTACAATCAGCCAGGAGGCAAATGAATAAATGGATCAACAAGGATTTCACACTTGTGTGTTCTCGACAGGAAATCACAGATCTGAAACCAAATGTCTGGGACAAAACTACCAGAAATAGTGGCAAAATACTCTGCTGTTTAGTCTGCATTTTAAACATTTTTAGCTCACAAAGCTCCTTGAATTAAAATACTGGAATAAACCAGGAACTTGTTACTACAGTTCCCGGCAGAGATGGAAATAGTTGCGGTGGGTCTGACAGCAGGACCCCAGGCTGCGCTGGAATCTCCCTTTGCCTGTGAACCCGAATGTGTATTGCCACGATGATTGCTGCTGTCTTTTCTGCTCCCCAGCTCTCTGTCTAATTGCTGCGCTAATGGCAGCAAAAGCACCACCAAAGATCTCATCAGAACATGGAAATGAAATGCATAGATACAGCAGGAGGAAAATGAATTGCTAGAGGTGTCAGCGCTGCACAGTTCAGCCAGGAGCAGATGTCTCCTGCGTTCCTCGAGGACAGCCTGTCTGCCTGAGCAGCCATGTCCCTTCATGAGCTCTAAAAGAAAAGGAGAATACTGAGCCAAGAGCTTGTGTTTCATTTCCATGTCTGCTTTTGAGCAAGCGCCTGATGGATCCAGGCGCGTTTCTTCATACAGTAGGAAGTGTTCATCGGTTTTCGCTAAGATGCAAACTGCAATCCTTGTGGGCTTTTTTCTCCTTTTCCCCAGTCCCACATTTATCAACAGTGAAAGGTTATAAAGAGCTTAATAAAAGGTAGATTAAAGCTTTGGAAATAGTGCAAATAAAGCGAAGAGTCTATAAATAGAAAACATATTAAACTGTATCTGGTGTTAAGAGGTCTAATAATTACCATAGGTTGACTGAATTTCTCCTGTTTCACTTATCTGCAATGAACTTTTATCTTGAATCAAAATGTTCTCCGCACTGTGATTAGTTTTGTTATTAGATGTTTCTACACACTGATTAAGACAACAGGAAAGCAATAGATTATTTGCCCAAGTGTATACTTAGAGAAAAAGAGTTTGTCATGAGGATGAAAGCAGTTTCTAGTTTTCAGAATAATTTTGACTGATTTCTTTCTTAAAGGCAAAGTAACGTCTGTTGCTTTATGATTTTTCAATTTTTGACTAATAAATAATTGAGTGACTGATAATAGACTTTATGGTAACTTTTCTGATACGCCTCATACTTTGAGTCCTTTTTGTGCAATAAATGCGTATTTCCTTGAGAATAAAATTCAAGGAGCTTTGAATACGTTGTAGCCTGAAACTTCAAAGATGTTCTTTTCTTAATAAATATTTTGCAAAGGGAACTCTTCCTCACTTCATTCCAAGCTCACTTCATTTCAGGATCATCCTTCTAGTCCCCTCTGCCTCGTGGTGTAGTGGATTCTACCTCTGTTACTTGCTTATAATATTTCTACAATTTTTATTATGGCTTATTTGGTCTGTGGAGATGGTAATTTGAAACATAAAGTGTTTTTCTTTTCTATGCTTCTTTATTTGCCTAAGTATGATTAATACTCCTTACTGCTTTTTGGTATTAATTAGATTTTTCTTATAGTATTAATTATCTTGGGATTTGTTTGCTATTATTGCTATGGTTGATGCTATTATTTTTTTTAGAAACATTCTCGCAGAAAATACTGCACTATTTAATGCAGATGCTACTGGACGGATGCTACTGATGCAGGGACATTTTATTCTGATGAATTAATTGATGTGCGTCTATTGTGTTTAGGGAAGGGAGCCCAGTGGATATGATCACACCATACCAATTGTCCTATATAACCAGAAGACCACTTCAGCAAATACATCTTGGTTCTCTGCAGCATAGCTCTGTTAATGCAGAACTATGCCCAAGGTACTTAGCCCAGCAGATAAGGAGCACTGGAGCAGGCAGAGCTGGCACTAACATGCCTGCATCTCTCCTGGCATCTGGGATAGGTCACTGGGGTCTGACTCGGGTATTTTTACAGAGCTAGTTAGAGATGTATTCAGCAAACCACAGCAGAATGCACAGCACGGTATTTCTCAGTGGTTTGGTTCAGGGGATGGTAGTTTATTGTCTCTGATATTTGTATTTCCTTGTCACATTTGTTAACCTTTGAATGCAAGAAACTCATTAAAGCAATTCCTCAGACACGCATACTCCAGGCTTCCCCAGAGCTCTCGAGTCACTACCATATTAGTATCAGCGACAGCAAGAAGCGAATCTCCAAATGAGTTGATTGATAGCGAGATTAATGATCCTCAAGACTTCTGTCCAGGTTTATTATTTGGCGGCTTACAAATCTTTGCTTTCAGGGAGATGGGTGGGGAAGGAGGACCAGCTGGCTGCCACCCGGTCTGTCTGTATTAGCATGATGAGGTGACGTACGTAGCCCTGTCAGAGCACTAAGCATTAAGTAGTGTATTTTCAGTGTTCTCATTATCTGCCAGGTACTCAATAATTTGCTTCTCTGCTCTTGGTGCCAGCTGCTCTTTTCTTTTCCTTTGTGCTTTGCTTCCAAAGGTATCTTTTTGTGCCATTTCTAATTGTGTTCTAAACAGAGTTAGCAGAGAGACCGTAAAAAATTGTAAGTAGCTTTTTTTTTTAAATGGCCAATGAAAAAAGCCCACCCTCTAAATACACGGTGATGAAGAGAGAAAGGAAATAATCACACTTCACATAGTTTATCCTGGCCCCAAATAAGCTAAACATGAAATACGTCCAGCAGTGTTGGGAAATCTTCCTAGTTCTCCCATGCAGCTTTAGTCCAGGTGCACGTGGACATGTCTGATGAGAAAGAGGGAGCTTCCCATTGAGTATTTTATTATATTTAACAAACTGGCATTTCTGCCTGAAGATGGGCAGGTCCATCAAAACAGAGGAAAAAACTGTCCCTAAATTTCTAGCACATTTTTGTATTAATGTTTACTTATTCCAAGGCTGTGGCTTGGGATAAGTAAAATAATTATCAATTGAATGTCCTGATCTCCTATTTGGAGGAAGAAAAGAATATTTTTTGCAAAGGGAAGAGCAGGGCTCTTTTATTTTGAAAGTAATTAGATGGGAGTAACTAGGGACATTTAGGTGCATGTTGCAAAGGGAGACACAGTTTCTCCTCTCCTCTGTTAGGTGGGATAATTTCTGTACTGTTTTTCTTATAACACAATTTCAATCCAGAGGAATTACACTTTGCATTTAAAAGTACCTGTATTTTAATCTCACAGTTTGTCACCCTGTTTTTATTCTTTCCTTTCCTGAGATTCATCCCAAAGGGAATTCATGTCCTGAAATGATAATATCAAGTATGCCCAATTTTGAGTTCTTAGAGGTGCTACTAAAAGCTCCTCTCTAGTAAGAGGCAATCTTCATTGATTGCTGCAGTTCTTGTGATTACAGAACAACTCTTCACTTGGTTAAATTTAGCTTCCTTCTGTGAGAAAGTTTTAGGCTCCTTTTTAATATTACATGATGTTTAGGGCATTGGAAGAACACATTTTATAGGAACTGCCTAAGGTATTATTTGATCGGAAAAGGCATGCCTTTGTTTTCCTCTGTGATTTTTTAGTCTTTGTTATGAGTGTTGCATTAAATAAATACTTGGCTCAGGGGCAAGACAATGAATACGTCAGGCTTCCCTTTAGTTTTTAAAACCGTGCCTAATTTTTAAACCATTTTAAGGTACCACCTATAGGTTTCTTTACCCCGCTTTTGCCTGAAGACGTTAAAGTTTTGAGTGGTAATGCATATAACCAGGGAGCTTGTTCTCTTGCAGTAGAAAATACTGATGAGTAAACCCATTCAGTCATCTGTAAAATTGCTGAGTGTATCCAACACAGCTGTTGTGAGTATTGATTAAAGCAGGAGGGGAAGGTCTGATGCTGCTAGCCCTATCAAGAGGTCACCAAGAGAGTAATTAGCTACCAAGTGTTACAGGGCCAAGTGTGATCACAAATAGGGTTTCACCATCGTCTTCACTGTTCTCCAGGGACACCAGGAAGATGGGATAAGGAAGCGTGGAAAATGTTTGTGCTGAGTTAAACTAAGATTTATCCACTTACAATTTGCAGTTAAAGAGCTTTCTAAGTGCATTTCTGCATTGGCCACCTGGGCGCTTTCTGGTCACCCATCTGAGGAAGAGGGGAAGACTGGAAAGCAGCTCATCTTGGTGTATGTTGTCATTTCTTAACTGTTTAATTATTTGAATACCCTTCTAAAAATTATTATTTCTTGTACAATGTGTGAGTTCAATACCGTATGTGATGTAAATGGGTCGTCTAGTCTCTGGCGCAAGATATGATCTCAGAGGATTGGGAGAAGAGGATTTTTAATTTTGTGGAGAGCTGTGTGGTCAGCTGGCAAATTTAGACCATAAATATTAAATTAGCTGTCTTTCTGTGTCAAAAATCCCTAGTCTCATTTGTAGATTAGTTTTTCAGATGGACAATTTTACTAGTGGTGTGTTCGTTATCACAAATACTGTCCCAGAGTTTTGTCCACCTTCTTTTTTTTTCCCATCTGCCTTTTCCCAGCCTTTTTCCCATCTTTATTTCTCTATGATGTGGTTGTGAGTATGTGTGGTTGGACTGGTGATTAGCGTTCAGATCCTTTTAGCTTTTGTGGGACTGTGTGGGTGCACAACAACTCACTAGTGTGAACAAGCATTTTTCCTTGCCCAGAGGAAGTCCCCTGAAAAGGGACAGTCTACTTTTCACCGTTCTGTCTAGGAGAGGATGCCAAGGACTTTGGCACACTGTGAACTCCTGAAACCTATCCATGTACTGTCTAGACCAGTACCCCGTTATCATATCTGTGCAATGCTTAACACTGCTTAAGAAGATTACAGGCAGAAATTGCTTTGTGGGGAGAAGGCGAAATCGTCTTCGAGAGGGAAATGCAGGAGAATCAGCATTATATTGTAGGGAAATTTTCCTCCTTTTTCAGCTTTCCTTTATTCTCTTGGGTTTTATGCATTTCTGCTTTGTATATCCTCCCGTAGCTCAAGTTCAGTCAGCTTTTGCTGCCTTACCACTCCAGCGTAGCATAGGTTCTTTTATAACTTGGCTGTTGAATTCTGATCATTAAGCGTTAAGAACTGGGAAGGAAAATAATTGTAGAAAATTGGGGCAATATAATCCATTTTCTGGCCAAAAAAGGAGTAAATGCAGATGCCCCTCTGATACAATGAATGTAATATCACTGCTCCATGCTGGTCACTTATTCATATTCATAAGATCAGTGTTTTTCATGTGGTTTTCTCTTCTCTTTTTCTTCTTAACGCTTGAGTCAGTTTTATTGCTCATAAAAATCAGTGACTGATGACCCCAGCTAGAGCAGTGCAGACTGCAGACAGCTGTTGTCCAGGCTCCCATCCACTGCTCTGCTGGTGACATGGTCGTGATTTGCAGCGCTTCTGTTGTTCCGTAGTCTGCAGCTCTTTCCTGAGGAGTCATTGCCAATTCTGACAGTGACAAATACTTGCCAAGGAATAGTGAAGCTAGTTTAAAGTGCAGAGCCATGTGTTACCAGTACACTTGACTGCATACATACTCTGTTTTTAGTGCCAGCAAAAGCCAATCTTAATTGTGTCTCCTGGAAAACATGCAAAACTGTTCAATGAGAATCTGAGGCATCTTTTCTTCTATTGAAAGTGGGAATGAATGTGCAGAGGTAGTGAAAAGGATCGTTTCCTGTCTTTGGATCCTTGTTTGGGAGTTATTTGCAGACCCTCCTGTGATGGAGGAGCATGGTGAATGAATGCCTATATCCAGGTTGCATTTGATGAAGACTAAGCCACATCCTGACTTTAGAGGTCCCTTACAGATTGTGGTTTGACTCCTGTTCAACATATCTTGCCCATTCTGCCCACCAGCTAAGGACTGTGTGTGAAAGTAAGGTGGCTGCAAGGACTATTGGCCTCTTCGTTAAAAAATGTACATTCTGCAGAGCTCCTGTCAGTTGGAGGCTGTTTCTGGAGGAAGGGTACCCCGAAGACAAGCTTTGCCCTGCTCTGACAGTAGTGAATAGGCCTCCAGGACCCTTTCAAACCATCTGCCCCTGAATTGGTCGTGCTTTAGGAGGTAATAACCCAAAAAGAGAGTAGTTGCAAGAAACTGGGAGCCGAGTGCTCCTAGATGCTGTTACAGAAATTAAGTAGTATAAATCTGGCTAGCCTTGGAGAGGGAATACATGCTGCTTCAGCTAACAGAAATGCCTGGAGGAAGGAGCAGGTCCCTAGTGAACAAGGGAGCAATGAATGTGCCAGTTGCTTCAGCGTGTGAGGCAGGACATGGCTCTTGGGTGTCCCCAGAAAGTGAAGCATTCCCCTTTGATTTTTCTCCTGCGTTCAGCCCATGTCCTGGTGGCTTCAGCCAGCCACTGCAGAGGCTGTCCCTTGCCCTTCACAATAATCCCTTGCTCCTTCTCTCCCTGCCTCAGCCGCTCCAGAGCAGCACAGATCCCTCGCCTGTCGGCACAGATCAGGGGATGCTGCCCGCATGAGATGGAGAGCAGAGGAGTAAAGGCCAAACACTGCCCTTGGAGCTATTCCCAGTTCTCCCATCGACTGCAGCGCGCACTGTGTGTTTGTATTGGAGGCAGTATTAACTAAACACTAAGGCGCTATCTTCTATACGAAAATAAAATGCTTTCAGGCCATTATGTGATCTGGTTCTCCCTCTTGCTTTTAGATGAGTATAAAGGAGAAGCTGCTTGAGGTTTATTAACTAATAACCAAGGAAACCTGTTTTGAGTGTCAAAATCTCATGAGGCATCTCTTCTTCTACAGAAGCTAATCTGGTATTTTGCTCAGCGGAGATGGAACAAGCATTTAACCCAGCTAATCAGGACCATCTCTTGGCATATTTTTATGTGTGCAGCTTGATAATAAGGTGCTGCTGCTCTGGACTTTGCATCCTGTTAGTTTGCTTTAATAACCCGCTGCTGGTATCTCTGCAAAAAGATTCTGGGCAGGGGGATGCTCTCCCTCGTGTCAGCTTTGCATTCCAGACCCTGCCTCTGCTCCTTCTCCGGGGAGATGCTAATCTCAAAGTGTTTTACTTTCTGCATTTTGGTCCATATGTGACAACTGTGTGTCTGATCACCACAATCTCGCACAGTTATTGTACCCCAGGGAAAGGGAGCCAAAAAAACATATGGGGCTAGAGAAAACGGTGTGCTTCACTGCACACAGGCATATTTCAGAGACAACAGACTCTTTGGTGGGCTCTCCGAAATATTGTGGAAGTGAAATCAAGGCTGTGATTTGCTTTTGCTTAGAATTATTCTAAAAATAGTGTTTCAGTTGTTAAGATTTTAATAATCATTTATGCCATTGACAAGTCTCAGTTGCTCATTCACTAAAGGCTGCTTCTGTCAGAAAATTTTTTTTTTTTTTTCCTCTACTGACGATGTTGGTTTCCTGAGCAAATGGGCACACAGGTGCAAGCACCTCCACACGTACACACACTGGGGTTAAAAGTTACAGGCTGAAGTGCTCATGTGAAAACAGTTGTAGACTTGCACCTTGTCTAGCCCTGCATCCACTCCACCTCTCTTCGTGGCTGCTTCTCCAGTGAGTTGAAACAAGCAATTTTCTGCTCTTATCCTTTTCCTTTAGCCAGCCCTCCCCATATACACACACAGATTTACTGCAGCCTCCTGTAGCCTTAGCAACTGCTGCCTCTTAAGGTTTGTACACTGAGGGAAAGGCAATGGGTAGGGGAAATGCTAGGGGAGAGAAAGGAGCATCCTGAAGTGGGAAGAAGGCAGATACTAAATTGTTGGAAATGCCTTTCAGTAGCCTCAATCCAGCTATCAGTATTTATTACTACCAACTAGACATGAGTTTGCAAAAGGCTCTTTTTGGGCCCGGGCTTTTCCTCACGCAGTTAGTGCCAGGCTGGAAAATGGATATTATCCAAACTGGGGGCCTGGAGGCATCTGCCTGGTGTCCTGAGACACCTGGACCGAGAGGTGCAAGAGTGGGAAACAGAACCAGTAAGCAGAACTTGCTGGAAAATTCATCCAGCGATTTTGTGGAACTTATCGTAAAAGGTCTTTTAAAGATCAATGCATTTTATCCTGCTCTCAGTTTCAAGCTTGCGTAGTCCCATCAGTGCTGCCTTCTGCTGTCACCGGCAGCCCCTGAGACACGGAGGGAGTCACCAGGACAGGGATGCGATGGCCTGTGCACAGGCAGCTCAGCTGTAGAGGTTAAACTTGGAATATTTACAGCAATTATGAGCAAGTTAAAAATGAAAAGAGTTTGAGAGGCATGTCTTCACCTGATGTGCCAGAATTCAGTATTGTAAAGTAATAATTATTCTGTATTATATATGTATATACGTTAGACAAGAGCGTATTTTAGCATGATGTTTGTGACTTGAGAAAACCTTTAGTCAAATTCCACGGTGACTGCCTTTTTAAAACAGCTACAGAAAGTCATCCAGGAATAAAATAAAGAATTGTTAATGACATTAATGATTGCAGAAAACTTTACTCTGTGAAATATTCATTTAATACATTGTTATTCCAGCATTGTGCTCAGCAGAGATATGCTGGACTGGGGATTCAGCTATCACCATCGTGGGCCTTACAATGTCAGGCAATGTGATTATCCAACACAATTACATGTTTTGAGGCTATTAAGCAAAAGCTATCTTATGGCTGCATAAAAAAACATAATGCCAGCCTATCACAGCCTCTCAGAATATAAAATAACAAATTACAAAAAATAATTGCTTTTCTTAAGTATCATCAGCTTAAAAATATCCTGTAAATCCCTACGTAAAGGTCTGTCTTTTTATCAAACACCTTCTTAAGGCCTTCATTACCGGGAGAAGCCATTCAAGGATTTTTCTAGTATTGACTCAAGGGAAAGAGCCCCAAATACATCAAAATCAGGAACATTTTGCCTGTTTCATATTCATAGTTTCTTCTTTATGTGCAACTGATTTATTCTGCTGCGTGCCCCCGGGGTGTGCATTGTCCAAAATAAAGGCTGCCAAAAAAAAAATGAGGAAAGGGAGCAAGTAGGGTGGGGGGTGTTCAGCCGACGTTTTTAAATGCGGTGAGACTATTGCACGTCTTGCATCCTCGTGTGTGAATTCACCTTATGGTGTTTCTTAACAAAAGCATGCTCCCTAAATAAGTAACTTCAGCACAATGCAAGACATCGTGCCTGAAAATAGAAAGCTGCTCCGAGACAGTTACTCCATGCTGTGAAATCCACTCTCTTCTGCTTCCGTATTGTCTTAAGTTGTACTGGTGCTGCCATCGCATGTGATTGCGTTATAAAGCACTGGGACGGTGCAGTAGAAAGTGCAAAAGCATAGAATGCAAGTGCATGTAATTATTTTAGTTTCTGGTTTTGCCTCAGACAGTGGTTTGATTTTCAGTGACTTTTTTTGCTCTCGGGATGCTGAAAACAAAGGGAGCAGAAATGGCTTTGACAGTGTCAGCAAAGCCGGCTCTACGGAGTGGGCTCGCCGTGGAGAGCACAATGCCCGAATTACAGAGAAGCAGACTGCAAGGCAGAAACTTTATAAGCCAGTACGTGCAAATGTGTTTCAGCGAGGGAACCCGCAACTTGACAAAAGGCACCGCTCACCAGGCCACCCGCAAACTTTGCCCAGGTGTTGAGGAGCAGTTCGTTTAGGGCTGCAAAGAGGGGGATCTTTCTGCAATGGGAAGCTATTGTTAAGAGCCCCGACAGATGAGAGCAGACCCTTCTCCTGTCACAATAGCTGCTCACACCAAGCAAGACTCATTAAATATTCAGTTCCAGCCTCAAGCAGCTCATTAAGTCAGGAATGAGCAGTGACGCTGGTGTTGGAAAACCCTGCCTCAGTTAACATCACCATGCAGAGGCTCCTCGGATCTCTTGATGTTATTCTGCTCAGTACCTTTTCTGTGATGACCAGCCTGTGCTCTCTGCTTTGCTTTAAATACAGGTAAAAAAGAGTCAGGTGGATTTAAGTTCTCCTATTCTTTACAGGCCTTTTCAGAGATGAGTCCTGGGGCCCAAGCATTTTTCTGTACCAGCATGTGTAATACAAGTTTGCAGGAGGAGGATGGGATGAGGGTTATATGGCTTTAGTGTTAAAAAACTAACAAACAAAAAACCGTGATGTTTGAAGGATAACTGTCATAGCAGATCATGATATGCAGCACTTACAGATGCTGTATTGCTGTCTGTTGGCTGTTACACAGCAGAAACTTTTACTGTAAGTGTATTTTCCCTGGAAATGCTAGTGTCTTAGGTGGATTTTGGCTTGAACTGTATGCTGAATGTGTTTCTTGTGGGAAAAGTTTCTTTCTGAGTGATGTGTCTGAAATCTGTTTTGCAACCACTAACTTTTGTGGGTATAATGTCATATTCGATAGTACAGAGGCATTTATGATGGGTGGATGTCAGATGTCAATGAATTAGAACACACCAGAATTCGGAATTAGGATTGTAATTATGGAAAACGTGCAATTTTTTTCATGCATCGATGTTTTAAAACTATAATGTCTGAAAGCATGGAGCAGAAATGGAACTGAAATGGAGAAGTAGAACACGTGCAGAAGTTTTTTGCTATTTTTTTCAGAGGGTAATTTTTCACACCCTGAATCTATTTTTCTTCTTTTTCCTTTAACAGAAAGTGTTTTCAGACTGCCCATTTCTATGTGGAGGACAGCAGTTCCCCCCGTGTGGTCCCCAATGAAAGTATTCCCATTATACCTATTCCAGGTAAGACGGGCTTAATCTCCTGTGTTTGTGCTACTTGGAGTCTGTTTTAATTACATAAAGAAGGTTATGCTTGTGATAAATCATGGGGGTTTGGTAGAAATTTGTTGTATCAGTGCTGCTTCATTTAATTTAAGGTGCTTTGCAATGAGGCTCTGAATGCCAATGCTGTATTTTTCCATAGGCACCTCTCCCACATTACTTTAATAGAAATTTCAGAATAACCTTTGTAAAATGTCAAAAACATGAGCAACACTTCTTAAAAACACTAAGGCATTGCATCCAGGGTGAAACCAGCTGCTCCATCAAGGCAGCTTGTGGACGAGGGATATGTAGCTCCACTGCTCTCTCAAGGCTGGGGGACTTGCCCCCCACTTTCAGCATTTACAGAGGTGATATTTGCTGGGTCTCGGGGAGAAAAGCAAGACACAAAGATAAGCAAACAGTCTCAAGTGAAGTCCAAAGCCATCTGTTAATTTGGTATTAATCAAGTTACCAAAGGTCAAATTCTCCTCTCAGCTATCCTGAGAGCGAAGCTGGAAGCAGAGTTTAGTGCTATACTCTCTTCATGAGGCATTTCCCCTGGGAATTATTAAGAGCAGGATCCAGCTCCCTTTAATCTGTGATGACAGAGAGCAGCTTGGTGTTACAGTGGCCTTTGCAGCCACTGCCTTGTTTGATGTCGTTCAGTTTCACAGGCAGAATTAGGATACTGAAAATGTTGTATTGACCTCAGTCTGTCAAGCGCTTGTACTTCTTGCTTCAAGGTGTTTTAAGTTTCCTTGTCGTATTCGGTAATTTGTGTTGTTGGTCTAGGATTCAATCTGCAGCTAATTAGATTCATTTTACCAAAAAAACAATCAAAGCCATCTCTGAGACACTGAAGAAATGCATGTCCTAGAAAAGTGAAAGAATCCAGCTACATTTTCCTTGATTTTCTTCAGTAGATGTGTAACTCCTTTCTAGAAAGGCTCTTTCAAAGTACCCATGGGAACTAATATGAAAGGTTAGCTGTTACATTGCTGCAGAAAATGTTAGGCAGTTTGCCTCGCACTCTGATGCTGTGCCACTGAAAATAGAAGAAAACTTGCCGTTATCTCCTCTCCTTTCTGTGGCAGACTAGGATGCGTGTCCTTGCCACCTCAATTCCTCAGCAAGGAGCCACCCTTCTTCTCCTTTAGGGTAACAGGAGATGGGAGGTTTTAGTGGTAGACCACCTGCAATGAGTTTTCACAAAAGAACCTAGATAGTTAGAGAGCTTCATTTTTCCTACTCTAAAACCAGGAGAAGCGCTTCCCTGTTGGGGCTGCTTTTGGTGGTCAGTTTAATGGTCCCACCATGCCTGCTCTCATGTGATACCTCCTCAGAGGTCATGAGGAAGGGGAGGGTGGGCTCACCCATAGAATTATGAGGAAAAGGCAATGGGAGGAGAGAAATTCTCCCCTGAGAGAAGTCTCTTTGGCCAACGTATAGTTATGTTATTGTAATTGAGACAATTTTTTCTTAGATAAAGAAACCAGCAGAAAGCTCCATCTTTTCATGCTGCAGTCTGTGTTGTAGCGACAGTGGTTCTTCCCTGTTTCACAGGGATGTTTTGATGGTCAGTCCTTTAAAGACTGGACAGCATTCATATAAATTGCGATATAGGCTGAAGAAGTTCCATTAAAACTGTGCAGGTGCTAGGTACCATAAGACTGGCACATGCATCACCAACGCTTCTCCAGCAGCCATTCTAGTATGTAACGAGCGACTGAGAACAGCAGAACATTGCCTTTTGGGGACATCATCCCATGACTAGAGCAAGCCAAGCCATTAGACCACAGCAGCTTTGGGACTGACATGATGCTACCGTCGCTGCAGTGCACACTCTGGTCTGCCCAGGCTTGGTAAAGCTGAGAAAGTGCTGCTCACCCCTGATAACGGGCACTGCAGATTAAGGCATCTGCTGAGCAAGTGCTGCAATTCACCTCGAGAAGCTTTGTAGTTAAAAATCTGCAAGGACTGCTGATGAGCTCTAAGGCACATAAAGAACTGGGCCTTAGACAGAGGTTTAGTCTAGTTGGATGCAAAGGTGAATCCAGCCCTCGAATTTCCAATCTAATGACAAGATTTTTGTGGATGTAATGGACATTTAGATACCTGCATACAGACATCCAAATGGAAGTGCCTTAATCTGAAGCCGAATCACACCCAGAATGTTTTAAGAGAGAATGAACTATGAACTTGAAGATCTTGGCAGTGACAATAAAGCAATTCAGGCCACCAAAAGCCAAATCACCCTCTGGAAGTACCTCTCTGTGTGCGTATTATTACCTGTACAGGGAGTCTGTAATGAGGCTCAAAGTTAGTAGAGAGAAATTCCAGCTCTGTTGGCATTTTCCAAAGATGTGAGATACTGCCTAGAAAAATCTTGAAGCTCTCCTAAACATTTTCCTTGTTTGGAGTTGTAGAAGAGGCCTTTTGCCCCATATACCTGTTGCTAAATGACAGTCTTCTCTGACATCAGCTGCTGCCCCCACACAGGCAGCCCACTGAAATGCCTTAAAAACATTAAATGACAAAATTCTGCTTTGAACTGATTGCAACTGATGAAATGATAAGCCTCTGAACTTTTCCTCCGGAAGCTGCCAGAGGGTGTGAGAAACTCTTACTTGCCGTGTTGATCCTAGAAGCAAAATATAAGTGGCATTTTCACAGAAGCAAGTTTTTCGAAGTAACCTTGTTATCTCGTGAAACCCTATCCTTACAAAAGAAGGAACCATGCATCTACCTCCTACAATTCAATGGACCAGCTTCTACTCTCGATTACACGCAAGTCGGCGCACTGATGGCAATTTAGAGCCGTGTGCCTAAAGACGTTTAGCAGATTTGCCAGGGCCCATCTACAGCATGCGGTGAGCTGCTGGTCGCAGGAAGCTGAGCGGGTTTGGGTTGGCTGGTCCTGGCCCAGGTGTGGGGTGGCTCTGCCAGGTGTCTGGGAGCCAGGCACAGCGACGTCCTGACGCAGCTCGAGAGGTTTCAGAAGCGGCGCTGGTGTCTCCACATGCCACCGCTCTGCTCCGTGGTGTGTCGGCATGCTCAGAAGTAGCTTTTGTGTTTATTTCTGCGCCACATTCTGCTCTTGTTTGGGCAAGCCCTCTGTTTTCTCAGGTCTATGAGCTCTAAAATCAATCTGCCAGCTACCTCCAATAGGCACATAGTACAACTTTTAGGTCCAAAATCTAAAAAAAATCTTCTTGTAAAGGAATGATTTTACCCATTTTCCATTTCACATCCCATGGCGCACATGCTTAATTATTGTGCATGAAGCCACATCACCCATAGGCGTGTGCCTATCTGTGCGAATTTGCTCTGAGACCCAAATCATTATCATTATTCATAATTATCTGCACTGCTTGATCTAGAGAAACACAGGACAAAGGAGATATCATTAACTGAGTCACCCACTGGATATTACAACTGAGGTATAAATCCAAACTCACATAAGCCTCGCGCTTGACAGTAATGCATCTGTAATCAACAGCAGATTTCTGAAACTCCCCTGCCATTCAACCCAACAAAATTATTTCTCCATATCTTCTCTCTTTGCCTCCACACTCAGTTAATTTTGGCCATGTTCATATCATCTTTGTCTGGATCTCTTTACTATATCATTTGTCTTGGCAAGATCTCTTTGTCAGCAAACCAGCTCCTGTTCCTGCTTGGGTTTGGTTTTTTATTTTCCATAGCTGGGTCAGTATCTAGTTACATTTTTGGACTTGTTCCTTTTTGGTAGAGTTGGATAAGTAAGAATAACAGCAGCATCATAGCTGCAGACCTGCAAAACAAAATGGATCCCTTCTCAGTTTTTCTTTCTTCTCGTGGCAAGA
The DNA here is from genome assembly GCA_028565335.1 of Limnodromus scolopaceus. Lineage (NCBI taxonomy): Eukaryota > Metazoa > Chordata > Aves > Charadriiformes > Scolopacidae > Limnodromus > Limnodromus scolopaceus. Next base: position 7,507,351 of record JAOXNO010000003.1, read on the forward strand.
CCTGCTCCACAACAGCAGTGCCAAAGTGCTCCTCTGTGCAAATGAGATGATATCAAATAGTGGAACTAGCACAAATTCCACTTCTACCCTCCTCCTCTTCTCCTTTGTTTCAGAACTTTCCTGCTCTTGGGGAATGCATTGTTCTGGGTCTTGCCGTGGCTATACTGGTTCCTTGCCCAGCCCACAGGCATAATGGACGCTGTGGCACTGATGTCAGTAGGACTTGTGCGATCAGCACAGACACAATTGAGGGTTGACCCTGTGGCAAAACTCAAAACTCTGTGTAGTCTTGACCAAAGTCCAGAGAAACATGGCTCATAAAGAACACAATGGCTGGCCAATGCAGCTGATTCATTTAGCATATTATTCCAGATGTCTTTCGCCAATTTCAGTATAAGTAAAATGTCTCATATATGATGCCAGTCATTTCAGCTGTGTCTACACTACAAGTCTAAGGAGCACTTTCCAGTTCTTGGATCAAGGTGTGTGCAGTTTTAGGCTTAAATGGCAGTAAATTAATTTTTTAACTAGTACTGGAGTTTATGAATATGTATTTAAACTAAGTCATGGTAGAATCTGAGGAAGAGACATTCTCATGCTTCTTCCATTGTGGGTGCATGAGCTCAGGAAATAGTGGAGTAGCCAAGTTCATTGCAGTTAGAAGGTGTCTTGACCACTTCATGCAGTCATGCGAGGGTGTGAAGACCAGTACAGCCATGATCCTCCTTCATTTCCCTCTGTCTTCTCTTAGCTTCTGTTAAATCCCTGCAGAATTTTGAAACCTTTTTCCTTATACCTTCAGTAAACATAGTTGCCTTGAACCTTTCCTGATGAACGTCAGAGGTTAGACTTAATGTGTTTTTCACAAGCTCAGTTCGTGCACTTCTTATATCTTCCAGTAGCATCTACTCTGGAACAAACTGTTTCTATTAAGAGATTCTAACAAGCGGTTGACAAGGAAACTGCAGGTTCTCAGCAGAGGCTTGGTATCTTACTGTTTTCTGCTAAGGTGTAGCTGTCTCTAGTTGCATCCCAAGAGGTAAAGAGCAGAACACCAGGACACGTCTGTGGCTGCTACAGTGACAGTGTACTGAGCACAGTGATCCTCTGTGCTAGAGACTGGTGAGGTTTGGGGAAAAGTGCTAACTGTAGCCGAGGACTTATTTCTCAAGGGCATGAAGCTCTTCACTGAGCACAGAGGTAGTGTTCTTCAGCTGTTTAAGACTTTATTTCTGCTTTCTGCTCCCTGCGGATTTATGTTCCAGCACCATATTGTGAATTGTACCTATCTTCAGCTTCAATTAAATTCGCGAATGCAATATTGCAAACACAGCCGTCCTCTGAAGCCAAGAAAATATCAAGGTATTTCAGGGAACATCCACCTTCCTTTTTTATCTGCTACCAACCCTACTCCTGCAGCACACTGAAGAATTTATGGTTTGATATCTAATCATGATACTTGTAATGAAAGCTTCAGGAGTTGGCTAAATCACCTGAAAACATGTTTTCATGGTGGCTATGTAAAATGTGGACAGATCCTTTTCTGAGAGCCATCACACTGGGCTGCGGAGAGCCCTGGAGTTGAACCTTCATGTGCTTAAATGTAAGGCATGTATGTAATTGATGGCACAACTGGGACCTGAGGATGGAAATGTGTGAGATGAAAATTGTGTTCCTTAGCAGGCAATACCAAATAAGATCATGTTTAATGTCTGTGCTAAGGGAAAATTCACATTATTTCGTTCTCTTGGACTGAAATGGGATTTTTGCTTAAAGGGAAGAAGTGTATTGCTATTACATTTATAATTAATGATAACCTAATCTAAGATTTGTACAAGCAGATTTAAACTGAGCTCTTATTTTGACACATATAAAATTTTATCATTAACATCTTTATATTCCTGACTGACACATGGCTAATAGCATTGTAGTAGATTAAATCTTGAAGCGAGAGAGATGAATGTAGCTACAATATTACACAGGTGATTTTTCATATTCTGCTTTTTCATGTGTCTCCCCTTTATCAGAAACCTGCCCTTGTGTTCATTTGACTTGATTATAACAAATAGATAGCAATTATCTTGCTGGAAGGACTTCTGTGTTTTTCTCTCAACATGCCCACCTATCCAGGGCTCTCAAATGTATTCAAAGTGTTTTCCGTGCCTTTTCATATTGAAAGGTATTTTTTATTAAAAAGTGTACTCCATAAACACATGATTACAAATCTGTGAGCATTAGTGAGGAACAGTGTCCCAAATAACCAACTCCTAGTAATTTATTGTTTATCTTAATTTATTTTAATTTATAATTTGTCTTAATTACTGAGATCAGTAACTTCAGGAGGATACCAGCCTTAAAGGGTTTCAGCAGGTAGTTTGAGCTCATAGAAAGAAACCTACAGTATTGCCTTTTTAGTATTTATGCACATATGGTCTCCACAGAAGGCAAACTCCTTCTTAATATTAAGGGTTTTTTAATGGCATTGTTTTATTATAAATTAATTGATATTCATGTTATACAAATAGAATTGTTCTTCTATTTCTGGCCATTTTTTATACAGCAAGCAGTGTGATCAGTCAGGAAAATGAATTATTCCAAATGAAACACAATGGCTTCAGTTGTGTTCTTATTTTAAATAGTTAAGCAAGGAAAGCCAGCATACTGCAGAATTAAAGGCTCTGAGTACATAAATGCATATGATTCAAATGCATTAAGTCTAAAATGACTTGAATAAAACCAGGCACTGCCCTTTTTTACGTGTAGAATTACTCATGGAGTCCAGTCTCTGCATGAGTTAAGGCAGGATCTGGCTGTGGAATGTCCTGCTCAAACATTTTGGATTCAATCAGGACCAAAATTTGAGGTGGATGTGAAACTTCTGACCCCTGTCAGTGTGTGCACTTTGGAGTATACACTCAATCTGTAGGTTTAGAGATTTTTTTCTGAGCTTCTCTGTAGAGGTGAACACCTGACCTTAGTGGAGTTGATAGTTTTTCAATAATCTCTACTGGGGCAGAATTTTACCCAAGGGTGTCCTATTAATCCTTGTAATATTCATTGTGGTCAGCTGCCCTCCTAGAGACAGACCAAATACAGATCTATTTGGGCTTTAGATCCCCATTTAGTAGTGTGCTGTGGGCACGCTCATATTGCTTGGTACAGCTGCGTAGATCCTGTTTAAATCCGTGTTACGAGTGCCCCATCGCTCGATGTGGAAATGAATCTGTTGGAATCCAGCTCTGCATGGTTCTGCTGCAGTGCTGCGCGTGAAGGCAAGTTTTTGCTATAGCTCTGCATCCTTCACTCTGATACGAATTGTAGCTATTGGAATGGCTGTTAGACCCAGTTTTAAGTAACATGCATTCTAAATATTGATGCTAGGTATTCCAGCTGCTTGCAGAAATTTTCCATCCCTCTTTGTAAAAAATAAAAAACCATGAACCTCACTGAATGTAGTTAACAACGGAAGAAAGATATGAAAAAAGTCCTGGGATTGCATTCAGTGTTCTCTCCGGCAGTGGAGAATGAAAGAGTGGAAGACGAATCAACTTCCCAGGGTTGAGTGCTGCTGGGAACAGGAAGGTGCTTGTTTGCTATGGATATGGGAAAACTTTTGTCAGATACTTTATTTTTCAGTGAGTTAAGAGGTCAAATCCAGTCCTGCTATGAGCCTACTGGTAGCTATTTCCTTCCAGCTGGGAAAACTTTTTTGCAGAAGATGAGAACTGTGAGGCCACGCTATTGAGAGTGAATTCTCCAGGATTAATGTCACTAACAATGTCACTGGTTTCATGATTGTCATAAGCCAGGTTAGGTTTGTGCTACCTTCAGAAAGGGCAGTTTCCCTGTCGCTTCACTATTCCTCACAGTAATGAGTAGGACCAACCCATCTACCCCACTGACAACTAATCCTTCTTCCCCTTCCCCAGAAATCAATTAATCCTTTCTTGTAGTCATCAGTCAGATCAGCAGATGGATTCGGTTCACTGCTCAGCCCCGCAGGCAGGAAGAAGGGAGTGGGAGAATCCCCTCGTCCTTTGGCTGAAGCCAGCTGTGAAGAGCACGCAGAGAATTGATGGAGGTGCTTCTGAGGTGCAAGGGATGGCGCAGGGTTGCTGAGCAGTGGCTGCTGCTGGAGCAGATGGGCCAAGCCACGTGAGAGTTATGGCACGTGAATCCAGGTGGCTTTGCAAATGAGAGACTGAAGTGCAGTGACTAACAAACAAATGGAATAAGCTTTCACATTAAAAGTAAGGCATAAGATACAAGGAGTATATTGGATTTAGTAGACTGGGTAAGGTAATAGCTGAAAAACAGAAAGCATTTACAAACAGAATGAAAGACACGGGAGAATCTTCTTACCAAGACTTCTTCACGTGTGTCAAACATCTGGTCGTCAGAAACACCAAAGATCCGAACTAGACAAAGGTAATATGAGGCAGCACTTTGTTTTGACCTTCTGGATTAATTCCTGACCCAAACACATCTATTCCAATCCAATGCCACTAAACTATCCAGTGAGCTCTCAGGCTATAAATGAATCAAAATGAATCTGAGATCTTATTATGTGGAAATGCCATCTCTGATACGATATCCCATTTTTCTTTTGAAATTGGCCCCTATTGCTTAAACATTACAAAGGCAGCTTATTAAGTGGGAGATAGGGGAAAATCCTTCCTGGCAGGATTACTAATTATCCAAATTTTAAATGTAACCCTGTTTGAACTTTATTGTTCCTATACACTTCGGGCTTCTTTTGAAGGTGGCTGTCTTCTGAAGGAACGTATTAAGTATTCTGCACTGTCAATTGCTGTTTCTTAGAAAATGACGTGTAAGTGAAGGTTTTCCTCTTCTATCATTTTTTTAAGTGAACTTGACTTTCTTCTTGGCATTCTCCCTTGGTAGCAGGAAATAAGCTGCACTGTGGCCCCCTTTGGTTTAGGGTTTTTGATAACTCCTCTCAGGTGCTTGTCTTGGACCAGCAAGTGAAGATGGGAACTCCACCAAAGTGTTAAATATCTAGCATAGTAATTAAACATACCCCCACCTGTCAGCTTCAGTAGTGTCTGATTATAAAGAATATTATTATCAGTTATATTATTTATAATATACACACACACAATTATTTTAAAGATCTGGAGACTTTTGCCCCTGTCCATCTAAGATTACGTCTTTCTCTGTGTAACACAAAGGTGAGTACATTAGTATAGTGCTAGATTCAGCTCATATTTTGTAGTGATACAAATTCAGAATCACTTTATTGACATTGATAAAACAGATGGTGAAACCCAAGCTAGACAGAACTGTAATTATATCTGCAGTGGTAGAGGTGAGGGTATGTTATTAAAGCATTTCTCTCTCCTCTTTGAATAACGTGCAGGTCTTGCAAAATGTAAGCATCATCCTGACAATATCAAATGTCACTCTAGCTTTTGGATGGGAAAAAGTATATGGTACAAAAGGGAATATGCACAGAAGAACTATGAAAGCTCCTAATTAGCCATTATAGGATTCCATTAATCTCTTTAATCGACTAAAAGAATTATAGTCATTGAAGTCCATTTGTCTTAAGATGGAAAGAAGGCTTAACCAAAGCCTTTGGACTGACAATAGTGCAAGGAAAAGCATATTCTGTGCATCTAGCTACATCTGTTGGTTTTCTTAGAGAAGGTCACAGCCATCTTCAGATAATGTCAGAGCAGATGTCATTCAAGGGTGCAGAGTATGTTAGTACATATTTTACTGGAGGTCTGACAAGCTGCCTGTGGCTAAACATGCATATATCCCAGCTAAAGTAATCTGTGCTCTGGCTGGGAGTTCGGAGTTGGAGGTCATTAACAGAAAAATACGGGCCCAAATTACTTTAGCACTTTTGTGTTCTATTGGTTAGTTTAATAGACTCTATCTCACACACAGCTGCTTTCTGGTGCCTATCGCCAGGGGGCAAGATGGGTGTGCAGCCGGGGAGCAGTCACGGGCTGCCTGTCCCATCGGGGCTCTGCCTGTCCCTCAATGGGTGACCTCTGCCTGGCTTCTGGGCAGGAGCTGCCAGATCTTGCACAGTTACTAGGACCATGTTATCTCAGCAGTTTGAAAGCTGGAAAGCATCAGTGATTTTTTTTGAGTTTCTAACGTTTGTAGCTCTGATTTTAATCTTCCTAACATGAAACAATTATGTTTGCTCCAACATGGTTTTCCTGAGTTTAAGGGCAGCTTCAGCAGCATAAGTTTCCTCTCACCCAGTGAGCTCATATGTCAACAGGATTTCCTATTTAATTTATTTAATGTTCAATTGTTGCCCATGTTATCAAATAGGGCAAGAAACTGCATTGGATTAAGGCTTCTGGAGGAAATCAGAAGTGAAATGCAGGAGAGGAAAAAGGGAGGAGAAACAATAAAGGAGAGTGAACAAGAGGGAAGTGAGTTAGCAGTGGCTATAAAGGTGGAGACATACTGCCACCATGCAGTGATAATGATAAAAAGAAAACTAACCATATTTTGCCGTGGATCTTTGGTGCAGACCCATCCTTGAAATTGGTGGGAATTCAATGGACTGGAGAGCACACTATCTCTAATGTATTTTTTGGCTCACAGATCACAATTAAAATTAAATTCTGCCTTCTGCAAAATTAAATTGGACACACTGGTCTGCTGCAGTGAATCCTTGATCTTGGTTGGTCTCAGTTGAGCTAGACTACTCAAAAAAAACCCAAATGATAACTATGGAACTGTTCTTCTGAGAGTATGTGAAATTGCCATCATAGCACCAGTTATTTTCAAAGAAATCTAGGATTGTATGGGTTACTTTTCAGGAGAGGAAAGATTGTTTTCCAGGCTCTCACTATTGACTGCTGTTCCTATAGATCATTCCATTCAAGTGCCTTGGCTGCAAAATTATTAATACAAATGTTGTTATGAGATGATGATGTTCTCAATGTTACATAGAATAAATGTTATCACTTAAATATTGTAAAGTGCCAGCATTTCTGCATGCTGCAGCTTTTTCCTAAGATAAGCATACACTTGTCAAATGTTTTGAATTCTGTATTATCCAGTAAATGAGCATGTGGTTAATTAAAGTAGCATTACTATACTGGGAGGTGATCAGATTGCAAGCATATCTTTAGCAATTGGCTCTTATAAATAAAATAAAAGAGAGATGATTGAAATCTGAAAATGTCAATAGATGCAAAAGGCCACCTTAGAGCATTACCTGATAAAATAAGAGTAAAGAAGTAATGATGTGGTCAATATTAACTGCCATCAGAAGAAGAGAAATCAGATTGTCAGGGATCTATGAAATTCTTGCCAAAGTAGAACCTCATTTACACATACAGATCTTCCTACCCTTTGCTAAGAAAAGCATATGTGACAGCTTAGAGGTTTTAGCTGCCAAAGATCTTTCACTCTGAATACAGTAAATGTCACATCTATTTATTTATCGTTAAATTTTGCTAAGTATCTGTAGAAATATTTGGATTTTTTCTATCATAATGTAGATGTTTAAAAGTAAAAGAATCCAGATTATAATGCAGCTGTAGCACCAAACCATATGGCTGCTAAATGGGAGCAGAAATACACCACTGAATTACTGGAAGTAAACATAAACTGGATGCGATCTTCAGAAGAATATTAAATGCGATATATAAATACCAGAGTATTGCCATAAAATCATGCAATCAGACAATAGTAGCCATCAGGCAATAGATTATTTCTCATGCTGAAACTAATCACAATTGTATAGCAATTTACATTTTCAAAATGCCAGACTGAAAATATTAACTAATGAATCTTGGCAAGCACAGTGTTTCTACCAACTGCAGTGGTGGTTATAACAACATCTAGGCCTTTTTTGAGAGCGAGAAAGAGAGATAAATAAGGCAGCCATCCTACACCCCAGCTTTATTAGAATCTGTCCGGAGTCCCAGGTGCTCAAAACAGTCTTGTTTGTCTTTAATTCAATTCAAGGCTTTGACTTTTTTCTTTTACAAAAGCGTCTGTGGGTGATTTATTGGTATATTGGGTGGAATTTGCACTGTGCTGAGCAAGAACAATTGGTCCAGTGGAATACATATTCAATGTTATGCATAGTGTCTGGCATGAGAGGACTCAAATTAGTGTGGCTGTTGTGTTGCCTGTTCTTTTGCTCAGAATCAGTTTCGTGATAAGGCCATTTGGATTCTACATCATTGTGTAAAAAGGAAAAAGTTAATAACTTTCAGGAGAAAAGCCTGTGTGTCTGCTCAGTCTGGTAAAAACTTATTGGGGGCAATTGTCAACTATACTTTCATATTTTGGGTCCCTTCTGTTCTCTTTATGTAACGTGGAAGGAGAGGAGGCCTCTTCGTCCCATCCACAGCCATTTTCAAACTGCAAACAAGAACTAAATGGGTTCTTTGAACTTCAGTGGGACTTTGTAAATTGTCATCATGGGGATTAGACTCTCAGCATTTATAACTGCAGTGCTTAGAATTAGAAATATAATATGAAGAGTTTACTTAAATTGGCTAGATTCGTCAAGGTTTCTCATTATCACATATTGAACTAGTTCTGCCCCTGGAAACTCAGATCTAAGTGAGATTGACTGAAGACTTTTTCTCCTGAAGTTTGATGTATGAGACAAATAGCAACTCTGAATATGTCTTTCTTTCTACAGATGATATGGAAGCAATTCCAGTCAAGCAGTTCGTTAAACACATCAGTGAGCTGTATTCTAATAACCAGCATGGGTTCTCAGAAGACTTTGAGGTACGATTTAATGATCCACCACTAAAACGTTGTTTTCTTAAAGTTAATTGTGTATTAATAGTTAGGGACCGTGCGACATCTGTGTGATGCTGTCATGTCTGGTAAATGCAATGCTCAAATGTATCGGAAGAAATAAGGAAATACCAATTTGCCACCAGCTATGAGCAATGTGGGACTGGACATTTACAGGTGCTTTCTACCCACCACACATTTGGTGCCTTTAACGGGGGGCCCTCCTAGGTTTTTATTAAATAGGAAAAGCTGCCTACAATCTCCCAGGAGTGACATGAAGATAAGAGCAGCTGTTTTTAACTTCAGGCTGTTCTTACAATCTGCAGTTTATTTTACTCTTGTTGGCCTAGAATTTGCTCCTCTTAGTCATGCTAAGTCACATACCCTTTGAGTAGCCCAAAAGGATTAAAGTAGTGCTCACTATGAGTAAGAGTAGTAGAATTTGATCTTTTATGAAAACCCAAACTATCGGTCAGTTTCTGGAGCCCTTGTTCATCCTCAGGTTAGCCAGGAAAGATTGCTGTTGAAATCATTGGTTATTTTGTTCCAGTAAAACCAAGGAGAAAGGCTTCAGGATTTAGTTGGTACTATTTACCTAATGAGACTATTTTAAACTTTGTATCTTGTCACCTGCTTAGGACAGATTCTGACCTAAAAACCTGCTGTAAGTTGGAGGTAAATCCATTGAAGTGTAAATAATTTCCCACCTCTGGGTTACCAAACCTATATTGCGCAAGCATGGTAATCATCACGCAATGTGAGGATGGGCTGCAGAGTCAGGCCTTAATAAGCTCAAGTCAGTATTCTCTGGCTAGTTTTTAGGCATTTATTTCATTCAGCCTAATCACAGTCATGGCTGAACTTTTGAAAGTACTGAGAAGCAGGAGGAGTCCTAGGAAATTGTATGGAGCTGTGCTACTGGCATCCCCGCCAGCAAAAGGCGTGTTTGTGTGATGCATGCGGATCAGAGAAGCAGCTCTGCTTACAAACAAGGCAATGAAACAAAATAGGTGGCCTAATATCTACGGCTTCTTCACTTACTGCAGTAAAGACAAGACTGTATGCAGGAATTGTTTTTAATGGGATCATTTAAAACATTTATTGTTGCTGTTTGCTTACTGTCTATAAAGAGTGGCTGCTTTGTCTGATGCCCAGAAGCCGTTGTGTAAGTTAGAAACATTTTGTATTCATGAGCAAGGCAAATGTGTAAGGTGTTAAAGTGATTTAGTTCAATTGACTGCTGGCTGGATGGCTGAGCAGGAATATTGAGGCATTTAACAATGTTGATGGTATTCAGGACAAACATTTATTCTCCAGAGAGTAGAATTTGATCAGGATGATCAAATGCGACTCACTCTTCTCAATTATTTATGAATTGCGACCCCAGTGCTATTCATCACAGCTGGGTTTTACACCATTTAATTATTCAAAATAATCAGCAACACATCTGTAAACTTGGTCTGGCTTTAAGCAGGCTTTGCTTCAGCTGTCGCAAAATCACTGCTATTAACAAATGTTGGACACCTTCCGCCTGTGTTTTAGCAAAGAAAAACACTGTTTTAATAGCCCTATTTTTTCCCTTCCTCCTGGAGCTCCCCGCTGCGAGTGCCACGCCGTGGCAGCCAGTCAGGAGAGATGCTTTGGCAAATTAGTCCTGTTCTGGGGAGCGCGGGGTCCCCTCTGAAGGGAAGTTAAACTCCGCCGACTGCACTGCACACGCCAAATTCTGTTCTCCGTGCTGGCTTAAAATTTGGAGCATCTCCTTTGAAGTCAGTACAGCTACTCCAGATGTATTTCCCCGTAGCTGAGGTCTCAACTTCCTAAAGAGTAAATGAAATCTCCTCCTAGAGTAAGACGGAATAGGAGCAAGATGATTGCGGTCTGGGGTAAACCATCCAGCTCTCTTTCATTGCTTATGTTTTGCCCTGCTGACGCCTCGTGGGGCTGATTTTCTTCCTTGTGGTTCACAGTGATGGGACAGAAGAGTGAAACCCGGGATTTTTCACAGAACCTGTAGGTAAAATCTTTCTCAAGTGCCTAAACTGAATCAGAGATCAGATTCCCAGTTTTGAAAGTGGCTGAGGGATAGAGGAGCCTGAGGTTACATTTATACAGCAGCTGTTGGAAGTGGCCAGCGGTGTAACTTCTCACATCTGGTCAGATCCAGCCATGGTGTATGTGCTGGAATCGTATCTGCCAGCTAGAGTGAAGAGTGAAGGCTCAGCTAATATTTTACGGAGAAACAGTAGGATTCCAGCTGAAACAGAAAATCCACTGTCACAGGGCTGCTAGCCTTGAGTGGAAAGTACCACAGCCATATCACGCCCTCATGCCTGGCGAACTTCTGAAAAGAGGTATTAGATTCTGCAGTTATATGGGCTTTTTACAAAAAATCTGCTTTTTACATCTAAAAGGAAGAGAGAAGAGGGATGTCAAGGAGATGCTGAAAAATGTGATCAATACTATAGAAAAAAATCAATCTTCCCAAAGATAGCCAGTGCATGGGATTTTTTTAAATGAGAAAAGGATCAAAAAATGTCTTCAGAAGTTTCTGTGGGAGGAGGTTTGATGGTGGAACCTGCGGAAGGAAAGACTAAGCTAGGCACACACATACTCAGCCCAATGTAGAAAGTAAACATTCTCCATTTGTTTGTTGCTAGTTTTTGGTGTAAGTCTCTTCCTGGGTTTTTGGCAGCGTGTTGTGGGTTGTATTGAGTTGTTTTTTACATCAAGAAGATTCCTTTGAAAGTAAATTTTGTGAATACTCCTTATTCCTTTAAAATGAGCTGTAATTACAGCTAAATATTTTGTGAATGTGCTTAGGAAGCGTTTTATGTGCAGAGGAAAAAAGGACTTTGAACTCGCAAATCTTTTCTTGGAAAGTACATCCAAAATGAATCCTTATTCCCTTTGGGTAATCACAGTGCAAGTAGCCAGCTTTATTGGCTGGTGATAGCTGAGCTTTCTTGTATATACAGAATTGTTAGGATTTCCCTTGAGTCCTATGAATTTTCAATTTTTGATATAAACTAGAAATATAAGGCCCAATTTAATACTGAACAACAAATAGCTTTTTAAAATAAAGTCTGCAATCCTGCATCACCAACGCTGGTCTCTGATACTACTCTACATATTCCACCTTGGAATTTGTTCAACCACATACTGAAAGAAGTTCAAGGAGGTTTTTTGACTTGGTCTCGGGCAGCTCCAACACCCTCTTGCTATGCCACAGAGGGCGAGGTACCACATTTTTACGGTGCAACACTGGGGCAGGGTTTAGTGGCACGACTGAACAGAGATTGAGAGGCTTCCTGAGCCAGAGATTATATCTACTCCTTGTCTAGCCAGAGATTTTCTTGGCATCATTGTGCTTAATAGACTTTGATAGATCTTCCACAAATTTCTAATTGCCTCTTGCACCCTTTTAGACTTCTGCATCCCATGCAAAGCATCCCATGGCAATGAATTATACAATTTGTTCCAAAAGAACGGACTTCCTTTTGCTTTTAACTCATGCCTAATAACTTCTCTTGGTGCCTCGTTGGTTTTGCATTACAAAGTACACCCCTGTTCACTTAAGGGCCTCACATGATTCTGTCTGCCTCCCTCATATTCCCCCTTAATCATCAGTTTTCAAATCTGAAGAAATCTAAACTATTTAATCTGTTTGTTTGAGGAAGCCATTCTAGACTCATGATGACTTGTTCCCTCTGTACCTTTTTTCATCCTTTACCATATCCTTTTTGAGACAGGAAGACCAAAACTGTGCACAGTATTTAATGAGTGGGTTTACTGCAGAGTTCTGCGGGAGCAAAGTGATGTTTTCTGTTTGGTTCTCTATTACTTTCCTCCTTCCTAACATACTATTTGTTTTTTAACAACTACTGAGCACTCAGCTGACACCTCCAGAAAACTATCAGCTGAGACCCCAAGGTCTCGTCACTGAATGGCAATAGCAAATTGGGAACCTGTCAGTATGTATGTGTAGTTAGGGTTGTTTTTCCCAAGTACATCACTTTGCATGTATCAGCATTGAATTTCATTTGCCGTTTTATCACTCAGTCACTCAGTATTGCGAGATTGTTCTGCTTCCCTTCACAAACAGCTTTTGTTCTAATTATCCTGAATCATTTTGTATCATAAACAGACTTCATCTCCTCTGCAGTCCATTCATGAATAGAATTAGGTCCCCGTAAGGTCCCAATGGTGGAATCTGAACACTGACAATTCCTGGGCTGAGAGTCCCACCTTTAACCTGTTGATATACAAGGCAAGTTTTCCTTTTACTCCAAGTCAGATCAGTTCTTTAAGTAATGTTTTCTGAGAGACCTTTTCACAAGCATTTTGGAAATCCAGATATGCTATTCTTTTCCACACTCCTTTTGGACTTCTTCGGAGACCCTCTCCACAGTGTGGTAGAGGCGTTCAGTAGCTCTGCTATTTATTACAGCTTCTAGCAGTTTGCCTCACAGAGAAGTCAGATTTAGCGGGCTCCAGTGCCTGAAATCCCTTCTGAATCTCATTTTAAAAACTGATGTCACATTTGTCATCTTCTCTTCCCCTGATAGCGTGACCATATAGGGTGCCCTCCAAATTCTTGTTTCAAAAAGAGTGTAAAGTGCCACCTCCCACAGTAAAGCTTTTCACTCCCTCCCCCTGGCCGGTTACTGGAATAACGCAGTAAGTTTTTTGAGTAGTCGTGTCCTTTTGCTCTAAGAAAGGAACACTAAGCCAAGAAACCACCCTCCATCCCCAAATCTAACTGTGAATTTTTATAGTATAATGCAGCATTTGGATTTTTTGAGATCAGACAATTTTATTTCCCTCCTCCCTAGTTCTGGAGTGGGTTGGTCAGTGCTGCTGCGGGAGTGATTAGAGCGGGTGAATGCAATCTCTGCAGACCTCTCCTGCCCGTGGCCGTGTGAGTGTAATGATTCATTGCCAATTTGGAGTCTGAACAGGCTTGCTGAACTTGGAGGCAGGCTGTCTAGCTCCCTCATCACATAAATTGAAAATATCTTTATACTCCAGTGGCACCTCCTTCTAAATGTCCTGAAATGTAAGAAAATAACATAAATCTATATCTTCAGTGATGTGGCAGGGATTTGCTAACGCTATTCTCATGGTTGCTGCTGTTCGGGGCAGGGGTCACTAGCTCTTTTTAACCATTGACCTCAGAATGTTATTCTCTAGCGAAGGGCTGCATTGAAGGCAGATAACACTGCATTTTGCACATTTCTTGAGACACTAAAACCACTGTGTCGTTGTACTGGCATCCCTTAAAGATTAGACACAGCTTACACCAGACACATGCTTATAACTGCATCTATACCAAGGAATTTGGCAGCAGAAAGATGCCATTTCAAAAGCATGCTGCTAGCAGACATCACTGCACTGGGAAATGTTTTATAACCCCGACCCAAAACTGCCATAAGTAGAGGTATTCTCAGCCTGTGCATTGCTGTACTGAAACCAAAGGGAAGCAGCGCTGTGAAGCTGGAGGGGGAGGGGTTGCAGCAGAAGAGGCTCTTCCTGGAGTTCTCCGTTCTTATCTCACCACTTGACCTACCCTAAAAAAATGGCATTGTGAATTAGGAGATAAAGTTGAAGAGAAACAATAAAGGAAGTTCAGATATATGGGCTTTCTGTTACTATCCATAGCACCGCAGCCATTCCTGAAGTTTCTGCCTGGAGGCCCCGCTCGGTGGAGCCATAGCCCCGCACGGGCAACGGCAGGTTTCAGTTGGCCTCTGACACCTCCCTGCCTGATGAAGGGCAGGATACGGCGAGCAAACAGTCCTCCATCATCCTCCCCTTTCGCATTCATTTACATGAATTTTTAGTGCTCTGTTCACGATTCCTCCACTGTTATTCTGGTGTTGAGTCCTTTTAGTTTGTTTATTTTTCCCTTCTTTCTAGGCTGTCCCCAGCTCACCTCTCTCTTGAGTGCCACCAGAGAGTTTATACTAGTGCTAAATTATTGCAAAAATATACACTATTCCTGTGGGATAGCTTCAAATACTATCTGCTGTCTCTGTTGGTATGCTGTCTTCATGTTTGCTGTGATAAAACAAACAGCAAGAGCTCTACCACAGATTTCTCTAATTTGGGATTAAAATAATAGATCAAAAATTATTTCAGGGGTGAATGAACTAGCTGCTTTCATGCTGAAATATATCACAATAATATCAAAACATAGCTATGGATCTTCTCTAATTTAGTCCTTCAGATTAGGACCCTTGCTTTGTTCATGATTCCTCCTCATTGCTATTCATAGGCTTTCACAGTTCAGCCCCTGCTAGGACATCAGGCTGAAGTAATGGGAAACAACAGCAGCACTGCATAAGGCCAAATCAAGAGACCGAGTTCCTGCTCAGCCACTGTAGCAAAAATTCTTGCTCAGAACCTAATATTGCCAGCAAGATGCTGGAGCAGTTTGATTTTACACTTAAATGGAAATTCTTTGAAGTTCAGAAGAAACTAATCTGTAACTTGTTTCAGAAAAGCAATGAAAACGGGTCGTTAAACCTGGGTGTATCAAATTGCAATTAGCATTAGCATGGACAATATAATTAAAAGGTAAATTAGCCATAATAGCATAGACTAGAACACTTTTTACAGTAACTAACGGTCAATTGAAACCATGTACTTTGGTTTCTTGGGTTGTCAATGATAAGTTGAAAGGACAGAATAAGAGCCTGTATCCATTCATCTTTGGACAGTAATGTGTTCTGCAAAGTTAAACATGAAGAGCAGCGGTGTGCTAGCCAGCTGCCGTTAAAGTCGGTGGAAGAGACTAAGCGGGATTAAGGAAAGCCAAAGAAAAGACTCTGGAGCTGAAAAGTTTGTGGATGAATTATGGATGTGGTGATACGGACGCTATCTGTCCTGCTCCAAGGTGCCAGCAGCAGCTTTGTGCTAATTGGAGAGGAGTTTGTTTAGGCTGCAATGAGCAGCCTGGGATCAGACCTGACCTGGTGGCCTGCCTGCAAACTTAAGTTGTAGTAATAATATCATCATGGTGATGTTTTAAATGCAAATGAAGGACTTGGTAGCCAGTAAGATTTAGAAATCCCAGGGTGTTCATTGTATAAAGCAATAGAAAATGCTGTGAAAGTTAAATATGTAATATACATAAATGTGGTAAAATGGCATAATTAGGATGTTGACTTTTTGGAACCTTCTCCGGGGTGATATTTATTAACGCCGGGCTGTCCTCTTCTGCCAAAGGGTAAATAATCCCCTGAACAGAGGCACAGATAACAGGCTGCAACTAGTCTTGTCTTCTTGCAGCATTTTGTGCATTGATGAAAGACAACCACCTTGACTTTAATAACAAAGGAATGTTAACTTATGCCTTACTGTCTGGTGGGGTGGGCCTGTGGTTTAGTAATTTGCTACTAGAATTTGGAGAGATGAACGTAGGAGGGTAAGAGAGTGAGGATACCTGCCCTCTGCTCTCAGCCTGATCTCTCTGGGTGGCACAGCCAAACGTTGTCAGTGGCCTACCCAGAGCTGGAGGATCTCCTCAGGCCCCCTCTCGTTGGACAACTTCGATGTTCCGAAGCGTTGGTTGTGTCCTGGACTGGGGGGAAGAGGGAGGGCTGAAGTAAAAATGGCCTTTTTATTGTTCTACATTGATTTTCAAAAAGAGAAAAATAGTTGAGGCGCATTGGCAAGGGGGAAGCTTTTCTTGAACAGTCTCCTTTTGCTCTGCTTTTGCAGTGTGCAGACATAGGATTCCACCATTATAGCAGCTTTCCAGAGTATTAAAAATCATTTAGAATGTTATGTGTTAAGAAAAGCCATTTGCAGATGATCAGCTCCCACAGCGTCAGACCTTCTTTTCCCTTGCTGTGTTTTTCACCATCTTAGCTTAATCTTCCTCTTCTATTAACTTTATATTGGCCAGCTGGGAACATGTGCAGTTGAGAAAACAGTCAGCATCAACATAAAAAGGTTAATTAAAATGATTAACCTCACCAACAATTCCCTCATGGAAAAATCCTATAGAATTTAATAGAAAGTGATACATTTACTATGTAGTATTTAAACTGTCAGAGAAAATTCCTTAGCAGGGAGGTAATTCCCTATTAAATTCTATAACTTTTTAGAGTATTCTCCACAGAACCTTATTGGATTCATCTGTATTAAATTCTACAGCATTTGGCATAAATGTTTCAATGCTAATAACTTCTAAAGAGAATTTTGTAGTGATGCAGGGATGTAGGGTTTGACATGAAGTTTTTCAGAAGCAGGGGGGTACTTCTTAGGAGTGATCCACTGTGGTGCAGCAGTGATGTTACATGATTTCTAAATGCAAAAAGGAAGGTAAAAGGAAATTACATTAAATCAACCTAACATGTAAGTAATGCTGCTTTTCCAGTTATGACTTAGGCTGAACTGATCCTGCCCATTGTGTAATCACAAGTCCCTTGCTTACTGGAGCTGACAGGCAGAATTAGGGGAAACACACACTTTAATGTATTTTTTATTTCTGCAATAGAAATGGAACTATGAAGATTCTATTAGGGCCAGCTGAGAGTTTTGCTTGATTCCTCTTTGTCTTTGCTCATCTCATCTCCCGGAATGTAGTGTATTTCTCCCTATGCAGACGGGGGGAGAGAGAGAGAAGCAATTGTTATTTGGGAGTGTCATGTGGATATAAAAGCTATAAAATGTTCAAGGTTTTAGTATACTTTGTACTTTTAAAATGTAAATGCTGGGAAAGATAGCAAAATTGCTATGCAAGTCCTTTGTGAAATGTCTGCATAATGCTGAACTCTGTTACATCTGCTGTTTGTATAGCATTTCTCTTGATAATTTTTCTCTGTCACTTAGCTCGTGATCTTTGTAGCAGCTGTGAGCTCCTAATGACTTTCCCTCTTAGGCAGGTTCTATATTGTTATTTTTAAAGCCTGAAGTACAAAGTAATTTGGCACTTCCCCACGTATCCTTGGGGAAAATTGGTTCTGTTTGGTGCGATTTCTGGGACTTGCAAAAGATTTGAATAAATATAGTTTCTTCCATAACTTTGTAAACTCCAAACATTGATATATTTTTCAAAAACATGTTTTTAAACTAAGAACATTTATGCTAGTGATAAAAGGGGTTTAGCTTTTTCAGAAATATTGTGGTTAAATAGGTACTCAAAAAATATATCTCTTGGAGGTGGTATCACACGAGAGTTTTAGTGATTCATTTTGCAAGACAGTCTCTGAAGTGTGTAACTCTCTAGGACAGACTGGCCAAGGGGAATAGCTGCTTTTCTCTAGAGTCAAAGACCCTCCATTGCCCCATTTCAATAGCCCTGTATTCTGTTGTTGGACAGCGTAAGTAAGAGATAGGTTAAGAACTCAAAATATCAATGGGAATTAGGTATCAGCATAGGTATTATTAGCCTACAGCCTCAACTAGACAGAAACCTGCTTCTCTAGCTTCATAAACACCTTGGCAAGCCTGGCTTCTTTCTGCTTTCTAAGTGTATATATACATGGATACAACCTTTTGTCTTTTTCACTATATTGTGGGCTGTTAATCGGTGTCCAAACAGTGGTATTTAAAGCACCCGCTGTTACCTTCAGAGATCTATTTTATTTATATTTTATAAAAGGCATCTCTCTGCAGAGAACTAACAAAAGGTCAGTGCCAAACTTAAATGTCAGAAACCCTGTTTTGAGAGGTTATAAGCAGATAAGTTGTCCAGCAGTCAAAGGCTTCTGTTGAAGTGGTTTTTTGATCGTTGTTTCTTGCACTGCACTGGCCACTCTTGCCTTTGAGGGACTCTGTCTTCCCTTCCCAAGAGTGAACAGAGTGGGGCATCACAGGAGATGCGGTCCAGAAGACGGATGGACTGCTGGTCAGAGGGGACCGTCGGCCCTCAGGGTGCCCAAAGTGCATTTGTCACCAAGTCTGTGGAGAAGAGCATAACGATGCACCAAGGAGCTAATGTGGCTCGGTCAAAGCATGTGTCATACAGGATAATTCTGAAGGAGTTTGCGTTCAATCTAGCAATTAAGATATAGATATTTTAAACATGGTTTCTGGAAGCTGTTGCAAAAGGAGATAAAGCTTAAATTATTTGGACTGACACATTTTCCATTTGAATAATTTTCCTGCCTAGGAAGTGCAGCGCTGTACGGCCGACATGAATATCACTGCAGAGCATTCCAACCACCCTGACAACAAGCACAAGAACAGATACATCAACATCCTAGCCTGTAAGTAACCACGATGAATCAACCTGAAAAGGCACTCTCCTCCCTCAGAGTGTCTGTGTGGGACCAGAAAAGGCATGTGGCTTCAAGTTACATTATGGCACAGTAATTAATAAACATTTAAAACTGTGGCTGGGAGATCATTTCCCTACTAAGGGCAGTGGACCTTGTGACTTCTCTAGGACCAGGATTCCATACCAGCTTTTGCTTTAAAATATTTTGCAGTTGGTGTTCCAAGTGTAGTTTTAGAAGTATCATTTTGGTATGAAATTTTGTGGAGGAATAACTGGGATAAATTGATGATCAGAGGTCTTCTGCCTGCTAATGTCTGAAAAATGGCCTAAGGGAAGTGCATGGTGGAGCAAAGAGTTTTATTGATGATCCTTGGGATTCTCTTATAATCCCAAAGGTGTTAAATCTTACAGAATGTATCTGCTGTATTTCAAACTGCTTCAGCTGTGTGTATGACTTGGACAAACAGTGATCTTTTTAGCACAGTGCAGGCTTTGCCTGTATTCCTCTGAGAACTGCAAATCTGGACTCTGCTCTAGGATGCAAATTATTGCAGGTCCAGGATGGAAGTGCAGTAACTTTTTCCGTATCATTCTCTCATGTAGAACGAAGGGCAGATAGAACAGTCACTGTGGTTTAGGAGCAAAGATGGAGAGCTGCTGATAAGAAGTTCGCAATGTTCATAAACATTGCAATAAATCTTGAATATTTTTGATGGCACAAGAAGGAAATGAGTGTCTCTAACAGATTCTCAGAAGTATAATCAAGGTGCTGGCTGAGAACAAATTCCCAGACCTGTAAAAGACTTGCTGTATGGCCTTGGGCAAGGGGATTTATTGTGGTTGTCCCAACTGTGATTGTAGACATAGATGTCTGGTCCCCCTAGGCATAGAGAAAAAAGGTACCATTGGAGGAGAACTGGAGCAGGCACTCCAGTCCTCCAGATTGCCGCTGGAGGAACCTCTCTCTCCATTGGTGCTCAAGGAAGGCAACTGAAACCAAATTCTTCATGCTTAAAGTTAGCCAGCATGTCTCATCTCTGCATGTGTTGGGAGTGCCACCCAGCCCAATGCTGCTGCCTCAGAGCAGGAGGAGGACTGCATTTTTTTTTCATTCAAGCCAGAAGTCAAGCATTTGGGTGGAACAAAAAGAGGAGCTAAAGAGCATGACCTAAAATCTATCTTCTTGGTGTGATGGCAAGGGTGGTGAAGGGGTGAGGACATTTACTCAGCTCCCAGAGCCAGCAGAGCTGTCTGAGCCTGGCACACAGTGGGGGATAATGAGCTAAGACACTGAGCCGGGCAAAGGCAGCTTTGGTGCCTGCAAAAGCTGAGCCAGTGTCTCTGCGTGGTGCCTCACAGCCCTGGCTCTGAATCACAGAATCACCTAGGTTGGAAGGGACCTTTTAAGATCACCTAGTCCAACCAATGGAAAAACAAAAAACAAAA
>JAOXNO010000003.1:7532690-7549513 GCA_028565335.1 Limnodromus scolopaceus
GATGAAAAAGCCACCTTCCATCCTCTTTGCTCTGGCAGAGTTTCCCCATACACTGGGGGAATATTCAAACACAAATCTGTCTCACTGGCTTTTCATTGTGCCTCATAAGCAGCCCAGAATGATCTTGGCAGACCAGAGAAAGTAACCCGTGGCCTCGGACCTCAGATGCTGGTGTGGTGGGTTCCCCAAAGGCCTGGCAGAAAAAGACATCCTGCAGGAATGATCTGGCTTTTGTTTTAGAAGAAAACATAAAAGTTTTGTTGTTATTTTATTTTGCTGGCTTTTCTTCCTTGAGACCTGCTTCTGACTGAACGTATCTGCAAGCTTTTGAAATATATTCTCAAAGATAACTAAACGCAGTGTTCTGTGAAAATACATTTTGATGGAACTTCATTTTCAGGATGTCTCGAAGCCAAGAGCTGCAGAGATCTTTTTATCCATTAAACATCTTGTATGAAAAGGATGATTTCCATTGGCATCTTGAGTACTTTAAACAAGTTTAACAATGCAGTTTATTCTTCTACTGATGCATCTTCGCAGGAGTTGGCAAAGAAACCTCCTCTCTTCATTTAGAGCGCTGTGAGGACTGACTTACTACTTTATTCTCTTTCAGCTGGTTACACAGTGTAATGCAAAATACGTGGAATGCTTCAGTGCTCAGAAAGACTGCAACAAAGAGAAGAACAGGAACTCATCAGTCGTGCCGTGTAAGATCACATCTTCGGTTTGATTACTGCCTGGCATAACTTTTTGTACTGAATTCTCCCGGTGTTATGCATGAAAAGGCATCGCCACTAGGAAGGAGAAATGTAATCTTTTGTTCAGACCAAGCTGTCTTGTCTTTCAGAATTACCCTGATGAAACTGAACAAAAGAAAATAGTTACAGTGTCAGCCAGATATACTGTCCAAGTGAAATGTTAATTTGAAGTGCTTAAGAATTTGAATAATTAGGTAGGGGATATATCTGTGGAATACTGGGAGAATTACTTTGATACTGCTCCCAGCTCAGGTGAGATCTCCCAGCGTGATTGGCACAAGTTGTTTGTAATTCACCGACTACACTCAATTTCTGCATGTGAAACCTTCCTTAGATTTGAAGGTATTTAGTGCCCGAGGACACAGTTTCACAGTCATTAATGCTTCACATCTCATCAATGCTTATCAATATCTAAAGGGCAGGTGTCAAAAGGATGGGACTAGACTCTTTTCAGTGGTGCCCAGCGACAGAACAAGGGGCAATGGGCACAAACTGGAACATGGGAAATTCCGTCTCAACATAAGGGAAAACTTCTTTACTTTGAGGGTGTCAGAGCACTAGAACCGGCTGCCCAGAGAGGCTGTGGAGTCTCCTCTGGAGATATTCCAACCCCCCCAGATGTGTTCCTGTCCAACCTGCTCTAGGTAACCCTGCTTTGGCAGGGAATTGGACTAGATGATCTCTGAAGGTCCCTTCCAACCATTCTGTGATTAACAGGGAATCTGTGCACAGTGCAAGCAGTACAAATTTGCACCAGACCAAGCATGGGCACAACATCATTCCCATCACATTACCCAGAGTACAGGACATACAGGACAGATGATAGCCAAGCTAGCACAACGTAATAATGGCACAGATGCAGTCCATCATGAAGTTTGTTAATAAAAAGGGAAGTCATCAGGATATATCTTAAAAAAATGTGAACGGGGCAGAAATAGTCTATACAACTTTTCACTTTCTGTCATGTAGCTGCAGTGACTTCAGTTTGGCACTTGGGGCCCTGTCAGTTGGTTTGAGGATGTTGTTGAACCCAGCCCTCAAACACAGAGGAATCTAGATGTGCTGAAGAACACGCACACACGCTTCTGGGTGGTTACCCATAGGGAAGGGTTTTGTCTCTGGAGGTTCTCTCATCCTCCAGCTGGGAGGAGTGAGTGATGGTGGTGCTGCGGAGTGGTAAGGAAAACAAAATAAATCAGCTGGGTTTGTGTGCTGCTGGAGACAAATGGAACACTACAGTCAAGAATTACCTGAAATCCCCTGTTATCACTGCATATACTGTTATTTGGTAATTCAGCCTGCTGTGAAAATCTTTGCTATAGTAAAATTTGATTCTTGAAATTACTTTGTCCTTGTGGGAATATTGTGCAACATTCTCTTTTATATCCTGTGTTAGCAGGCAATGCTTTAACGTAGTTAAAGTGCTGGCCTGCTCCTGCGGGAGAGGGGAGCTGAACACTGTTTGGTTTGTTAACGTCGGAGAAATTCTTACTTTCTGCATTGAGCCATGACCAGACTTTGATCTTTTTTCTTTTTTTTTTTTCTCTCTGTTTTTTTTAATCTTATAGCTGAGCGTGCTAGAGTGGGCTTGGCACCGCTGCCTGGAATGAAGGGAACAGATTACATTAATGCCTCTTATATCATGGTGAGGAAGCCAACACCTAATTACAAAGTAAAATCAATTCTAAGGTGCTAAATACCAGATGCCTATAATTGTCTTAATTCTGTATGTAATGGCTGTGTATTAACAGATGAGATTTTAACACCTTCCCCATAATGTAAAGCTATTAACTGTGTTTTATTAAAGATTGTTGCCTAAAAAAATTAAATACAAGATGCATTTAGATGGAATGTGTATTTCCATGAGATACAGTCAAATAAATATCGGGATTTAGTATGAATGAAAACAACAGGGACTGCAGAATGGAAATGGAGTTATAAAATTATAGTCTGTGTGAAAATATTGTGGAATAAAATTTAATAGGGTCATTATGTGTCCCCAAAGATGAAATTAATGCTTTAAAAGCACTGAAGGCAGTAAGTAACTGTGTGGTTTGTTTTGCTGCAAAAGGGCTACTACAGGAGTAACGAGTTCATCATAACCCAACATCCGCTGCCACATACGACTAAAGATTTCTGGCGAATGATCTGGGATCACAATGCACAGATCATCGTCATGCTGCCGGACAACCAGAGCCTGGTGAGTCGAACGCGTCCCTCCCTGCGCGGTGCCAGCGTAGGGTCACTTCATTATGTGCTATCGCTGTTTTCTGGTTGAAAGCAAAGCCAATTTTTGAGCCACCGTCTCAAACTTTGCCATAAGCTTGTAAGAAAAAGACAAATTCTGAGACGTGGGGTGTGGTGTTTCGCTCTCCCCTTCTGCACTCGCCTTTGGGAAGGACATCCTGAGGTGGATGGACCACAGGGCTCACAGGCAGCACGTCACAGGAGATGACAACTGCGAAGGTCCTGAGGGCTGCAGGGTGGAAGGCGCTGAGGTGACTGGGTGGGCAAGGCCATGGGTAAAGGCTTTGAGAAGAGCAGAAATAGGAAGCAGGGACAGTAGGATAGCTGCTTGTTTGCCTGGGGACTTAAGGCTCAGGCCATGCAAGACTATGTCTGCGCAAGGTTACAAATGCTATTTTTGATGAAACTAAAAGGCAAACATGTATGTTAATTTAAGTGGAAATAATGAGACATAGAGAGAGAGAAAAAGGAGGCACAGGTGAAGTGCTAATCACTACTTTCAGATTTACTAGCACGTCTCAAGAGGGTGCGTTGAAAAGGATTAAGAACTAAACGGTTCGCTTTTTCATGCACGCATCACTGAGGTGAATAGACGGTTGTAGCTCAGAGTGGAAGAGAAACCACCTTCATTACAGCAGGAAAATAGCAGTCATGAGGGGCTACTAAAGAGGCAGCAGTCGATACGCTTCCTGTGTGCGGCGCGATGAAAGGGATTGCAGGCACTGCAAGGCGAAGAGCGTTCAGAGAAATCCGATCGAATCAGAAAGCACTAATGAAATGAAAGTGTGTCAGGTGGAAATGAAGAGGCTGATCTTGTCTTTACAAGTACATGAAACAGCTCTGGAGAACAATAGTGATTAAAGGGTAAAGGAGGAACGCTGGACTCGGCCACATCTTTTGCAAGGACACCTGGTCCCTCCTTTCACCTTCACCATTCCCAGGGTGGAGGTTGGCCATCAGGGCAGCAGCATCTGTGCATGGACTCAGTGTTCTGTGTGGGTTGTTGGCTGACAAGGAGTTTTTTACAAGGCTAAGAGTATTTGGGTTTCTTCCTTACTTCTCGCTCCTTTCCTCGCTCCTAAAAATTCAAGCCCTTCATAAGTATCCATCGGTCTTCTACCTAGACCTGATCCACAGACCCTGAGTTTCAGATTACACCACAATAAACACAGATTAAAAATAATAAGCAATTAATTTTTAAAGGTCAATGAGTTTTTTCTAAACAGATATCTGTCTTTCATGCAAAACTGTGTAGGCAGGAGGTAATAAAGCCTGGGATACAATAGAAAAGTTAAGTATGAGTGAGATAAAATAACCATTTCCCTGTGAAACCAATTAAGAAGGAGACATTACCTGTTTGGACACATGAAGGAAGGATCTGGCAGGCTTACTGCCTGCTGTAATAGTAAATCTGTTTTAGACAGAAATGGTTTTTAAAGGTCAGCTGCTGATCATCTCTATTTATCAAACCAATTTTTTGATCCACTGGATTTTTGAGTTACACACAAGGTATCTGAAAGGCTGCAGTAGTGTGTTGTTTCATTCCTCCAGGCAGAAGATGAGTTTGTGTACTGGCCAAGTCGCGAGGAATCCATGAACTGTGAGGCCTTTACTGTGACCCTTATCAGCAAAGACAGACTGTGCCTCTCTAATGAAGAGCAAATTATCATCCATGACTTTATCCTTGAAGCTACCCAGGTAAAATAAACCTCCAAATGTGGGTCTTGGCTTTTCATCAAAATGTTACTGATGTCAATTTAAATATGGAAGGAATTCAGAAACAGTTTTGAGAAGGATTTACTTGTAAATGCACATGCGTGCGTGTTGCTCACAGGGGAAATGTATTTTTGTTGGCTCCTCTCCCTCTCGTATCTTCTACTTCCAGGTAGATTCCTCTAGCTAGTGAGGCTGTAGCATTAATTATCTGTCTTATTTGAAAGTGAAGACATAGGGTTTTCATTTTGATATCACACAAGTAGATTGAATTATTCTTTATAAAGCACATCAAGGTTTATTGTCTTATTTCTGCTTATAAAAGTCAGTATTTATAATTTAATTGTTTGGGGGGGGGGTCTCTTAATTTAGGGGTTTTACTTAAGCATATTTCTTTTGACTTGTAAACCTGCCTCTAGTTTGCTATCGGGATTGCAGCTGGATTTTGCTGCAAAACATTAGTTTGCAAAATTTGAGTTCCTTGGCTGCTCTTCTCTTGTTTGGCTTTTGAGCTATAAGGGCTCTGAGAGGTTTATATGGATATAAGCCCTGAACTCAAACACAAAGTCTTGTATCAGTTCAACATTTTGTTAAAGTTGCATTATTTTAGGGTGCTCACTGTTACAGAGGTGCTAGAGCTCTTCTTTCTATATAAACTGTTTGGAAAAAGAAGGCAACTCTTCAGTTTGTAGTGAGGCTCTTCTCTCTTTCTACCTGGAGTGGATAAATGTGCAAGTAAAGTAGCTAATGCCAGGCTGGTTTTTCCTTGCAGGATGACTACGTTCTGGAAGTCCGCCACTTTCAGTGTCCTAAATGGCCAAACCCAGATGCTCCCATAAGCAGCACCTTTGAACTTATCAATGTAATCAAGGAAGAGGCCTTAACGAGGGATGGCCCCACCATAGTTCATGATGAGTATGTAATCTCTTTTCTTCCATTTATGTGCAGGTTGTAGAAGGAGTTACTCGGCTACAGGACATTTGTTAGGACTGATGTCCATTCTTGCATGGAGCGGATGGGGTTTAGTGGTCTAGGGAACAGGATCAGAATATTTAAACTTCTAGTGATGAGTTTTCAGTTGGCATCTGAGGGTAAATACGTTTTGCTTAGTGTAGTTTTTATGTTGGTCACAATCTTAGGTGGACTCAGAAAGTGAGGCTGTATTTGCTTTGTAAGCATTTTGGGTTGTTCTGCACCTGGAAGTATCCCAAGCAAATCCTACAACCTGTTTCAGAGCCCAGCAGAGCCCTGGTTTACATAAGGCTCTAAGCAGCCCAATATGGGCTTATGGAAACCAGTTTCAAAACAGCCCTGAGCTCCTGTCTAACAGCTCAGGTTTAATGTGCCATGTAAGACAGAACAAGCTCAGCTCTGCTGTGTCTCAGGACGAGCAGCAGAAAGTATCTTATGACAAAGGACCCAGGTTTTCTGAGAGCAGATTTATTTTTCCTCCTTCTGTTTCCCCAAAAACACTCCAAGGGACCCATACGGTGCCAAGAGGGAGGGAAGGAACCTGCTAACATGGGGCCATCATGCCCCAACACTTCTCTCTTCTGTAGTGCAGTGGCGAGCATTCTCTTGCCAGGTAGGCTTGAGTGCCCAGTTATACAGGGTGCTAAATACTGCATTGCATATTATTACTTTGCACACATTATGGAGCTGCAAAATACCATTATAGTGAAGCTGGAGCCTGGGTCTAACAGGATCTCTTTGGAGGAACTGTTTCCTGGCGGACAGACCGCTTCCCAGAATCATTCTGCTGTTAAAATGCCAATTTCTGACACTGTTTGAGTTGCCCCTAGAGCGAAGACCAAGCCAGCATAAACGACTGAGATACCTGCACCCCCCTGCACTAGAGTCCATTAGGCTTTTTGTCATTGCTACAAAACAGAATTGGTGGGAAGGTCTTGGAAATCTTCACCTTTTGTGCAGAAATGTTATTACCGTACTCTGGTATTTCCATGGTCAGATCAGTCTTAGTGCTGATGTGCGGTTGCACGTGGGTATCGCGGCTGCTGAAAGGGCTTTCCCTTCACACCAGGGTGTTGCTGCTGCAACAGGTTTTTCCCAACAGACTCCTGCAAACAGCGCCTTAGGCTGCAGCAGGTAGTTTTTCTCTCACTGTTCTCCTGCCTACCTAATGCACAGTGTAAGCTCTGCTGCCTTTCGCCGGCACTGATTAATTCCAGGCTCGGTTTAATATTCATGCTTTGGGTAGTCTAAAGTGAGGTTTTGCTACTCTTGCAGTATTTAAGATTATGTTTTACAAAATTAGAACCATTATTGATTTGGGCATTTCATGCTAGACCAAAAAAAATAAATAAATCAAAATCGCATTCCTAACAGTGCTGAGTCATTCTTTCTGTAAATTGCTTTTTTGGTTTATTTGTCATATTCAATGATTTTATTTTTATGCCTAATACATAATGTGGATTCTGCTTTTCATTGGAGCCTGAGCAAATGTAGCTGAAAATGAAAATTTCCCTTTACTACATGCAACAACTATATCACATAATCCACTAATAATTAGAACTGAAGATTAATTCCAAATATATGAATTTGCAGATACTAAATGCATGTGGTATTTAAGAAGTACATGGTGGGATGAACTTGATAACAAGATTTCAAAGTTCAGAAATTCCAATTCGATACAGTTGCAAAGATTTTTAAATATAACTTCCCATATGTAGGCAACTAGATAAAGATTTGCTGCCTAATTCCCCAAGAGAAAAGCCTTCAGATTGTTGGGAGCTGGAGGTTATCAGCCCAAGTAAGAATGAGGCCATTAGACCCTCAGAGGCATTGAGTTGTGTCCCATCAGGCACAAGTGCTGGCCACTTTGTCCACTGTCCCTGTAGATGATCAGTCATTGCCGTGTATATAGTTCTGCAGAAGCTCGGCTTCTACAGACTTTTCATCAAATATAGCAGATCTATTGTGATCTGATTTTTGTTTCCCATTTCTAGGCAAATTGAGTTTGCAAAAATCATACAAAATTAAGTCAGCATATGTCTTGATTTCCCTGGGAATGTTGTAAAAAATCCTGGTGGTAATCTTAAGATACCAGATGGCTTTGCAGTACTTGCTGGTTATTTAAGTTTTCATGTTCAGCTCTCCAGACCGTTTAGAGAGCAAGTCACCAATGTCCCCTTTTACAGCTGGGAACATTTAGACACAGACTTTCTCAAACCTCTAGCAAAGCCAGGACAGAATTTCAGTCTCCC
Organism: Limnodromus scolopaceus; assembly: GCA_028565335.1. Taxonomy (NCBI): domain Eukaryota; kingdom Metazoa; phylum Chordata; class Aves; order Charadriiformes; family Scolopacidae; genus Limnodromus; species Limnodromus scolopaceus. The sequence goes on from JAOXNO010000003.1 coordinate 7,540,633, forward strand.
GAGTACTGGGAGAGCAGAGGACAGTTGAGGCTCCTCAGAAGCGGTTACAAGCCTCTGTTGCTTCAGATCCTCTATCCCGTGCCCCGCAACTGCCCTCATGATTCAAGCACACCCACGGATTTACCAGCAGTAAGATTTCTACCTGACCAGTATCTCAAGGACACATTGATTCGTGCTACTGAGGAATAACCATTGCTCAGGTTCTTACTAAATGACAGCACAGCTCAACTCTTCAGAATCCATAATGTCTCTTGGGTGCCCAACTCAGGGATGTTGCCTTTTGCCGATGAATCAGACCTAAGGAAGGCTTTGAGATGTGCCCCATTTACTTGTGAGCACCTCATCTCCGTGTTAGCTTTATGTAATTGTCAGATGTGGAGGAAGAGGCAAAGTCTCATTTCTTTCTAATCGTTTATGTTTTGCTTGAGCTCCCACTAATGAATTTAAAATACGCTGAGCTGTAATGTGGACGCTTCCAGTACATGTGGCATGTGAGAACTGATTCCAGTGTTGCACTCTCCAGGCTGGGTATTTTTAAATGGCTCTTGTTCTTCTGCTGATGGAGTTCTTTGTATTGAATGCTGCAGATATCCTGAGATGACTGGTGTACCATCAAATTTCCCCTATAAATGAAAATTACTACAAATTAACCAGTGTAAAACAAGCATTTAATAGATACAAACATAAACTACAGTAATCAAATAAGACTGTACCAACATTTTCATGTCTCTCTGTCAGTGCCCAGGTATGTTTCTGCGTATCTTATCATTCTGGTGTGTTTTTGCAGGTATGGAGCTGTGTCAGCAGGAACGCTATGTGCCCTTACCACTCTGTCCCAGCAGCTGGAGAATGAAAATGCTGTCGATGTTTTCCAGGTGGCAAAGATGATAAATCTTATGCGGCCTGGAGTATTTACAGACATCGTAAGTCTTTGAATGGAATGAAAATGGATAGTTTACAAGGTTTTCATCTGAGACCAAAAGCATGAACTAAAACACCCATTGTGTATGTTATCAAGCCCCACTGCCTCTGCTACCAAGCAGAATTTACATTTGGGCTTTTTTTGTTTTTGTATAGTTGTCATTTTTTATAAACCTCAAACCCACACTGTAAGTCTCTGATTTGCAGTTAAGCTTCTTTCTCCCCCAGTCAGGGGGGACCTGCACAGGCAGCCCCAGCAGAGGAGGACCTTTCAGCTTGTCACCCTGCCAGCCCTGCAAGTTGATCTCTTCTGTTTAAACCACGGGCTGATCTGAAGGGGTGCGGCAGGGCAGGCAGAGCTGCAGGGAGAGATGAAGCTTCACCCGGAGGGGCTCTTCGCTCGGTGTCCAGCGATAGCAGCTCCCCAGCCCCAGTGTGGGTGGCTCTGCTGGTACGAGGGGACATCCTGGGGCTGAGCTGTGGGCTCAGGTATTGTCCTGGCCTCCTGTAGTATTTAAAAATATATCAGGAATAATATAACCTACCCCAAACTGGAATTTTGGGTTGATGAAGTTAAACTAGATTAACAAAGGTGATTGTTCTCCAAGTCTTTTCTTTGCTGTATGTTTGCTTACATTCTAGTAATGAATATCCATGACTTTCCCTCAAAACCCAAATTTAAGTTCCACTCGCTTATGTACACTGACGGGATTAAAATGATTTTTCTTTTCTTTTGCAGGAACAGTACCAGTTTCTTTATAAGGCAATGCTAAGCTTGGTCAGCACTAAGGAAAATGGAAACGGTCCCATGACACTGGACAAAAACGGTGCTGTGATGGCCAGTGACGAATCTGATCCCGCAGAAAGCATGGAGTCTCTTGTCTAATTGGAATCCTGAAAAGGCACTTAATTTGTAGAACTTCTGAAGACTGAGTGAACTTTTTTGAGGCCTTTTTTGCCAGACTCTAGGTTATACAATAACCCAATTACTTTTTTACACTGATAAAAGTTTTGATATTTATTTTTTGCCATTTTATGTCTTAATGGTATCCTACTGAGCATTTGCACCTCTGTTTATTTCACACAGTGAAACGCAATTTTATCTAGTTTGCACTATATGATCAGTGTTACTGCCTATAATATTCTAATACAAGACAAGCCCTGATGTGACATTCCATGACGACACACATACGCTTTTTCTGTTTTGTTTAAATGCAGTGAAGTTTTGCTAACTACAGTGACCCTTGAATCTTTCAATCTTGAATGCTAGGCCAGATGGATTCTTTCTACAACAGATACTGTACCCCTTCATTACCATATTTATTATTTTAATGATCATGTCACGATTTTGGTAACGGTATTCTGCATTCCAGTGGAGTGGATGAGCAGTGTTCATCCTTTCTTGACAAAACGTGGCAGGTGATTTTTAGCTACAGTGAAGGTGTAATAGCCTTGTGGAGCTGAAACAATTTTTTCCGTATTGTTTCAAATTGCTGTTTTGTACACTTACAGGCCTAAGACTTGCTTCACATGGAATATATAAATTACATACAATATAATTATAAATTAGATGCAGTGATAGGTTTTGAATTTACAATTTCAAAGTTTCCCCGTGTATTCAGAAAAATGTCAGTTTTCGTTTTTAACCAGCCCTATGACGGGAAAGTATTTTGGTTTTATTCTCATCAGAGCCAATACAGTGAGAAATCTACTACAACCCAAAATCAGACCTCTTTTCAGATATATTGAAGGTAGCAATATTTTACATTACTAAGCTATTCAATATTTTAAACACATTAATTTCCTTACTATTTCTTGAATATGACCTCACACCTAATGGTATGTTACATGATGACAGGCGTTTCTTAATTTCATAACTGTTAGATGCCATTTTTACAGGTGTGTAATTTTCATACTTTAGTGCTAAAACATAAAGTACTGATCCATATTTACTGGTGAAGCAAACTAATAAAAAAACTACCTATAAAGTTACATTCTCCCTCTTTTTTTTTGCCAGACTAATTCTTTAGCACAAATCTAGCTTACTGTGTTTTCCCTCCCACACCAATAAAACGGTTTCCCCCAGATTATATAAATAATTGAATTGTTGTTTGGAGCATTTAAGTATTCATCCTCACTGGCTCCCTTTTCCTTTGTATTTGGTTGCAATTCAACAAGGTCCATCCCTATTTAACAAAAGAAGTAAGCACATACTTAATTTTCATGAAAATCAGAGCTAATCGTGTCCTTCATAGCTTGGCTGAGTAGGGAGGGGTTATTGAACGTGCCCTGAAAAGGAAATATGTTGTTTCAACTATCCTGATGTTTGGTATACAGTTAAAGGCACTGTCCCTTATCTATGGCATTAATTTCTTTACTTTTAAATTTCAACTGCACAAAACATGCATTGTAATTTTTCAGGACTTGTCAAAAAGTTACAGCATATTTTTTTTCGTTCAGAGGTAAACCTATTAATTTCTGCCAGTCTAGTCTTGACGAAATGTAGACATTTGGCAAGGTTCTGCGCATTTTCACACGCAAGGAAGCTGAAAGCAAACCTCTTAAAATTATCTTGAGAGTAGGTATTTTGGTTCAGAACCTCACGGGTTACGAACTGGTACGGCCTGACTGAGAGCAGAGGAGCTGTGCAAACTGGTGTGTGCTGACATCTGGCCTTTTATTTTTAATAGGGAAAGATTTCCTAGTGTGGATACACTTGATTAATTCAACACCAAAGTATTCGAGAATTCATCAGCAACCTTTTATACAGTCACTTTTTATTTCTCAGTTGGTGGAATCCCTCCGTACAAGTGATCCAAGTGACTGCTAATGCTGAACAGTGTAATATATCTGTGGTTTCAGTAAGGAAAACCCGTGGCCAGCAACAGCTAGTCCAAATCAAAAATGTGCAAACCGTTTCAAAAGGTTGCTTTGTAGTTTGCATCCCCTTTGCGCTGGGGGAACCCGGCACCGAGGAGGGAGTCAGTTAATGTCTGGTAGGAGCTCAGACTGGCTCTCCAGTCACTACGCCCCAGTAACAAGAATTGTTTAAGTAGGTTTTCAGGTACTGCTGCCTGCAAGGGCTGGAAGGTTTTGCCGAGTGATCTGGTGGCCAGTGTCCATCCGCATTCCGGGCTGGGGAGCCCCTGTGCAAGTGATTTTGGCCCCAGGCAATTCCGGCTGGTAGCACAAAGGAACTCTCATGAGTTGGATCAGTTCAATCTGAAGTGTTTAAGTTCCTGGGAAGGTGCAGGGGAGAAGTTAAGAATTCAAACCCTGACAAGAGCTAAGTGACACAAAGATTACTGCAGGCATCAAGAGGGTTGGATTTGTTCAGTACTTTCAGCTGATTACTTTTCATTTCAGTGGCATGACGGAAGATAACTGTGGTTCGTGACACTCTGCCTGAATATCCTTGGTTTAATCCCTTACCTTCTCACAAGTTTTAAAATTCAATGAAAGCAGGCTGTGGGGGTTGAACTTTGGTAGGTGCTTTGGAAATCCATGCATTTGCATTGGCATTTTCCCACACCTGAAGTACTTGCTTGGGGTTTAATCCATGGGGAAATAATTGACACTGTTGTTCTATGAGTTCTCTATGGATTTTTTTCTTAGGGGGGCTGAAGCTGTGTGTTAAGTGCTGCGCTGACAGTCAGATAGCCAATGTAGATCGTAGTGATGCATGAGGCTTGAAGTGGATGAAGGGCAGGAATTGCGTGTGAAGGTCAGGATTAAGAGGGCGGGAGAGCCGAATCCATCCTCCTGTAGGCAGCTGCAGTTCTGCTCCTACACGGATTCACACCCTCTCCCCGGGGCTGAGCGGGACGGGCAGAGGGAGTGAGTGTGTGCTCTTAGGGCCGCGCTGAGACCCTCTCCCAAAGTCTCCCTGCAAAGCCCCGCTCTGTGCATCCCAGCCTTGCTTTGCCACACCAACCCCCAGGCTGCGACCACGTCTTGGCGTTTGGTTGGGGTGTCTTTCAAGCGTCAGAAGTTGCCAGACAATGTGCAGGCGTGCAAATGAAAAGAACCTGAGTATATCTCATCGCTATAAAGTGTGGTCCTCGGCACCAGGCCTGAGAAATAAGGCAATAAAGGACTGAAGTACACGTGCACGTGTGTGTCTACGTTTAGAAAACAGCATTTCTCCCCGTCTTGCATGTGTGCTGTGCCCGCAGACCATGTGAAAGACATAAACGGCTTCTGTGCGTAGAGGCCATAAGAGCAGCCGAGCTTTCCAGGAGGGAACGCTTGGAAAGCTGCCGTGTCATCTTAACATCTAAAACGGTGACAGTCTCAGCTGAACACCCCATCCTGCAAACCCTCCCTGTACGTGAAGCTGGCCTCGGTAGGCAGGTCTGGGAGAGCCAGTAGGACCTCGCAGGCTAAGCACCCATCCTTCCGCAGCACCCAGGTCTAGAAGACATTCATTTTAAACAGCGTTTGTCCCTAGTATTTCACAGTGTCTGTTTCCAAATATTAATTTAGGAACAGGAAAAAGAAAAACCTGAAACCCTTGAACTACTTCTTGTGTGTGACTGTTTCTGCACCGTGGGTCTGTTCTAGGTTAGTGGAATCATTTGCAGGATCTGCAAAATTTCAGTTGTTTTTCCAGTTTCTGACTGCTTGAATTGCTTGAACCCAGAATGACACATTGGAACATTAGGAGAAGAATCTTTATGACACAGCACAACTGCCTTCCTATTAATCTTTTTTTAAGCTGATATATTTTATTTAAAAGCTAAAAAAAAATATAGATATTGATTCTACCAAAGATACATGCTACTAATTCTCAGCAAAACAAAACCAACTTAATTTAAAAAAAAAAAAATTAAAACGTAGTTGTCTTAAAGATTTAGCAGTCTTTCTCAAATTCATGTCTTTTGACATTGGATCTTGTGTTTGAAGTTTATGTTCAAGTGGTGCCAGTGAATTTTTATATGAAGGGAAAATGCCTATTTGTTAATCCACTGCATTGCTTTTCTTCTTTTTCTTTTTCTTTTTTTTTTTTTTTACAGATGTAATTCAACTCTTATTGTTACCCCTTTGCTCTTCTTCTCTTTGTTGCCATTCTAACAATGTGAACTACATTGGCTTTACTTATTAAAGGAGAAGGAATGCAAAAAATAAAGAAAGAGAAGGAACTGTAATGAAGAAATTTGGCCTCTACTTTGTCTTAGCTGTTAAACTGTTTTTAGTGTTTTTGTTAACTATTTGCAAAGGGAAGCATTTTCTACAGAGGATAATTAATTTCAAGAAAAATGTCTTGAGTTTTAAGAATAAACATGTCTCCAAAAGAGGAGATAGTCAATTTTATACAATGTCACAACTCTCCAACATTTGGGGTAGTGACTCTTTTTGTTTTGTTAGAACATTTGAAACTAGCAAGCAGCCATTGTTTCTAAAGACCGAAGCATTCATCTGTACTCCTATTTTCTTTTCCTTCATTTTTAAAATAGCAAAGTCATTAAAACTGTAAATATTTTGTTGCTTGGATAAGCATCTTCTGGGAACTTTGTATCTATGGTATATAATCATAGAATTTTATATTTTCATATAAAGCTAATTTTTTTCTAGTTTCACCTCCTTCCTAGTTCTGTGGTGGCTATGTGAATACATACCTTCTGTGTATCGAGGTAGTGAGACACCATCATCACACTCCATAAAAGATTTCCACACATGTCATTTCTTTGGGGCAGTGATTGTGAAAGTTGGATTATTTTTTTTTGGATTCCATTGTCAGTGTGTGCAATAGGAATTAGACTTAGCCAGTCACTGGATACGTTTGTCTCATTGATCCATTCAGAAAAAAAAGAAAAAAAAATGTGGTGTTTGGTTTGGGGAAAGGGTGGGAGGGAGTATTTTGAGGGAGATTTTTTGTTCGTTTCGTTTTGTTTTTTGTTTGGGGGTTTTTTGTAACTTGAAGAATCTTCTTTTTGTTATGTTAAAACTATATCAAATCATTCTATTATAGTGTTATTTAATATGTAAATTGTATTGCTATACATAAAATAAAGTATGGTTTTTGATGTATTTACAGACTTCTTCCTTATTTGCATCAAATACACACAGAACAGATGCACGAGTCAGTATTTCATTGTCCCAGGCGTGCAGGAAGAATGATGAGATCCAAGGCCTGCTTTAATTAGATCTCAAATTTCCAAGCAGTACTCAGCTGGGAACTGTCTCTCAGTCACTTGACGGTGGAGATCACTGTTCCTTTCTTATTTGTCTCCAACAATTAGAGAGCTCTCAGTAACCCCTTTCCTTCCCTCCCCACCACTGGGCCTCCCCAGACTGTTGTGACCCACCCAAATCCCTTTTGGAAGGGGGACTGTCTCCAGAATGGGACCTCAGAGCCTGAGCACCATTGGGTGGGACCTTCCTTAGGTCTGACCCTGGTCTATCAGCAGATGTCTGCCTGGAGGAACAGGGGCTCCCACCAAGCCACCGTCGCCTGATTCTTTGTGCTAACCTGCATCTACTCGCTGCTCGACTCACCCCGCAGCGGTGGCAGGAAAAAAACCCCAGAAGTTCTCATCCCCGTCTCAGGCAGACTGGGAGGAGAGGGGCAGATGTTCCAAATCCCGCAGATAAAGCAGCAGATATTCCCTGTGGAGCGCGGTGGTTGTCGTACCTCCCCGCTGCGCCCGAGCCAAGAGCTGTCACTGCAGCGGGGACGCGTTACTCCATCGGCGCTCGGTGTTCTGCGACAAAACCCCGACAGCTCCGCAGACGGCCTCCCGTGCTGGTTCCGAGCTGGGTGCGTGTGTGTCAATTCTTCCCTTGTTCTTGTGGGAAAGCCCCTTGGGTCTGTGGGTACGTCCTTGTCCAGCTCTGCCATGGAGGCACAGCTCCCGCGGTGCGGGCAGGGCAGCCGCCGGGGCCGTGCGGTGGCAGTACCGATAATCACCGCCCCGCACACGGACAAACGCCATCAGTAACTGAAATTGCTTGTTGACATAAAATCGCTGGTTAGAATCGATGGACTAGATGCCTACCTTCTTGTGTGCTGCTGCATTCTCACCTGTAAGGTCCACGGTCTGGGTGACTGGCACCCTGCTGACTCCTGCAACCCCCCTGACCTCCTATCGCGCTTCCTCCAGCCCTTGCTCCAGGCACTGCCTCATGGTGCATCCCAGTAGCAGCCCAGCAGTAGCCCACAGGCAGGGTCCACCTGCCCTGCAGCTCAGGGAGCCAACATGGGAGGGCAGGGAGTCACTTCCCAACCTGCCCGGGGGGTGCCACAGCAGCAAGAAAAGCCCCGTGTCCCCTGCATGGCTTCCAGGCCGGGAGCAAGCAGCTGGGGCTGGGGGGAGGCTCCTCTGCCCAGCGTGGCTGCCATATCTCCATGGAGAGGACAGCAGCCCCTCCATGCCCAGGTAGGTGGGTACATAGTGCTTCATAACAACAGCCTGAGAAAGCTGCTTAAATACCATTTCATAGAATCATAGAATGGTTTGGGTTGGAAGGGACCTTTGACGATTATTATCTAGTCCAACTTCCCCTGCAATAAGCAGGGACATCTTCAACTCGATTAGGTTGCTCAGAGCCTCGTCCGGCCTGACCTTGAACGTTTCCAGGGATGGGGCACCTGCCACTTCTCTGCACAACCTGTTCCAGTGTTTCACCACCCTCAGTGTAAAAAATTTCTTCCTTATACCCAGTCTAAATCTACCCTCTCTTAGTTTTAAACCGTGACCCCTTGTCTGGGAAGTGCCTGAAAGATGGAGCTGATGGTGAGCTGAACAGGAGTCACCACCACTTGCTGCAAGAGAAAGACGAACGTGGCCTGGCAGGTCTAACCTGTGACCAGGTAAGGAAACCCTCCCATCCTACTCACAGGAGGTTTAAAACTCTATCTCGAAGGGAGGGAGAACCACACAGGAAAAAAGTGAAACCCCACTGAAGACAGGCAGAAGGAGAGCAACAGGAATGGTCGGTGATCTGGAAATCCTCTGAG
>JAOXNO010000003.1:7553175-7590853 GCA_028565335.1 Limnodromus scolopaceus
TTTGTTGATAATAACACTGTGTAACAAAAAACTTAAATTCTTCTCAATCTTTGTGCTTTGTCATCACAAGCACATTTGCAATAAGCAGGGTTTTATTCATCTGATAGCTTTACATATATCGTAGTAGTTTGCTGTGTCATGCATTTGGAAATGAGGCACACCACAAACATACCTGATTGGTTTCACACACGGTATCAGTTTAAAGGGTTTTACAATATTTGTTTACCTCATTATTTCTGTTTACAATTTATACGTGTTAAAAAATGTCCCGTATCTTCCTTTTATCCTAACAGCTCCACAGCAGCAGAGTGCCATAGCCAGCTCTCCTGTCATTATATCTCCTTAACATTCACTCAGTGAACTGGGAGAACATTTTACGACTGTGTAGGAAGAATAACTGATTCAAACTAACCTGGTCAGATGAGCAGAGCCCTGTCACAACAAGGTTTTCTCTATCTGCCAAAATTTCCCTCCTCGTTCCCCAGCTTGAGTCATGGGCACCTGATCAGCCAGGGCTCAGCACCTTCCAGTCCCCAGCAAAGATCAATGACTGCTCTCTGATTCATCATCTTTAATAGTTTCTGGAACGCATTGTTGTGCTGGTATCCACAGGAATCGGGAAGATTAAGCATGTAACTGCCAAAAAAATATATTAAGCTGGAGTTTGTCACATAAAAGGTATGACAAAAAGAAAAAGAATAAGCTCCAAAATGACAAGTGAAAAGGACATGGTGATTTAATATAAATGGCATAAAGTTGTTCAAATTATATGAAAGTTTGCAAATAAGGGATATTAGTAGTCCCCTCCTACCCCCACTTTTTATGCCTTTATTTCTTTCAGATGATGCCTGTATTTATGCTCCTGCCACTGCCCATAGCTGGGAGGAAGACCATGTTCCACTATATCATAAAACTAATTTTGCAAACAATCACAAAGTCCTAGACACATGGCAGAAAACATTCACCCAGTCCAATGCCCTCCTGGTGGTTTCCAGTCCGTTCCAAAAATTATATTGTGTAAATTGTATCCCCACAGACTTTACACCAGCTGAGGATAGAACCCACAACTGGCATAAAAACCAACACTTTTAACACCGGCTGCTTTTACCAGATATTTGTTACTAACAGGCATTTAATCACAACCTCAGTAACGAACAGTCCTAAGTAGGGCTGATGTCTTCTTGAGCACACAGCCACCCCTGCCCAAATTTTCTGCCTGAATCTTCTCTCACTCTCTTTTCTTCCTCAGACTATACAGCGGTCCCTTTCCAAAATAGAGAGCAAAGTCCCATTATGTTATTTCCTTCTTACGAAGTCCAAAAAGCGTGTCCCAAAAAGGTAATATTAACTTTGGCAATTGGATTCCTTGCCTTTGGAGCTCTTATTCCACATTCTGCCTGCACTTATAGAGACTTCAATCTTTATTGATTTTCCTGTGCCACCTCTCAGCATCCTTCCTAGGCAGCATGATGCATTAACTTTCCATATAATGAATATTCCCATTTGGTTCTGCACTCTGAAATACACCCATCTCTGAATGAGATTTCAACACTCTACATATCTGATTTTCAGCTGCGTGCCATAGACCTTATTTTTCACAGTCTGGGAACACCAAAAGGGCCCTCTAGACCCAGAGGTCTTGCTTTTAACACAATCACTGTTGTATTGGGGGAGGGGAGAGCCTTTATTATTTTTTAGATGAGTTCCAATAAAGTTATTAAAGCTATTTTCCACCTTGCAAGAAAGCTACCTGATGATGATATTGTTCCTGCCTTTTAAACTAATTTTATTTCAATATGGTACATTTGCAGTCATCATAATCCTATTGTTGCCTGTTATTCCCAGCATAATGACTGAAAATGCTATTGCTTGGGGGAAGGGGCTTGTTCTAGTTTTTGTGGGTTTGGGTTTTTTTCTCTTTAATTTTATCTACTGCTGTAATATCAGAAGATCACCTAATTTATTCACTAAAATCCTTCCTATCCGTTCCTTTGTTGACTTCAGTTTCCCGTGAAGGATACAAGGTACTTCTGCAAAGCAGTATGAAGGAAGTCCTGCAGTTATTCCGCCAAAGGTAGGCTTCATCCACACAGCTAAGTGTCTGTCCCAGCCGTAGTGCAGAGCAGGTGACAACCCTCCAGTTCGGCTTGTCACAGGAGATGAGGATATATACACATAGTCGCAAAGCTATACAGTCAGCTCCTCCACGCTGGGTTTGGAAAACGGTGGCACTAAATCCATAGCCTCTCGAGGGTGGCACCTCCACAGCACTGGGGACATCCGTAGTCTTCTTCCTGGACTGAACGGCAGCAGACCTCCAAATAAAAGAATTCCAGATATTTTATTTTTACTCTTAACTTCTTGCTGGATTTTAAAAATTAATTTTCAACTTGTGTGAAACTGGGTGACGACTGGTTTCACACCATGCCGTTACAACTAGTATAGCTTACACTGAAGCTATTGAGTCCCAGACTTGAGGTAATTTAGAAGGTAATGAGCTTCAGGAGAATGGGATTTTAGCCTTCCTGCAACTACAACTTTTGTGTTAAGCACACAAACCCCAAAGTCTTTCTCAGATATCCACCTGAACCTGAGATTCAAGGTGGGTATGAGGTACTTAGTGACCAGGTTGGCACAGGAAGCTGTTGCCCCGCTTGGACACCCAATTGCCCACCTACAGTTAGGGGATACGATTTAGTTGATATGGAATAGTTGTTGCAGGGGGTTGACATCCAGAGGATGCAATTTCATGTACCCCAGCATACTTGCACAGCTGTTCTATGTACTGCTGTAACAAACAGTTTCTTCATTAAACCATTATTGCCTCTGCCCAGCTCTAAACCTGAGCTTCCTAACAATGCAGTGGCAGAAGAAAAATAAATTTCTCCCTCTCCTCGCACCTGAGTTCTAGCTGACACATTTCCTATTTACAGAAGGATCTTGTCAAGCATAAGCGAGTGCTGAAAGACAAAACAGTACTAAAGAAGTGATCTCATATTATATGCCCATTACTGCCCTGTTTTGTATTAAACTTCCTTTTATAATAGTTAGTAAGAATTAATAGATATTTTCACAAATAGGTTTCAATTGTTATAGGTGATTACAGAGTTCAGCAGGTTGATTATTACCACAATAGAGCATTATCTGCTGATGAGCTTGTAACCCATGTTATTCTTATCTGTTAGGTGCTCATATTATCTATTAATAATTTATAAACTAACCTCATTATAAGGTTGTAGTATGGACTGCGACAGATTACAGCACAAACAGGCAGTGCTCAAGCACTAAGAAGTTTCTCCGTGCAGCCAATCCCAGCTTCATTATGCGTCCCTCATTTAGATTTTATCACACGCTGTTGATATTCCGGAAGGCTGCAGCTCTTCCTAGGACGTGGTTATCAATAATCCCTGTACTGCATTTCCCCACATGGCAACCGATGCCTGTAGCAGAAGCTGTTGTATCGGTATAGACGGATTTGGGAACAAGACCAAGAGTTTGCTAACAGCCTTCAAAGTCAGCAGGGCTCTACGCAGGTTCCTGGGTCCGAGAGCAGCGGTGAAGCCACGGCAACGGACATCTTTGCTCTCATCCCCATCTTTGAGCTGGTTCCTTCAATCCTCCTTTCACAGGAGTTCTGTCTGGTGCCTGAAGATACAGCTTCGCCAGCACACTAAACTGTGTTTCCTGTCCCTGTCAGCCATGCTCTTAATAAATTTATTTCACTAAAATGGCCACAACATAAAGTGCTAAACCTACAAGCAGAAGCCCTTGCTGTAAAAAGACCAGAGAAATTGCCAAAGAAGGGCTGGGAGTGGTTCTTTTCCTGATTTGTATGTACAGAAGATGGAAAGCTTAGGAAAAAAAGTGGTTTATGCTCAAGTCTTTAATTTTTCCCAACAATCACTTTCCAGTGGTATCTAAATAGCAAGCCCATTTTTAATTTTTTTTCACAAAATCCTCTGTACTTGAATGTTTTTTGCCAGTTCTCCTTCACAAGGTGGAATGCAAACACTGACAACCGTGAACACTCAGCTGCAGTATCTGACTTTTGTGAAAATTAATAGTAAGGCTGGAAAGAGCAGGTTGTTCACAAAAAGAGTAGCATAACCATTCATGGTGCATACGTGCTTGTTAAAATCCACTTTTCTGAATTCACGACAGCACACCTCTCCTTGGAGCCCCTTCAGGCTGGAGATGCTCTCAGGACATCCAGGAAGAGCAGCTGGTCTGGGCAGATTCTCAAGGCAAAAATCTGGGCTCTACTGAAGCCACTGGCAAAGTTCATTTTGACTTTCGCAGAGCCAAGATTTTACTGTCACCTTATCACTAAATCTCTTGGCTTTCAGCATTACTGCATATTTTCCTGAGCAATTTTAGGGATATCTATTTCAATCTTCTGACAAAGATATTTATGACGAACAGTAATTATTCTGTTGTAGTAGCATCCTGGGACCTTAGCTGGGGACCCACGTGCATCATCAGTAGCAGTGTGTTGATGCATAATAAAGGGACAGGTTCACTCTTTATGTATGGTGCTCTTTACCTTATCCTCAGACATTTAAGCAAAGGAGTTTAAACTGAGGAATAACACAAAGATGTGGATATAATCTCTGGTTTAGGATGTGCCTAGTCTAGAGACTGTCAGAACCTGGTAAGAATTACTTTATCACTTTCCCTGGAAATCCTCTGTTGTCCCTTCTTGGAAACGGGATATAGTATGAATATTCCTACACTCTCAGTAATACAGATTTTAGTGCCTGTGTTATGTTGGGAAGATCTGTCTGGAACACCAGTGGTGTCACGGTAAACAGATTGGAATCCTGCACCCTGACTGCAAATGGATGGTTCTTTCTAAAGCACTTATATCATGTGTGTTCATAACTACAAATGGGGCTCTGTAGAACATTTTGACAGTTTAAAAAGAATGATGCCATTTCTAACATAGTGTTTCCACTGAGATTAATCTGTTTTTCAGGCATGTATTTTGGCCCAGAAAGTAATAATCTAACTGCCTTGTAAAAATTTTACTCAAAGTAAACAAATACTTTGCCCAAGCCACATTTATTGTAATTCTCGGACTTGTGGCTGTGAGATCTTTCACTGTCTCTCTTCCTCCTCACCCTCCATATCATGTTGAGTCATTTTATAAAACTAATCCAATTGCTTTTCTATAAGCAAGAGAATGAAATCTAAACACAGACTACACCAGGAAGACGATGAGAAGGGAGGCATATGTTATCATAACTTCCCAGCTTCCAAGGGTTGTATTTCCTCATAGTCTTGCAAGCATATGCAATGAGAACAAACAACGACTCTCAATAAGCTACAGGGGAAAAGAATACCTCCTTTTTTTTCTCAGAACTTGTGGGGGCTTTGCAAATATGCAGTTTGTTAGTTACTTTTCAATCAGGCTGAGACAGGAGCGCTTAGGTTCTGCGGTAAAAGCACCTCAGCTTGGAAGAACAGGGTGGGTGGGTCACAACAAGGTGGAGAGCACATCCTTAGATAGAGATTTCCTTTCTGCTTTATTCTAAACTTTAGCAATTAATAGTCTCTCAGCTGAGAGGAGTAAATTCTGCAGCAGCTGCTGGTACAAGTTCATGGTGAGAGCTGCTCCTCTCGCTGCCCCACAGCCTGGGGTCACACACTCAGCTCTGCAGACTCCCACAGAGGAATAGGGATTGCCTGGCCAGGGGCTGCTCAAGTTGTGGTCCCAAGTACACCCTGCTGTGCGTTGTACCACTGGCTGTCAGCCTTTAAGGTTTCCCTTGGTTTGGGTATTACTCAGAGGACAAAAAAGGATGAAGAACAAGAGCAATACATTGCTTTTATCACACACGCAGACGTTAGTGTGAGATGGTGTGGAATGACAAAGTGGCTCACCAGTTGCAGCTTCTGGTCAGCGTGGGTAGTGGGTGTTGGTGTGGGTACCTGGTTTGGTGTGCATGGTCTTCTCCACTCCTGCCACCCCACTGGCTAAGACTGAAGGTACATGGAAAGGAGCAGTTAGCTGAACAGCCAAAAGCAATGGAGTAGAGCTGAAGTGCTTTAACATTTGTCTTTACTGATTCACTTTGTGTCTCTCTCATAGCGCATCTCTAGAAAGACTCGGTGACTGAATAGCTCCTGGCTTGTATAATTCCAACTTTACTGTCCCAAATTAAATCAGCCGGCTCTTTATTTATTAAAAATACTGAGCTCCCCTTCAGAATGAATTCTTATACAGTTTCTTTTCTTCATCTCATCTCTGATTTTAAAAGAATGTTACTATATCTATAGTGGGAGATATGCCCCAGAAATTACTGCACTACTGTCCAGGAGTTCTTGATAAATAATAATCCAGTTACATTGAAAATGATCCTTTACTGCCAGGATTACTTTTCAAATTTCATATTTAACCAGGTCACATTACTAAAAAAATATATTATGCTTACATGAACAAGTGGATTACATTTTTTGTAGGTACCTTCAGCACCTTGTTGCGGTGTCCCTTGCTGCCTTCAGGATGCTGTGCAGGATTTAGGCTGTGGCTCCCAATGATGCTTCCTACAAGTAACACCCACAGTCTCTCTGACGTGACCAGAGACTAAAAACCATCTTCTTCACTTGGCTCTGTGTCCTCTAGTACAGAGACAACGGTCCCTTCTCAGACTCTCTAACAGTCTAAGCCAATTCTAAGTACATAAAAGTTGTGAACTACATTTTTTAAATAGAACTGGGGAAGCATAATTTTTATCAGCCCCATTTGATTATTCCAGTTGGCACAATGTGTAAAAAGGTGTCACAAATTATTTTGAGAGATTAGCCAATTACAGAGAGCCATTTCCAGAGAGGAAATTTAGGGCATCTCACTAACAGCTTGATTTATACAGCAGTCCATATTTTAGCAACAGATCGTTTGATTGCTTATATAAACTAGTTTCATTTCAGTTGCTTTAAATACAGAAAAATTGTAAGTAGATAAGCAGTTCTGTGAATAACAGAACCAAGGAGCCTGGTTTCCTATGGATTTGAGTTGGTAGCAAAAAATCCTACACGGACCTTCTGACATCTTGTAAATGGCAAGCTCTCCTTATAGCCTTTCTTTTTCTTTGAGTACCCATCTATTTTCACAAAACTTCTGGAACCACAATGTCTTTGACACTAGTAACCTTGGTGTTGGATTTGGCTGTGATTGGTCAACTTAAAAAATTACTGAAAAAAGAGACGTGGAAGATGTGTGCATGCATGCACAGCTACGTACACACGCACACAGCATGACTACATAAGTCTCATCTAATTAGAAAAATATGCTCTTTAAAAAATTGATATAAACTGCTGTAATTCTACAGCTTTTGCCACAGTCTTGCCCATTTTCAGAAGAGCTAACCGTCAACTGATATTATTCTGTGATATGGTTTCACAAAGAATCATAGAATCATAGAATGGTTTGGGTTGGAAGGGACCTTAAAGACCATCGAGTTCCAACCCCCTGCCATGGGCAGGGACACCTCCCACCAGACCAGGTTGCTCAAAGCCCCATCCAGCCTGGCCTCGAACACCTCCAGGGACGGGGCATCCACAACTTCTCTGGGCAACCTGTTCCAGTGCTTCACCACCCTCACCGTAAAGAATTTCTTCCTAATATCTAACCTAAATCTCCCCTCTTTCAGTTTAAAACCATTGCCCCTCATCCTGTCACTACACTCCCTGACAAAGGGTGCCTCCCCATTTCTCCTGTAGCTCCCTTCAGACATCGGAAGGCCATTATAAGGTCTCCCCAGAGCCTTCTCTTCCCCAGGCTGAAAATAGATGACACTCCCTAAGGAAAGTAATTTTCTCATTCCTTGGCATGTATTGCTTTTCTCATATTTTTTAACGAACTTATGGCTTCATCTTTCCAAAGAAAATCTCCTTTACTATATTATTGCTAAGCTGAAACATAAATGACAGAAAACCAAACACTGACCCATTTTCACGTCAATGGCAGCACTGACATTTTTACCCAGTTATTTTAAAGCCTAGACTCTGTAGGGCTGTCCATAACTCTGGTCACAAATAGAGCGCTGCTCAGTAAACTCAAAGATAGTCAATTGGGCAAGAAAAATCCAAGAATGATGTTAAAACTTTCTGTTATTTTAATACTTTAAACTGACAGCATTTGAAAACAAGCTTGAAAGCTGAAATTTAAATTCACCTGCCTTTCTGTGCCTTAGGCTATGAAATAGGTTCAGACAAACAAGCCAACTACAAATAATGTCACGTAGGACTTTGTAATATAAAGCTCATAGTGAGATCACAGCAAACAGAAGTTTACATTAGGAAGCCTACACAGACAGAAAGGTCTTCCCAACACAGAGCTGTTTTGTTAAAAACATTCTCCTTTCAGTGCCGGAATGGTGTAGCGATACTCTCCACACCTCCATAGCACTGCTGTCAATGGCAGGCAGAGCCAGGCAGACTGCAGAAGTTCTGCATTACATGGTTTATTGCTGATTTTCCCTCTGCAATACCATTCATAGCCAGAGGCAGAGAGCAGCAGGTGACTCGGAGCTTTAATTTCTGAGTTTTCTCTCAAAGACGGCTCGCCGCTGATGACGCTGGTGATGGGTACTCTGGAATTTCACCAGCACTGCTCAGCAGAAGGTGGCTGCTCCGAAAGACTTGCCATTGGAAAGGCTCTGCAAGCCAGGCCTCCCTCTGAGGGTCACACAGAAAGCGCCATTGCAGACTCCCGGTCACAAACTGATGAAGGTCTGTGTTAAAATGATTCCATTTTCCTGCTCGCTCTCCCTTTCTGCTCTTTCTGGGAGGCTGTTCTAGAAGTTCACTCGTCTGATGCTTAAGCACTATCCTCAAACTTCTCTGTTCAAGAGAAGGTTTATTCATTGCACCCATTTGTCCTTCTGCAAGGTCTATCTTTTTGCTTATAAAGCTTTTTTTCTCTGATGTCAACCAATTAGATAATCTGCCTGTTTTGATAAGAGAAACATTTTAATCTCTTCTCACAAAACAAGCTCACTCCACTATCTTGATCATCCTAAAAGCTTTTCCTGTACTATTTCATTTTTCCTGAACCCAGGTGACCAGAAGCACACCATAACCACCACAGCTGGTCGGGTAAGTAGAATGACCTGTAACAGACTTGCAAGGAGCTCAGCTGAAAAATTCCCTTGGAAGGAAAACGGGGGTGAGTTAGTCCATCTTCTCCTCCACTTGCTGATCATGGGTAAACCGGAGAAGGGGGTTAAAATTGAAGGATACAGTATGAGCTGTAGTTTGGGATTAGTGTAGATTATTTGTGTCCCTTGGAAGTACCTATTAATTACGCTTTTATATTACTTAGATAACCCCTGCCTCTCTCTGCTCCCCATTCATCCATGCAAAGCAAATATGATGCATTGCTATTTATTCTTTACATAGTGTTATAAAGCAAAATTGATTCATTTTATGACACAGGGCTTGAGATATTTAGATTCTGTTTGCTTTTCTTAGATTTATGTGACCATGCTGCTTGCTTCTCTGCTTTTAGTACGGTTATTAATGTTCTAAAGGTTTTGTTAACAGTCTGTTTACATTCATTCATTCAAGCTTTAAAATATGTCCTGAAGAGAATTGTTTATCAAAACGGTATTTTGTGTTACTTAAAAAAAATGTAACTTCTCCCATGAAAAGAAAAAACAAAACCCCAAAGGCAACAACCAAATTTCATAGAAGCGAAACACAGGAAAGAGTTTAGTCAAAAAAAAAAGGTATATTTGCATATATTTTTATAATTTGCTGTAAAAGCTACTTTTGATGGTCTTAATTTCTGGTTACCTAATAAGGTGCCATTAAAGTTTTGGGGTTTTTTTTCAGCAGTGCTAAGGGCACCGCTTAAAATGATTTAAATTGCAGTTCTGAGCACTCAGATATTCTGAAAATCAGGCCCTATATGGGTCAAGTTGGTCATTTCCTCTGAATGAACACTTAAGAAAACATTGGCTTTAAGCAAGTTGGTTCAGACTATGAATCCACCCTGGCAGAGATGGGAACAGAACTCGGGTTTTCTGACTGACTGATCAAATGACTCAACTCCGCTATCACCAAGAAAGAGAGTTTAAAGAATGACTCTGAAAGGTTATTTTCACTGAATTGCTGAGTACATAAAACGTGCTGAAAGAAAGGGTAAAACTTCTCAAAAGGGTTTAGAAATGGTTATATTTATAATCTGTTGTGGTAGGATTTTCAAGTCCAGTGTTCAGTGAAGCTAGACTGACAAATTTATTACAGTTATAAGGCTGAGAAACCTATTAGAAGAAATATAATAGAAGGTACATTTTTGTGAAGCTTTAATAGGAACTGAAACAATTCAACAAAAGACTAAATTTGGTAAGAGGGGAAAAGTCATTTATTAAATCCTTCTATAAAGATTGACTGACCTTTCTTTAAAAAGAGTGGGTTTTTTGTAAAAACTGAAAAGCTCAACCTTCGTAACAACAACCTAGTAAAAGGGTTTATTAGAAACTGGCTTCTTGTGCAAGTTCAGTTATTTTTATTGTCAATAAATGTTGGTGTTATGCAATAGGAGAAGCACTGTTGCCTCTCTAATTTCTCCCAGGGACTGAAGAAACTCATAATAAAAGTATTCAGAATCTAAACTGAAATAAAAAATAGAACACTCCTGCTCAGCTTTGTATGGGAAAAGCCAGAGACAGAAACTATGGGGTGAGAATTCAACTCACGAGGAAACTGTGCCAGAACTGAAGGTGGTGTTGTTTCTTCTACCTCTGCTTACAGTAAAAGTCAAGCTATTAATATCAGGCATCTTGACAGTCACATAAATGCATA
This sequence comes from Limnodromus scolopaceus, assembly GCA_028565335.1. Classification (NCBI taxonomy): domain Eukaryota; kingdom Metazoa; phylum Chordata; class Aves; order Charadriiformes; family Scolopacidae; genus Limnodromus; species Limnodromus scolopaceus. Next base: position 7,563,985 of record JAOXNO010000003.1, read on the forward strand.
TATTAAAATTCAAAGTACTTTTTGCTTCTGTAGATGTATCATCATTACAGAATTATACAATTTTACTGTAAGACCAGATGGCAATAGCATTACTTACTTACACTGGGTAAAAGTTATAGGCTGGCTTGTACACCCAGTACAAACACACTAAAACTGAAGATGGTGTCTATCATCATCCCGGAGCAAGAGTGGACACAAAGTTGAATTGTCCAGTCCATTGAAAGCAGTGTGGGAAAGCAGTTGGAAGACTGTTTAAATAACCTGTGATTGGATTCACATGAACATTAGCAGGCACTGACTTGCATTTCAGTAAACTTGCCACAGTTTCAAAGAGGAACTTCAAATCAGGCCAAAGCTGACGGGCTCTCTGTCCGCGTGGCAGGTGAGATCAGTCTCAAGGAAGTCCAATGAACCTCCACAAGGGTGTGACAGACATAAGCTGTGGCTGGGTTTGAAGCAGATGGTCAGACACTGACCAGGTACATCATTATAGACACCAATCTGAGGAAGACGGTTTCTCAAAGCTCCCTATCCAGCCCATGCAGAAAGATACCTCCAGTCCTTCAGAGCTACTCCAAGTGCTCAGCCTCATGCTTTGCATCACTGTCCAGGAGAGCTTATCCCTCTGCACTGATCAGGGAGGGAGCCATGGAAAATCAGCTTTCTCATGTATAAATCCTCTGATGCGAGTCTCTCACTTAAGAGCCAAAAGGTGCATTTCTGCCCCTCTTGTTCACAGGCATCCTCTTGTTCCTCTCAGGAGGTTCTCGGTGCGCAAGGGAAGAAAGATGTAGCCTATGCAGGTAAGTGAAGAGCTGCTGGTGAGATCAAAGCTCAGCTCCCCCCTTCCACACACTTCAAACAGGAACTGAGAACGGTGTTTCTCCAAGTGTTTGTTTTTACTGGGTTTCCTGTGTTCAGTTTAGGGAAAACAGACAACAGGAGTTGTTTGAAATAAAGCTGTAATTTACTATCCTAACATGCTGAGAAGCAATTAGATTCAAGCTAATTACTGTAAATAGTTTTTATAATTACTTGTAAAACATTCTACTACCTGTACATCTGTTAAAGTCAGTCGAGGCCTGTAGATTTCTTTTTTTTTTTTTTTAAGAGGCGGCTTAATGTTATTACTCAAGGGCCAAACTATTGAAATCTTCAAAAAGAAGCAGCTACACCATAGAAACCACTGATGGAAAGCACCTGTTAGGGCTTGCATCCCCTTGATGGTACCAAATGGGTGTATCAGTAAACTGTTTCAAGTATTGTCTAGGCTAGTTTATATTTCACAGCTATATCTACTGCTACCTGGAAAGACTGTTCCAGAACCTAAAAGGATCTTTCTTAAAAGAAAAAAAAAAAAAAAAATTGCCGCTGAATACCGATTTTCTTAGCTTTGTCCTGTTTATCAGGCTTTTATCTCAAAGTGTAAAGAAAATATTCTCTTCCTTATGCCCTTCTAGCACAACCATTATTTTTTTCTTTGACGTTGGACACAGAGTTTGGCCTGGCCTGATCCACAGTTTCATACCCCACTTTCACAGGCACACCAACCAGTTGGAGCTCCACCACCTCTGTGTCCTCACACTCAGAGCTGTCGGTTTTTCCTCTTCCCAACTCTTTTTCTGAACTTGACCCAACTGACTTTAATTTGGACAACTATTTTTGCACTGGCTCGTGGGTGCTCAGCCCATCCCGGTCTGTTGTTTGGGTTCTGGTTCACCTGAAACAGGTCTCCTGATGTCTGGAGGCAATTCCAACAAGCACACATAGATTGTTCCCATTAGTTTGTCAAAGCATTCAGTAATGCACTGGCAATTTTCTCTCAACAAAGTGTGACTTCCACACACGTACCAGTCTTTCCCAAACGAAATACACCTCTTTAGCTGCCAAATAACAAAATGCAAATACAGGAACGTCTACCATTTATGAGCTTCATCTTACCTCTAACCTCACTACCACAGAGAACACAGCTATCTGTAACCCTGGACAGAGAATGCTATGGGAACTGCCAACAGTAGGGATGAGAGCAACTCCCTGAACATTGGAATGTGAGGAGAAAGAAGACCGAGAAGTCCACTTTTGCACTTTCTAGGTTTGATGCTTTATTAGCTTGCTCCTGCACTGAGAGGACATTTCCTTGCAGGCCTTTGCCTTTTTAGCTTGTTGTGACTTAAAGCAGCTTCGCACAGGGCTTGTGCAGTTGATTGAAATGCTGCAGCTGGTGGGAAAAAACTGCCAGAACCCAAGGTGACGGCCCCAAGCTGCTCTGATGGGATTTCACGGCTCTTAGACTGTCCCACAGGCCTGGTATATTTTACCAATGGTGTCACTTAAGAGGCGTTTATGGACTTTGGACCTCCAACTGGATATTAAGCTACTATCGCAATACAGGTGTACCTCCAAAAAGCAAGTAAAGAAAGAAAAGGAAAGAAAAGCAAGTAGAAAAAAACCTAAAAAATATGCATTTTTCAAAAAAATGTTTTGAAGTGGTTTCATAAAAAACTCTCTCTTTTTATTGTTTTCCCTTTGAAATACTCCTGTTTTAAAATCCCAATAGATAAAAACATTCCATTTTTAAAAAACTGACATATGGCAAGAATTGGTACCAGTAAATAAAAGAACATAAAGCTAAATCGCACCATTCTACATGTTAGTAAAAATGACAAAATAAAATACTAGCTATATAAACTATGCACAGGTGTGTAGCATATTACAAGCAAAAAACATATCTTGCAATTATAAGCCTACAGTATTTATTTCACTTGTCTGTAATTACATTTTATACATGTTTGTTTAGTAATATCAATCCAAGACATCATTTTGAGGATATAATTAACTGCATGTTAGAACAGAATGTGTTTGACTGTTTTTGTGTGTTGCAAGATTTAAAAGTCTTCGTTAGCTGTGTTTAAGTGCCACCTAGTGTTACAATTCACCAGTTTCGCTCAGAAAACCCCTTTCTCCTACATTTTCAGACCAAATTGCAGGGTTACAAAAAACCTAGGGTCACAATGCCCAAATTTCAGTCCTTAATCTGTATTTAGGCACTCATGGAGTACATGATCCCAGGCCCAACACTTCCACTGCAGACTCAGACCAACAACACAGCGACCACTCTAGTGTTAAAAGTGTACAATTAGCACAATTGGAAAGTACAGGTTTTCATATTTTATACCAGTGATCCAACAGTAAGTTCACACAATGAGAGAAGTGTTTAATGAAGACTCACATAAAAGCTTTTAAATATTTTTTTTCTGTAAGATGCACAGTGTGACCAAAAACCGGGGGGAGCGGGGGGCGTATGACACAACAATCTATAGAGTACACTACAATTAGATGCCAGTGCATCAAGATGTGCAAGAGAATGCCTTTTCCCGTGTAACTGACTCCTATCTATAAAGCCCTGTTTCTGCAACTGACTTCATTGTGGGTGCTTCACAGATACAAGGAACCATCTATTCAAAACAGCCTGTTATTGGGAATTTCTGGCTGTTGCTTGCAGTCTTTTTTTTAAAAAAAAAAAAGTTTAAAGCTTATATTCTTGACAAGCTGGAAACTGAGCTAGGTTAGGTTGCTCTTCTAATGAAAAAAGAACATTAATACTGAAAAACTAAATGCAGAGTTTATAGCTCATTAGCTATGATCTTACAGAATGTTTCATCCACTGTCACATAAAGCAGTCATTAAGAAATTATGGTTTCCATCCTGTCTGTTTCCGCAACACTGAACAATTGATAGTATCTGTAGCTTAACTAAAATGTTCTTTGCATTCTCTCCACAAATGGCATATATAATGGTTTATGTAAACCAAACTTCAATTTGTCTTTATTCTTTCTGAAATTCATTAAATGCTACAGGAAAGAAAGATCACCACCATTACAGAGAACTGGTGTAGCTCAAAGAAGAATATGCAAAACACTTAGGCTTTCCGTTAAATTTAGTGAGACCGTAACCATTAGCTTTTCACACCATTAGAAATGAGGACAGGCTCCTATTTCTCCCTATCATTTATTGGGAAGTCTTGTCTTTAAATCACAAGGAGGGGGCGAGGGGGAGATTTTAAGTACTATTTATCCTGACTGCTGCAATATGCAATGAGCAGGGGTAAGCTGACAAGCGCATTAAAGAATTCCTACTTAATTACATGTCATAAAGTGAATTAATGCGAGTTTGTTGCAGAAATATAAAATCAGAGAATGGAAAAAATGGAAAAGATAAAGAGCTGAAGAATCACAAGAAAAAGCCGCTGATCAGCAGTAAGAAAGGCTCGTGATGAAGTGTCTTAAAACACTATGATCAGAGAATGTTTAGAAAGGAAACAGGGAAAACAAGCGCTTTCAGAGCAGCTTTGCACCCTCAGCTGCAAATGCATGTAAATCTATCCGGGAACAATGAAGAAAATGAAGGAAAATAAACTTTCAACTCTATTCGGATTAGAATTGTTTGGTTTATGGGTTGGTTTTTTTTGAAGTCCAACACATTCACAAAAGCAAAAAGTGGATTAATTGTGCTTTTTTTTTTTTTAAAGCACTTTTTGATGAAACTTGACCATAACGGGCTAGAGGGAACCTCAGTTAACTCTTCAGCTTTGAGGCCTGGAAGAAATTCTGCTCTCAGCTACACAGAGTGCAAGATCCACACCACAGGGTTTGGAAACGTGTGTGGAGAATCTGGCCGGCACTCACAACACTCTTCCCCTGCCAAAAAAAATATATATGTAACGCTGTGCCTTGTGCGGGAAAGCAACTGCCTTCAAATGCAGGGCTACCTCACTAGAGAACGCCAGGAGCTCGTTGGGGTGAGCGGGCTCAGAAGGAGTAAGAGCAGGCAACGCCACCCTCAACAACGTCACCCGGAGAGGGTTCGCTCTTACTTGGCGCGGTTGAGCTAAAGAAGCCGCAAAAGTTTGCCCAAACAATCGCCAGATGTGGCGGGCGTCCGCTCAGGGGAGCGGGCCGGTTCCCGCCATCGGTTTCACGGCGGTCGGTGCCGCCTCGGACCACGCGCGCCGCCTCAGGGATAACGGTCACGGCACGAGACCGCCCGCCGGTGACGGCTGGGCCCTGCCTCCTCTCGCTCCCGCAAGCCCAGCGGCGAAGGCGGATCCCGACCTCGCCTGATCCCGCCTACCGGGGCGCCACGGCGCCAATCAGCGCCCACGGCGAGGCTCCACCTTTCCGGCCGTCTCCATGACAGCGGGGGAGGGGGAGATGGTTAAGGCGTCGTGGCGACCGTGGTGGGTGGTTGCTTTCCTTTTCGAAGCCGGCGAGGCTGAAGGTAAACTAGGTCCGCGTATTTATTCATTTTTCTTCTCTGTCTTCCTCCCCCGTCCATCCTACAAGATGGTACATTCCGACGGGCTCGTAGGTCCTTCCTCCCCCCCCTTTCCTAATGGTAGGGCTAAGGGCGGCTCCTGCCTGCCCTTGGCGCGCGCCGCCCATGGCCCTACTCTCCCCTCTCCTCAGGGGCTGTGGGCTTGAGGGGGGGCCCGGCCCCCCTGCCCTCAGGCGGCGACTGAGGGGCCTCCCGAGCAGGCTGGGGCGGAGCCTGGGGCTGCCGGTGGGGCCTGGCCCGCAGCGGCCCAGCCCGGCCTCCATCACGCCTCGGCAGTGAAGCAGTCGCCCCGCGGTGCTGTGAGGGGGAGGACGCCCGCACCGGCTTCTTGTTTATTTACAGTTTGTAAGCTAGGCTCCCCTGAAGAAAAGAGGTGCGTGCAGTTGCGGTCCCCCCCCTACTTTAGTTTCTCCAGTTGCCAGTAAAGGCCCTGCCTGATGAGGGTGGATCTTGCCTGGCCTCGCAAGCAGCATGAGGGAAAGAGCGCAGAGGGGGTGTGCCCCTCACTAAAGGAGGGGGAAGCTTCAGCAACGCATAGGCCGGTTGCACAGAAGTGTTTTTCAGAGTGTGGGGAAACGTGCATCCCTAGAAAATGCGCTCTCCTGAAGTTAAGAGTGCACGTGTAAATAACTTGCTTCAAAGCTAAGTGTGGATCTCTTGACAGAGAGGAGGCCTTTCCTAATGTTGTCATATCTCGATGAGATCTTTTAGTTCTCCCACTCTTCAACATTGTGAACATGTATTAGGGTCTTTTCTTTACTTTTGCTTCTTGTGACAATGATGCAGTCACCTCTGAGGTGAAAAAATACTGGGCTGTAAAACGCTTTGATGCCTCTGAAAAGTGCTGTAGGATTTTGATTTGCATGCAGTGGGCAGTTGATTTCCTTCCCATCTCAAAAAATCAGATTTAAACAATTTAAGCTGTGTATCACGTCATGTGCTGTGTTACAGTACTGAAGAGCTGACCTCAAGAAATTTGCACTTAATTTTTCAAGCACTGAAAAATTAAACTAAACTAAAATTAAACTAAAAAATTAAAGTAAGCTTAAGTTGCTTAGTTTAATCTTGTCTATACTTAAACATAGATCGCCTATGAACAGGATACTGTATCTGTGAGAGGTAGTTATAAAAGGTTACTTGCAAGTATAACTTTGTTCAAGGTAACATGACAAAAGCCAGAAATCACTAATGTAAACAGTAATACACAAAAGCACATAGTTTCTGTGGGGGGTTGTAAGCATCTGAAACCTGAGAATAATTCATGCAAAATTTGAAACTTGAAAGTCAAATTTTAGTTTTCTCATAAATTATTTGAATCTAGTAAGATTTTCCTAAAACGTGAGCATTGGTAGTGTGCATGTATTCAAAGCGTAGTGTAACTATGTCTTGCAGTGAATATTACAATTTATAAACAAGTATTGTGTAGATAACTGATATATAAATATAATGCACACACTTTTTTAACACAGAATTGTTTGATACTGAAAAGTGTATGTTCATGTATGTCTTTGGAAGATTTTAATTTCACTTGGTTTTCTTTTAATAGAGTGACAAAACTGGGGCAAAGGACTGAAAATGTCATCCTATTTGGCTCAGGAGGTTCACCTTGCTAGAAGACATGAAGAGATGTAAGTAATTGTTTTGGGGCAGCAGTTCATGTTGTGGTCCTTCCAGACCTCCCTCTCTGCACACAACCATCCTGTGAACAGTGAATCCCAGCTCTGTGCAGAGCACGGTGGTATTTCAACAAGGGGTTGGTGTTCCAGGAGGTGGCACTCTTCCTTCATGAACTGTTGGAGTTAGCATCATTGATTGCCGTTAAGGGTATTTAGGTTGATGAGGGTTTTGACTTCCAATACTGGTACTGGTTTAACTTCTCCATTGTTAACCTCCTGTCACCGTTAAATTCCTATTTGGGGAAGGTAATTGGATTCTCTCACTCTGTGTCACAATTATAGAATTGCTTCTTTGTTGCCCTGTAAACTCAGATTGTGAAGCCAATACAGTAATGATTCAGAAAAATCTGCTTTTCTTGTAACAACTAGTACTTGCCAACTAGCAAGAGTAGTACTGATCAAGTCACCCCAACCCACCCTGCCTTTCCTGTTCTGGGAGATTCAGCGCTTCTAAGCACCTTAGCATATGAGGACTGCTGGTTGCAACGTTATAGCTTCATACAAGCACAGCAGGTGGTGGCTGCCTGTACCTTTTCCCTCCCCCAGCACACCCACCCTACAGCCAGCTTAATTAGCCCCATAGTTTTGAGAAGACTGGGTAAGGTAAAAAGGTTATTTTCTAGCTCCTGTGCAAAATGTTCTACCCACTTAGCAAAATGTTTTCCTTTGTAGACTGTCTCAGAGATCAGAGCTGCTACAGCAGATGGAGACTTATCTAGGAGACAAAAAGACTAAAAAGACATGGCAAACTCAAGCAGCTGATGCAGCTCGTAAAAGGAATGCAGCACTTTTAAATGTAAGTTTCTGCAACTACCAGGAACCGCATTGAAATGTCATGGTTATGTAGCTTGAAGAATTTTTTAAAAAGTGTTTGCTCTGTAGTTATCACTTGAATTCTCCTATATACAGTTCCCTCTGTAACTTGACCGAAAGTATTAAAAGTCTTTATTATCTGGTGGCATCACTACCTATTTCCCATGCCCTTCTTATGTGAGCCTCGTGGTGGCAGCTGCTACTATCCTTTTTTTTCTTTTCTTTTTTTTTTAAAGTACATGTAGAGATGCAACACATGCTATTACATGTCTGCCGAAGAGAACTTAGTCTAACAAGATTCACAGCGCCTTTACACTTTTATTCAAGATATGGGGGTATGCTTGGAAATAGGCACTGACCAGCCTGTAATGGTTTTAGTCCAGGGTAAGAACTGTTCTCCCGCTATGGTGGTGGGAAGCTGTGGAAGAAGTTCTCAGTTTCATGTTTTTCTTTGAAGAGGTGTAGAATGATTTCAAGAATCTGACTTGCAAGTTTGTAAAAACAGTGTTCGGTGTTTCTGGCTCTTCCTAGTGGTGGTGCTGTTAATAATGTTTGTAGCTGTTCTACATACCTGTTGTCATACTTAGGTAAGATTTATGCTTCCTAGGTAAATTCAACAGACATTTGAGAATGGGTAATTAAAAAGATCTAGGTTTGATGGCAGGGACTGGAATGCTAAAACCTCTTTTAGAACCTCTAGCTTAGGCATCTGAGTTTGAAGAGATTGCACTTGGCTGCTGACATGAGCATGCATTTTAAAAATGTTTGTTGGTGGTTCAAGAAACAGCAGAAGACCATACCTCTCGTGCATTTGTTTTAAACTCTTACTTATTAAGGGTCTATTTTGCATGTATTGTGTTTACTGAAACAATAAGTTTTACTCTAGAAAAATTACAAGATTAATTTGTGTCACCAAAAATTTTTTTGTTTCTTCATGCAGATCCTGGTCAAGATTTAAAATTTTGGATGGGTATAATTCTATTGCAGACCCTCTTTGTATTTAAAGGGAAGGTATATTTAGGGAGTGGCAGACATGGCAGAACAGTTAATCAGAGATTCCTTCTTAACTACTCTGTGACGAGGAAGATTTTTCAACTTGGACCCTGATAAACTGGTGTGTTCTGGGCTGGGGCAATCAAACTACTCTGTGGTGGGTATAGATGAGTGTAGGTGCTTCAGAAAGAGGCTGAGGAGAGGTGGATGGTTTATTTATTTTTTCCATAGTTAGTGCACCATTGATTTAGTAACTTCAGCCATTACGACTCCCATTTTCCATATCCACTTTATAATACATTTTTATTTCATAAATATAGTTGTGTATAAATTATTTGTATTTTATAACTGCAATCTCAGTTAATGTATACAAGCGAATGTAACAAATGCAGGGTATATTTCTGCATGCTGAAAGCTTGCTGTATTGGAAATGTTAACAATAGCTCAGACATATACAGAGTGTAAATATTTTTGCAGTTAAACAGATATTTGCCATCTTCTGTCACATCCTCAAAATTGTTCCTTTCAAGTGTCAAAAATGTTGGTGTTTGTATGGGAAAAAAAGCAAAAACATATGTATCAAAACAAATTCTGTTGCAGGATAAAGTAGCATAAATCAGTTTAAATCTATTAATTTTATACTAGTTTTAACAGGCATGCACTCCTGCAGATGCTTTCTGATAACAGAAGAAAACAGGAAAAAAAAATCTATGCAGAATAATATATGAGAAGCTTGAAAACAAGACTGATTAATGTGCCAGCTTCAGAATATTGTTCCTGATACCAGGCACTGTACATTTCACAGTTACCATGTGGAGAGTTGTTGATTTGGCCTACTCAAAAATACATGGACATGATGAAGTGTTATTTTTTTATTTGCATTTCTGTTTTTCTGCATGTAAGCAAAATCAGTTGTTTTCAATATGTGATCATAGCAAAAGACATTTTTCTTTCTCTGTGCTAGTTGATATTTATGCACAGGAAAGCATTTCAAAATTAATTTATTTACTAATCAGTCAGAAGCAAGGAACTAAGCATTTCTTTTTAACTGAATTTTTAACATTATAAGCCCTTGCTCAGGATTTTAACATAATTATCATAGTATTTTCCTTGATGTCTTTAGAGGGAGACTGCAGATTGGGGAAATCTGTATTAGTTGGTACTTATATAATATTGTTGTAATGAAAGCAGAAAATTTACTATTACTTGTAATCTATGACCTTTATTTGTTGGTAATATTTCTTGTGTTTAGAAATATGTCTTACTGTGCAACAGCTTATAACATGATACAGAAAATAAAGAATATGCTATATAATAGTTAGTGTTGGGAAGGTAATTTAGACCAAATTCGCTTTCCTTTGCAGGCCTGTAATTTTAGAATTATTTAAGTGGGATTCTGCCAGACTGATATCAATATAAGTGACAGCTGAATTTGGTCCCCTAAAAGTGATGCATGTGTCATGCATTCCATTGTACCCCTGGGGAAGGGTCTTGAATTGTTTTCGTTCCAGTCCTTGTGGTTTTAGGGGAAGCATTGTAAGATGCTCTCTTTTTTTTCAGTGCTGTGACATATTAGATTTGCTGTTTATTCTGAAGAAGTTTAAACTGCTGACGTATTTATTTTTATGTTGATGATGAGGATTTCTTTTTCCTACAAAGCTTAGCAGTTGTATAGACACACAAGAAGTGCCATCTAATCTTCCAGTAGTTCCAGTTATTTTCTAAAGCATGCTACACCTTCCAGCAAAAATTTCTTTCACTGTCTGTCATTAAATCAGGATTCTGAATGACAATAGACTGCACAACATAAAAACTAGAGTGAGCAACGAAAAGACACATCCAATATCTAGGCTATGCCAAAGTGACCTTCTCTACTAAACATATATGCACAACTGCTGTCTCCTTTCTTGCCTCAAAGACACTCATTTCCTATCACCATAAACATTGCAATGACTTAGCTGAGTATAGGAGTAAATAATGAACTTGATTGGTATTCTTCTTTCCTGTGAAAATTCCTGCAGGAATTAGGAAGAAGGAATCAGAAAGGAGGAAAATCCTATGGAAGAATATGAAAAGAACGTTACTGATTGATCCTTCTTTTCTGTGTGGTGATAACTTCTCCAGACATAGTCTGAGCCCTACTGATAATGAGCTTCATTTGGTGCTATTTGTGGTGTATCTGGTCTAAGTACATGTATTAGATAAATTCCTTGCTTAGGTTAGTTAAGTCTGATTTGTCCTCTGTTACTTTGACATTGTGACTTCAAATGGGGTCCACCTTTGCCCATATTTCCCCCTTGCTGTTTATTCCCTGTTAGTCTTTTCTCACCTGAAAAGGGGCAGCCACTTGCTGCTTCTGAGAATTTGGATAAATCTGAGACTTGGTTTGCTCTTTCTCAGAATCATTTAGCTTCCTACAAGGGTTCGCACTTTGCTGTAGAAAAGGGAGAACAGTTTTGCTTAGATTTGGGTTGTACTTATGTACAAGAGAACAGTCGTGCTGTAAAAGGAATTAATGAAGTAGAATAAAATGAACACTGTAAATTGAATTAACTGAGTGTATCTATACTACTAAGTTGAACTTCAGCTAACAGTAAGGCTGGTTTTTTGCTTTTATTAATCATACTCTACTGAATTTGAGTCATATATTTCAAACTAAACTTGAGTCAAGCACTGTTTACTTATTGATGTATTCAGATTGGCTAATATTCAATACCAGTAATCATGTTTGGTCTCTCTTGTGGATGTGCTTCTCCAGAATCTCACTCTTCTTTTCAGCAGCAGTGGTGGTGAATATTTGGGAAGTCCCTTTGGGGAATTTCCTCTCTCATTTAGTTTTTCTGTTGTACTCTTCACACCCGCTCTCTGCTCCCAACTCTGCCATCTGCTATACTTTCTTTCCCCCTCCACTCTGTTCAGCTTTGGCTTCTTCACACCCCACTCCCACGTCCCTTTCTGTCTCTCTTCATCTGCCCACCACTCAATCTCTTCAATGTTTGGGTATGGAACTAAGCCCACAAGAACGGGTCAGAACTTTAAAGGGGGAGGGCGGTTAGTTAGGGGGGATGTTTTGATTTGTTTGTTGATGTTGTTTTTTGGTTGTTTCTTTTTTTAAAAATGTATTTAGTCCTCTGTGAATCCAGCACACATCCACTGGACAAGCAGAAACCCAAATACTGATTTTTTTTTAATTTTTTTTTTTTTTGTAAAAAAGCTATGTGAGGTGCATTGTCATCCAAGTTTGTCTGGTGAACAGCTTGCTGCAGCTCTACATTTTTGTGCACATGTTATGCATGCATATTAGCAAGTCATCTTTGTCTTGAGGAGTAAAGATCTTGCACATAATTTGCCTAGTTACTTTACAGTTACAGTAGCTAGAATACATACTTCAGTCTTCATGCAGCACAGAGAAAACCATTCTGTTCCCCTCACATTTTTGTAAGTTTTAGAGAACAGAATTTAACTGTAATATACCCTAGTGTCCAGAAATAATAATGGTATTTTGCAGCAACAGTTTTATGTAGTCATGAAATTTATTCTTGTATCAAAAAGGTACAGCAAATATATTTAGAAATTGTAGGATGTTAGTCTTACTAGTACAAGTTGGATTTCAGACTGACTAAACAGAAAGATTTGAACTTCAGTGTTATTATTTGAGTGCTGTTTAGCTGATATGAGTTCATTAACTAAATGTCTTTATGTGAGTGTGTATTTTCCTTTTAATATTCCCAGTGTTTGTTTTTAAAATGTACTTTGCCTGTGTTTTAGGATATAGAAGCAGCAGAAAAAAAGCTGCAAGAAAGAGTGTATTTACTTCCACATCCTGATACTGTTAAGTTAGAAGTAAGTCCTCGAACTCTGTCTTTTCATTTGCTGTTTACCAAATATTTTGCTTTTTTTACCCCGAAGCATGTTCTTAAAGTGAAAATAATTGATTTTAAAATCCAGTGACTGGTATAGCCAAAGGCCTGTGTACTGTGTAGCAAGCTGAAACTAAATTCTGGGGCAAGGTCCCTAGATTCTGGATCATTCTGGTGGAAATATTTAGCAGCTTTCAGATCTGTACAAACTTCTGTTTCAAAATGAAGTCAAATATAAAAATGAATATTGTGAATATCAGAAGATTACTGTGTTTATGTCAGATCTATTTAGTTTGGTTTATATGGTCATCCCATTTTCAGTTTGCTACAGATTACCCTGAAACGTGAAAATGACAAACAGTTTATCAGCATGAACAGAGAAATTTTTACGTCTCAGGGTTATTTTATGGTTGTCCGGGAACTTATGAAAAGTACTGCTACAGTAGGAATACTCAATTTTTGCTGAAGTGATGAATGAATGATGAGGACAGAAACAGTCCTGGGAGCAGCAATTGGAGCACAGCTCTTCCTGTGCAAACTAAACACCTCAACCACGAGGCCCCCGACTCAGATTCTCACTTGCGTTTCTTGCACCAGTGGTTTGTGGGTTCTTCGTTGTATGGTGGCTTACTTTCCACAGGTATAGTAGCACAGAGCAGCCCACGCTAGTTTGTGTGCTAGGGCACCATCAAAGGAAGGGAAAGGTATAGATTTTAGCGCTGTCAGCCTGTGAAGAGAGGTGTGCTTTACATTAGCTTCACACCTGCTGGGCAAGTGTTGTAATGCTTAGGCTATTACTTAAATGAGAGGCATCACTTCTTGTTTTGGTGATTAAAGTTTTTGTCTGACATTGCATTTTGTAAATAGCCTGCTCCTATCCACCCCAGTGTGACAGGATGCACACTGAGTATGCCCATTCAGTGATTTCTAATATATTTTTTTATACCTATTTTAGGCAAAAGGGTACATTTTTTCTTAGATACTTGTACATCTTGAATGATGCTAAGAGAGATACCAAACTACTAATATTGAACCTATTCTGACTGAGTTCAGGAGTAGTTTTAGACTCCTTGGGGGCTTTCAAGGCACCTCTAGAGTTGTTTGGATCAGTTTTGGACAGCTTCTCCCTCTGCCCTGTGTCAGGGGTTAAGCTGCTTGTGTCATGTAGACCAAAGTCCACGCAAATTGGAGAATGCAGAGCAATTGCCCATGGCTGCAGAGATGTCTACATACTGCACCAGTGGTTGAAGTTTAGAGAGAACAGAGTTACTATTTGAAGGAGAAGATCCTATTTCAGCCTTTTTTTTTATACTTCTAGAGAAGAGTGCTATAAATAGTGGAGAAAGAAAACTTTCTTTCATGGTACAAAATTCTTGTGCGTGCTTTGTTCCAAAACACTTCTGAGCATATTTCACTCAGCCATATATGTGTCTGTATTAATATACTTTGAAAGTTATGGCTATAATGGATCCCCAGCTTGCTAAGTCGGAGTAGTTTTGTGTGACAGCACATATGCTTGTCAAAAAAGATTCTTTGAGTAAATCTGTTGAAGAAAATATTTTTGTAAATCTGCAAGAGCTGTAGTTATATCTGAGTTACATGTAAGGATCAAAATGATTAGCCAGGAATCTAATACTCTGCAGGGAGATGTTCAGTTTTGTGGTACGCTTTTTCTATGTTATATACTAAAACAAGTAAAGAAAAAAGGTTCAATACATATGTACTGTAAATATTTTCTACTACAAAATTACTCTTTTTTGAATGGACATCAATGTCTAAAAATATTTACATTGGTAGATGGATTAAAGTGTTGGCTTTTATACAGCTCTTTGATCACATTATTTTATGGGGGGGGAGGGGGGGGAAATAGTATGTGGCACTTAAAATTTTCTTCAAAATCCTACAAACAACAATATTATCCTTAGGACACCAACACAAAAATGATGAATGGTATGTCCATTCCACAGATAAAAAAAAAAAGTTAAATTTATTACTCGGAAGCACAGGGTAACGCAGAGAAAGGGTTAGATAATCCACAGTGGTTTTCCTAGACCACATGATAATTATACAGATGATTGATTTATTTATTTTTTTTAAATTTGTGATCCAAATACTGGAGCCAATTACTTTGGCAGTGATTTATCACATCTAAAATTTTACTCAAATATTTTGAACTACATTACAGCAAACTTTTCTAGGATAAGCAATTTACATAGCACCTTCCATTTATAACATTAAACAATTTTTTACACTTCAAAATTAAATTCCACTAACATATGTACTTAAATATAAAAGCTGCTTTTGGAAAAGTTTATTATCATGGAAAATATTTTATTAAAGGTACTGTGAGGGTCTAAACTAATCTATTGCCTACCACAAGAGGGCACTTCCAGTCACTTCACAGTTCATGCTGCAGAATGAAATCTTTCCAGGCTGGTATTTTGTATCATAGAAGAGATTTGAAATTTCATGCTTCATTTGTGAGGCAAGATGTAATAATGTATTTTATATCTATATTGTTTTTAAACAGGCTAACACAGATTTTGAAATTAAGTTTATTTTTTCTTTTATCTTTCTCAGACTCTCTATTGGGCATCAATAAAAGAATCTCTTCCCAAATGGGAACAGTTTCTTTTAGGAAGAGCAGAAGTTCCTATTGGTTTTACGAAAATGAAAACTACAAAACAGAACATAAGCTACCCAGAAGAAGATTCACAAAAATAAACACTCTAGGTTGATTTTTTTTTTTGTAATTTATGGCTTAGGCAGACAAGATCATCCAGATCAGGCAACAGAATATCACGCCGTTAAATTGTAATGTAAATCATATAAATGAAAATTAACCATATTGGATGATTTTCTTCTATTGTCACATTGTGTATAATTCTTTATTCTGTATTAGGAAGCAATCGTCAAAGGGGCTTTTAGGATCATAAGTGAGGAACACTGGTGTATAGAAACCCCCCAAGGTAATTGCGTTTTCAGTTTGAGAAGAGTTTTCGGTTATTTTTAATCCTCTGCTTCTACATATAAGTGTGATATGTAAAGACAGATTCGTGCATTATCTTTCTTCACTGCAGTCATCTGTGCTGTATGTCTCTCTGTGGATGAGGGAGAAAGGAGGAATTTACCGTTAACAGGAAAGGCAGGTTATTCACATTGGACAGAGTAGCCTCGGTTTAGCACCAGGAACCTGTGTAAAAACCTTTATGAGAGCAGTTGTTGAAGGAACACCTTGTATTTCTGCATCTTGTTTTCCCTGATTTTTGTCAGTGCCACTTTAATCGCTTCTACATCTCATTCCAGTAATCACTGCTGCTTTTCCCAACCTCCTGCTGCCTACTTTGTATTTCCTGTCTAATGGGTGGGTAAAGACAAAAAAAACCCTGAAATAAATGTCTAGGGTTTTTTTGCTACTTCTATAGGCTGCTTTTAATGCTATTTTCTTTACATAGACATAATCTACAAGTGAGAACTTTTGCTTAGGCATGAAAAGTTTGAAAGAAGCAAACTGAAAGGTAGCTGGCAGTGGCTGTCCAAGAACCAAGCATATATAGAAGTTGAGGAGATAATATTTTAATTTCCAGCCATTGAACAGCTCCTCTGCTTCCTCCTACAGAGGTGCAGTATTAGTGGGTTTTGATTGTACAATTGGCTAACTGTGTAAAAATTTTCACTGCTCTAGTGCACTGCTTTTTAAAGTATCTGTTCAGTGGAAGATCCTTTCAGGTGTGTGACTTGGCGTGCAGAAATTTCATCCTTCCTAAGCAAAGGAAACCTAGGAAAAAAAAAATCTTTTTTTTAAATCAAGAACCTGGACTTGGGTCAATATATTGTTAAAATTTGATCTCTCATACAACAACAAACTTTCACCTCCAACCTGGAGGTAGGAGAAAAATTAAAAATAACTCTGCCAGTGTTTGAGGTTATGAAAATATAATTATTACAAATTTCACTAGGCTGAACGTGAACTGATCTATGCATCTCCATGCTACATAGAGATTTTTTTTTTTTTAATAGTAGGGATATTTTAATGACTTTTATTGAAACTGAGGTACTTTTTAGCAATATTTCTCATAAATGTCCTGGCTGCTTTGGATCTGTGCACTAAAAGCTTGTGTTCATTTCATTAATTAAACATAGTTAAGTTATTCACTGATTAGCTGTTGGTGGGGAGTTTGTGGTCCTGTCAGAACTAGAGAACTAACTTCTCACTGAAAACTGTAGGAAGTTTGGGTAATCTTTAAGTACCAAAATCTGCATACACCGTTCTCCCTGAAATTAGGCACTCAGTTTTGTCTGCATTTAAATTAGCTGAAGAATCACTGACACAATAAAATCAAAACTTCAGCTGCGATATAAAATTGTTGTGTATATTCAACGGGAATACTAAGAGTTCATTTAAAACTTTTTCTATTGAAGTGTCCATTAAACTGATAAGTTTTAACAGAAACTGCCATCTTAGAAATATCCTGTTGAGTGGGTGTTGGTGTTTGTAACAATAACGTTGTTTTCATAATATGTGATGGCAGATTAGCACGCTTCTCTGCAGTGTTGTTAACAGTTGTAATTAAGGAATAAACAGTAAAGGGTGTCAGTCCGATGACAATTTCATCTATAGTGTCACAATACAAAATGTCACAAAATATTAGAACTGTTATATAACTACAAAAATATCAAATTAGGCTTTCATCTTACAAGCAGAGAGTTTTAAAAAAAAAAAACCTGGCATAGAGACCATTGCAATTTTATACCTACTCAGTGTTCTGTCACAAAGACAACTTGGTAATATTTTCTTCTGTAAGATCACAATGTGGTTCTCAATCTGATTTAGCGGGAATGTGTATGGATCTTAGAACTGTAGAGCTCACATTTAAAAGGCAAATAATTGGACCCAGTTGAGCAGACAAGAAGGAAAAAGCTATTACGCACCATACCCAAAATGAAGGGATGGATGAGCAGTTAGTTGCTAACAAAGACTAGGATTCATCGTGGTCTTTGCATCCAAAGGGAAGTCACTTAAACTAAAATCTGGGCCCCTAAGTACTTTATACGTGTGAATAATCTGGGTCTTTATCTCTTTGGACTCCGCCTAAACACTGGGACACAATGCAGATGCTCACTATCTCCTTGCCTCTTTTGATTTCCCATGAAGGGAAGGCTGAGCATGTGGACTCAGGGACTAGGAAGGAGGGCAGCTGGACGGGTGAGGATTTGGGAGCGTGCTGTGAAAGGCACCTGCGAGCAGTGTTAGTGTAGTTTCTGTGCCACAGTTAACTGCTCAGATACTGTGTTTCTGATTATTTTGTTGTTATTGGGCAAAGATATTAACGTTAAAATTAAATTATCTTTTTTCCATTGAGGGAAATTACTTTTTTTTTTTTTTTTTTTTTTCTGCAGCATAGCTTTAGAAGCAATAGGTAGCTGGCACATGGTAAATTATATAGGAACATACCCAGAAAAGGAAAAAATGAAGAGAAACATTTAAAGCAGGAATGTGTATAGGTGAGTGCTCTCAGAGACAAGAGACATCATGTTGCCCTGTGGTCTGATATAAATAAATGCAATTACATATGAGTGTGAAACAGCACAGCAGTAGGGGCAGGGAGGCACACAGCAGGGCCATTAAGGTACAGGAGCGAGTGTTTCCTGATTTGGCACGGACCTCGGGGCAAGCAGTGGCAGGGAACATAATTATATGGTATCTCCTGGTAGATTTGTTGAGTGCACAGTTTTACTATGGCTGAGCTAGCTTGCCACTTGCATTTCTATAGCTACAAATCTGAGAAAGCAAATGTTAGTTAAGCTTAAGTCTTTAAAAAACTACGGTTTTTAATTATTTTTTTTTAATCCCCAAAAAGGATTGATACCAATAGGGTCTAATGTTGGCTTTAAATGAGATCTTCAATGGGTATTCTTCACCAAGTCAAAGCTGTTACTTCAAACATATTGATTCTGTGTAGTTATCACCATCTCATCCCAAGCTCGTTTATGTATATAAATAGTATATATCATATATATATCTCTTACATTATATATGTATCTTATGTAATTTCCTTCCCATCTTGGGTAAACGTTTTTTTTCCCTTAGAACATAACCTGCTACACTGCGTTCTCGACTTGCTGCTCTCCTGTTTGTGCTAACATATATGTATATGTAAGATGCAATGGTCCTAAGAGCCTGTTGCTGTTTCTGCTTTTCCAGTGGGTAGGGGAAGGCAATTAAGAGGAGCAGTAAGGAAAACCAAAGGTTTTGCCTGTTTCTAAGTTAATCTTTGAGTATCTTACAAGAAGAAGTAATTAATAATCCTTTTTTAGGTTTAAGCACAGATGAGTAACCACAGTACTAACCCAGGAGCACAGCCTGTTCACCCATCTTGTCACCTCTCCCGTCACATTCCCGAGCTTTTTACTTTCTCAGTTATTCTGGCTGTGGGGGCAGTAGCAGAAGGCATGTTAGTTTTCCCTAGGATAAGAAATTTCTTACTCTGCAGAATCTTTCTCGAGCCTATTAATTTCATTTGAGAGTACATATGAAATAATAAGGGGTTTAGACGTGTGATATTTGACACTTACTACAGTATCCTCTTGATTGTATTTATTCAGGGTCATGTTTTCATAGAAGTTGGGAGCTAGGTTTTTAGGCTGAGCTTATAGTTCCTCATTCCTGGCTTTTTCATTCACATAGAGCAGGTCAGGGATGTAGATGCTCAGCTTGAGCTTGTTGGGACTGAAAAATAAGAAAAACAAATTTGAAATGGAATGTACTTCTAGGGGTTACATCTGAAAGAAAACATTATTTAATCCATAATGGCAATTTTCATAATATTTTAATAGTTGTGTTCAGATACAACTTGACCTTAAATATCACCCCAAATGCAAGCTGTTTTAACATATTTCTAATGCTAAGGTCTTCATTACTGTAATATTCTGTTTGCTCAAGGATTATAATCCATGGATATAAAGTGTTACGGCTGAATAAAGCTTTGATCCTGTAGTCACTGCCTCTTGAATTTTAGTGTTATTGCACATACGAGTCAGATGTAAATTGGTGCATGCGGTAGCCAAGTGCATAGACAATGATTACGCCAGTGATAAATACTTTGCTTAGGTATGGTGTTTATTTTCCTAGTTTTCCTCTGACACTGATCTGAAATATTAATCTGCTGAGCGAAGATTAGAATCTCAGAAGTTTACTGCAGAAAAATCCAAATGCGATGAAGCCCGGATCGATTATTTGCATTCCTGCTGTTGTTTTGCAGTAGCTGTGTGCTAAATTACTTCAGCGATGTGATTACTAGCAAGATATGGATAGCGATATCTAAACCCTTGCGGAGGAAACAGGTGGAAAAAAAAAAGTGAACGGTTCTTTAGTGCATCCTCCCGCTGTGTCAAGCTCTTTGTCTTTGCTGTAAATAGGGTGATTTAAATTGGGAATTTGCTGCTCCTTTTTAACGCAGCTGAAACAGCTCTTGAAAATGCCCTAAATTGTACCCGCTGTGTATGTAGTCTTCCATTTGTATCTTTTTGATTTGAGTTTCTTTGCATAGGTTTTTAACGCATACAGATAGGAAGTCTGCTCGCTTCTTCCCCTAAGTTTTATCACTGGTGATGATGATCTTAAAAATAAATGTGTGGTGTTCTTTCTCCTTACTCTCAGTCGTATCACCTACCAGAGAGCCCTAATAGGCAACAAAATAGTGTGAGACGGTATTTACATCACACTTTTGAAACATATTCAAGCAGAGCCAGCTGCCGTAAGATTATTTTATGAATATATCGCAAATTAATAAAAGGAAAATTTTGCCGTCCTGTAAGTAAATTGCGGTCTCCTTGACGAATTACATAGCTTGAAGCCGCAGCAAATTAGTACCTGCCTCACAGCGGTGTTGGGAAAAACCTAATTTTGTTTTTGCAAAGACTTGCATTTCTTTACCCATTTAGTTTGTGTGTGTTCCCAGTAGCTCCATTCGCGGTGCTCTAACTGTTGCTCAATAAAAGCTTCCGGAGGATCGTTTGCTGAACCGACCCACACGCCCGCAGCTTTGTTAAGCGCCGTCTAACCTGTGCGCTTCCCCGGCAGCGCCGGGGCTCTGCCCGAGGGGTAGGGCTGCTCCCAGCTGAGGAAAGCCCCAGCCGAGCGGCTGTGTGGAAGGGAGAAAGGAGAGGGGGGAAAAAAAAATAATAATAGGGCATTTCTCTGTCGTTTCACAGTGCGAAAGTAGATAGCTCTGGGCTCGGGGAAGAGCTGGGTGGGAGGAAGGACGGGGAGGGGGGGCGGCCGTTTCGGGGGCGGTGGGGCTGCTGAGAAAGAAGAACGAGAAGCACCTTGTGTGCCTCCGCCGAGATTCCCAGGGAAGCTCTGGGCAGCGGGTGTGATTCCTTGGAAACGTTCGTAATAATAACCCTAACGGTGGAAAACGTACCCGTAAATCCATAGGGGAAAGGTTGGTATTTGTGAACGAAACTGTCGCATCCCCTCGTCATCTGCGAACGATGTTTAGAGTGAGCTTAAAGAAGTGAAGCCGCTTTACACTATTTCTCGGACGTTTCTTTTTATTAAGTTTCCGGGTACACTTGGCTTTTTCTCTATAATCAGCTTTCTTTTGCTGGATTCATTCAGTGATGCGATAATCCAATGTTGGTAATATCTCAATTCATTAACATAATGAATCAGAAGGAAGAGGCTGATTATAAATCAGAAAGCTTCTATTTATGTGAAATATCTTGGCAACTGGCAGCAGGGAGGAAGACAGTAGAAGGAGTATCAGACAGTTAGCGGGACTTTGGGAAGGCGGTGTCAGGTGCTCTCTGTGCCATTGAAACGCCTGCGCCCTTCAAAGGATAATCCTGCCCATATTTATTGGGGAAATATTTGGCTCCCGTGGCCTCGCTCTTCCAAGTGGTTCAAAGCGCCCACCCCCTTTGAGTTTGGGCGAGGGATTTGCTCCCGGCCGGAGCTGCCGGGGCAGAGCCGCGGTTACCACCGCTATGGCCCGGTTTTGTGTGTATTGCCCGCGGGCTGGGGCGGCCCGGAGGGGGCCAGGAGCCCTCCCAAAGGCTCGGCGAGGAGACCGGAGAGGCGAAGCCGCAGTGCCGCCCTGCGCCGCAGCGCTGCGGGTCCGGCGAGGTGCCCAGTCCCTGCCCCATCGGCTGGAAGTACTTCTGTCTCCGGACCGGATCGCTTTGAAAGTTACTCATCAGCCTGCCTCTTCTGCGTTTGCAGAAGACGGCAGAGATGAAAGTATTTGTAGAAAAAGTCGAGTTTTGTGTTGTTTCGGGGTTATAAACTCTGGAACAACGCCTTTTTTTCCTGCGCTCCGTGTTTGACACCGTTTTGTCCCCATCCCCGCTGAGGACAACGAGGCATTTCCGTGACTAAACACGCTCTTACCAGAATCACTTTAAAGCAGATTTTACCGGATTTTAAGAGCACCGGTGACTTTCGACACCCGCACTGAAAACTCTCAGTCGAGAAGCAGAAGGGAGCCGCGGCTCCCAGTGCCACGGGGCTTCCTGCAAGCCACCTGGCCAGTAAAGGTTGCCTGCTCCAAAATAGAGAGCGGTAAAGTCCAAAGACACCCACCCACCCCACCCCTTTTCTTTATTTTTTAATTGAGGGCACGTGTTGGGCTCACCTTTCCGTGGTTAAGCAATTAAGCAATTGCAAGAGATAAATGAGATAAATAGGAGGAACGCGAGCCTGCGGCTTTAGCAGCGTTAGCGGTGAGAGTGGGCCGGGAGTGAGGTTAAAAGGGCAGGGAAGGTTCACCTGGAAGAGTCAAGGAGAACGGTAAAGGTGAGCTGCTAAGAGTGGGTTGGTTTTTTTTTTTCCTCTTTTTGGTGTCTTTACCTCTTTTTATGTCTTTACCGAAGGTCCTGTGGTGGTGTCGGGCTCTGGTCAGCTGGACCTGCAACACTGGGGCCACTCTGGAGGGCGGTAGGGCTGGTGGCTCGGAAGATGGTGGGCTTAGTAGTACCAAGAGGAGGAGTAGGAAGGCGAATGGTGTCGGGCAAAGTTGGCCACGGCGTGAGGTCCACCCGCAGGAGCCCTCGGATGAGGAAAGATGTGGGGTGACCGTGTCTCAGCCGGGCGGCGCGTGTCTGTCCCTGCTGCCGTGGTATGCTTCTTGTCCCCTCTGCCTGTCCAGCCTTAGGCCTACCTGTCCCCTGGCTGTCCCGTCTGCATGCAGCCGCTCCTGGGGTCAAACGTAGCCAGTAGCTCTCGCCGTGGCTGGTGTCGGTGCTGGCCAAAGGGCGATGCCTTCACCGGGACCCGTTGCGTCACCTTCCCCTCGGCTGCGAGGGAAGCTGCCTCTGGTCTCTTCCTCTCTCCGCGGAGCTCGGGCACGGGTGGCAGCGCAGCTCCCGGCTCTCTGGGGGGTGTCTGGGGTCCAAATCTGAAAGGGTAGAGGGGGCCTGAGGAGAGAGGCGGGGAGGCGTTAGGGAGGGGGTATGGACCGCACCGTCAATGGCTCGGGAAGGGTCACAGGGGCTGGCGAGGGCCCGAAGGACAGCAGTGCCCCGACACTGGAAGGCCCCTCGGAAGACTTTCCATAGGGGGGACCCTCGTGTATGGCACGCGGGGGCGGGCTGGCACGTTCGAGGCCCGGCGCGATCGCTTTAAAATAATGCAAATAGTCTTGTAAAACGGCTTAAAGGGGGAGAAGGACAAGTCCTGCGGGCACCTGGGCATCCGTGGGGACCCGGTGGGTGGGAAAAGGCATGTGTCAATTTAGCCGTAGTGTTGACTTAAGCGAAAGTGCTAAGCCATTCCTAAACCTAAGTCAATACAGACTTAAGCCAAAATTGTTACTAACGAGCTCTAATCTGATTTAAGAGCCTCCGAGCGCCCCATGTCTACGCGAGGGGAGAGGAGGCGCGCTGCCTTGCACTGTGCTCCGCGGTGCCCGGTCCCCCGGGGGGGAAGGGGGGGCTGGCGCAGGTGGGCGAGTGCAACCCTAGGGAGGGGAAAAGTGGGTTTCGAGGGGGCGCTGCCTCTTGGGGAGAGCCGGGGAGACTGATTTGGGCTGGCCGGTGATGTCCCTCTGCGGGATAGAACCTCTTAAAACTGTACCCAGCTCGTCTGGCGTGGGGTCCTCTTTCCCGGGGGGCGGTGTGGGGTGAAGCCAGGCTGTGCAAACGCCTCCGGGCCCGGGGGTGGCCCGGCCCGGGGCTGGTGCCGAGGTCCGGCAGCTCTGCTCGCTCCTGAGAGGGACATGCCAGCGCGTTGTGGGTTTTTTTTTTGGTTTTTTTTCCCCCGTCCCAATGGGGCAGTTGAGCCCTACACTCCACCCCCCAGTGGGGGCCTTTCTTTTCTTCCCCACCAGCTTTGAGCAGCCCTGTTTCAGATTGGCCTTTTTATGTTTGATATAAAGAATAGTTGTTGGCCAATTCCATCTTTTCATCGCTGCTCTCCAGGCCCGGGTCCAAGCGGCTTGTCAGATGCTCATTAACTCCCCCTTTGGCTCTTTCCAGTGTGTCTCCTAAGCTCATTGTGCCAAGAACTAGCGCTTCTTTCTCTTTACACGGCTCCCTTTCTCTGCTCCATCAGGGAGACAAATTACTTTCCAAAAGGGATCGCCAGGGATGGTTTAATGAGAATTTCTCTAGGGCTGGCCGTGGAAATCAATGTAGTTAACATTCGGTGCACTTAATTGGACTTTTCTCTTCTGCCTCCTTCAAAAAAACTCTGAAGCTATCCTGTTAATCTCTCATTTGTAATCAATTGTGTTGACTAAACAAAAGTCTAGGTCGTCCTTTCTTCCTGTCCCAGACAATCCTTTGTTGCCTCTAAATGCCTCATTCTTGAGTGCTCCTGGTCGTGTAGATGGGTCCGATTGTTGACAGTTCATTATTGCGCTTTTGTCCATTTAATCTCCCTCGCTGTGTTTTGCATGTGCATGCCTTAATGAGCTCCGTTGGCAATTAACATGTTTCTAGCAGCAAACTGGTTGCTCAGACGTTTGGAGAGCGGAGTGCAGGGAAAAGGGCAACGCAGCTGCCTTTGGGTTGTTCGCTTCCCGGTGCCCGGCGGGACGCACCTGGGTGCCGCCCGGTCCCGGGGAGGCTCCGGGCCGGGAGGGCCGAGGAGGGAAGCCCGGTGGCTCTGGCACGTCGCTCTGTGCGCGGAGGCACCTCTAACCCTCCCCCAGAGGCACCGGCACCGCTCAATCTGTTGTGTGCGCGGCTGCGGCGCCGGGAGAGGGTTGGTGGGGTGGGTTTTTGTGTGTGTGTGTGTGTGTGTGCGGGTTTTGTGTTATTATTGAGGCTTGCTGGCAAGAGTGCCGAAGTGTGAGCAGTCGTGGACAGCAGAAACATCTTGTGAGGGAGAAGATAATTGGAGTCTCTGGCGTGTGTGTGTCTGACAGAGCCGCCCCTCCCCCGCGATCTGCGGCTTGTGTGTGCCGAGATCCGGGTGAGATCCCGGGGAAGGGGGGGGCGTGGGGAGCCGGGGCCGGCCGGTGGCCAGCGCGCTGCGGTGGACCCTTCCCAGTGCGTCCGAGGTCGGGGGGAAGCCGGAGCGATACCGGGCCCGGGGAGGGCTGCCCACAGCTCCCCAGGAGGGGCGAGGCCACCAAACCCGGACGGTGTGGCGCTTCGGGCTGCCCCGAGGATGCCTTAAGCCGTGACGAGGATGCCGCTCTCCCTCTCACAGACGGCTCTGTAAACAACGTCGCTTTTTATAAAAAAAAATAATAAAAAAAAATAATGCGAAGAGAACGCGCTTTCTTAATTCCCTTCCCGGGAGCAGGTTTCGCACTGCTCTCGCCCATCAGGAGGGCTGGGAACGCCGTCTGTGGGCTCCCGGGCTCTCGCTCTCGGCACCCGGCTGGCATCCCGCACCTCTTCCCGGCGCCCGAGGTGCGGAGGAAGCCCCGCTTCCCCCAGATCCGGCAGCGGGACCTGCGCCGCACGCCCCGCCGGACACGCCGCTCGCCTCCGTGTCCCTCTCCCCTCCTCTGGCACCTGATCCTGTTGTGCCCTCCCCCTCATAGTGTCCTCATGATGAGGGGGGTCCCTTCCCGCTGCCCTCGGCCCGTGGGCTATCCCGCCCCGTCTGTCGCGGTGGCGAGAGAGCCGGGCTCAGTTTGCGTCCGCGACCCTTCTGCAAGAGCTTGAGCTACAGCCCCTTCGCTTGGGGGACGGTCCCCAGCTCCCCGCCAACATTTCCCAGAGCGGTGACTTACGGCGACGGGGGTTGCATTTTTTTATTATTATTTCTTTTTAACCTGAAACTCTCCCAAAAAATCTTTTTGACAAATTCCGTCACGATCTTCCCTCGCTGCCACGATCGCTGGGCATCCTTTCACGCACCTCACCCGGCCCAAACCATCACAACGCAACTTCTGGAGCTTAAAAATGCACACCCCGAGAAACTCTGAAATCACTCCCGTCCTTCCAGCGGGAACACGGGGCCCGGTAGCCCCCCGGTCCCAGCCCCGCTCCTCGGGGAGCGCGGAGCATCGCAGCCCAATAATGAATCCAGAAAGCCAGAGCGAGGGGTCGCCTCCCGTTCCTGCGCTCAACGGCCGAGCTGTGCTCGTCCTCTCCTCCCACCATTTAACCACTCAATTAAGCGGAGAGAGGTGAACTCCCCGTTACGCCGTCCCCAGGCATTTTGGTGCCTCGCTCCTTCCCCTCTTCATTGGCAAACCCGGCCCGAGCACACGCACACGCACGGCCGGCTCCATCTCCTTTCTCCGCTAGAATAATATTGTTCCTAACGACGTGGCCGGAATAGACACTGGCATATTAAAAGTGAGGGAGGGGGGAAGATGAAAAGGGAATATTTAGTGTAATCCAAGTACTTGATTATCCATATTCTGATCAAAAAGAGTTTCTGAGGCCTGCTGGGAGTGATTAGATTAATATAATGCGGTTTGAAGGGTCTGTGTTTTCTCTCTTAATTTGGGTCATTACTCGGAAAGCAAGCGTGAGATCATTTCATCTGCATGCAGGGAAAGATAGTCATTCAGGAGCGGCTTAAACACGCCGGAATGAACCGACCCCGGAGAGCGGCGCTGGGAAACTCCGAGTCGCCCTTCGCGCTGCCGGCCGGGGGTCCCGCACCGGCGCTGCCCCCTTTCCCGAGGGAGCAGCAGCCTTCTGAAGCCGCCCGGTTCCCTCCCGCCCCCGTTTTGTTTCCTCCGGGGCGCTCGACGGGCCCTGGAGCGGTAAGGCCCGGCTCCC
>JAOXNO010000003.1:7595475-7609067 GCA_028565335.1 Limnodromus scolopaceus
AAGGGTTTAGATTGAGCCTGACCAGAGGTAAAGCAAGCAATGACAAGGCCCCTATATATATATTATTTTTTTTTCCGCTTCCCTAGCACGCCTAAGAAAGTTTGGAGGAATTTGGGGTTTTTTTTGTGCGGCGCTGACAAAGCCGCGCCTCCTCTCCCCGCCGGGGCAGCTCGCTGGCGGCTGTTTGCAGACAGGCTTTTTCACCTGCGAACCACAACACGCTCCAGAAACAAACTTTGAAAAGCGGCGACCGCCCCGGGGGCTGCCGGCAGGCGGAGGGGAGCGCCCTGCCCCGGGGGGACACCCCTCCTCGGGGTGGGGGGGGGACGACGATGTGTGTGCCTGTGTGTGGGGGTGTCTCTCCGCCTGGAGCATCAGGTGTCGGCGTCCTCCCCAACCCTGCCCGCTCCATCCTTTGCGCCTGGGTCCGACGGGTCAGCACGCAAGGGTGGTGGCGGGGGGAAACCGTCCCGCTTTTTGGCGAAAGAGCGTGGGACGGGACCGCGGAGAGCCACGGGCACCGGCACAAGCCGCCTGCCGAGGCTGGGCTGCGGGAGAGCCCGGGGGTACCGAGCCGAGCCGCGCTGCCCGCCCAGCCTGCGCCTCCGCCGGGCAGCGAGCAGCGGGCAGGAGGCGGCTGGGCTCCGCTCGCTCCCGGGGCTCGCCGGCTTTAGCAAAGTATTTAATTAGCCTCCACAAACTTCTTTTCCTCGCCTGCAGATTATACTGAGTGGAGGGTTGGGAACTATTTTACACCTTGCCACTCACATGTTAATTAATCTCTATCTAACCCTAATTGCAGTTTATTCAAGCACCGCTCAACAGCTCACCCACACAATAAACACTGGGGCTGCTTTTATCCATATTACTCCCCGCTCACACGTTGAGTAATTAACTCCAGTACCAACTAATAGTGCAAACAAATATTTTCTGTAAACGAGATGATTTCGGGCAGGATAAAAGAGGGCTGCGGAGCCGGGGACGGGAGCTCACTGCCAGCTTCCCCACGCCGCCCTCGTCCTTGCCGGGGTGTTCGCCGGGCCGGGTCTCTCCTTCCCTCCCGGGCCGAGGGGACGGCTCCCGGCTCGCCGCTCCGCACCCACCGCCCTGCTGGGGTCCCGGGGGCGAGGAGCGGCGGCGGGGACCCCGTGCAGCAGCCTCGGGACTCCCTCCTTCCCGCGGCCCGGAGAAACCCCCGCGAAGCCCGAGGCCGGGTACCGGCTCCCGGCCTTGGCTGTGCCGTGCCGCTGCTTCCCCGGCCGGCGAGGAACCGGGGGGTACCGCACGCCTTGTGCATCGGTACTTTGGGATCCCAGCTCAGAGCCGGGCATCGGAGCTCAGTATTTTAATTGAAATCGCAGGTTTAAGCACAGCTGGAGGCTGTCTCTATCGATTCGACTTCTGCTGTTCCGGCAAGCGTATTACAAATGACTGACTTTGAGACAGCTGCCCCCGCCACGCCGCCCTGCCCACCGCCGTGCCTTCACCCCTCTTTATACCGGGAGCCTTCGACGGGGCTGCCGGGTTTTGGGGGGGTGGGGGTGTCGAGGTGGCCCAGAACGGCTTTAGAAGAGGAGGCAGGAGCGGCTGCACGTCGGGTGGGCTGCGGGGGTCCCGCCTCGGCGCCGCTTTCTGCCTTTCCCGTGGAGGCTGTTCTCCCGTGGGGTTTTAATCCTTCACCCCCCACCCCCGTCCCACCCCCGGCGTTTGGAGAGGAGAAATGGTTTGCGGATTTTTCCCTGGAAGGCGCACGCCGCAAAACCTCTCGGCAACGCGGACGCGATCGCTCTTGCGGGTATTTTTGCGCAGCTGCCCTCCTAGAAAAACGACTGCGGTCCCGGGACAGCCGGGACGGCCCTGGCCACCCCCGCGAACACGCCGGGCTCGCCACGGGGCTCATCGAACGCCTCTTCGCGGCTGTTGGTCCCATACGCGTCCGGCAGCCCCGGCCCCAAACGCTCCCCGGCCGCTGACATCGAAAACGGGCGGGGGTTTCCCTTTCGCCCCCCGACAAGGAGACCCACTCGGCGAGGGGCTCCCAGGGGTGCGTCCCGGGTGGGCCCCGGCCGGGTGGGGAACGCAGGGCCCCGCAGGCCCGGCCCGGCTCTCCGCACCCCTCGGGCCGCCTGCCGCCCGGGTAGTCGGTGCTGAGCATTTATGGTCCACTGGGAGATAACTTAGGATCCTCCTAGTTATTTAACTTGGCAGCTGCTTAAACTCCACAGTGGAAGCTGCCGAAAGTTATTAGCATTATGCTTCGATCTCTCTGAAATGGTGGCTTTGATTTCTATGCTGCTTTGCTTTTTCTATATGTTTTTTTTTTCTTTCTTTTTTTTTTTTTTCTTTCGTTAATAGCAGAAGGTGATGGACGACCGGGCAAGCCACCGGTGCAGGCAATTAGGAAGGAGCTGCCTTTTGTGAGCCGTGGGGGCAGCTTCTGATGTGGCTTTGGAGCTTTGTGGCCGGCGCAAGGTGCGGCGGAGGGGCCCAGGGGCGGGCTGGGAGGAGAGCTGAGCTGTGGTGCTGCCCGGGCCCTGGCCCCACCGTGCTGGATTTGGGTCTGGCTTGGCGAAAGGCAGCGATTACGCCCTCAGAGCACTGCCCAGGGATGGCCCCAACCAGAGTTTCGTTTGCAGTGGTCAGACAGATGCTTTTCGGACAAATTAGCAAGCAATAAATGGGGGAAATCAGGATAGCAAAGTTTGAAGCTGGGGTGAAAAGGGAGTTGTTATCCATTCGACTGCTTCCTGTTACCCCTTTGAAACTATGGTACCTCGTGTAACGGGAGCAGGACCAATGCCTTGGCCCCCACACACCATCCCTCTCATCCTGCAGTGCCCTTGGGATCGGAGGGGTGATGCCACTGCCATGGCACCCAATGGAGACTGCCATGACTGTGCATGAGGCAGGGGCAGTGTAAGACAAGGCCACCCTGGTTGCAGCAGAGGTGTTGAGTCCCTCCAGACTATTTTTTCAGCCCATTCACTGAGTTTTTGCACATGTTACTGAATATATGTAGGCAGATAATTTTAATTTATTTTATTTAGATTTTTTTTTCTTGGCACAATGAAACACTAGTGGGAAGCTAGGTTTTTTGGAGCAGTGCATGGGTCCCAGAGCAAATGTGGTTAGTGGAATTTTGGAAGTGCACTGGCCTGGAGTCCTTGCATGACTGTGCTGGTTGACTTTATCAATGATGGCAGGGGTAACATCAACATTTTTTAACCTGAGTCTAATTTTAAGAGCTGGGTATCTGATGTGCTCCTAGAGCTGTTTGAAATCTAGCCCCACTGCAGAGCAACCGGCAGGGCACCGTGGCAGGAGCTGCACAGAGTGCCTCGATGGCAATCAAACTGGCTTATGTAATTCTAAAAATGGCAACTCCTCACTTGCCACATCTTTCTGTCTATGCGGAGAGTCCTGCAGAGCTGCCAAACAGAAGCAATTGAATGAACTCTTTTCTCGGCTCATTCCTCCTTCCGCAGCTCGGAGAAAGTGAGCCAGAGCCTATTCTAGTTTGCCTGTCAACAGGAATGGTAACTAACGGCTTGATCTCAGCCAGGCTTTATGCCCCAAAAACACTGCCTGCCTGTGAGGAGTGGAAAGAGACATCATGGGTGAAGTCTAGTTCCTGGTGCGAGACCTGTCTGGCCCAGGAGACAGTCAAGGAGTTGGCGGAGTCCACACCATGTCCGAAGCCAACCTGGTCACTAAGGCAAGCAAGAAATTGTTGAAGGGGTGACCTGCTGTTCTCCATCCTTCTTGTCGGAAATAGTCATTCTCCACGTTGCAGTAATGGAGAAATGCTGCATATCATTTCTGAATGCTGAAACTGAAAGATGTCCCTTCCTAATGTTTTGAAATGTTGTACTTCTTCACTTTGAAAGAGTGGGAGCTTTAAAATTTTTCTGGTTTTGTGGTTTTTTTCCCCCTTATTTATTTTCTATTTAAGAGAAAAGGTGGGAGGAAGTAGAGAAGGAGAATATAATGGGGGGATGGCCTTGTTCTCACTTTCCTACTGAAAACGTTTCAGAAAAAGGAGCAAAAAGCAGTGAAAATGGGTGGAAGCCCACTTCAGTTTTGTGTTCCTGTTCCTTCCCTTTTTTGCTTGAAAGAAGGATGGCCAAAAAAATAAGTGGGACAAACCCCACGTGTTTTGAATTCTTCTCCCCTTAATGAGAGAAAAACATCTAATTTTCAAAGTGACTTGCTTTTTCAATGGAAAAAATCAAATGCAATAACAATCTTTCTAAAACCAGTCTTTCCACCCTCTTCTTGCAACTCACTCCCCACTCAGCATTGACCAGTCTTTCTGGCTATGCCACGTTATGTTGTTCAAGATTTGTACGTGCCCTTGTTTGGACTGTTGTCACTGATGTCCCCATCTGCTGCAGAGCAGGACTCCATGGGCTGCGACGAACAAGGTGATGGTGGATGGCAGCATGTTACCTTCTTCCTCTGGGTCACGTGGGACCTGCTGGGCTGCAGCATCCTTGTCCTTGGCTGCGGTGGCTGAGTTGGAGAGAGCCAGGCAGGACTCCCAGGTTGACTGGTGAATCTCCTGCTTTGCCACTTGGGCACAAAAAAAGTGCTGTTTTTACTCCAGAAGACATGATCTGGAGGAACCACTAAAAATCCTCCCAACAGTCAGAGCCCAAACTGAAAATCCAGACCTTGTTATTGCAGGAAAAATCTTCAATGCACGACCCAAGTATTCCCTGAATGTTCAAGAACACCCACAAATTCTGTAAAAATAGCTGATAATTTATTTATTTGATTTAATTATGAGCCTAGCTTGTGATTTTGGGGTGGGGGCAGGGGCAGGGCTGGAGTTGGTGCTGCTGAAAAACCAATTTAGAGAAAAGCCCAGACGAGTTGTCAGCTCTGGGGAGCAGGGGAGATGCTTGGGCTCTTCCTTACCAAATGCAGAGCATTGCAGAACCCACCACGGGCTCTGAGACTTGTCAGGTGAGGAGGTTCCTACTAGGGTGACAGTTTCTCCTTGGGGGAGCTATGGGCCTTTGGCTCTGCAGTCCATGGATGAGGTTAGTGTCCCATGGCCAGTGTGTATTGGTGGGACTAGCTTGCCTCTTCCTGCCTGTACACCTGGGTTGACCAAGGGTAGATCTGTTGTGGTGAGCGTTAGCTGCCCCGTGGCGGGTCATCCTTTCCATCCCTATTGGGCTGTGATACTGCATGACCCCCAGCACTGCTGAACATGACCCTGGGGCATGTCTCTGTCCCTTATGTGGGTGTCCAGGTGGACTTGGAGACTACCATGTGCTCTGCTTCTGATGTACATTGCAAAATCAAACCTGCAATCTTTGCTGGTTTAGCTAGATAGCAAAAACCTCTTCCCTGTTACCAGAGTTCACCACCACATTCATTTCAAGCCTTTGAGCTATTCCTCTCCTCCTTCCTCCCCTCCAGTGCATGCCTCTCCTCTCCAGCTGACAGCCTGGGACAGCCCCCCGAGATCGGCTGCTTGTGGAGCTTTCTCTGCTGAACGCAGTCCTAAATGGTGTGGCCTTTGTTCCCCCCAGCTGTCGTATCCTCCAGGATCCGCAACAAGTCCTGGTTTTACAGACCCCGTCTTGTCAGTCCCCAATCTGATCTGACCACCTGGTTTGTTTTTGAATCGAGCACTTGAGTCATAACATTTCTGTTTATTTCAACAACTGTATTCCTTGCATAGGAAATGAGCCAAGATGGTCTAAGGCGGGGAGAGCGAAGCATGTCGTGGTTGTAATTGCTTTTGCTCTCCCAATATCAAATTTTACAGTATAATCAAAATCTTATTTTTGTACTACTGGACTCTGTTATTGACTTAATCTTCTTAAGTGCTCCTATTATTCCAGTGATTTCATCGTTGCATGTTGATTTTAATCTTTTGATCTCCATATTAGCTACTGCCTGCAACTAATTTGTTGCTCAGTGTTTTTCTTTGTTTTGACCTGTGAGGCATTTTCCTCATGGCACACAACTCTGCTGGCAGATTGCATATAATCTCTGCACTTTTTTTCTCCCATATTTTGCATAGTTACAACAAATGCAGACTTACAACTTGAAATGGAATATGCATCTTTTAGAAAGGCTGAGGAAAATAGCACTTCAGGTTTAGCTCAAGAGCCTGAAGGTGCTTGAATAAAGGAAATACGGCTGGATACAGCTCTCCAGAGAGATGTCACATAGGCTTTTTAGTCCAGCAAGTTCCAAATGGGCGGCGACTGCAATGAGTGTAACTTATATTATATGCAATCAGGGATCAAATAGTTTCTGAAAGTGTTGCTAGACTTACGATGAAGAAGGCTGGGTTTTGTGAAGGGCTTAAGGGTCTCTCCTAGCTGGACTTAGCTTGAGGCAGCGGTGGCTCTGTTGGATGGTGACACCACGGAGCAGGTTTCTGAACAAACATTGGTGATGGTTGCAGTAGTGCAGAGTCGTGAACTTCACAGGCTTAGTGCAGAGGTTGAAATGCGGCTCAGCTGCGGTTTGGTTGGTCGTTAGATGAGTGATTTTTCACTTGGTGGTTGATGGTTTAACCTGGGCTGATTGATGGGGCGCTTTGTTTGCTTTAGCTTTTTTTTTTTAAAGCTTAGAGAAGTAATTTTTGCCTTAGGTTTGCTGTGACTTTTTAAAAAAGAACACAGCCTGAACGTTGACAAAATCATCCTTGCTTTGCTGCGTGCCTGTTTATGCTTCTGAACACAAATTGTCTTCTAATATTTTTGACGTTTTGGTCACTAGAGAGGCAGAAAAGCAATTTCTAAGATGCCTATGGGCCAGGAGACATGCATTACAGCAGAGGGGAAAGAATCTGTTAGTTGCTGAAATATAAAACAAATTGGATGAACAGCTGCTGACACTTGTCAGTCAAATAGTTGATAGCATTTTCAGTCTCCATGCCACATGCTTTAAGTAAGTCTGTCAAAAAAAGGATATTTTCGCTGGACTTCCCTGTAAATATGAGAGAAGTTTTGGCCTGATCTATCATTTAAAATTTTGCTGGCAGAGGAGTGAAATTTTCCTCTTTCCCCAAAACTGATTGACATAACTGTACTGGCAGATTCTTCATCTAGGTGCAGTTGTACTGGCAGAAAGTCCTTTGACTGTTGGAGCTCATTCCGTTCCAGCAATGGGTTGAAGCAAAACCTTTGCGTTCCTCGGCTGGGTTTGCCAGAGTGCTCCCATCCATCAGCAAGCCCTTCTAGATGCTGCCTGAGCTGTAGCTTTGCTCTGTGGGAGCCTGAGTCCTGTCCAAAGTGTAGTCTGTGGCCAGGAGGGCTTTAAACCCAGATTTATGTTTTTCAGACAGAACCAAACCATTTTGGATTCAGCATTTCTGCAGGACTAACCCAAGCTGGCACTTCTTGCTCCTCCTACCATGGTGCAGCACCCATATAGGAGAGGGTTGGGCTGCCAGCACCCACGTAACCACGTGCAGGGTTAAAGGCAGTGGGGATCAGGGTACAATGTGCTCCTTTGCTCAACCTCAGACTGCAGCCCCTGGAGTGGGAGGTTAAATCCTGGTTTGTAGAATTGCTCGTACTGGAGTTGTTTTCCCCACTCGCACTAAAGTCTGTAACTTGAAGCTCATCATTTGGGGCCAAACTCCTTAAAAGAAGTTAGCTGGCTAATGCTTCCTTGTTTTGAACGCGTGGTCAAGCCTGACGTATTCTCGGTGTTGTTACGGAGACTCTGAGGTGCTTTACTGGGGTTTGAGGACATGGGAAAAGCTGTCACAGGCTATAGGGTCATTGCTAATGACAGAGGAACTCAGGCAAGGGTGTCCATCACTGCCATTTCGGGAAGGCACCTATGTGTGTTTGTTAGTGATGCACAGCCAAGGATCATCTCCCGAAGGCTGCGCCCACTCTCTTTCATTCAAAAAACTGAGCAGGGCTCACTGTTTTGAAAGGTGGCAGGTGGAAGTGGGCTGTGTTTTTATCCAATAAATATTTCATGTTAAAAAAAAAAAGAGGGAGCCAGTTCCAGAGTTCCAGAGCAGAATTAAGCTGTTTCTCCAGCTCTGCTCTGCTTGACTGGGATCAGAGCTACAAATGTGGGTCTCCTCCAGTGCTCTTTCCTACCAGTTTGGTGACCACCCCAGGTAAGGCTTTCCCAGTGTCTCCTCTTGGAGCTGTTGCCCTTCATATTTGGGACAGCTGAGGGAGAGGATGAAGAGGACATGAGCACAGGTATGCATCAGTGTGTGTTTGGGTCTGAAGTGGATCTCAGCCACCTAGAAAGGAGGGACCAGGTAGTGCTTGCAGTTTGTTCATTACTTTATGTCTTGTGAGAATTGTTTTGTCAGGCAAGTCCTGTGAGGGCTTCAGGGTGTGACTGAAGGCTGCAAGCATAACAGTGAAGATGTTGATGGCTTTTGTACACATCCCAGTGCAGAGACCTGCAGAGGCACCTGAACAGGTTTTGGTGGACTCTATATGACTTAAACGCTCTACTGTCACCTCAGTTCCTCTGGTGATTTAGGAGCAAGTATTTGCACAGCTGGAGGGTGAGTAAGAAGGGGGAAGAGCTTCCTGAGTCAGTGGCCACAAGGCCACGTTGTTCCTGCCTAAAAGTTCTCACAGGTGGCTTTTCCTGGCAATGCTTCCCTCTGCCAGCATCATGGAGCAAGACAAAACCCAAGAAGTGGTCTGCTGGGCTACAGTCAGGTTTCAAAACTTGTCTATCCTAGTGCATAAGATGTAAATGGTGATAAACGTGCATGCCTTGCCTACCACCCACTCCTAAAGACCTTGCTAATATCTCTGTTTCAAGGGAGGTGGTGTACACAAGTCACCATGGGTAGGTGGGCGTTGAATGTGTAGGGTATGGCTGTCTAGATGGGGCTAGAGAGCACCTCTGCCACAGAGGGAAGGGACCCAAAAATCCATCATTGCAGGTGAATGTGCTCCAGGCTCCATCACTATCCCAGCCCCATTTGGGACTCAACACCCCCTTCACAGGCTGTTCCCAGAGGTCCCCTCCTCCTCCCATAAATTCAGGGAGTGTCTCATAGCTCTTGGGCACTGGAAGATGGTTTAGTTTAACAGTTCATTATGTCAGGAATCACTTTTTCCCAACAATTGCCCATCTTTTATTTGTTGGTTGAGAACATTTGTCCTTGTTCCCCAAGGTGGCAACAGGTTGCTGTGCTTGTGGGGGTGAAGGACATCAGCTCTCCTGTTTCTTTCTCAAATGACTGAAACCCGGGCTAGCAGGAGTCATTTCGGGTTTGAATTGGCTGCTGGGAGGGAGTGGCTCCAAAACCTCTCAGAAACCTTCCAACCCAATATGTTTTCCATCAAACCAGACTTTCGGTGGAAGGTAAGTGTTGGGTAAGGCTGATGCCCACATAACAACAGGGGCTGTTCCAGAGCAGACCATCAATTAGACATCCAGAGACAGATCATAGGATGTAGAGAGCAGGTAACAGTGGAAAAAACAGTGGAGCTGACACCAGAAATGTGCTTGCACCTGGGGAATAGTCACTCTGGTCCCACCCTGACCTTTGGGAGCAAATCAGGAAACCATCTTCTTAATTAATAAACTGTAAAAACACCCATGAGAAAAGAAAATGCCTTTATTCTGAGAGGTGGGGGCTCTTACATCTCAGCTTGTAATTTATTGTTTTTTTCTAAGGCAGACATAAAAAGACTCCATAATTTATTCTTAGGACATCTGAATAGTTATTTATTGAGAAGCCACAGTTCTCACACTTTTACAACTGTCGGCTTGTATAAGGCAAAAAAAGCAAGATGGATCACTATTTTACACAGAAAATAAAAGCTCTGGAGGGGGGACTGATGGACATGCAGTTACTGGTCAAAATGCAATGTACATGACATATATAAAAACCATTGTGAAACAGAGGAATTGTAAATTATGGTTACAATCTACCGAAATAAATATTCAATATATTATTATAAACACATTTGTATAGTCTAAGATTGTAATTAAAGTTGTCTTTGTACATACACGGTTATTTGAAATTTGAACAAAAACGTAACATTTAGAGGAGCAAACGTCAACATAAAACAACTGCTTTGGACTTGTAATGTGGCATGATATATCCATAATGATAGGATTAATCTGGTGTGGCAATTAGAATGACTAATCCTTTGGGACGTAGCCTCTATGGAGTTAACTGCATATTGAAGGGAAGAGCCTGGTACATTAACAAGGATGCAGAGTGATTCAAACGGCTGTCTGGGTTTGTTTGTTTTCTGGTTTTTAAATGAACAGAGAGAACAAAAAAATCATTTGTAATTGCTTCGTTCTTCTTTTAAAAACAAAGCTGGTTTTTTTTTTATTAATTTTAAGCAGTTGGCATCCACAGAAGAGAAACAAAGAAATGAAAGGACTTGATTCACTCATCTTCACAACAATTTACCATCAATGTATATACAGTACGTTAATGAAGCATTGTTTAAACTTTAATTATAACAGGGACACACCTAGCATGTTTTCTATGTAGTTTTTCCATTAACAGTATTAAACAATGGTGCTCCATATTGCTTATGAACATATAGATATGAAAT
The DNA here is from genome assembly GCA_028565335.1 of Limnodromus scolopaceus. Lineage (NCBI taxonomy): Eukaryota > Metazoa > Chordata > Aves > Charadriiformes > Scolopacidae > Limnodromus > Limnodromus scolopaceus. Next base: position 7,606,020 of record JAOXNO010000003.1, read on the forward strand.
TAGGAAACCGATGAATCAAAGAGAGGTGCTAATCTTATTACCACACAGCTAACATGGCATTTGTATTGGTAAACTTCTCATGGGCATTTAGAGCTGACATAAAAATTCCTAATGTGGCTAACTGAGTTACAGACGAGGTACATGCACGGATACCAGGCGACCCCCAGCCGGTCCTCCAGGCCAGCTTCCCTAGTCGTCCTCTTCGTCTTCCTCATCGCTGTCCTTCATGGTGATCCCCTGGAGCCCTCCGCCTTCGCTGACCGACGCCGTGGCCTCCTCTACCGTCAGCCGGTTCCGGATGGTCTCGTAGGTTTTGTTGTTTAAGGTGGAGTCCAGCACGCCTTGCAATCGGAAATCCCGGTACGTTTTCTAAAGTGGGGAGAGGCACAGAGGGAGGAGGAGACAGCAGAGGTCAGGGCCAACATCAGCTGACTCCCCGGGAGTCATCCCCTGCCCCCATTTCCCCGGGGTTTGGGTCCACTACTGGAAGAGGCTGGGATGCCAGGGAAATCCCAGCCCTGCAGGTGTTTTGCATTGCCCCGGGCAGCACAGACACCACATGGGATGTGTCTCTGCTGGCCACCGTTTTGCCATGGCAGAAGTCCCTTTAGGGTGCCTGGAGCAAGAAATCACAGCTCTGTGACTCCAGCGCTCGCAGGGGTGGCGGGGCTCTGTGGCTGATAATGGCTTCACAGCTGGGATGTACTGGGGGCTGCTCAGGGGAGCTCTGCACGCAGCAGGTTGGGGTCTAAAAAGACATGGAAGCAACAGACCCCAACTAACTTCCCTTGCTTCTGGGTGCATTCCTCTGCCTGGAACATTAGTTCTTTTTCTTCATGCAGCAGAACGCTTATCGCTCATAACTGCAGACGTGATTACACGTTCCCGGAATGCTCTGTATTAAATAATCCTACCTACAGTACCGGGATTAAATGAACTAAGTTCAGGGTACCGGGGAAAATTGTTGATGTATAAACATAAGCACATGGCATGTGTCTCTTAAATCTCTCTTTCTTCACCTAATTCTGAACCCGGGGTTGTATTTCCATAGTTAGCTATATTTCCCTTGTTATTACGATCAATATCTCTCATTTGAATTTATGTTTAAAAACTTAACAACTGTGAGATAAAACTCTGGCCTTGTAGTTCATTTAATTCTGCTCTGTGCTCTGTGTGGAACTATTTACTGTTCTGCTATTTCAGAAAGTCCTTGGATTTGTTGTAGCTGCTTCTGAGTGTAATATTGGTATAAATAAAGCACAAGGAAGAAAGCTTTCCTCAGCTAGCTGACAAGTAGAAATAATTTGCCTGTTGTTTTCACTTATGAAAAGCACATTTAATACATTTCAGTTTTAATTTATTCATGCCTTCAATGTGTTCACTGCACACAAGACCATAAACATTATAAAATACTAGACCAAAAAGCATTAGATAGAACCTAAAATGATCAAAAATATATTTACCCCCTTCTGTGATCTTATTATTTCATGTAAACCACTGCGATTTCACACTGAAATAATTATCATTAGTCCAAGGCACGCACACACACACACATATACACATCCACGTGCACTCCAGGAAAAAAATGTTACTTTCAGGGTATGTTATCTCACCTTTGTGATCTCTTAGAGTTGATTATATACACCCATTGTAAAAGAAACAACTTCAATTAACTATGAGAACAATCCTCATTTGTATTCTGACAATAATCACAAGCCATAGCTGGGCTTAAATGTTTCTAGTAAAACAGTGTTAAAAACTTTTGGTTTGATTTAACCCATTTTGACACTGGAGTTCATTGATGCGATCAACGTGTGTGTCCACAAAAAGGCTAATTTTGGTGTCTTTCTTGTGCAGACCAGGTCAAATAGCAATAGTTTCCCTTTTTTCATGCAAGCAGCCACTTTGTTCTTATTTACACACCTGCATTTTGCATCTGTATGTGTTTCAAGTTCCTGTTTATCCTTTGCTACGTGCCATGCCCACAAGTATCTTAATTTTTAAGGATTTAATGAATGGCTTAATTTATTTGCTGGTGACAGAGAACAGGCCACACACACTGAGGCAACACACGCACGCTCCGTCCGACAGCAAGGTGGTATCGAAAACACATCGGGCAATTACCTTTACTATCCTAATGAGAGTTTTCAGTTGGTAAATGTGAAGCTGCAGGTCCATGCGGTCCGTCAGCCAGGTGCAGACAACATTCATCGAGCTGGTGTACCATTGCTGCAAGAGAGACAGGACTTCTCCAGCAACCACGCTGGGGCCACGCATCGTGCCCCGAGTCACACAGGCTGCTCCCAGCACCAGCCCTTCCCGCCAGCCCCTTCCTGGGACGTGACAGACTTAGAGGGGAGACAGGCACCCTCTGCACAAAGAATTTCCATGCACGAGCTTTTAAATTTTTAAAATAACGACAACAAACTTATTAGGAGGGGTAACGGCCACCAGCAAGGTTTCTATAATCTGATTTTGCCGTTGACGGGACTTGCCGGCAGCGGTGTGCGTTTGGCCCAAACCATTTTTTAACCCGTTCCCACCCCCCCAGTGAGAGCACAGTCCTGCCTTTAAGTGTGTCAGGCCCACGCTCAAGCTACTTACCGTCTTGAAATTCAAACATAACCAGCCGCGGGGCGAGCCTGGGTTCCCTGACGGCGAGCGGAGGGAAGGCTGGTGCGGGACAAGGTTTGGCTGCGGGTGAGGATGCTGGTGCGAGCACCTACGGGCGCCTGCCCGGGCTGCGCGGGAAATGCTTTGGTTTCACTCTCACACTTATGAAAGATGGAAAAGCAGCAAACAAACGAGCTTGCTTCAAGCTGCTTGAACTCACAGGGCCCCTCCAGGGGCTGAAATTTTGCTGCTCGCCTGCGAAAAAAAAGGCTTGCAGCTGTGTGGCAGCAGCCTGCCAGCCCCGCGGTGCAGGAAGGCTCCGGTGGGCTGCGGATCAGCGCCCTGCTCACGCAGGGCTGGCATGGCACGTCTGACGCCACGCAGACGAGCAGCCAGCCCTCGAGAGAAGGAAAAGCTGGGCTGCGGCGGTGGGGG
>JAOXNO010000003.1:7609765-7638266 GCA_028565335.1 Limnodromus scolopaceus
CCTCCCTGGGCAGCCTATTCCAGTGTCTGACCACTCTTTCTGTGAAAAATTCTTTCCTAACGTTCAGTCTAAACCTACCCTGTTGGAGCTTGAAGCCATTAATTCATCTCCAGGATGGGGACCTGGCAGGAGCTGAGAGGTCAAATGAAACTAATTCAGGTAGGAAAGCAGGAGCTTTCTCCATAACAGAAATCAAGCTCAGATACTTTTAGCTGCCACCTGCAGTCCTGATGTCAGACTGGGGCTAAACTGTGAGTCAACCCTGGTTAGCTGGTGTAGGCCTGACCAAAAGAACAGATGTGAAGGTCTGGTGGGTCTTTACACCTTCCAGTCCCTCAGACTCCCAATCCCTCCCTTTATACCTTCCAATCCCTTCCATTCCTTATCTCTGGGGAATATCCCTGGACATTCCCCAGAGAGCTCTGGCTGCCCATGGGTGCCAGGAAAACCTCTCCGGACACACAGCATCCAGCTCAGGAGGGGGTGGCACAATGCAACTGCTGTCACTGGGGGGATCTGGCTGGGTTCCCTGGTGATGCTGGGGGCCCACATGGGCCAAACAGAGAGAAGCCATTAATGCTTATAATGTAACTTTTCTGCAATCAACAAGCTTAATGAATCATGCTCTTGAGTGACATTAGCTGTGACCCTGGGCTGCGCTGGCACAGGGATGCCCAGGTCACCCAAACGCCTCCTTCCACCACCTCTTTAAATCAAAACCCACAGAGGAATGAAGTGACCCTATGTTACAATGCAGGCCCTCTCCCCCTGCTGCCTCTCATCTTCCACCAAACGATCTGCCAGGTGTTTGTCACCTCTAAATGAGAGGGGAAGTCCCAGCTGGGGGCGGGTCCTGCCATCTCTGTCTGTCCTGTGCCATGCACACCTGTATGGATCCAAACCAGAAATTATAACCTCTGCCTGGAAGTTATCAGCAGGGTGACTTTGCTGCCGCGAGACCTTCAGATTAGCTAAATTAAACATTTTTCTGTGTTTATGGTAGGCACTCCAACACGCTGGATTCTGGGGAGATGCAAACTCCTCCGAGCCGAATACAATTTGTACCCCTCTCCTCTGGAGCAGCGGCCGACAAGGGCTCAGCCAGACGTACTGCTCGGCGGCAGGAAAGGAGCTCTCTTTCTCAAAGCTAAGTTACTCCAGAGACTTTCTGCTTTAGGAGAAAAAAAAAAAGACAAAGTCTAATTCATTGATCTTGATACACAAAACCGTCACGTCACTTCATAGAGCACACACCAACTGCTGAATTTAAGCCCTGCATATTCATAAAAATAAGTTAGCCCATAAATTAAATGTTCCCTTTAGCTATCACTAGTGTTGATGTGCTATAAGACGCACAAGCCCTCTGATTCATGACTAACCTACCAAAGAAGATAACATTTGCATATGATTATATTATTAAAAAAACAACAACAAAGCCAAATGCTCCGAAACGGAAACGTGATGATTTCAGACAAAAGAGCACAGTGTGGTCCTGTCAGGACACTGGTCACCGTGCTCTCCCCATGTGGGGCTGCCGTTCCCCGAGGGGCAGTGGGGAGCACGCTGAGGATGCGGGGTTCCTCGGGGCTCCGGCTCCAGCCCCGCGGCTTATCCCCATACACAAGGTGCACAAATGCTGAACTTTGGGGCCTTGCCATTGGGCTGCAACACATTTCACGCACTTTTCTGTAGCCCCAGGGCCAGCTAAGCTCAAAACTCAAAAGCTCAAAACTCCTCCCAGCTGGTTGTAAAGAACGAGTAGACCTCATTGATGCTCCCTGGCCCAGGGTCCCCAACTCCACACACAACTGGCTGCTGCAGAGGCACATTACTGATGCTAACGGGCACCCCTGTCCACCGCTCAGAGGACAATTTACACTCGGTCTGGGGGCATGGGGTGAAGGATGGTTGTGGAGGGTGCATCCTGGTGGATGCCACACATCCCCTGGGATGTCAGCAGGGAAGGGATGAGGGCTCCCACAGGGGCATGCTGAAGCCTGCTGTGCAGTGTGCCCTGGCTAACAGCAGAGAAAATGCAAACACTCTTTAGGTGCTATCAGAGCCCAGCGACAGCAAGAAGATACTGTATTTGCACAGCCAGGAATTTAATCCCTCTTTAAGATTGACTTTCCTGTTCCCCGTCTGCCTTTCACAGTGACCCCCATTGCTAGGTCCTACCCTGGGAGATGAGGTGGGCCTTGGACTGGCTGGGATGCTCCTGGGCAGGCATTAGAGGAGCTGAAGCATGCCGAGGGGTGGGCTTCCACGGCTGCCCATGGAACATATCAACCAGCCCAAGCAAGAAGCTTCCACGTCCCATTCCCACCCCCCACACACACCCCGCCCCGGGCCTTTTTTTTTTTTTCTGAATGCAAAAGCATGATCAATAAGTTGCTGAAATAGCAAGTTTATCTCTGAATACATAAATTGCAAAAATTGATATGAATAAATCTGCAAGTAACACACTGAGTGTGGCACATTTTATCAAAAAAAAAAAGCCCTGTGCTGTGTTCCTGCGCTTTCCGGGAGGTGGTGTCATTACACATACCCAGGAACATCTGCAAACCCCCGTCTTCTTTGGTGTGAGCTGAATGGAAGCATGACCTCCTGTTCCTTGCCATGATCCTTGAGTTCACACTCATATTTTACATGTTACAGGAAGCCACAGCTCACCCCAGGGGTGCTGCAAACAGAATCTCGTAAGCCAGATGCAACACTGCTTCTTAAGGCACCTGAAGGAGCTGTATTCTTCATTCAAAAGCTTACATACTAGTAGCTTAAGGTCACTTCAGCTTTTGTAAAGAGTGGGACAAAACCAGGAATGCTTATAGGGCTGGGTTGTCAGCAGGGTAGCAGAGGGATTACAAGAAACCTGTGACTCTGCCTCTTTCTGCCTTTACTGGTAGTTTTTTTGTGTGTGAACAAGTGCCATACAACAGATTGAGGCTGGTATAAAGGCCTGGGACTGTGCAAGAGCACCCCGCTGAGCCTCAGCTGTGCTTGCAATTAGCAATAGGCATGAAATGATTATTGTTGTGGTGGCTGATGGCAATCTGAAGTGACAAGTTTTATGGGGGAAGTTGTAGTAGGGATGTTCAGCAAGTTTCTGCAAACCATTAATCGAAGGCTGCAGCACAGTTTAGTCAAAGCTATTTTATGTCATTCCAAAGGTCTCACAAGGATGCTGAAAGAATATTTTTCTGCTCTCAGTGCCTTGGAATGGAGTTTTTCTAGGTCAGGGATTCTTTACTGCCCTATTTAGTGTCAAAAATACCCATTTGCCTCAAATTAGCAGAAAGCTTGTAGTTAAGGGCTGGAGATTAGGCATACAAAATTACTCAGCAGGTGACTGCTGGGTGGATTTGGGGGTTGAGAAGTCTTTAAAACTGACTACAAGACATTATATACTTCTGACAAAAGAACATAGTAATCCTACCTGCTTGCTTTAACCACTGTTGTTTGTCCATTATTATGTGCTTTAATGCTCATAAGAGCAAAACTACTGGTGATACTACTCAATTACCATAGTAACTCTCCCCTATGACCTCTCATTTCAGTACTCGCTTTCCAACCAGAACCAATCCAAGCAGGGCAAATCTATTTAAAACTGTGACACACACTGCACAAGGAGGCTCCGAACGCCGGCTGGCTCCCTCTCTTTGTCCGGGACACGGACTTGTTTTGAAATGCTGAAAGGCAGCTTTGAAATGAACCCTCGAATTCGAGGTGTTTCAAAGGTGAGGGACTGGGCGCCGGGCGGCCGCCTCCGCAGCGTCCCCGAGCGAGGGGACCACAGAGGTGGGAAGAGATGGAGGAAGGGGCTGGCTGTGAGTTTTATTTCCCAAAGGAAAACGGAACCCGCCCTCAGGCAGCAGCCCTCTCTCAAAGTGACTCGATCAGCCAGGACAAAAAAAAAAAAAGAAAAAAGAAAGAATTCAAAAATTACCGACTCTTTGTATCTGGTGTTTGCGTCCCCGTCCGATGGGCCAGAAGCTCAGCTGGTGGGAAGCACAGCGGGGCTGTGCTGATTTACAACTGCTGACAGTACGTGACAGCCGACCGAGCCGTGTCCGTGTCCATCCCCATCCTGGGCGGCTCTTGAGATCAAATTCGGTATTCGGCGTTGCCACACGCATTCGCCTCCCCTCGGCAGGTGTTGTCTCCGCGGGGAAGGTAGGGATGCAGCCGCAGCAGCTCAGGACCGTGCTTTCCGGGGACCCGCTCTGCTCACGCAGCTGCCAGCGTTGGGTGAAGACCTACCGGGTGAACGGGAGCAGGAGCTCTGCCGGTGAAGTCTGATTGTCCACAGGACCATGCATTCTCCCGCCTTTGCTCACGGTGTGCCCCGTGCGCACACGCAGCCAGGTTAGTGCCCACGAAGCTGGCTGCAGGCCTGCAACCCAAAGCCCGGGCTTCTTAGCAGCAGTCATGGAAGGACCACTCTTGTCCCTCTGGTCTTCTGTGGCCACCAAGTTCTTCCTCTCCACCTTCTCTCAATGTTTCTTTCACTGTTGATCCCGGGTGGTCATTACAATTACAAAAACTTGGTAAAAACAGTAAGAATAAAGCAAAGACCCTCACGGCCAATGCAGTTTCCAACTCTTCTTAAAAAAAAAAAAAAGAAAAAAAAAGAGATGTTCCCAGCAAGCCTGAACACACACAGCAGTGTATGTGATCCCAGTTTGATCCTGGGCTTTGTTTGCTGCAGAAGGTGACGTGCCTTCCTCCAGGATGACCCACAGCCAGGAGGGTGAGGAAATAGCAGGGACAGGACCTTGGTGACACAAGTCTGTCTGAAGCTCTTGAAGCTAAGATACATGGTGGTGACCCCGGAGGAGGACATGGCACAGCCGAGGCGGGCGAAGAGCTGCAGCCCCTCAGAGGCACATGTAGCTCTGGTCCCCAGTGTTGATAAGGAGATGGGGACAGACCTGCCACACGGTGAAGAAGGAAGAGGCACATCTCTCCCCTGCAAGCACACATTTTCTGGATGGCAAGCAGAGACCTGCCCACGCAGCAATCCCCGTCCCATGCCTCCATCAACTTTTCATCCCACTACTCAACAAAAAACATCCTCTGTGCTTGCTATCACGCCACAGTTCCCTGCTTATGGACTCTCCCTCCCCTGCTGGGGGACCAGAATTTTGAGCTACAAAACCTCCTCTGGTGCAGGGGGCCAAACCTGCAGCGGGGTCAGGGGCTCAGCCCCACAGGCAAAGAGCATCTGGCTCGGTTGTATCCCGGCCGTGGCCACGGGTGGCATCAATAATAAACCAGCGACTCTCTCAATTTACACCTGCCAAGGATTTGGCCCATTCCCCCAAGCCTTGCGGGGGCCACGGCTCAGGGGACCACATATTGCACCTCTGAGCACGCCTGGAAGCAGAGAAATTGGTGTGACACGGCCCAGGTTACAGAAATGAAGTTTAACGGCTGTGGATCTAAGAGCACACAGCTAACCAGAAAATAAGCAATGAGTTAATATCACAGGCATTGATCAGCTAGTCTTACAATTAATGCTTCCAATAAAAAAAAAAAGCTCCCCCTTTTTATTCAACAGAATAAGAAATTAAACACTTGTGGGCTCATTCTAAAGAATGAATGAAATTGAATAAGCTACCTAGCACTTGAGATTCCCAGCGAGTGCTTGAATAGAGCAAACCTCCTGAGTTGAATGGATTGCCTTTTGGGACCAATTTGTCTCTTTTCACTCTTTATTCCTCCTTTTTTGCTGACAGATGTACAAAGGCGGAACTGCGCTGTGCAGCTTAGCTACATGCACCCACAGCAGCTGTCACTTTTGTCGAGCAAGTTAATCAAGCAAATGCCACCATATCCCACTTTCTATAAGGAACAACATGTTATAGACAGTAGTCTTGGGAGACAGGGAGGGAGGGAGAGAGACTTTATTTTAACTTTGAGTAGCTGGTATTTTTTTTTTTTCCCCTCTGTGTGTAAAAAAAAAAAGGGGGAAAAAAAAAAAGGCAGCCAAACCTGGTAGCACAAACTGACACTTTTGTTTTCCCGTAGAACAAATATTTAATATGATTTTAACTCTAATTTGTACTAGAGAGAGAGCTGTCCGGTTTTAATTAAATTTAAGGGACTTAGGGGAACACGGTTAAAAAAGAAATGGAAGCTTTTTGTTTGCGTTAACGCTTGTTGATAATAATATATTGATTGTCAATTGCTAAGTCCAAAAGATTAGTGTAGTAAATACTATTATCTGAATGCCACAAGTGAAGTGCTAGCTTCCCGTCCCTGCTTTTCCCTTTGTGAGGCAGTTTGAATCACTGGTTGTTATTTATACATTTTCTTTGATAAAACCAACTTGTGTGGCTGATTTTTTTTTTTTTAAACCCTGCCTCATTAAGTGCATAATGGCATTTACGTGTGGGGCTTTCTGCTTTTTAGCCTTTCAAGCTTAAGCTTATATTCCTCTCTCACAACCGTGTTTCAAAACTTGGGATGTTCACAAACAATTGGATACACACCAATATTGTATATATCAGATGCTCTCTTGCTATTGCCAAAGACTAGAAAATAACAGAACATTATCCGCAAAGAGTAAATAAATAGTTATCGTCCCGCTACGCTGCCGCACGCCAGATAATAACACTGTCCGATCATTAGGTAGCTTTTCTGGTGCAAAGAATTCTTTAAGCGCGTATACTCTCGTTAGGTATGCCAAAGTCAACATCAAAAGCAGGTTTTTTGGTGTAGCTCCACAGAGCACACAACAGCAAAGCACCGCGAGGGGTCTCGGCAGCCCTCCGTTCGCTATTAGAAAGGTAATTCCACCCACCCCCCCCCCCAAATTCACACACTTTAAAAAGTATCTTCTCTTTCAGAAAATAAATCAAAGTTTTGGTAACGGATTGCAGCGTGCTAATTTAACTTCTCCGTGGGGTCTTTGGCGTGGTACGTTCAGAAACAGAGGGTACAATTCGGAAGCGGTTGGGATAGCTGAACTCTTTGCCGGACTCTGGACTCTACGCTTGCGTCTCGCCTGCACGAGCAAAGCCTCCATCAGCCGTGCCGCGGCGGGGCTTTGCCTGCGCCCGGGCAAGCAGTCCTCACAAGAGGCAACAAACATGCCCCTCATTTTCTGAATTAAACCCCTCTATTAAACTCTACACTAAATTCTAGAGACCTAGCAAAGTGCTAAGAATTAAATAAAAATCCCCTCAAACCCCAGGGTCCTTTTTTTTTTTTTTTTTTTTTCTTTCTTGACTTTTATTACTTTATTCCATCAAAGCCTTGTGAATCTGTCCAGACTCTCCCAGGTCACACTCACACGGAGCTGTTACTGAAATAAACGGCTGCACTGGGATTTTTCCTATTGCTAGAATGTTATCTTTGCAAGTACACGCAGCGTATTCTTTAACGTCCACCCCAGTGCTGTGATTTCTGGACGCCATTTGCTCTATTTTATATTCCTTAGCTATGAAATTTCATTCACATTGGCAACGTAGCCATACGAGGAAGTTGCAAAGTCAAAGGGGCTCGATATTCAAATAATTCGTATTATTATTTAATAAAGTCACGGTCCCAGCGTTGCATAATAGGGTTAAGCTGCTAGCCAGAGCGACTCATCATCTGTCTGGGATGCAAATGGCATCACCGAATTACATTATCTTCCTCCCCCCCCCCATCTTCTTTTCTCTTCCCAAAAATAAACCACAAAAAAAACTTTGAATCGCACAAGAGCTCTGCCTTGGTACAGGGAAGAGAATTCAGAATGAAAGCCGAAACGCAGAACCCAGGCGCGTTGAAGTGCCGCACGTTGGGTTTTTTTTTTTTTTTTGCTTTTTTTTTTCTTTTTTCTTTGCAGTACATATGGCACCTGCGGCCCCCCACTGCTTGGGGATGTCGGCAGCAGGGTGCGCCCAGGCTGGCGCTTCACCCTTAATTGGCTCGAAGTCGGACCCGACGGGGCTCGGCAGGTCGGTGCCACGGGTGTTAATGGGAGGGAGGCGCCGGGCTCCTTGCGGGTACGTTTTTTTCCCCCGGTGTGTCCTGGTGGGATGGCACAAACTCCTCGCTCAGCAAAAGGGCACAACTCATCCCGCACGCTCTGTATTTCTCCCCGCCCTCAGCTGTACTCCTTTTTGAGGAGGAAAAGGAGGATCGATGTCTTATTGTGCCAGTGGGGACCGAGGTCCCCAGCAAATGAAGATGGCCAAGAAGAACATCTCTAACGCTCTCTTGCTTTCAGTGCTGCACAAACCCAGGTAACACCTACACGCGTTCCGTGCAGCTGCAACCCCACACGCCGCAGCGGGCGCAGGTTTGTTTACTCCAGCCGTCGGTGGCTTTGCAGGCGATCTGAGAACTCTCGTCACGCAAGCACAGGTTTCCCACGGCAGGTACACAGCCAGGCGGGGACAGAAAGGGACCTGCAGATGGTACTGCACCTTCACCAGAGGAGGAACAACTCTGCCGCTGGGGATACAACAGCTTGTACTTATGCAGGCACCCCCAAGCTGTATGTTGGGGTGCCCTACCCCACTAGCCAGATGCCAAAATCTCTGCCTAGGCAAAAGCCACGTACATCCTTGGCAGAAGTGAGGGCAAGGAAGCTCTGGGAATGAACCATGGGCAGGACATGCCAATGTCACCCTGAGTTTCCTGCCCTGGGGAAGAACTCATGGAAAGAGCTACTGCTATGTTGGCTCAGCTCTTCCTACAGCTGGGGATGCCCCGGTCTCAGCACATCAGCAAACTCCTGTGCCAGCCCACACGCTGACCATCTCCAAAGGAAGCCCAGCCACGTGCTCTACACTTGCTCTGAGGAGGTCAAACCTCTCGAGCTGCGTGCTGGCCCGGGCTGGATGGAGGGCAGCAGGCAGAGAAAAACATGAGGGAGACCTGCGTGGAAACAGCCACTTATCTACAGCAGGGTGTAGGGGAATTGAGGTGGCCAATGCTCATGGTGATCTGGGAAGGAAACCCACCGACATTGCTCCTGGCAGCACCTCTAACTTCTTGCTCTTTCACAACGTTCCTCAAACCAGGGATACCCCACACTTAAACCTGCAGACGGAGAGCCCCAGTGGGTGCCTCCTTTCCTCTCTGAGACAGGACAGCCCCAATCCTCGGGCACCGCATTATACGTCCGCAGAAAACACTGCCCTTTCAGGTAAAGCCTGTCCTGACTACACAGGTCCCCAGGCCGGAAAACCCTGCCTACACAGGCTGTGCTGGTCCTCAGCATCCCATGCACCTGCAGGCAGAGGACCGAGCTCTCAAGGGGGGTCTGGGTGCTGGGGCCGCTCTCCCTTTGCTGCAGATACAGCTCAGCAAAGTGCACAGCAGTTGCTGGGAACCATCAATTAGAACACCCCAAAACCTGCTGCTTTTCAGGATTTTGTAGACCTTGGTTTTCCCAAATAAAAGAGCTTCTGCATAAAAAAATATGAAGGCACGCACACACACACAAACCCACTTCTGTATGGATGCTCTTTCTCAAATACTTTTTTTAACCTATAAAATCTTCTCTTCTTATTTCCATTTTTCAAAAAGGAAATGAAGTTGACATGTTAAACTCTCGGTTTCTATACAAAGCAGCGTAGTAAGACACAATATCCACGCAGCGTGCTGCTTTTTTTCTCTCCCGATTCCAGGGCCCCGTTAGCGCAAGGCAGTGACGGTGCGGCTGGACGCAAAGTTGCTCGATAGGATGCAATACAGTAACGCGTGCTCTGGAAGACTTGAATTATACTCGTTATCTGATTGAATGGAAAACTGTCACGAAGTAGGACTCCATAGACTTTAGCCGGCTCTTTTATAGCCTGCAAATTCAAAAAAAAAACCAGTAGCTAGAGGCTGCCAGGGTAACTCTGTCCTGAGCGTGGGGGGGAGCAGCTCCCCCGTATCATTCCTGGGGTTAGACACTGGAGAAAATGCACTCCCTGCCCGAGTCCTGCTAAGCATTTTTGAATGCTGATATCATACATCCAGGGCGAGGTTTAAAGGAGCACCGGGAAAGGAAAGAGCCGCCGATCAAGAGAAACGAAGTGACCTGGGACGGCTAATCTCGCACGCACCGCTGGCTGGCGCGGGCAACGGCAGCGATTGTGTGGGGCTGGCTTGGGGGGTGAGGGAGGGGTGAGGAAAGGAAAAAGAGGGATTGAAGGCGCTGCTGGAAATCAGACAATTTGTCATTGTCCGCGCCGGGGCCGTCGGCTCACCCCTGCGCGCACCGGGAGTTTCTTTGGGCAGAGGCCCTTTGCGCAGCCCGCAGGGAGGGAGCAAAGCTGCCGGCAGCCGTGGCCCCGGCGGGCTGGGGGGTCAGCCCCACACATCTGCCTGCACCGGCACGTCCCGGCCCTTCCCACGCTCCTCGCACCCCCAGGCTCGGCTGGCACCCTCCTGGGATGGGCTTCACGGGGAACGCCAGCACCTTCAGGCTTCTCCTTCCTGACGCCCCACGAGAGCGGAGCTCTAATTAGCTAAGGACTCTTAAACGAAGCCGGAAGGCAGCTTCAGCTCAGAGCGTACGAGGCGACCTGTACACAGTTATAAATGCACACAGGCAGCTCCTGGTCCGGGAGCAGAGAAGTTGCTTAGAGAAAGGCTCTCTCTGGATCGAGGATGCCTTGCTGCCCTCGATCCAGCAGGGTGGCACCTCTTCCCCAAAACCTACCTTGGCTACTCAGGTCTACCAGGGAATAAATGATTTTTCACTCAGTGCCTGCCCTAAAACAAACATCCCCGACGCTCCAAAGCACTGTGTGGCTGATGTTAGCAAGCCTATGCTGACCTTAACGTAACAGAGCAATCAGTCTGCCTTCTTAGAATGATTAATGGAAAATCTCCTCTGGAAAAGAAATCAAATTAACTGTCTTCAACCAAATGTCTACTGGAACATGAAAAGCTGTTCTGATAAAGACATTTAGGAGGGAAAAAAACCCTTACGAGCATGTAAAATCCAGTGACAGATCTAGGACTTATTTTATTAAGACTCTTCCCTAAAATAAATTAAATGGAGCTTACTTAAATGAGCACTTCAGAGCAGAAACCTTTCTGAGGGGAATGCGGGAGCGGCGGGAGGCCACGCGCGAGTCTGTGCCTGCTGCCGCCTGAACCTCACGTATGGGAGTAAGAAAGGATGGCTCCGGTGGGCGATGCCGGGGCTAAGCTCCTCTCCCCACTCCTGCACAGCTCTGAGCGGGAGGAAAAAGAGGCCAGAGAAGGATGGTACATTCCGTGCCCCCTCAGGACGGAGAGAATTTGTCCCTTCCTAGAAGATATACGGATAATTCCCATCACAACTTTATTTTTTTTTTTTTTTTTCCCCAGCAAAGGTCCCTGCAAGTGGGACTCACTCCAGGTCCCAGTCCTGCCGAGCCAGCCACGGGCTGTGGCAGCCCCTGCAGCAAAAGCTGCGCTGCTCCGGCTCTTCCAAAGATGCACAGGGAGGAAAAAAAAAACCAAAAACCAGCAAGCTGCACTGCACTTCCTTGAGATCAATCTGCCTAATTGTCTTCGTTTCACAACTCACTCGGGAAGGGGAGAGAGGGGGAAAAAGGGTAAAAAAAAAAAAAAAAAAAAAGAAGCAAAAAAACAAGGCAGAAGAAATAGCTCAGTGGAGGCCATATCAGGATGGGAGTGGGAGAGAGTTAGTGCCCTAATGAGCAGTCTAGCTGTGTAGGAGGGAAACAGGTTGTTGTCTGTCTCAGAGAAAGCGGTGAGCGCGGCTGCTTTAGCAGATATTAGATGGGGGCCCGGCGCACAGTCTGATATCCGTTCTTCCCCTGATCCTGCAACCTGTCCTCCTGTGAGTAATTCTAACTCACAGTGAGTAGCTCCACTGACTCACGACCAGGCTCTTGGGTTCGAGGAGGGGAAGGAGAAGGGAGGGTGAGAAGGGCTCTCTTTTGGCATTTGATTGTGCCGTGCAAGGCTTACACTCTAGCAAGAAATGCCTTGATCCTGCAAGCACTCCCTGAAGGGGCTGCCAAAATTCAAGTGGGTAACTCTGCTGAAGTCAAAAGCTTCGATTTTTAAGAATAAGCTAATGCTTAAGTGTCTGCAGACAACTTGCTGAATTAACTGATATAGCTGTGTTTTGCAGTATTTTCTATATACTCAGGTGTGATATCAGGTTCCAAAGCAGTAGGTACTGAAACATATGCTGAGCTGCCTGTGGATCCTCCAGTAAACCAGTGAGAAGTGCTCAGTCAGGTTCCTGGAAATTTGTGGAAGGATTTTGCTGAAGCCTGAGACTCACACAGTGCCCTGCATCCTTATTATTCAATATCTCTGATATTCAGACATCAGTTGCCAGCAAGGGTGGCCACCTCTGGAAATACAAGGGCAGTCCCAAGCCATGTCCCCAGGCCCTCCTGCTGGGTTCTGGGATGGGGAAAGGCAACAAAAATCCACCAGCTGCAACATCAGCCTCGGGATATCGCTGAGGCTTTCTAAAAACCCAACTGAGCTGAGCCTGAGGGACATGACCTGGCTCTAGAGCCCCAGCCAAGGGCTTCTGCCTGCCTGAGGGCAGTTGGAAGGAGGTGCTGGCTCCTCTAACATTTGACCCATGGCTTCACTGCTAGGAGAGGAGCTGGAGTGACTGTCCCTCTGCACTGAAGGTGGCACAGGGCAGAGCAAATCCCTAGTCTCCCCCATCGCCCTCCCTGCTCCATCTGCCCGGCCCTCACTGATCCCACCCTGCCTTCAAGGCAAAAAAACCTGCCTCCGTCCCGCAGAGAGGAACAGGCTCAGCTTTCTCATTGAGAAGAACACACTCCGTCTGGTATCCCGGCTGTGACACAGACCTTTGAGGAAGCCGAAGACACAGAGTGACAGTGAAGTGGTAAAACTGCCTTCTGCAAAAATCACGGTGACTCCTGCCACCTCAGCGGGCTGTATCACTGCGTGATTAAGTTCTTACCAGACTTTTTGGTAAAGGCAACCTTCCTGATCTGATAACTGCCAAGGACAAGCCAAATACGCAGGGTCAATCTATGCACATTTAATCCCCAGAAGGCAGATTAAGTGTATAATTGACCCATATAATCCATGTATCATCTCCAGTGAAATGTTTTCTATGTCCGGTTTAGGCAGACATGAGGCCCATAAGAAAGCGATCAGAGACACAGTATTACCATTGCGGTGGATTTCATCAAAGTTAGAGATGGCTTTTTAATCACTGATCTCAGAGACTGCTAGATTTAAGCAGATGAACTAGCACTAAGCACATCTGTTTTAATCCTTATCTTCTACTCAGGCTGGTGTCTTCAAGAAGTACAAGGAGGAAAAAAATAAATTAATTTTTTTTTAGGTCCTTGCAATCTTAGGAGCTTCTCTTGGTGTTTTGATCTCTCATATCAAAAGCATGTTTTTGTTTTTTTCGGTAAGATATTGAATTAATCATCAGAGAGAAAAATGCCATCTGCGCTATTTAAGGACTGCATCAGGATGCTGGAATTCGCAGGATCTCGGGGAGCTCACTCGACGCTCAGTAGCCTTTTGTGTACGTGCTACTCGCCTGCGGCTGGGGAGGAAATATTCTCGGTATGTTTTACATTACTGTTTACCAATTTGTAAGGAAGAAAGATCAATCATAGTCTACTAGTCAATCATAGACTTTCCGGACCACATATGTTCGGACGGGTTGAAAGCTATACGGCGAGTATCTAAGGGTGCGTCTAAAGATACACACACATACAAATACGTATAAATAACTTCCATCACAGGGCACAACCCTTGCAAGTAAAACTCCCACTGCCTTCAGAAAAAATTACAGATTTATAAACTCTGATTCTATGAAATTCTGAGTGTCCTGAGCCAAAGGGGACCTGAATTTTTCAGGATCGGTCTGAAGACTGGAGATCGCTCTGAAAGTATTTTCCTTGTTTAAGGTGCACCCGCCTGCCTCTGCCTCATCGTTCCTAGCAGCAGTCACATTCTGCATGTCAACTCTGCCCCCTTTCCCAGGAAAAAGTGATAAAATTTTACTTTCCACCAGGCACTACGCAGAGTTTGTGATCCTTCTACGTTGCACACAGAGCATCACAGGCGGTTTAAATGCTAAAGCACCCAGCCATGCCCGGGAGCGCGGGGAGCGGATGCCACGATGCTATTCTGAAACTCTTCTGTCACCACTGCTCTCCACCAACGGGCCTGATTACAGTGTTTTAGCTTTAAATGTTATCAAATTAGTGAGCCAGGCCAAGTAAATAAGTCATGTTACTCTGCAGTAAACAGCACTGCCAAAAAGCTAGTTAGGTTTTGATTACCAGCAGAACTGCACGATCAATCTGTTCGTTCAATGATCCCAAGAATACAGATTTTTAAAATTAAGATGACTCTATTTCGGGGGGAGGAAAGAAAACCCCTTGACTAATTTGCAGAATCAAGAGGATTAACACACAGACCACACAGAAATATTACAATAATCTTCCACAGACGCCAGTATCTCCCAAAGACCATTGCTCTGTTCTGCAGGTGCCAGCAGGGCACACGATGCAGGGGAAGAGAGATGGTTTCGGAGCTAAGAAATCATGGCAAATACCAAAAAAGACATACTAGCCCAGCTTCTGTTGGGAGATGGCCTAACGCACTCTGCAGCCTCTGCTCCTGGGAGGAAACAAAGGGGAAATGAATGGAAACACTGGGCAGGACTGCGGAGAAATGTGGGGATTAAGAAAATCCTGGGAGCTGCAAACACCACCGAACATGCGACAGGCCACCTTGCACTGTGCAACTCCACTCTGGCACTACTCACAGCCAAAAAAAGGGGTCTTTTCCCATCTGCACGGAAAGGAGATTAAGCCCTATATTGCAAATGTCTCTAACGTCATCACACTGAGACCAGAGGAACTGCCTGCAGGCAGATTTAAGCTGTTTACCTGCCACTGCTGCACATATTAACATAAAACATCCTAAAACTGGACTAAGCTTCTGGCTGGGGTGAGCTCCACTAAGCCAGCGGAGGAGCCAGCCTCGAAAGTGTTAATAATCTCATTGCCTGGAGAAACTCTGCAGCTAAGAGAATTGCTCCTCTGCCACGCTGGGGGAAGCGAGAACAAAGTCAGGCCCAAGTCGAATTCAGCATCATAACCACCATTTTTGATTATCCCCCGTCTCTTTCATATTAAAAAGGTAGCGAGCACCTGAAGCGCCCTTGGAAAATATGACCATCGGTGCGGAGACCAAAAGGGCTTAAAGACCCCATGGCCGTGCTGCTTCGCTGGGTTGGGTGAGGGGGGCAAAGGGCTTTGGCTGAGATCAAGCTCAGGACAACAGCATCAAGCATTTGCTCACCGAAATATAGGTCAACACAGCACTGATTTAAATGGGGCCTGGGCCCAGGTGACCCCCATGTACTCATAAACCCTGCCAGCAGCACCTCAGCCGTCCCAAGAGCTGACCTCAGGGGCAATTTGCTTCTTCAGCTGCAACCTGGCAAAGACGACACACAACCACTCAAAACGTAATTCCAATTTTTGGGTGGCTGGGGCTCGGCGCATCCCTCTCCCTCTTTGTGAACCAAGGGCCCCACAGCTCACCCCGCTCGTGGGTGCACACTCCTGTACACGAGACACGTGCGAAGATGCCAGCGGCATTGGGTCCCAATGCTGCCCCACCAGTGCAGGGAATGGGAACGGGGATGGGAATGGGGATGAGGATGGGAACGGGAATAGGAATAGGATCAGGAACAGCTCCCACACGCTGCAGCTCCTGTCTGCAACCAGCATGGGTCAAAAGAGGTGGAGCAACATAAAAACCCTACTCTTGATTATTTTATTCCATGTAGACCAGGGAGACTTGAGGAAAGCAAGGAGGGAAAGAAAGGTTTTGCACTTTTTGCTTTCCACCAAGGTAGCTGCTCTTTTTTTTTTTTTTTTTTCATGTCAACTGTTAATTTGTTTAAAATAGGGTTTGGTAAAACTAAGTACGAGCAGATCAAACCAAAATCAATATTTGTGCTAATTACAGCCTTTTGAAAATTGGAAATAATGGCCCAAAGGGTACAAACACACCAACTGTGATTCATAGGGAAAGGATGAGGGAAAAGGCAGTGTGGGCATTGAAAAGAACAGTCCAGATGAGCTCTGGAAATTTAACTGCTCATGGAATAAATTTCAACACAAACGAGCAATGCACTCGCAGGCCTGCTGCAGATGGAAGCGACAGTCTTTTGTTTTATGTTTTGTGGTGTTTTTTTTTTTTTTTTGTTTTTTTTTTTTTTTTTATTTTTTTTTTTTTTTTTTTCTCCCCATGCCTGCTTGATGGGTGATGTGCGCCTGGTGCTCTGCGCTGCACACTCTCCCCGGAGCCAGCCCGCGCGGCGCCCGGAGGAGCCACTGCCGTGCTCCGTGCATGAATGAGGCATTCTCAGTGGATATGGGTCATGCTAGTAGATGTACACAGTAAGATTATTTGACTCTAATTCATGCCACTTGATATAATGTGATAAAACATTTGACATGAGAGATAAGTTCCATTTTAATCCGATTAGGTATGGGGGGAAAGAGAGAGTGGGAATTGTAAAGGAGGAAGAGGTTTCTAAGGGACAGGTAATGCGCAGAAAGAGAGGTATCGAGTGAAGGAGGAGGCTGGCTGGGAAAAAAAGCAGCTTTCCCTGCACACTGAGGAAGCAAACGAGCGAGTAAAGAAAGCAAGGAAAGTTGTTACAGTTCCAGAGCCGGGAGACTGAGAAATGGCACTGCTGAGAGATGAAAGGAAGGAAAGTAGGAACAGAAGCTGCTTCAAACAGAAATCGATATATGGACAGATACCCTAAAGGAGACTGAAACACTAATGCTACAGGCCGGCCGTCAACAGAAAACCTTCGCTAGAAAACAGCTACAAGGACAGAAAGGCTATAACACAACAAGAGCAACAGAAACAGAGATATCGGTTAACATGCATCCAAACCCAAAACAAACGGGCATCACAGGTCACTGTTCTCTTACAGTTCAATGAATTTATCTTGTGCAACAGAAAAATAGCTCTGAACATCTGGGTCAGTTCCTACCATGCCATCTTCATCAAGGAGACCACGTCTCAACTTTACCTTCGGTGTCAGACACCACAACATGGTCCTCCTGAAATATGAAAGTCTATTCCTAATCAGCTCTGTTTTGGTTAGCTTTTAAAATTAAAATTTAGTGCACTGAATTCACTGTCAGTTTTGGAGTGCTTGTCAATAAAACACACTGCAAAACGTGCGGAAGAGATGGCCCTTAGCAAGTGCATCTGCCAAAAACCCGGCTCAAATTTTAACAGTGAGAACAATGACCAAGATGTTCTGTTACAGACAGATTTTCCACAAGCTTAAACATAGTAAAGGGCTCTCTTAGAAGATGCCGTTTCCTTAAAATCCACGCACAGACAGACCAAGACAGTGTAGACTAGAGTAGAGATTTAAAGCAGGCAGAGAGCAGATACGAGCCTTAGTCAGAAAGAAAGGAAAGATTTATTTATTTTTTAAAGCTATAACCAATAAGTTTTCTCAAAATGTGACTTATCCTCCTGTCTTATTTTGTCACATTTTGGGTCTCTCCTGCTTGGTGTCCAAGGAGGAGAAGGCATTTACTTACATCAAATAACCTTTCTATATACATCTCCTCATTGACCTTATCACGCAGGACATCCTGAGAGTGGCGGACAAATGTCACATAGGCATCAGCAACATCCATCCCCGGCTTCTGCATGGGGGAGAGAAGAAGAGAGAGAGAGAAAGAAATATGAATAGCGGCGCAGGGGGCAGGTCCTCGGTGTAGCCTCGTGGCTGCTTTTCCTTCTCCTCCATCTCCTGCCGTCCTCCTGCAGTTCGCCCTTTCCTTACCTGATGGACACCAAGTCCCACTGCTTTGCCCAGCAAAATACTGTGTCAAGATCATGCAAAGACACTTGCTCTTTCTCTTCTTTTGCCTAGAGCGAAGCCGGTCAGAGGAATAAAGCTCCTCCTCAACATACCGATGCCGGGAAGCTGTCTTGCTACCTTTGGTGCTGTTGACCTAATGAGTGAACCAGCAAGCTGGGCTGGGGACTTGTTTTCTTGGGTCATCTTCTCTATGCAAGCCCTCTGGTTCCTGCAGGCAGAAAGCCAACAGCCAGAGCCGGGCTCTTGGTTCTTCTTCTACGGTGGGAGGATGTGTGCAGAAAGCAGCTGGTGCTGCAGGAGGCATGCCAAAATCACCCTTCTTTTCCTGTTTAGACCCCTGCCATTAACTCACGTTTAGTGCTGCTCTTAAGAATGAATTGGGTAAACGGTAAATCAGAGAATGGATGTCTACATGGACGTTCAAGCTGCTGCGAAACTGCAGGGAGCCTCCCTGTGCTGTCACATCTCTACGGCTCTCTGCAGCATTTAACTGATTTTAAACAGCAAACTACAAGCATGCAAGATTTTGGGGACCACAGCATTTCTTTAAAGAAAATGGGAACTGAAGCAGGTTGAAGGGAAATTACTTTAAAAAAAAATAATAATCTTGTTCGAGTTCACATTGCTTGATATATTGGAATCAAACTTACCTCAAAGGAAACCCATTAAAATACTGTAACAGGAGTCATTACAAGAGCTGCCACAAAATCTTAAATTTCCATGGCACATTGTAAGTTTGTTAATAACTAGTGTCATTAGTTTCCATTACTGTGATTTACCTCAGATCACAGAGTATCATTTCTCTGCAAGATACGATTGTCAGCCGCTGTAAATTGAAGTTAGTTAACACATCTGTGTAATTTCCAGGGTGAAAATGAGGACAGTTTGGAAAGCAGTAGGAAGGGAGTTTTTTAATACAAAGCAAACAATTATCAAGCAAAGGGCCAGTGCTTGGCCCTTGGGAAGCCAGTAACATTTCTTAACACCTACTGCAACAATGACAAGGTATTAATTTGAAAAACAATGAGGACAACACAAATGTGGCAGTAGTCAAGTGTTACACTTTCAAGCAATTTTCAGCACGCCGATCGTGCCCATTTCAAGGTGGCATTAAATGGATTAGTTTGTACCCAGACAATTGCAACAGCATCTGTGGAATTAGATTTAACCAATGGTTTTCTGTTCAACACCAGGATTTCCCCTCTGTCCTCTAAAAGAGGAGCCTCTAACCAAGCAGGTTTTTCTTTCTCCTTCCCCCGGAAACCTTCATGGACCATGGGGTGGCCTCCCACAAAGGTCTGGGAGCTGTGCAGGGCTGGTGGTTGATTTAATCAAAAATTCGGGGGCTGTCAAGGAAGCCACTGTAACACAGCTTCGGTTCCAGTGGGAGGTGGGAGAAACAATAAAAAAATAACCCAGACAAACAATTTCTGCTCTATTTTATGCTAAGAACTGGAGTGTCTGACTGGCTCCAAGGACGGAAGCTGAGCCTTGCTCCTCCCACACACCCGCGATGCCACGGACTTCCCAAGGGCCTCACAGGTACAATGAGAAAATGCTTTTGGAAAAGCCTGAAAGGGTTCTACAGCATTTTAGTGAGACCACTTCCCTGGAGATGTTTTACTTTACAGAAACATAGAGGCCTCAGAAAATGCCACGCTTTGCTGTAAAAATTACTTAAAAAGAACTGTTCCGTGCTCAAATTCCTGATGACAAAATACTTAAGATGCACTAGACTGACCAGGAGTTTCAAATGAAGGATCTCCACATTTTCTAGGGTGGAAATGAATTCCAAGCACCTCTTTCTAATGCTCTCAATATTTTGTTTTTATTACTCAAAGATAGCAGGATGCTGATCTCTGCATTGGGATATTTTAAGCCAAGAAAGATCTCTTACTGCTCAAGAGTTTGGCATCTCCATGCTGGGTTCAAGATACGGTAATTTTGTAGGGAAGGTTTATCTTGGGCTAAAGGGATGGGAACACGGAACACAGATGACGTGGTCCAAGACAAATTGATAAATTTATCAAATTTTCATGTGAGAACATGCAGAGCAATTGCATTGGCATTAATGTACACGTATATATACATTATACATACAGGTCATCAAACTCAACTGAGTTATTCTTGGTCTACACTGCCCAGTTGAACTGGATGCAGGAACTGGTGTGGTGTACTAAAATCTACTCTTTTTTCACTTGTAATTGCTCAGGATCTCTCTGCCTGTAAATGTTACAGTAACCCCTTATTCCAGCCAACATTCATATATTACACTTCAACTCAATTTAAATGTAAATTTCTGGCAAGTTAAGTGCTCTGTCTAAGAACATTAAGGGCTCTTTTCCTTATGAATCAAGGTCTAATTAGAGGAGACGATGTACAGTTTTCCTATACCAATTACAGAAAAATGGAAAAAAATTATTTTCATTAACAATTTCCCAAGCACATGTTGCTAGCTCATCACCATTTCCCCAAAGTAATAAAAAAGTCATTTTCCAAAAGAGTAAAATAAACCAACAATTAGAAGAACAAAAATAAAATAGATTAGCTAATGTGTTAGATGTGTGTTGGCTCAGTTCTAACATGTCTGGACCTTTTTGTTTGGAAATTACACTGTATTTGTACAAGTCCAAATGAAGACTTAACAGAATGCACTGCTCCCAATTTTTTTTAAAAATGCGATTCAAGCCAATTGCATAAATATGGTACCTTTTTGACACCATCTGCAAATTATTGCCTAAACAGCCTCGTGGGTCTCTATAAGAGGGTAACTGCTCATTATTAACGACATGGAGATATTCTTTCCAGTTCAAATGTTAGAAGTGTGAAGGCCCATGGTTCGATCTTGGCTGTTAATGCATAACGTGGGTTGCTACACATGCCATAAACCAAAGCACAATGCAAATTACTATGACAGAAGTTGTTTAAATTGTGCTTACGGGTACATCCACGTATTTGGAAGCAGCCTTCACCTGTAAAAGGAACAAGAAGAGAGTTTACACCATCAGGACGTTTTCAGGTCTTTGCTTTTTCTTTCAACACCTGTAAGAGCTTCTCCAGCCAAGACTTGGGACAACATAAAGCTGAGTGGGGGGAAAAAGGGCGATAAAAACTACATTTCCTGTCTGAAAGAATAGGCAAGGGTGGTATTTTTGTTGTTGTTTGGAGAGGTAACTTTACTGCTGCTAAAGCTCTAATAGCAACAGATGATAGTGTGGGAGTTGTGCTTCTCCCTCTTCTACTTCAGCGAGCGGGGGAAGACGGGGTTCGTAAGTAGACATCGTTATTTTCTTTGGAGGCCTCGTTCTCCACCCGATGCCACGTGTCTCCGAAGGCAGCGCGTGTCCCTCCTGTCGGGAGCTGCGTCCCAAGGACGGTGGGAGACCCTGGCAGCATGGGCACACCAGCATGGAGGGCCACCAGGGTGACCACCAAAAAGTGCCCAGAAGGCCCTAATTTTGCCGCCTGCCCATAGTCCCACACATGATGTGCTTCCCCTGGCTTTGCATGCTGCAGCCTGGGAAATTATTTTCTCCTTTTTTTTCTGGCCCTGATGCTGGCAGGAGCTCGCAGACCGTGTTGGGGCTGTGTTCATGCCCTGCCACAGAGAAGCGCCCCAAAGCTTTTCTGCCCAGACTACAACAGCTACACTGGAGTTTCCTATGATATTTCCCCCTTCTTTTTAAAAGATTTCATTGGAGGGAGGGTATCAGAGGGAGGATACTGCACTCTGTGGAGTCCTCACAACCCGGTGGGGGCTGCAAGACCCCAAATGCGCTTTTGTCTCCGGTTTGCCATGCAGCAGGGTGCACATCGCCCGGCGCGGGAGGCGAGGTGGTCCCCAATGTCAGGGCCAACTTTTCCAACTGAGCAGCGCCCAGCTGGCCAGAGAGACCTTTTTCCCACTGTAGCATAAGGCACCCTGTCTAGAAAGAGTACGGCTGGGATTTTCCACAACGCTTCTGCTTTTAATTAGGGGAAGCGTTGCCGGCCATCTTTGTTTGGGTGTAAAAGCTCACCTGCTTTTAAATATTTCTAAAGCTACCATTAAAACAGCCTAAATATAACACGCACACAGTTGCATCTTGGGATGAATAAATTATGTGTCCCGAATGAGAGAATGAATGTATGTGTGAGACAGAATGTGAGAGTGGGTGGAAGCACTCATATGGTGTGTGTGGGGGGTGCATAATTAAGCACAATGAGGCGATACAAAAGACCAGACTGGTGGTAATTGCCGAGGTGAACGCTGCAAGTATTGGCAGCGCCCGGGCTGCCCAGCCGGGGGGCAAGAAGCAAGGGAAGGGCAGGAGGAGGGCACCCAGCGCCTGCCGCCAGGGTCTGGCTCTCCGAGGGGCAGAAGGGGGACGGGGCACGTCCTAGCACACGAGTTTACAAAGGAGGGAGCAAAATCAGTGCCAAGCCCTCTCTGCCAGCGACTGCTTCTCTCGCCTCCAGGTATCCCCGTTTCCAGCCCGGCCGCCTGGACACCTCACCCTTTTCCCTGCATTTACCCTCACAACTTTCTTAGGAGGCAGCGAAGCGCCATCCCTTTCTCCTGCCGAAGGGGAGCGGAGGAGCCCCAGCGTGGAGCCCACGGAGCACTGGAGGAGGAGGCGGTCACAGCACATCCGCGGTGACATGGAGCATCCACAAGCAGGGCTGCCCCAGCTCTCTCCACACCAGCTCTTTTTCTGAGCTGGCAAAGCTAAACAACCGAGAGGAAAGCTTGGAAACCCCTGTGTCTCGACAGCCCACAGAATTGAAGCTGGGGTCTGTGCTCAGGGCTGCACTGTGCCATGCATCTGTATCTTCAACTACCACACGAGGCATGACTGACAGCCGCGGCACCCCAGGGACCCTGCGATCCCAGCCTGGATTTAGCACTCTTAGGTCCAGCCTCGCGCCATCGTCTCAAGCCGCCTTCTTCCCCAAAGCCAGGAGGCGCCAAGAATAACTCAGTCGGCTTCCTGCGATCTCCCCTCTCCACCCACAAAAAAACTGAGCTGCTTCTCCTGCCCACTCCCCTTTAATCAGAATAATTACTTGTTTTTCTTTAAACTCAGATTTGGCTACATTTAGTGAAATTTCCAAACTGCCGGATGTTGTGTGATTTTTGCTAGGCTGCCGTTTTTCACAAAGTATGTGACTTTGCCATGAAACGTCTCAGTTTACCATACAAATTTTGTGCAGAACAAAAATAAGATCTTTTACTTCTGTCTCCCTTGGGTAAGATGCAGCCTTTAGTTTTAATTACCGTAGGTGTAATTCTCCGCCTACAGAGGCCATCCAGATTAAAGGGAGTTTTAGCAGCTGTCATTCCTGTGACTCAGTGGATCTGCACATGCAGACGCCCAGCCAGGGCCTGGGCTGCTGCCGCTGAGCTGCACTTAAATGTAGCAACAAACAGGGGAAAAAAAAAAGAAAAAAGAAAAAAAAAACAAACGTCTGGCCAAATTTAGAAGGGTATTTTCCTCTCAAAGTGCTCTGCAAGGAGAAGTGGCTAGTGAGAATTTATTAGGACAACAGATGCATTAATTTTATCTTGAATTTCGAGGCAAGAATTGGAAATGAGGATATCCTACTAGGTGATAAAACTGTCTGTCACAAGACCCCCGATTACATGTCACTTGCCGAGAGCCTGGAAAACACGCGATGAAAGAAGTCGGTGGAAGGGGGTGGGAGACTAATGCTTTCTAGAGCTCAGCGGCTTGGACCATCACACTTTGTTGTATTTGTTCAGACAGAGAAAACGTGGGAGGTGGTGCAAGCATGCTGTAACAAGAGAGAGTTTCTCTATTTATCGTTGCAAAGACTAAACACAGCAAATCTCATTACTACTGCAGGGAAGGGAGACTTTCTAAGCCCAGTGCCAAAGGGGTCGGGGCTGCTCCTCTGCCTCCTCTTGCCGCTGGTGCTGCCCAGTGGCTCCCAGTAAACAAGTGGGAGAAACATCCCTTGCCTGGAAAGGAGCAACCCTGCTCCTCTGCAGTGCACCCAGCCTCCTTGCTGGGGGCGAGGGCTCAGCACCTTCTTGGAGACATGCACACACCACGCACAGTAACTATTTGGATGCACACCCCTTCCCGGCTGGAAACTCAAGAAACTGAGCTGTGGAATCAAAGGCTGTGGGGCTGTCAGAGTGGGACAGACCATTTTGCTGCTGCTGGGGCAGGTGATTGTCGGTAAACGTCTGAGGAGCAGCAGAGTGAAGATGCTTGACCCCCGTGTACCTGCGTGCTGCCTCCCCACGGGTGCCCAGCTCCCAAGCGTGGCCAGGGGCTTCGCTCAGCAATCGAAGGGAGCAGCACTCGGCAGCGTAAACAGTAGGATGTGGTGGGAGCAACGCAGCATCAACCGAGGAACAGCTTGGATTCAGGGAGAAGGAAGGGCTGCACATTACACTGTCTACCCGGGCTGATGCTGGCACTTCCGATGCCTGAAAAGCTGCCGCCTCCACATCCTCTGCTGCTGGCACATGAACATCTCCTAGCCTTCCCTCACTGGAATGAGGGACGGTACCCATCCCAAGCCATCCCCTGCATCCCCCCGAGCTGTAACCACAGCCCCGGGGCTGTAGCCATGCAGGGGTTATCCTGGGAGAAGGTCCTCACTGCGGGGCAGTGAGTGGGACACCCTCTCTTTGCTTTCTTCTCCAAAGAGCAAAGTGCCTCCAGCAGAGTTTCTGGCCTCAGCTGGTGAGCTTTCCTACGTCCATTCTTACCATCCCTGTTCCCAACAGATCCTACAAAACTGCCTCAAACTCGGAAAAAAGGGCCCAAGAGTAGCAAACAACAATCACGAGTAGCTCAGACAACACCTGAAAGAGATTTTGGAAATCCTCCCCAGTTTGCAGAGCAGTGCCTTCTGCCGCCCACCCGGTCTCTGAATGAGTGAGGGCAGGACAGGCTGCACATGGTGGGGGAAAATGTTCCTGCGACTTTCCCAGCGAGTCCAGACATGGGCATTTGGGCGCACACCAGTCTGTGAGCTGAGCTAAGAGAAGCCACGCTTGCAAAGAGACGCCCATGTAAACTTTCTGGCATGCATTTTCAGAAGACCTTTGAAAATCATAGAATCAGAGAATTTCCCAGGTTGGAAAGGACCTTTCAGATCATCGAGTCCAATCATCAAACCAACACTGACAAAACCCATCACCAAACCACGTTCCACACATCATGTCTACCCGTCTTTTAAATACCTCCAGGGATGGTGCTTCCACCGCTTCCCTGGACAGCCTGTTCCAATGCCTGATAACCCTTTCAGCTGCTCTTTGTTGGTCCTAAGAAACTGTCGCAACACTTTTCTGGAATAGAGCTCAGATTGCTAAATCCTTGTGGATACTGAGGCCAATTTTGCATGGACACCATTTTTGTCCTATTTTTCTCGGAAATATGTAATGGGATGAGCTGTGGACTGGTTCTGCAATGCTAGGGAGAAATGGGTCATGAGAGGCACCTTGTGCTGTGTAACCTCATGGCATTTCCCCCACCTTGTTCTCTTTCAGAAACACGAAGGCACTCCTTAGATTTCCCTTACCTTGTTTATTACTTAAGATGGTCACTGTTATGGCCAGAAGAATGAAAGGAACACGCTTGCCATGCAAGGTAGCAATGAAGTAACTTCTTTAGGGAAATTGCATGTACAATGTAAGGATTTTTCTTCATGATTTTTTCATCCTCAACAGAATAAACTCCACCAGCCTGAATGATGACTAGAGATACCTTTACACTGTGCTACAATAAGATGGTCCATGCATTTTGGGGGTTCATGTACTGTATATCTGCATAGAGCATGTATATTAATGTGGGGGTTACAGTGTTGAACAAACACAGAATGTCAGAATTACTGAGTAGCTGATTTAGTCCTGGGAGAGCAGGAAATTACAACTCGGGGGGGAAAAAAAGAAGAAAGGAAAATATTGTCTGTACTTACAGTAAATGACAGGAAAGAAGAAAACAAAGTTCCTTCATCGTATCTAGACAGTTTGGCCAAGACTCCTTCCAAAATGGTGACAAACTATGAAGACAGAAAAATACTGCAATTATTTTTAATATTTGAACAAGGGTGTAAAAATCAGCATCAGCTTCAGAGAAGCCAGTTGAGCTCTCAGCACTGTCAACCGGTCCCTGAGCGCAGTGGGACGGGGAGGGGGGAGAAAGGAGCATTGCCTTTTGGGTCCTACGTCTCGCTGGGTGGGAATCACCCCTCCGTGTCATGGGCGATGCTGGGGACAGGAGGGGGAGTGATGCTGGGGACAGGAGGTGGGTGCCCACATGGGGAGAAGCCAGCGCAGCCTCTCTGGACGAGGAAGCTGGTGATTCCTGCTCCCAGTACATGGTGTCAAACACGCAGCTAGCTGGGTATTCTTGCAGAAGAATCGAACTGGCATATGTTGGTGGATTATGTTTAAAGGTCTCCACTGTATAATAGGGATGACTTGTTCTTGGAAAGTTTGAAACTAGCGGAAAACACACCCCACCATCTTTCTCCCTACGTAGCAATTCCCCTCTGTGTTAGCGCAGCGCACCAGACCTACACAACAACCCATGGGAAACGCTGGCAGCTGAGCTGGAGGAGCCGCCTCTGATGAAAAACAATTTCCAAACAATTAAACCTGACATTTTGGAATGCGTTTCCCACTCCTGTCACCTCTAAATTAATTTCTTAGAAGAGCATATGGCGATCTTGCACAAGACGAGTTATTTTGTCCGCACAACCTTACGCGTAGGAGTGGTGACCACCTCGGCGTGCCACCCCAACGTCTAAGCAGCAGCATTTAGCAGTGCCACCCCCTGACTGCAGCTACCCTCAGTGCCGCCGGGTGATGCTGACCACGGGGTGTTACCCCCATCGACATAACACCCATCCCTTAAAACCACTTCTGGCCCAGTACGGCAATCCTGCTAGCAGCATATTACATCTCACGCAGTTCCTAATCATCAAAGAGTCACCATGAAAGGACTGGGAGATGTACGATCTTGCCTGTGAGAAACAAGAAGCCAATTCAGCATCTTAATGTGTCACATTTTAATGGAAACGCACATATTAGAAACGCAATGTTAACAGTGAATCACTTCACCTGAAGCCGAAGGTTACCTTTGCCACCAGGAGTGTTATCATTTCTTTGACGGTTTCCTCAATTAGTTCATCTATTTTTGAATGGTACTGGTGCTAAAGAAAAATAAAAGGAGAGGGGGAGGAAAATGTTAGCATTGATCACAGGCACGAGCTCTAGGGCTGTCAGCCTCTTCCCTTGGTAAACCACAATATGCGGTATTAAACTGAAGAATTCTGCAGCTTATTACCCTGTGCTCCACCCGAGCGGCCAGCGACTACTTACACTTGTAGGAGAGACCTTTGAATCCAGGAGAATCTCACACCCTGGGTTCAGCAGACACGCCGTTCAAACTAAGCACGGGGTTAAATGCTTTGCTCAGGGACTATAACATAGATGTAAAACAGCCTTTCTGTCCCAGGCAGGAGCCCGCCGGCAGCGCAGCCCCCAGCCCCGGCTGTGAGCAGATCCGGCCGCGCGAGCCCGGACCGGGCTGACCAGCGCCAGCGGCATCAGCCTTTCCGAGTCTTCAACCCAATTTCTGCACACGCCAAACCTCGCTTAGCTTGGGAGCTCTGATGCAATCAGCTGCAATATGGCTAGGATAGGTACTAAAATACAGTCTTCTACTAATTTAGAAAAGACCTGTTTCCAATACAAGATTTAATTAGTGAAAACATACAGTATATTCTTATTTTCAATGGACTGAGAAAATACTGATTATGACTGCTTTCCAACACAAAACATTTGATTTTTCAGTCAAACATTTCAAGCACTGGTGCTAGTCACTATATTCATTACCACTTGGCATTAATATTGTTTTAAAATGTTAACATCAAATCACATTGAAAGAGACAAATCTGCTTTAAATACTAATCAGACTTTGGGAAGGAAGACTGCGAGGGCTTTACAAATGGTAGATGTTGGTCTCGGTGTCTGATCGGTAGTCTCTGAACTGCTCTACAGTTTGGGGATTTTTTTTCTGACAGTAACATTAATACAGGAATTTGGAAAAAAGAAAATAAAAGTAGGACACACTTACCCACTCTTTAGCAAACTTTTCGGATGATTGGGGACAGAAATAAAGAGGAAAGTGCAAAAGACAGGAAAAAGAACATATGAAGATAAACAATAAATAAACGAAAATCTTTCAAAAAAAAAGAGGGACATATGAGAACAGCAGCGTCATGCACAGAAACAATAAGCAACGGAAAATGAAACGTGATCAAAACCTCCTTTCCCTGAAATATCAGAGTTCACTGCCTGTAGCATTTGCAGGTGGAAAAACCAGGGGAAGGGACGGGATTGTTCCTAACCTCTGACAGTCTCTTACGGTTTTATTTAGCTCTGGAGAGGACGGTGACTGGCTGCCGACTGGCAGGGCTCAGCACGGGGGCAGCTGTGCACCCACCGTCAGGAGGTACCCGAGGGTGAACCCTGCACCCCAGGGCAGGGCAGGGGTGGACAGTGCAGCCCTCTGTGGCCAAAGACCTGGCTGGGGCCATCACAGCCTGACCCATGCGGGAGGACAGGCTGGCACCGCCACGCCACAGGCAGGGAAAAACATACACCAACAAGTAAGGGATATTTGTATTTGC
>JAOXNO010000003.1:7638366-7657858 GCA_028565335.1 Limnodromus scolopaceus
CGGGAGGACAGGCTGGCACCGCCACGCCACAGGCAGGGAAAAACATACACCAACAAGTAAGGGATATTTGTATTTGCAGTTCCTATTTCCATGAACTGATTTGCAGGTCAAGATATAGATATACGAGTCCCTTATAGGGACCATAGCTATGATTAATCTCTTTAATGCAGAGTTAGCCCTTATCAGCTCCCAGGATTGACCTGGCTGTTCCCAGCACAGCTGGAGATGTAGCTGCGGGGTGACAGGGACCTGTAACAGCTGGGCACGGGCAGGAGCTGCTGATGTCCTTGGCACACATAGCCAGGATCTCCTAAGGGAGATGAAGAAGGGACTGTGCATCTATCGGGGGTGTCTTCCCCATGACATTTTCCTGCTGTCCCTGCATTTTCTGTGGCTGTGGAAGGCTTCACAACAAAGGATTTAGCAAACTGCCTGCATCGGGTGAATCGTGAGTTTTAACTCAAAAAGGACTAGCTATGCGCAAAACAATACCCTGTAAAATGCACTGACCAACACATTTCCAGCTAAAAGCTTGTTTAAAAAGCAAACAGAGCCCTGATGGAATAAAAGTGCAGGTCTGGGAGCAGGAGAGGACCCTGTGCACACACCAAGGAGGTGTTGGTGGGACTCTGACCGCTTGTTCCCATCGCTGCCACTGTCCCCGAGGCAGACTCAGACCCTGTGCCAGCGCTGGTGGCTGAGCAGAACAGGGTCTGCAGAGGCTGTGGGTCCTGCCCCGGGCAGCCCCAGTGACGTGCACCCACCACCGCCCGCCCTGCAGCCCCAGCTCCACCTTGGGACCATGAGCATCATCTAGGATGGGGCTGGAGAAGACAGCAGTTTGGAAAAACGACTGGCTGGTGCTGCGTTTGCAGGCGCCTGGCTTGTAAACCAGCGCTTCCAACAGCTCCTTCTGCATTTCTTATGAAAATGCCCGAGGTTAAAGATCGCATAACTGGTTTGCTTTACCCAGCGTAGCCCCTGCTTTCGATCGAGTTCATCGCAGCTTTCTATTAGCTCGATTATTACGATCCATAATCAGTGCACTACAATGATTCAACTTGACTTTATGTGATGAGTATCTTGCCTTGTCATGTAACAGATTGTGTGTACGTTGTATTTCTCTAAGGACCATCTGACCTTAGATATTAAATAGAAACATACTAGACCAACTGAGAAACATTTAATACATACATTTATCCCCTTAGATGTATTAAAAATTCAGAGGAAAAATAAATATTTAAGATGGTAAAGTATGTTTACCAAATGTTTTAACAGCTGCCTTTAGAGACAAGGAAATGGAAATGAAATGATGGGTGTTTGTTTCACAGGGTAATGCTCGCAAAATGCATTCAAGTATCTGTCGAAGTGAGTGTCACTGAAGGTAGTCCTAAAGGGAAGGTCATTGGGGTGGGAGGGAAACCGCAGGAGCGAGGTCAAATAAAATGTTGAGGGGTTCTCTGCTCACATACAGCTTGGACCAGAAAAATCAGCAAAATCAGCTTGGTCAGAAAAATCAGCAGTTTATATCCGACCAAAATGTCTTCTCCAGCTAGCTCTGGGCAACTGCCCCTGCCTGAGCACCGCGGTGGACAATTTGAGCCCTTTTTGCTGCTTTTGAACTGTCTGCAAAAGGACCGTATATTTTAGGAGCCAGGTGGCGGCTGTGGCACTGAGGGAAGGTCCCGCCAGAGAGGATTGTCTGTCCCTCCCTGTCTGTCCGTCCGTCCCTCCCCAGCGGGGCTGCAGGTGGGCATGCACCGGGGATGGGGGGACAGAGGGACTCAACGGTGCACAGACCCAGCTCCCTGAACTACAGAGGAAAACACAGGCTCAAAATCCAGTTTCTCATCCCCCTGCTGTCTATCTGAGTGTCTCATCGTTTCCACTGGGGATGGGAAGAGGCAGGGTGGAATTTTGCCCTTCACTTGTGGGCTGTAATGCCAGATCTATATCTTAACTTTCACCCCCCCAGCATGACCATCTCAGCGCACAGGTTCACACAGCTTCAAGAAGAGGAGATGGAAGTAGCCGAAATACAGAGCGGCGTGAGCGAATGGAGGGGGAGGTAGGAATGCTCATTAAAAGGAAGAAAAGAAGAAGGGAGTGTGTATAAAATACTGCAGCCCTAAATGGTAACTTATGCACCGATAATTTACATCTGCTTTACAGGTCTATTAGTTCAGCTATCTGTTGAAAAACTCATGCCCCAGCAACCGCTGCTGCCTTCGGGCTGCCATACCAAACACCTTCTTGAAGCGGCACAGGCAGATTTGCGGAGCTAATACAGGGGAAACACAACCCTGCTGCCAGTTTGACTCAGGCCAAACGTGCAACGTTGAGCAACTGATGCTCAAAATTTGGAGGAAACTGTGGCAAGCACAGAGCACCACAAGTTAGCACAGAAAAATGGAGCCAGCGCCTGGTCACACCATATCCAGATGTTACCAGTCTTGTGACCATCTGAATACTTAACCTGACAATTTTAGGAACGGAATGAGCTTGCTCTGTCATGATATTGGAGTCTGCTTAACCCCCAAAACATCCTGGTCCCCAGGGACTGTGCTACTGTAACGCACAAGGATTTGATCCTGGTTTGCAGCAGGGAGCATCGCAACCATGAACCTTCCTGGCTGATGGGGCACTGCCAGGGCAGATACTGCAGTAGCTGAGGGCTGAGGGATTTGAGAGATAAATAGGTATGAATATGGAAGAGAAAACAGTGGAGAAGTTCGTGTCCAGGCTTGGGCAACAAAAACCCATTCAAGATCTGCCTCAGCTGAGCTGGAGGATGAAGGGAGAACCTGATGATGGGCGGCCAGAAATCTCTCTTGCAAGGTGAGTGTCACAAATAAAATGTCGTAACTGAAACACGTATAAGAAAAATAAAAAGAACAGCTGGGTCTGATCCAAACACCACTGACACCGGGGAAAGGATCCCTGCTGCATCCCGTGGCCTTTGGAGCAATTCCTCCAGAGGAACAGTGTGAGGTAAACAACTAAAAAAAACCAAAACAACTTGCAATGGTTCACTGCAAAATCTGACCACGGAAAGTTGTAGTGAAGGAGCTTATCTAGGAAATGCTGACAAGCAGCAGGATAGGAGAGCCAAACAGCATTTGTGAATTTATTCTAGACTGGTATATGAATATTTAATTTGGCTTGAAGCCACTGTAGCAAAATGATCGTTATGATGCATTTAATCTAGTCCAATTTACCATGTCTTTCTAATTCACAGATCAATTCACAGAAACTTCAAACTACAACTATGCATTCAGAAGGAAAAAAATATCAGCAATTAATTAAAACAAGTTTATTGTTTGGAAACTTGAGTCATTAAGAACTTGGAAATCCAGGACCATCAAGCGTGCTGATTATAGCCAGTACTCAAGGAAGTCACAGCAGCTGGAATTTCAGTCTACTTTTGGAAGTTATCTATTTTCGTGTTTTGGTTTGGTTTTTTTTTTCTTACAAGCACCACAGCAACAACACTTCTGTTTTCCTTATGTTTTTCTGCAGAAAATAGTCATACACAGAAAGTGTGCTGCCAACACCTGGCTCCAAGGTGCAGTTAATGACTCAATATATGTGGTCATCATCCACCAACCAAGCTTAAGAGATGCCTTATGCACACCACAGTCCCTGCAAAAAGTCAACCCTAAGTGTCAGGGATTCTGAATGTTTATATTCATTACATTTATTTGAGAGTAACCCCCTGCATATTCATCTGCACACTCTATACGGAAGGGTAAATCCACAACTGATAATGGCTCTGAAACTAGCACAACAGGAGATAGGAAATTTCATTATATCGCCTTAAAAAGCTGTGAAAGGAAGAACCTGCATTTTTACCTCTTGGCCCATTTCCATACTGCAAAGCTTTGTTGACTGAGCTTTGGCATCCACCATGACATTAAACATGGTGCATATTGATTGAGGGACTCGGAAATCTGTTGACCGGCTGGTTTTCTGCAGCTTTACTTCAAACGCAATCCTGGTTCTGTTAAGGAAAGTAGAAAAAGACATTTCAGTTGCTTTTTAAACATACTGAAGCTAGTAATAACGTGAAACAATACTGAGAAGAGTTCAACAAACCAGAAAGACGAATGCTGCTGGGAGCATTATGGTGCAATTGTTACAAATGTGCTTTTACTAAAAATGATTTTCCAGTTTAAAGAGAAATCCACTTTCCAGAATACACACTATTTATAAAGTGTGCAACGGTTTCAGGGAAACTATGACTGTCTCATGCTTGATAAACAGTGTGATGATGTTACAAACAGCAGTGTCGATGTACACCTATAATTTGTTTGCATTAGCTGATTTAGAACCACAGACAAATTGCAAGCCTGACGGATTAAAGGAAGCTCTTATTGCTCCATGGTATCAGCTATAAGTAACAGAAGCACATTCATCGCTTGACTGAAAGGACATTGCCAGATCATTGCATTTTCAGGTCTATGTTATTTTCTTTGCTTGCTGAAAGTTGCTAATCGTCTCATAAGTTGGTGGTTTCTCTGAAGCACATGTACTCACCACAATAAATCTGCAGAACGTGCACGGATGCACTTGGGCAGGTATGAACACACACACACATCGCACGAGCCTGCGCCTCTCTGCTCTCCTGAGCTTTCACTGAGCTCAGATTTGACATCCCTGGCATTTACAAACCATGTTACACCAAGAGCTTCGTTGGGCCAAAGACCACAGGATTTGATCCCATGTCGTATTTTAAAATCCCAAGGCATCTGTGACTCTAACATGGGGAATACTCTGCAGTATGGTCCGCATCGCACCTTGCCTTTCTCTGGAGCCCCTCTGCAGATTCCTGAGGTACTTCACTAATCTAACCTCACACAGAACAATTATCACATCAGACAGAATCTGCCAACAAATTAACATAGGAGCTTCAGTTTAGAAATAACAAATAATATCAGCTGCAGCTCAGGAATAACTCTGATCTTGAAAGATCCTCCAAGGGTTATGCAAATGAAAACTCATTTACAAACGTGAAACTCCCGATCTTGGGATGAGAGCTGGGCTGGTACATAGGTCCCGCTGCCCGGATTTATTAGCGAAACAGGCCTCCCTTGCAAGGGCTGCTTTCCTGACAGCACCGAAATACAACCAAGTGCGGAAGGCGGGGTGGCTCCTCCATGGTATTCAACGGTTCAGAGACAGACGCGAAGAAAAATGTTGTGTCAAACTGAAATTGCTAAAGAAACCTTAGCCAGGCCCTGTTTGCAGGTGATATAAATAGGGAAGGCAGCATATTGGTTTACATCAGCAGTGGCATTTGAACTGATTTAATTACCAGTGCCAGATTTAGCCTGGACTCGGGGACTAGAATCTTGATAATTACTGAAAGGACCCAAAGTGGCTGGGATTTTCCATCTCCTCGCAGAGATGAGCATGTTCCTACTTACTTATGCTCAGAACCATTATATATAGTCATATCATTATAAGCTGGGCCAGGTTTTTAGAGAGGGGCAACATATTTGTAGAAAGGTTGAAGCAGTTGGGAAGAAAAACCAAACCCTGGCTTTCAGGCACACAAGCCCTTCTTCAGATGTACCTGGAAACTTGCTTATTTTTCCCAGTTAGCCTGGTCTGATTTCTATAGATCATGGCAGCTATAACTGCACTGCAGGTGTAGCAAAGGTGCCTTGGTTCCAATTTGAAAAAAATAAAAAAGAGAAAATAAGCGTTTTGCTGGTGGTGCCGGCAGAGCTCCAGCGCTGGCTTTGCTCCTACAGGACGGTCTGACAACTGGAGGACAACTGAAGCTCAGCGTTCGTGCCAGCCAAAGGACCAAAGGCGAGCTGCCACAATAAAGGGGGACTTGCTCAATGCCAAAGACATCACGACCATCTCATTGCAATTAAAATGCACTGGGGCTCATTCCAGAATGGTAAGAGAGCAAGCCTTGAGCTGAGGGCGACTCTCCTGCCTACATCTTGGGGACTGAACATGCCTTCTCCTGCGGTGACATTGCGTATCCAGGCTGTGAGGAATGTATGAACAATAAATGCCACGCTCGCGCTTGCGGAGCGGCCAGGCAATTGTGGTACAGAACAGCCACATCACACATTGCGGCTAAGATTAGCATCTACCAGCTGTATTTGGCACCCATTTTTCCTTTGGTTCATCTCTTTTTCTATTAGTTTCTGCACAATGGAATGCAAAGCTCATTTCTTCCTCCTGCCTCATCACCTCTGATGCCAAATGGACATAAATGATTTTGGAAAGGTTGGAAATTTAACCTCAACATTTAGCTTTCAAAATGACAGCTGCCTGTGCATTTAGAAGTTTTTAAAAAAAAACTTCTGCAGGTGAATGTCCTATAATGTGGCTGATGATACAACAGCTTTTCTCAATCGGCAGCAGGTGTGAAATCTGTGTGCCAAGCTACACACTATCCCCTTTCCAGGATCACTTTTTGGCTTGTTTTTCCATGGATCTGTGTTTTTTAGGTGGCTGCTGAGATCTTACTTAGGGCTATGCCTTCAGCACTCAACCTTGTTGACAGCAAAGTGCATTTACAAAGGCTCGACCTCATGTGTGCCATCAAAAATAAGTAACTACTTATAAAGCTTGAAAAATGGGTGATTTATGGCCTTACTGTGAACGTGCACTCTCCAGTGTCTCAACAGAGAAGTGCTTGCTTGGGAGAGTTCACAATTCACAGCAGTAGGGTGGCTTTCCAACACAGCTGTGCTGGGCTGAGGCGTAACTAATAAATGGTGGTTGAAGTGAAGCGTCATTGATAATAAGACAGAAAAGGCCATTGCATCCTGTGAGCTCCTAAGAGAAATATGACTAGTTCAGTCACGGGCACGTACCTTTTCACGCAGGACTCGATCATGTCACTCGCCATGAGCTTCAAGCGTTGCTCCAAGTGTTTTCCAAACTCCTCCTCAGGCCAGTGCAAATCCCGAATGAAGGTCTGTAGGGCATCAAGTTTCCAGAACAGATCTTCCGAGGTGCCTGATCCATTGCTGGCAGGGCAAAATGAGAACAAAAGTCATAAGTGGCATCAGGCTCCTGGTAACCTGATGTGGAGACCATTCCTGCAACAAGTGTAGGGCAGACAGTAGTTTCATACACAGGACAACGCTGGCAATCTCCACCATCAGGATTTTGAGTTTTACCATACAGTTGCCTAATCTACCTTGCTGTCATCACCCACAAAACTTTCCAGACCAGATGAGTAAGACAACATTATGAGTTACACATATTAACGGGAAGAATGTGTGTATGGTAAAAATCAGCCTTAGTTAATAACCACATTAACGTATGTGATTATTAAGAATTAAGGCCAGAAATTGGGGTAGAAAATCCTCGATTAATAATAACTGCCATACTAGACTGTATGCAGTTATTAAGTTTTTGGGTTTCATGCAATTCTCCCCCCTCCGAATTATACCTTGAGTTTGCCTTGTCCCCCCCAGTGAGGGCCCCGTTTCCAGGTAAGGGACAGTGCTAACAAGTGGTGAGCGAGGACACGCTTTATCTCTTGAACAGCTGAAAAAAAATCGGGGTAAGTCAATTGAGCTAAGGGCACCAGACATCTCATATCCAGGAGTTTTAGCAGGACTGACCGCTGCGCCTTTTCACAGATCTGCCTCTTGCAAAGGCATCTATAGGACAACAAATTTCCATTTTTTAAAAATTTATTTTGCAACATCTTTGGTCTGTCAGAAAGCTCTGAATTTCTCTCCCATGCGTATATTCTCGTACCCACACCCCTGCCCAGATGGAAGTCTTTGGTCCTGCAGTGTGTAGCTACACCGGCTCTTTTCACAGTATAATTATATCTCAAACCTCCACTTACAGAATAAAAATACAGAACTGGATTGCGGTCTGTTTGTGCAGAGAAATTTATGCATCCATAACCCGTTTCTCTCCCTCTCTCCTTCTCCCTCACTTTTTTTTTTTTTTTTTCAGAACAATTACCAAGGGAGCTTCAAGAGTTTCAAACCCCCTCCTCGCATACCACTAATGCTAACACGGTAATTTATAAGATATATTTAACACACCATGCATTACCACTTGTGCTGACATCATCTATAGAAACAGATGAGGGAGGGTGTTTCTATTGTGACAGATGCCAGCTGCATTGAGTTAATGCTAGAGGAGATCGGAGCTAATGCAAACACGGCTACTGCGAGGTGAGAACCATAGTCCCAACATGCCAGAGGGGTCCTGTGGGGTCCTGTGCTAACAGAGTTAACGAGATAAAGGATGAACCGCCTCGGTTGTAGGAGAAACGTATCTGACACTAAGCAACAGGTAACACGTCCTCGATGGAGGGGAAGGGTGAGTAAAAGGAAACCAGGGAGATGAAAAGATAAAGAATCAGGCATTTCCGTTAACCAGGGGACCAGTTTGTACAACAGTCTCAAGCGTTCATCTACCTCCAGTTTTTAGTTTCGCCCGGTTCACATCTGTGCTTGGGTATAAATAAGCTTTAACAGTCAAAGTCCAGTTTTGGAACTGCATGAATTTATGTTTTAAATAATTAAATAGGTACAAATACGATAATTGGTATTTACTACAGCAACACTATGACACCCAGTTGGTTGCAAAATTTTTAAAGTATTATTCTTGGTCTTTTTCTCACTTTTGATTAGGGCTCCGTGCAAGTAAACAATGCATTCTATTAACTTCCAAAGTGCACTGTTAATATTTTGCTTGTGAGCACCCCAATTACTCTAATCACACAGGCAGCTTGCAATACACCATTGATGCTCAGGCATTTTCAGAGGCATTATCCAATTTTCTGCCATGACATGATTCTTATCTTTTCAAGGGCAATACCACAAAGCATGCACAGAGAAAGATTAAAACTTTCAAGTACTCTTTACAAACAACTGCCTAAGCTAGCCTTTAATATAGCTATCTTAGCATGAATATGAGTTGTATAGCTTTGAAACATAAACGACCGTGCTAACATTGGAAAGGTTTTAAAAATCCATTAAAAAAAATAAATCAAAGATCAGTATTTGTTTTACTTCTGGTTCATTACCACTGCTCTGCAATACAGCCTGCACGAGGCAAACGGCAGAGGCATTTTGGTGGACTCCAGGTGTAGATGTAATCGAGGGTGTTTCAGTAAGCACGACAAGGGTAGTTCTGGGGGGTTTCTTCAG
This sequence comes from Limnodromus scolopaceus, assembly GCA_028565335.1. NCBI lineage: Eukaryota > Metazoa > Chordata > Aves > Charadriiformes > Scolopacidae > Limnodromus > Limnodromus scolopaceus. The sequence goes on from JAOXNO010000003.1 coordinate 7,647,519, forward strand.
TTTTAAGTGAGAAGGTAGGAAAAAAGCAACAGATCTGTGCAGGGCTGGCTGAGATCACCCCATGCCAACCCTGAATAACCCTCTAGGAATTCGGACGGAGAACTGCCAAGATCTTAGTACCTGTGCTAGAGCATCTCGGGAAATGAGCTACCTCAAATGCCAAGATTTGGATTGAGCCCACTGTGCACCACCATCCACACTGCTTGGTGGCTGGGACTTTTAAGAGAAATCTGCTGTAAAAACAGAAGTTGCCTAATCTGTGCTCAAGATTTGCAGTATGTCCCCCATGAGCTCCACCTGTACACCCTGGGATGCTCAGACAGGGACCTGGGAGCACAAGGCTCCTACAGATCGACTGCTTTGACACCGTGCCCGATTTTCTAGGCCACAATCTGATGCTCACATTGAAAATATCTTTCTTTAGTTGGTCACGGCATTATTCAGGCTGTAATGATGGCTACGGAGCTTCAATTGCTCTCTGGCAGCTCCCCCACCATGAATAAAAACTGTTGCAGGGTGTTCCTCTTTGCTAAACTGTTTCATCAAAATTAAGAGAAAAAATTATTATCTGGGAAATGTGGAGCCTGCATTACATAAAATTCACTTTTAGATCTACATCTGGTCCACAGAAATTGGTTGACTGGCATTGAAATTGGTTCATCTTCTCTTTTGGACAAAACTCTTTGCTGAGACACATAATGTCGCATTATAAGCTCTGCGGTTCGTATGTTGTTCAGACCGTGTCCCATTGTCGACAGCTATTTTGTAAAGCAAGATACTTGCTCAAACTCTCAGTGGGAGTAAGACAAATTTTCAAGATTTATACAAAAAACCCTCAAAATACACATGCCAGAAATTCACTAGTGTCTCATTTAGAAAACGTCTAATTAACTGTATCACTCTTTAAAGTTTTATATAATGCACAGAAACAAACAATACATATCCATGCCAAGATTACTTTAAATTTAAATGAGATCTAATTTGAACTGAATACACACTCAGAATCATAAATAGCAGCCATCCATGACGGTGCAGAAAAGCTAGGCATTTGTGGGATGCCTAGTGGGATGTTAACTGGTAGATTTGGTACTTTAGGGAGATTCACATTTGGTAGATTCACATTGGGCAGATTACTTGTTAAACTCCTGTGGAAGAAACAGACAGAAAGAAAAAATACCATAACAGTGACAATGCAGATGTAGCAGAAGCACGTGACACTCATAAACAAATCCGCAAAGTTCACAGCAGGACGACAGTTAAAAAACCAAAGCAAAACATTTCAGGAAGAAGCGTGAGTATGGAAGCTTAAGTGTACTGGGTTTGCAGTTTGCGGTAAAAAGCAAGTTACTAAAAAAAAAAACCAAAAAAACCCAACAAAAAAACCCAGAATGAAAAGAAGAAGAATCACAAAGAAAGTAGCAAATTAACAGGGAACTCAAACGCCTACAGAAAATAACTGCACCTTCAAGTCCTGATACCATTTGAGAGTGCAGAGAGCAGCATTCCCTTGGAAAATCTCTCTGGTAAGGAAGTGTCAGTTCTTACACACTCAGGTTGGCAAAAAGAGCTAAACTAAGGGATTTACTAGGGAATTGGGATCCAAAATAATAAACAGAGACCTTGAAATTCCAGCTGTGCATAAGTCTGTAAGAGTTCTTCTTGCCACCAAATTCAACAGAGTCGAGATTTCACTCCCAAACCTCCCTGTTTATCTTATGCTCTGCAAATAACAAGGATGGGCTGATCTGGAGTAACGGAACGGTGAACCACAAGGTTCTTCCTCGGTGAAGACTCATGCCCTGAGCCTGCCCTTGTGTCCCTGGGTGTGGAGAACCTGGGTCCCACAGATCGCCCAGCTCTGCATGTGCACTGTGAATAAACTGCATTTGGTAACTCCGGGACTGGTGTGTGAATGTCTCTTGGCTGGAAATGGGCCATGGGGTGACCAAGACATCCAAAGGTTAATTTATGAAGAGTGTGCATTTGGGCACCATGATTTCAAGAAACATTTTCAGACGCGCAACTGTTTTGCAAAAAGAGATCTTCTAAGAGTGGGCCAGGGTATTAATTTAATGCGACGTGCTCTCCTGAAACAATGTGGGGTGTAATGGCACCACACGCCCAAAGTTTGCAAAACTCCCTCCCTATTTCAGAGTGCTAGGTCTCTAGTTGTTACACTTGTTCTAATTGCATTTTAATAAGTTTCTCATCAGAGTTATATTTTACATGGAAAATAAAAATGTCATGAGGTCTGTGAATCAGAAGCCAGTTTCAGAAGTATATCTGGTTTCTGGGTTAATCTAGTAATGGCACACTGGCACACAATCCATAGATGGTTTCACAGTCCCACTTGAGGAACAAAACCAGGTGCTTTGACACTGTTTTCACCGGATCTTTATTTGGGCTGAGTGAAAATGGAATCAGGACTTCAGGATTTCAGCTTCACCCTGTGCTGCTGAAACTACCAAAAGCTTTTCAATTGATGTGCATGGGCACAGCTTCAGCCTTCAAACTTCCCTGCCTCAGTGACAGCTCTGGGACGTGCCACCATAGGAGGTGTCTCCCATGGCCCTGGATGAAATCAGTTACTGTACAGACACCCATCATCTGGACTCTTGGAAAACTATCGAATTATACACTATGTCTTTCAAGGAATATTAAAATCTTAGCCACTTCCTTGAGTCGTATTTTGAACTCCATCTCTTACTGCAAGTTCTGTACATCAAAAACCAAAGTAAGGGAATTGAGCTGGCTGTACTGAAGAAATGTTTCCTAATCCAACAGAACTGAATCGCCTGTCTGCAAGAGCTTGGCTTGTCATTGGTGGCGAGTCCCAGGGAATAGACATTATTGCCATTCTCCCTTTGTGAATAAAATCCCTTGTCGGGGAGGAAAACCACAATCCAAGGTGGTTTTCTAGTGAAATAAAAAAGGCATGTTCTTGTTTTCTTTTGTTTCTATGATTCTTAGTAAATTTGATGTCACGCTGCCTGCTTGTTCTCTCCGTTAGGCAGTAAGCAGATAAGAGAATTTACTAACGTAACAAAGCTGTCCATTGTTTCCATTCATACTGTATCTGCTATTAAGATGATATGATTGTTGAATGAGACACAGACTCCATAGTGATTGAGAGAGTGTTAAATCTTCAGAAATGGCAGTGCATGTGGTTAGATACTGGTATGGAATAAATAAAGAAATAGCAAGAGGTGGACAACATATAAATGTATAAGGAAAAGCAACTTAAATAACTTAGCCAGATGGTAAATACATAAATCAGAGGACCTTTGGTTTTAATATTAAAATTCAAGAAGTGACAGTGTTATATTAATAAAAACACTGTATTAATAAAATATGACTTCTAGAGTAAACAGTATACTATATTCACACGGAAACATATTTCTTTTATACAACACATTATTTTGCTGATGCAAGGATATGTTGCAAGAATAAGTTAGTACTCTTAAAACAAAACAAAACAGCAAAATAATGGAGTATATTATGTTAACATACAGTAACTAATTTTAAAAATATTCTCCTGAATTGACATGCACAGTTTTGCAGGTTCAACCAACCTAATTATCTGCCTAACAGTTGCAATGAGACCTGTAAAAAATGATTAATATTCCCAACAAATGTTCCAGCCTGCAGTTGCTCAGACCATAAAACTACAGGTCCAAGATGAGAAACTGTTTCTAGAAGCCAGCCATGCCTATTTAATATAGATGGCTAAATATAACCTCAGCCATCAGGCAGGGAATGTGGGCATTTGCATCAACAAGATGAGGGCTGTCTGATTTAAGACGACTCAGCTTCAGGACTGGATCCTGATATGTTTGATAAAAGACGCGTTCTCCGGAGCCGTATTGCTTGTTTTCTTGGCTTCTTCTGATTCACCCCCGTTTGTGTCTGTAAATGGCTTTCACCTGTACTGTCTGCCGGCAAATTCTCAGTGCAAACAGACTGGCAACATACCCCTGGACAACATCCCAGCGCTCACACCCTACCGTAGCACCCATCACAGAAAACAAGTCCCATCGCACAGGGGCTGCTCCTGTAGAGCTGCCCTAGCGCTGAACGGAGGGCAGAAAAAAATCACGGTATTTTTACTGAGTTGTCTCCTGGTTTCCGAACAGAGAGAAACGAGAGCCTTGTCCCTACTTAAATGCTCAGCTCCTATGGGATGCCTGAAATGGTTTAGTGATGGAAGATGCAAACGCCTGTCTCTTCCATCACTATAAATGCTTACAGCCGTACTGCCTAGGCTGAGCAAATGCTCAAGAGCAAATCTTTTCGCAAAAGCCTTGATGTGAAGCAAAGAGCTTGATAGTGAAGTAGGCAGTCAAATCTGTGCTCTTCCTCTGACTGACACCCAGAATAGTAACAAAAATACTCATTTTCACTACAACGGTGCTTCTTTTAAGGGGAAACATTTTTCACTAGCATTTTGTAGGAGTACAATCTCATCAAATGATTAGTATAATCATACTGTTTAAATTCTCACATTTATATTAATGATACATTTATAAATAGTCTGCAAAGGGTTAGTGAGCAATTAATAGATGCTAAAGCCAGGACTACAGTGCGGTGGAGACAGCCATAGGTCAATGAATAACGTCCTAGTCAAGCGGTTGAAATTGGCTGCCATTGCACCGGCTTTAGCATTTGCTCAAAAAGAATCTTTCAACACAGACACACACACAGAGACGCACACACACACGTACGTGTCTGCTGGCTGTAAGATAAATCAGCATTCTCCGAGAAGCTAGCAGGGAAAAAAAAAAAAACCAAAAAAAACCCCAAACCATTGCAAACCCTACTTTTCCAAGACCTCTCAACTCACCAGAGAACAGACCTACTCTGTATCCTCCGTATTTGGATGACTGTGCGAAGGACAAGCGTTCCACATTTCTCTGCGTGGATTCATACAAGCACACCAGCTGCTCTAGCTATAGGGCACGGACCCCCTGCAAATTCAGCAGCTCTGCAGAGGCAGATTACATAGCCCTCATGAGCACATTATATCCATGCAGTTCCCCCCCGTGTTTTCGATACTTAGCAGTATCTCTTTCACTGTTTGCGATTTCTATACCTAACTCCTTGTAGCATAAGGTGCAGAGTATTCGGCAATGAAAATAGAAGAAATACATGCTTGCAAACTGCCATCTGGTCAGGTTATGGAGGGCTACGTATTTCAGCCTTCATTGCAAGCACAAGCATAGAGAAACCCTTTCAAAAGACTCTACGTTGTGGAATAATTTCTTGGTTAACAGGAGATAATGAGATTTCCTTCTCACAATTAACAGTAGAGATCCAAAGCAGGACAACAGTAAGCTCGGTGGAACAGAGAGCCACGATGATCTATCTTTTCGGGCCAACCTGAAGGGCTTTCTTCAAAGCAGAGGAAAGCTGTGGAAAAACATAGTGCGCAGTGCTTGCAGTTCCCAAAAAGCTCTGCTGGAGAAGCAGGAATGTAGGCCATGACTTGGATGAGAACTGGCTGGTCCAAACTGTTTGAGAATGAACAGCCGAAAGTTCGACTGTGCTGCAGTATGGACATGTGGGGGGAGAAGGAGGTAGATACATGAAGGCAAATCAAACAAAATAAGTCTCTGACCTGAGTTTTTCTGCAAGTTCACTGTCGATCAGACAAAGAGGAGCAGGTGGTCTGCCCAGGAGGCAAAAGATGAAGATGCCTTAACATTTAGTTCTGAACAGCACATCCAACCTGTCATAAGATCCTAGGAATGACACCCCTCTTCTCCCTTACACAGTATGTGCCACCCTCTGTGCGTTCGCTGGTGTCTTCCTTCGCTGGGTCACACTGCGTTAAGCCAGCATTTGCAACTCGCACTTTTGTGTGCGAGACACAAGAACAAAATACCAACTAGTGAAAAAAAAACACAAAACCCACCCCGGAGCGCATCTTTTCACCAGATGGACACAAGCTTCTTGTGAAAAGCACCCACTTTCCTGCTGGAAGAATTCTTTTAAATACCCAAGTCTGTAAGACAGACAGTCCGTCCTGGGCTTTCGCTTGAAACCCCAACGCTCAAAGCACTCTGTAACTGGAACTCCAGAAGGGAATAACCATTACAAGAGAACTAAGAAAAGATCTTTTATAACTATCAAAGATAACCTGAAAATGATAGATACTGGCATATCCAGGGATAAAGCATTTTGACAGGCAAGTATCACAGCCAAGTACTTACGGACATCTATGGTTAAGCCACAAAAGTCATTAAAAGCCAAAATGATGTCACCTTCTGACAAAAGAAAAAAGCAGAACAAATTGCTTATTGACTGCTTGACTGAGGTGGACAGGAACACGGAGTTAACTGCCGCTCTTTCATAACAGACAAGGAAATACAAACATATTCATTACTAAAGCAGAGCTCTGAAACTGAAGTTAATGCTAACTTCGAAGTGCAATTCTGCTTGAAGGAGTGGCTGTAAAAATGGCATTCTCCTACTCGAAAGATCTATTTCTTGTATGTTTTCTGGGTCACATCTGCTTATTTGAAACAAGATTTTTTAGGATTTTTAATCCTGTTAGCCTGCAGACCAAAGACGGCAAATGGAAAGTGAGAGAGAATCCTGAATGCCAGCCACTTAACCCCACTCAAAACAGAGGGGATGATCAGGTGTCAAGAAAAGGCCTGAGATTTGGCAGGCAAAATCCTTACGGTTTCTGAGGATGCACAAGAAAGAAAGGAAAAAACCTGGGTGCTCAGACTCCAGGTTGCATATGGGAGGCTGGCTGCTGAACAAAATCTCTTCTCCTTGTAAACGGAACATATTTGGTGTGAAAAGCCCTGAAAGACCACACGTTCTTTTATACAGCAACCTCTGAGAGTGCAGTGCCACTTAACTTCGCCTAGAGAATCACAGGAAAAGCAGGGAAAATAGTCTTTCCAGAGGTCACCTGGTCCAAATCCCCTGTCTGAGCCACCATCAGACTCACGCTGTCTGCAAAGGGTCGATCTTTCTTTTCTAATACCTTTATTAGAAGGAAAAGTCAGTTCTTTTCCTTTGTAGGATCTGACTTGGCTCTTTAGAGCAAGCATGACAGGGTTCAGCAATGCTTCAAAACCTGTGAAATAACAACAGTAATCCAAAGCACATGCCACATTTTTATCATTCACCAGCTCCTGAGTTCAAGTTGGGTTTCTCTCAGGTTACTCATTTCTTGCTGGTAAGCTCCTAGTTCTCTAAATTTAATAATTGATTCTGCCTGAATCACCTTGCTCGTGTTTTTCTAGGGTTTCTGCAGGTCTAATCCTACAAGCCAGGGAGCTGGAACCTGGCAGAGCTGCTCTGGGACACAGGGACACTCTGAGCCACCAGCCGTGGGGCTGACGTGAGAAGCACAACGTGGCACTATCCCCCCATGGGGTGGGTGGAAAAAATGAGTGTTGGGAAGAGTAAGCACGGCAATGACTCACACAGGTTATAGGGCTGGGCTGAACACAGTGAAAGAAGGGGTTTTTTTTGTTCTGAAAAGGAGCTATTCGAGTTCAAAAGCAGCATTGGGAAAGGCCTTTTAGAATGGGATCCAAAAAGCCATGCCAGCTAAGAAGGTTTTGACATTTTCATGCTTCCATGTCCAAGGGCGTACGGTTGAAACTGAGGCAGCAATGCATTTCAAAAAGCAAATACCATTTCCCTCATTAACTTGAAAACCCTGAAGAGATCAGGCCTTCTATTTTTAGCATGAAACTAGAAAATCCAAAGCACTTTCTGCATGTCCAGTCTAATGTTTGCTAATTCATCTCTGTACGAATCTCCATCCATTTGCACCCAAATTCCGATTGTATCAAAGGAGGTTTCCTTACTTTACTGGCTCCCATGACTCCCGCTCAAAGCCCCTGTGAATTGACTGTGCAATTGAGGACTCCATCAGATCGACATATCTAACAACAAGTGGAGCAAACAGGTCTTGGAGGTGTTTGTGGAATTTTCCATTGCACAAATTATCTAGAATAGATAAATAAAAGTATAGTAAGACACTACAGTTACTGAAAGCTCTGTAACAAACCACAGTGTGGCACTTCATTACACAACGAATTTGTCAACAAAGAAGAAGAAACTTCAAGAACATAACAGGAGCTGGCATCAGGCACCAATGTTCACGACAAAGACAGCAGGAATGGCTTCTTACTCCAAACAAATAAACAGACAACAAATCTTCTTTTTCCATTAATTGTCAAACTTACAAATACATTATCAGTTCCTGTGAATCAAATGGATGTAAGAAATACAGCATGGCAAACGTTATGGCTTTAGCAGCTAGGAGAATAATTTCTGCTATGGTTACGACTGATGCTGGAAATTGCTCTCTGAGGACGACTCCCTGGCTTTTTCACATGGTCTTACTGGGGCCCTGGTCTGGGATCTAACTGAAGGCAATGCCAATTCTGCCACCAGCTCCCCGGGGAGTGGTAGGACCACCTGGGGGAGTGCCAGGTCCCCAAGGGCTTTGAAGGCATGGGCTCGTGCTTTGGAGAAGTGCTTATTTCACAAAGCACTATTCTTCCATACTTTTACACTACTCCTACTTCCATTTTACGTTAATATTTTCCTCCCTTCAATAAAATCTTTTAAAGCAGGGACTGTTTTACTCCATGTTAAATAAATGTAGTACACACATATAAAACGATACACACATTGAATGACAGTGAGATCGAGTGCCTAATTCCCTGCTTATCAGGCAGCCATCACCAAGAGATGTGAGAAGATGAAGCAAAATAGAAGTTCATCTTCTCACCTTCGACTGAGGCATTTGATTTAAGGGGTGTCTGTGTGCTTTTTTTCTGGTGGAAATGGAACAGAATCAAGGTGATGCCAAAAGAGTATGTCCTGTAAACCTCTACCCATCTCAGTTCTCTGTGCAGTACGGAGAGGCTGAAAGTGTTATCAGTAACCTGAGCTGCCCACTGAAAAAGAAATGATCAAAATACAATACATACAGTCACTACGGAGGGAATCGTTTAGGAGCTGAAAGAGCGGAAAGCTGTCCCAGGTGTCTGGGGGTTGCACCTCTAACGCAGCATCCATATCCACCGCAAACAGGGACAGGAAGGTCTCCGCGTGCTCGACCATTAAGTCTGACCACCAAGCAAAGGCCTTCAGAGTTGGTAGAAAAAGATAACAAAGAGTATATTAGTTCTAATAAAGCACAGGGAAAAGGTGTTAGGCCACATATCTCAAAAAAATAAAAAATAATAAAAAAAAAAATAGTGCATCCCATGGAAACTACCTTTATTGTAAAGAGAACAGTGCTTTGAAGTGCTAGCCTGCACGGGCAGCGCTAATCACAGGAATTAGGCACTGCTATGTTAATGCAAAGGTTTCTTGCAGAGGATCTGTTCAGAGCTCCACCGTAAAGGCTCGCAGCTGTAGCGTGGCCAAGAAGGTTTCACCTGTTCAATTTACAATAAATGACTTCATTCATCGTTAATTATGCTAATTACCAGAAAAATCAACTAATTCTTAAGTATAGAAATTTGGGAGTTTCTTCACTGTGCATGTGGGTTTTCTGCTGTACTTTTCAACAGTTTAAATTTTATTTGGATTCACTACTTCTATTTGTCTTGAAAAACCAGAAGCCTAAGACATTCAAATCCATCCTAAATCACTCACACTCTTCTTTAGGAACATTTCAAGCATGACCAGTAGAAGTTATTACAGCACTGTTCATTTTACATGGTTAGCTCTACACATCCATAGAAACACACTACCACCTTCATAGTGCTACTGATTAGGAAACTGATTAGAAAGCTCTATTATCAACATGCCAAGATTAAAAAAAAATAAATCTACGGCAAGCCTGTATTGTCACAGAGGCAGGAAAAAATATATCTAAACTTGAAAACCAAAAAAATATCAGTGAAGTAACTCATTCTCATGCACTTGGGTCCTTAAAACTCACTGTTCGGGCCCCTCTGACGTGACATTCACATCATACATGGCTCAGATGTGAATGCTGCAAACGCATGCATGCGTGTTTAGTAATCACTTCTGGCTGGGAACATGCAATATGAGAAGTGCTGTCGTTAGGACCGTGTGCTGTCACTTTGAAGTGATAGGAAATTACTCAGGGACTTAACGGATCTAAGAAACAGCTTTCCGGCACTTTCCGGCAAGAAAAAGAAACCTCTAGCAAAGGCACAAGACTGGAGATGAAATGGGAAAGATTGGGAATAGATGAATCAGTTCAAAGAGGCATTGCCAGGCAAGGGAGAGGTATTTTTTTGCAGATTTTAGCAGACATGGATAAGCAGAATGGACTTGCACTTTCTCAGGGCTCAGTTCTGATTCACTGACGAAGAACTGCAGGGATG
>JAOXNO010000003.1:7657958-7679515 GCA_028565335.1 Limnodromus scolopaceus
CAGACATGGATAAGCAGAATGGACTTGCACTTTCTCAGGGCTCAGTTCTGATTCACTGACGAAGAACTGCAGGGATGCGCAGAGCACAGCTCCGGCTGGTGGCCCACCCGGCCGTGGGGAGGGAGCAGTGCCCCCAGACCAGGTTACCACCACGGACCCCTTCCATTCTTCCTATTTTGGCCTGACTTCTCAGCTGCCAGTGATACCCGCAGGGGATCTTTGGGATTACTTCCACTCCTTCATTCCCCCAAAATATAAAGTAGACTGGCATTGCCCTGCTACTGTTCCATGAGCTGATATAAAACTGGCATTAGGCTGGACGTGGTGCTGGGCGTTATGTGCCCAGAGCACATCCAAGATGTGAAATAACCAAAATAACTCAATTACCCCCAAACTAATCTTAGTGTTGGGCCTGCCCTGTCATGGGGGTGAAGCTGTGGATGAGGTGGGCTGTGCTCTGGGCAAATGCCATGGCTGGAGCGGCAACACTAGCAGCTTGCAGCCTCCGTGTGGTCACAGCGTGGGGACAAGGTGGCCACGCTGGGCTCATTTGCCCGCACACTGCTGCCAGCCACACACACGTGGAGGAAGCCGGTGGGTACCACCGCAGCAACGCCTGCCCTGGGATGCTTGGAAAGCTCAGTCTCTGATGTGCTGGTGGCCCTGGGTGTTTGCAGAGTCGTTATTCTGGAAAAGCCGAAACTGAGGTGAGGGAGCCTGGAGAGGTGAGCATGTGTGGCAATGCTCTTCAGCTTTTCCTCCCATGTTTGGTGCTGGTGTCCAACTGAGCACACCGCTGGATGCCTGGGAGGACCACATTAGGAGGCGTCAAACCGCTGAGAACCCACACAGGAACCAAAATCATCAAGACCCAGGTCTACTCCTGATGTCTGCTCAAACCTTCTCCCCAAAGTGCAGGTGGGACACCAGCAGATGCTGAGCCATGGGGTTGTCCTCTTAAAATTAGTAGCTCTCGCCCGTGGTTTTCAAGGAGGATGCTGGGGCTGGATGTGGTTTTTCTGGCTGTGCCTCTGCTGGCCAAGTGCCTGCCAGGTTGTCTCCTCATCAGACACTGCCCACAGTCTGTGGGCAAAGAAGGACCAACAGCAACCGGCATTTTGGTGGGAGGGAAAAGAGGGGAGGCCAAAGAATGTCTTTTGCAACAAATTCCACCATAACCACTTCAGACTCCTGCAATAAAAACCTGCTTCCATGAAAAAGGAAAAAGAAAAAAAAAAAAAAGGAGCTAATTTTCAGAGATATTGTCAAGAAAAAAGTGATCATTTGTGGAAAAAAAATATGCCCAAACCAGTCACAGTTTCCCTTTTGCTGGAAAAGTTAAACTTTAGATCTGTAAGTCTCTAACTTATGTCAGGATCCTCAACCTCCTCCTCCCTAGTCTCGGTGAGCAGGACCTTCCTGTGGTGGTACAAGTAACAGCATACCTTGAAAATCTCTTTCAAGATGGTAACATTTAATTTATTTACCATCTACTTACCTGCTTTGCTCAAAACACAATGTAAAGGGGAGGGGAATAGTGTGCTATCTAGCCAAACACACCTATTATTGTATATTTTACACATGGATACACATGTATATATGTATGACCTCAAGGAGTTAAAATACATATATACATATACACATACGTATACATAGAGAGAGAAAACACAAGTTTAAAAATAGGTGAATGGCATCGTCTCTGGCATTTGTCATCAGTCATCCAGAGGAACGGAAGGGGTGGGAGACATCTGATGGGAGAGATGACACAATGACAGAGACCTCCCGCTCTCACAGATTACAGACGTAGGCACACGGTTTCTGCTGCATCTCTGCCTGCGCTGGTTTCCTTCCTTCTTATGGGTGAGACAAACCCAACTGACTAGACACGGTACTTCTGTTGTAATGTTTTTTGAACATTTTCCATGCCCTGAGTTTTATTTGCTGGGTTCTCATTAGGGAATCTGCCTGGATGTCCACGTGGGGGAGAAAAGGGGCATGTTTTAATTGCAAAAACTGTTGGTTTTCAGTAAATTAAGGCATTTCTTCAGTAAGCGGTGCAATTTAATTTTCTGCTGAACAACCCAAGTAGACCAAAGAGTCACAGGTCGAACCTTCTCCAGGTGAGTGGACACCATGCCAAAAAAAAACCTCACCTGGAATAATTTGGGAAAAAAAAAGTGCAAGACCTCAGCGATTCTCATTGCATAGCGAGAGCATATTGTGGCTACAGCGCGTAATAAAAATCAGAGATAAACCACCCAGCCTCTTCTCTCTCTTCCTTTGGGTGCAATTCAAAGTGTGTGGAGAGCTGGCCAACTGCCTGTACACTGCTGAAATGCCACAGCCACCCTCGGGACAGGGATTCAGTAACGCACCGACAGCGTGCCGGGCTTCTGGAGAGAGATGAATTTCACCCTTCCAGGTCACTGTTCAGAACAAGGGACCGGGTTGCCTCCTATCCGAGTTGGCATTAACCTTCTGTCTCTAATCAAAGCCTTGTGACACAAGAGATGCTGGAGAACCGTTTTGAGTCTTCCTCCTGGTGAGGATCTCGGCCGCGTGGTCGGCTGAACGCGACCGTCCCTCTAACCGCTTCCTTCAGAAGTCTACTATTTTCAAAATAACCTGATTTAGTAACAGCTCCTTCCCGGCTGGTTGTGCATCCAGCCTGTGCCGGTGATGAGTGGAATAAAACGCTCGTTACCCTTGGACAGGTTATTTGTGCGCAAGCGCGGGGCTCTCGGGCACCCCCTCTGCTTTTGTAAAAAACGCCGTTTATTTCACTCTTCACCCCGTATATTCTCTCTCTACATATAAATACTGTATATCCAGTACAAGGCACATACAGACAAAACCAGAGGAAGACCACTACCATTCTAGGCACTCGTGTAGTACTTAGCCCATCTCCACCACAGTGTACTGGGAGGTCGGGTGAATGCAAAACGACAGAGGTAACAACAGGCTGAGGAGAGTCCAGGCAGGTAGGGTTGTGTTGGGATGTAACTGCAGCGCTCGTAAAATATACCCATTGCTACATGCATGGACCGGACTGCTATGCCACATTTACCCTCCTGTGTCGGGCTACCAGCTCCGCAAGCAGCCGACTCGAAGTTGCTGTTACATTCTTCGGAAGCAAGGGCAACCCCGGGTAAAATCCCAGTAGGAAACATGGCACTGAGAGGGCATGCACGGAATATGACAGGAGTGACTCGTTTCATTCGGTTTAGTCACATACCTCTTTCCCCTGCCAGGATCATCCAAGATTGAATGAACAGTAGAAAAACAGGGAGGAAATTTAAATATGCAATCAGGCATTAGTTGGGTGTTGCGGATTGTTGTGGATTATCAATAACTTAAATTATACTGCAAATTTAATATACACCGGAATGATTTTTAGGTGATTGCGAAATTATTTATCAAACGCTCTTAATGCAAAATATAGTGAGTATATATATCAATGGGAAGGAAAAGAGAAAATAGTGAATGAGTCTTACGTTACCTACAGTCATAAACACTCTGAATGTCCAACCGGTTAACTTTTCAATATGTATCCACGAGCACCAGATCCATAGAGAACAGAGGGCTCAATCCTGCAAATACTTACACGGGTACGCAACGTCACCTGCTCGGGCAGGAATGTCCCGACGTGCTGAGAGCGGGACTACAGCCAGCAATCTCAGCTGCCTGTGGGGTCAAGCGTTTCCAGGATCAAGCCTCACGATTTTCTGGTCTATATTTGACTATGACATGGTTTCAGTGGTCTTACAACACGAATCTTTCCCTTAAAGCGCTTCAAAGAGTTAACAGTAGTTGCATTAGGCTTAGATAATCCAAATAATGAGAATAATTCATCCTGACCTCCGTGACTAGTAACTAGGTACTCCCAACAAGCCAAGGCAGAAGAGGCCAGCAGGAAACCAGGTGAGTTAATCATGTACCGCAGGGGCCCAGGGAAACCCCTGGAAACAACCTGAACGCTCAAGAAAGGGACCAAAAAAAGCACTGTTTTGTTTTGCGATGGTTCTCCTTGCTCCAGCTCCGGACAGCAGGAGCGGTAAGACGTTGCAAGGACCCCGCTAACGCTGGCTGCAGGCACAAAGACATGACATTTTTTGGAAATGTGACCTTTCTCACAAGTGGAGGGGCTCGTTCTTGTGTGTAGTTGGTGGCGAATACATTTGGCCAGATTCGTCTCCTGCTGGCGCTGTACGGAAGGCTGCAGGCTGGCGCAGAGGAGAGCAGAACTTAATTAATCCCTCCTTTAGCCCTCCCTCCCCTCGGCAGAAGCAACCTTCCTGAACTGAACTTCGCCTTCCTCGCGCTCCAGCACCGTCATTTAAGAATCCTTTTTGGCTTTTAAAGGAGATAAACCCAGCACCGGTCGGGAAGAGACCGCACGAACAGAGGGAGCTGCCAGCAAGCCGCCGGAGCCCGCTGGAGAGCCTGGGGGGGGGGGACACACGACCTCGCAGGGCGCCGCTGCTCACCTCCGCATGGTGTTCTTCGTTTTGCTGTAGGACTTCAATTACCAGCTCTGCCAGACGTATTGTATCTTCTAACTTTTTAGCTGGTGTGACTAACCGGCCTACATTTTCTGTAGTACAAGAACTCGAGTTAAAAGGGAGGTAGAATGAAAAGCTAGACGTACAGTAAGTTATTTTAGAGGTTTTTTTTTTAAAAAAAAAAATAAAAAAAATCCCATAATACTCTACAGCTTTAAAGATCTTTTCATGCATATGTTAAATGCTTATATAATTAGTACTGAGCAAACCAGAAAGCCACATTCGTTATTATACTATGAAAATGCAGTGCTCCAGCTCCGAATTTCACAATTCTGTCAGAGTTGTTTTGCTTTATGGTGAGACGGCGGCACTTTATTAGCTCAAATAAGAACATCGCATTCCCTAAAGACAGCATCTGGCCATTAATATACGAACAGTATGTATCCTTCAATGTAGATGATGCTATTCTGGAAATCATGTGTATATTATTTGAAAATCCATTTTAAGAAGATCGATTCAAACAAATCTGTCTGTACTTTCAATACATTGTCAGACTTGAGCAATTGAAATGTCACCTGCTCCTGAAAGCAAAATTTGCAGGTCTGCCTTGCTCCAGGATTTAACTCCACAAAGGTCAAGGAGTTACGCATGCTGGAGGGAGTGGAAAGTGGTAAATCCCACTAAGGTAAGATTTATACGGGAAAAAAAGATGCAACTTTACAGCAAAAACCCTGCAAACAAACCAAAGAGTTTAAATCCTGGAGCTTGGTGTTTAGCTACATTGAGCTATTTTGCAGCGTTTTCCGAAGACTTTGAAAAAGAATTAAATTATATTCTTCTAGGTAATTTGTATTATTAATAACACATTAAAGATCCGAGGTGGTAACAATCTGAAACATTTGGAGTGTTTCATGAGAAATAGCATAGAGAAAAAGAAAACAGTCACATTTTCATCGAACGACAGCTTCCGCAGAGCTGGCCGGGTGCGACCGGGGAGGCTTCTGTGCGCTGACACCGCGTCTCACTGCCCCGAGGTGTGCTAAATCACACCTCCACACTCACCCCTATTTTGTCATCTCCGCGGTATTAAAGCTGGAGAATTCATAAATGGGCGAAGTACCAAAACCCCTCAAAATCTTGCCCGCTCCTCGCTTTCCCTAAATACATGTTTACAAGTAACAAATTTCCCATAAAAAGCTGTATTTTTCCGAATGGCCAGATCTGGGCGGTCGAGGGAGCAGGACACAGCTGGTTTTCAGAGGAGCTCAGCATCCCAGTCAGCTGAAAGCTGGCATTGCAGGGGCTCAGCTCGGCTGAGAGATGCAACACGGTAAAGCATCGTGCAAATAAACTCTACTTTTTTTGCTGATTTATGCTACAGATAGGGGCTTTGGGGGTTTCTCCTCCAGTTTGTCTTTTGTTTCTTGTATCACGGGAAACAAAAAAAAATAATTCAGATTCCCCTTAATATAATTTACTGGGCAAATACTGAAATTGGAGAACTGCTGGTTAACTCCTCGCTCTTTCTCCTACTCAATCCAGCACCCTCCAGGCTACAAGAAGTAGAAACCTCTTCCTTTTGCAAAAGGAGTCCAAAGACATGTCCCTTAGTAAACTCTGGTTGTTTCTGCACCTCCGAAGCCAAGGGGAAGCTTTTCCATTGATCAGAGCAGCATCAGGCCCATTCTCATTTGCAACACTGATCTGCTCTCAAATACAACTAAAAGACAAAAGTGTTAATAAGAACAACTGCTCAGAGATGCTGTCTTTAAAGAAAATATTGATGCTTATACAACTTTGGCAGCCAGCAGATGTCAATCTTAATTTTTTTTCTTCTTATTTTAAATATTTCCCTGGTTAAGTTACTATACATCAGAATATTCTGCTAAGATAGCTGGAGCACTGACAGTTACATGAAACGTATACGATATACTTATCAAACATTTCATCCAACATCATGTAAAGCTCATACATATTTATAGTTTTCATGCAAAATGTTATGCAACAACAATGTTATTTTGTGCTGACGTTGATATTTGAAAATGTTGCATATGTCAGACATTGCTAGACAAAAAAATGTGGACATTTTGAAATAAATGCTACCTCTAAATCTCTAAAACCTACCACATCGCGCTAGGTATTTTGTATAAAGCTGCACATGAGAACTAGCTTTCTACTACTACACAAGCAACTGCTAGGCTAGAAAACCACTGAATAAAAGGAAGGAAGACTATTACAGTACTTGGCGGCTGTTTGGCCATGCCTTTGAGCATATGATTTATCATGTTAGTCTGCGTTTGAGGAGATGATGGTGGCCCAGCCGGCGGCTTAGGCTTGGACGGACGGGCTGCTTGTGCATGACGGAGGGAGACGCCAAAAGTAAAGAGACAAATGACTTCATAAACAGTGACAAAAAGATGGAAACTTCGAAAGGAACATAAGCAGAAATGATCAAATACAAATGGAATAAGCTGCTGGGTTTTTGCTTATCGGTACTTGAAGAATTACATGGTAATGACACCATTTGACAACACATATTCTAGAAGTCAGCAGATTCGAACATCCTACGTTTCTGTGCAATCAGAAAGCTAAAAATCCGATGCAAGCATGAAACTGCACTTCACGCACCCACATGGGGGAACTGAAATAGGTTAATTCAGTTAAAACTCTGGAATTCCAAAAAGGTAAACTAAAAAAGCTGACTTTAAGTCAGCGCCCCAGTGCCTAGGTACATTTAGCAATAGAATAATGAGCCACAGAAATTAATTGCTTTGCAAATATCAATTACACATTTTAGAATTAAACGTCACTGTTGGTTAAAGGGAGCTATAAAATATTCTTGTGCAATTTAAACATGTAAAAAAATCTGTCACTTAAAAATGTGTGGTTCCTGATCGTTTCCAGCTCATTTAATTATTTTCAACTTGGAATTCTAGTGGCTTTTATATTCTGGGTTGAATCATATATAAAAACTTGCCAGCTCTATCAAATATGTTACTTGCTATTCCAAATGTTAGAATACTGCAATCAGGACTTGACCCATCTGTCATATAGTTTACAATATCAGCATAGGAAAAATTCAAAGAAAATAGCCTTTCCTTTTACATACACTCAGAGAATAAATTACGTACCGTGAATATATTAACACAATAGTTTCTATTCCATTTAATATCAGTTTTTAGCAGCATTGTGACTATTTTTAATAATGCCATTTGCAAGGAATCTGGCATATTTATCTGGACATTCTATTGCCAAAAGTCCTTGCCATTTTGCTTGCATTTTCCAGTGGGGAAAAAAAAAAAGCGGTTGGCTTGTGCAAAGTAGATTTCTGATTGCTTTTAATTCTTACAGAATTTTAACACTTATCAAAGTATAATAAAGAATATTCGAGTAAACCGTTAGTTAAAGACTATGAGTTAGGTTTGTTCCCCTATCCATACGTAGAAATAGATATACATACATACATAAACACACATACAACGTTCACGTGCACGCACACACACACACACACGTTTTAATCTTTTAAGCTGTGCAATGATTTAATTCAGGCTCTTAGATTAAAACTACTGGTTTCTGGCTTTTTTATTGTTGGTTTTTTCTGGTAACAGGAAAAGCAAATCTATTTGTTCATGTCTGGAGTCATCCTGATCCTTGCTCAGTGTTTACCAAGGGAGGCTTTGTTCCCCAGAAACAAACCTCTCAGGCTCAAGTGACAAAAATAACTGCTTTTTGGGCATTGGCCTAATGACTTTCACTCTAATTTAAAACATAAGCAAGAATTCAATTTGGCTACTCACTGATGGCTCCTGAGCTCAACATGTAGATGTGGGAAGAATATTTTACTGCCCATCCCTATGGAGAGCAGTTTGTGCCAAGGCCCCTGGAGGGGACGGGACTGTGGGGAGAGGGGACCCCACATCTCCCACCCGCATCCAGCAACCGCCTGGTGGGAACTCAGATCAGTCTGTCTGTCCCCAAAGTTGGAAGAGTCAAAGAGAGGGAGCTCCTCCTAAGATTTTCAAAGCCAAGGGAAAATCACATCCCAGAACTGCATCCAACTGCCCTTCTCGGTGCTGTGACCCTCAAGCATCCTTAAATATGAGTCCAGCCCCTGCACCACCAACAGCTACCCACCAAAAAATAGATTTCAAACTTCAAGGACAACCAGACCCCACAGTGTCGAACAGGCCTGACTTGTGCAACTGTTTTCTGTCCTAGGGAAAAGTCATTAGCAGAGGAGGAAGAGGCAAGAGAGGCACCAGGGCTTCACGAATCGCTAGTGCAGCGCGTACAAAACAGCTTGGAGGAGGCTCCTGCTGTGCAGTTGTCAGCACAGTGCCCCGGGGTGGCTTTTACTTCTCCGGGGGGACCTGTGAGAGATTCCCCCCAGCGCCTTACCCCTGATCCCGGCGTCTCTCTGCCGCCCCCGGCTCTCAAAAATAAGCTTCCACAAGGGATTACAGCAGGTTAAGCAACAAACTCTCGATGTAATTCTGATCTGGCCCAATCTGCACAAATATTCAGCTCTTTTGTTCTTTTAAAATGTTGAGACCCGAGTCTAAGGCTCTTGCACGATGGCTGCAAAGCCACCTGGAGCTGAAGGAGAGGAGATGAAGAGCTCTCTCCCTTCCTCAGCGCACTGAACACCTTGTGAGCCCCGAGCCACACTTTTCTTTGTTGCCTCTTTAGTGCAAGAAAATTTAAAAGATTAAGATCTGGCTAAGGAAAGTGACTAATTTCATCCGTAAATTTAAATACAAAGGAGGCCGTGACGGCAATGCCCTGTGAGTTTACGTGCTTCTCCTGGTCCAGGTCTCGGAGATGATACAGGAGGTCCCTTTGGCGGGGTGTCTCAGCTCCTGCGGGGAGCGAGGGAGGTGCGTGATGTGATGCTGGACGGGGTTTACGGCACTTGCCAGCGATCAGCTGCAGTGCGTGTGGCAGGTTTTGTTTCACTTTGGCTTTTCTTTCTTCCCTGTCCTTTTCCTCTCTAATCCCTCACCACAGCCAGTTTAGCATCAGAAATGCTCTTGTATTCATTGCTCACGTGTGTCAAATGGGTAAGATTTAAACACCTCCACCACTGAAATCAGAGGCAGGAGCAGCTTCCTCCTTACTAACAACCAGTGCTTTCCTGGACAAACTTCTCCCAAAGGTTTTTATGCCTCTGCACGATACTTGCAAATAAAATACTTGCAGAAACTCGAATTACTTGGCAAATTCTGGGGTTCTTCTTGCAATAAGCTTCAGCCTGCAACGAGTATAACAGGTATATTAAAAAACCTGTGCTACTTTGGCTATGTATATTGAATGCAATTTATTGTGTGTGACTCCTTATGGAACGGGAGATTTTCAAACTACGTATTTCTCACTCAGCACCATGATTTCTGCTAGATAGGCTACTACCTCATCATCAGCAACAGTGAGAATAGGAGAGGAGCATTATTGACTTTTCATATTTTTTAAAAGCGTAGCCACTGACTCAATGATTTCCTTCTAATAATTAAAAATATACGACCCTGCCAAAGCCTTTGGTGTACAAGTGTTACGTGTGTGTTCATTTGCGAGCCAATCATGAAAATGATAAAAGGAGCTGCTGTTCTCAAGATAACTATACAGAATAATGGACTTAGCCTGAGGACGAGGCAAAGCAGCCTTTTATTATATTTGTGAAATGAATTTGCGTGTATCTGAAAGGGATTTCAATGATGATATTTTTTCTTTTAAAGTAAGATGTGTTATCTTAAAAGTAAGAACAATTCATAGAATTTTTTTAACTCGGAGATGCTAATTCAGCTCTCAAAACTCAATATACTGAAAAGAGAACTGATCTTCTGACTTTCTGTGAAGAATTTTTGCATGTCTGAATGGTATCTCACGCCTCAGGCAGCGAGTCGCTCTGCAGTCGGTAGGCGACTTGTAGAAAGATAATGGCATAATGCAGATCTCTGTGATTTCTGCAGCTCTTGTAATAACTTTGATACCGCTTTAAACACTGCCTCAGAGAGGGCGAGCGGAAATCTTGAAAGCTGCATAATGATTCTTTGCTAAATACAACCAAATGCCATTTCAAGGAGCGTAATAAAGCCGTAGTTCAGCAGCACACAAATACAGGTTGTAGTCATGCCCGAGTTAAAGTGCATGATTTATCAATGGCTTCAGTCTCCACTCCCACCTACAAAGACTGATGGTTTCATACATTTCGCATCCATAGTTATTGGTGGAATGTAATTTTGTTTTCTTTTTATGCTTTGGGGTTTATCACAAATGCTGGGAGTGATTACCCAGGGGTGGCTGGGCTGACCATTGCACAGGAACTATCCCTGTCTCGGACCAGGTTAATCATCAGGCAGCTCAGTCCCTAACACTTCGGCCCCCTCACAAAGAGGTATGGATACGTGCACAGAGCTTCCCAGGCTGAGACCCAGAAACGAGGAAGGCAAGTGACATTAAGTGAGCTTGGGGACTGTGACAAGGGCCAGGACGGAAGCCTTGAAATATACCACTGCTTCTTAACAACCTGCTGCATCGCTCTAGTTAAAACCCGACCCCTTCTGCACCCTCTTCCTCGGCTGAGGACGCTTTCCTCGCCTGCCGGGGTGAGCGCTATGTGCAAGATGCTCCATGGCTGGTGCCAACTTGAGGCTGACGCAGCCGAAGCCGCCGTGCTCAGTCCCTCTCCTGCAGGTGCATCCAGGTCCCCAGCCCGACACAGGCACCTGAGAGATGTCTGTCTCTGCATGGCCACCGTGGCTGCCCCTCACCGCTCCATGAGTGGCACCGACCCTGGCACTGACCAGGTTTCGGCTTTGCACCCACCCCAGGTGTTTTTGAGGGAAGCCAGGCTTCTCCACCAGCGTTTTCGAGGGAAGCCAGGCTTCCCTGCCAGCCCGGCCAGGAGGGACAGATGTGGGGAGGACGGTGCATGCCAGCCATGCAGCGTGGTGTGATGCTGTGCCTCCAGAGCCCTGCTTCCCAGGACAGGGGCTGGGGACGCTGACGGACAAGCAAAAACCTGACCTTTTTTGATAGCTCAGGAGTAGCTGGTTTCCCTTGGTGACAGAGCAATAGGACTTCAGTGGGTCCCTCTGCTCCCCATTACTTTCCGCTTGCAGCCTGTGCCCCATTGCTCTGCCACCCCGGCACCGAGTAGCCAGGAAAGAGCTGCCTCCATCCCCACATCTCCTCCGCTTCTCAACTCAGCACCACGAGAAGCCTCTCTTTACAGAGACCAAAACCAAAGCACAATATGAGAAATACTCGGGTTGAAAACTAAAAAAAAAAAAAAAGAAAAAAAGAAATAAAGAAAAAAAGTCTTATACTAAAACCATTCAATTTCCAAACTGAAAAGCATCGCCTTGGCTGGCATCAGCTCTAAAGCTGCTGGTACCCAACTCCAGCAGGGCAAAGTGGCACTTGTGCTTGTGGGATCCCTCAGTGCCACGGCACTCCTGCACAGGGCAGCACGTTTCACAAGTCCTGTGCTTATGGGATGGAGAAGTTATTCTTTTCTAAAGGAATGATGGATTCCTGACTTTATATAAATAAGCAGACGAGCGCTTATTAAAAGGTTGCACTTATTAATCTGAGTGTTAGTAGTTTTGTCTGATTAATAATTAAAACAAGTCATTCATCTTTAATTGTTTTAGTGTAATGTTCTGTTTACTGTTTTATTCCAAACCAGTATTTTTAAAGCGAGGCAAGAGATTAAACGCTTTTCAGGAGAAAGGACACCAAAGGGTGACACTGTTGTGTTTAAGAAGAAGTTGTTTTCAGTATCTTATTTTTATTCTTGCTTCTGGCAAAATAAATAAAAAGGCCAAAACCCAGTCACTTTTGACTCCTTTTAAGCTGAGGAACTGGTTTCAAGTTGAGTCCTGCTGACCTTGCCTGAAAGTTTTTCATTTAAGATAATGGGAGATTTGTGGGCATGAAGCAGCGGAGTCACAGCTCCCTGCGCCCTTTCACTGGCTCCAAGATTTGAGAAAGAAGCAGCTTTATTTTTAAATGAGCTGGGCCATAGAAACGTCCTTCCGAATTCCTAAACTGTAAGCACGTGAGGAGCCGCTGCCAGCAGGCGCGATGCTCAGTGCGTTTGTCGTGCTCAGCACACACCAGCCTGCGCTCACTGTGATGGGCTGGAGTCAATGGTAATAGCTGGGATTGTTCTATTTGCTATTTGCACCTCTCGCAGCCGTAGGGAAAAATTATTCTCTGTTTTCTCGATGTTTATTCCTATTCAAAATTAATTTTAGTGTCACGCAATCGGTCTAGATCCTGGGCCAAATTTGAGCTGTGGATGCCTGGGGAAGCCAGGGCAGAACCTGGCCCAGCCTCTTCTACTGCTATTTAAAAGCAATTTCCCTTTGCACACAGAGAAAACAAGAAAACAACCTGATCCTTTTTTTTTTCTTTTTTTTTTTTTTTCCACAGAACAGAACAATCTACTCACAAAAAGAAATGAACAGTTCAGGTTTCGAGGACTTCCGAACTAGGACTCCGGGATACAACAGAAACGAGAGCAGGGGCTGCAGAGCTCCACCGGCCCTTCTGAAGGGACGGGCACTCGAGGCGCCCGGGTCTGAGCTGAGCCTTTGCCTCGTTACATGTCACCACAGGTTATAAAACGAGAGACAAACACGACTTCTGTCTGACCGGATCGTTTGTTACACATTAACAAAAAAAATAAAAATCGAAAAATAAAAAAAAAAAAAAGAAAAATTAATTAAAAACCCAGTCCTCCCATCAGGGGATCAAACAGAAGATATGAAAAACAAAAATGAACGTTAGTTTAGTTATAAATGTGCTTGTTAGGTGTGTTAAATTAATGGCCAAATCACCAACATTTTTTCACCAAAAATGAGTTCTTTTGGAAAACAAGAAACTTTCTCTTTACAAAGGCTAGATTCTCCTCTAAAACTGTCTCCTAAGAAGACACTATATTTCTACAAGGTACTTCTAATCTACACTCTATTCTAAGGAAGGAGGAAAAGGAGATTAAGTAGACAGCACAAATTAACTCCTTAAGTATCAATGCATCTCCATTTTCAGCCTGAAGGAGTACATATCTTAAGGAGCTATGAAAAAAAAAAAAAAAGAAAACAAAATAAATATAACTCAACAGTCCTAGCAATTTATAATGCATATACAATTGTTCACCTGCGTCCTTTTGATTCTCTATATGAAAGAGAGAAAGCAACAAGGAGAGAAAAGAGAGAAACAAGAACAGATATGCAGGATTAATGAGCAAGTGGACCGCACAGCCCCCCAGTTATGCGTGATATATGACATTTGAGAAGAAGAAAAGTCGCCCCGTCTCGCCCCCCCGCCCCCCCCAAAGCATGGGGTTACCAAAAGAAGCTCCTTTCACGGAGGTGAAAGAAAACGCTGCACAAATAGAAAACCAGAGAGGGCGAGCTCTGAGGACACAGAGGGGATCTCCAAGTGACCGCAGGGCTGGGGTGTCCCCTCCAGAGCTCGGTGCAAAGGAGTCAGTGAAAAAATCGAGGAGGAGAGCGAGTAAAGCGCATCCTTCCGCTCGAGAGCTAACAGACAGGAGACACGTAAGATCTGATGTACAGAGAAAGGACAGCCTTATACGATCTTGTACACAGGGTTGGGTAAAGACCTTATACGCAGGCAAAGGGACGGCTTTTTCCAAGTGTCCTTTATCTGACCTCTAGCTCACTGCTCCCCGATGTAGCCGCTACCTTTTGATTGTGTACCAGTGACAAGCACTTTACAAATTGGGGTTACACAGAAGCAAAGTAAAAATGCATTCAGGTCACGGACATAAAGAGGAACTGAAAAAACTTACAGACGATCTGAGTTTGTCACAAACAGATGGGTTAATTGTCTAACCTGGTTTAGGCTGATAAAAAGTGACTGGACTTCTCACACTGGGTTTCACAGACAGAAGCAACAGACAAGCCAATGCTAAAAGACTTGAAGCAAGGAGAGTGAGTTGGTTTGGATCTGGACTTTCTGGAGGTCATGAAAACGGAAAGAGTGAGGACAGCATGGAGAGGAGGGTGGTAGGTACTCACGAATGGTTAAATCCATCACTTGAGAGGCCAAGCAGAAGACAGGATGCTCATACATTTCTCTCTTTTTCCCTATAAAAGAGGATTTGGGCATGCAAGAGGCTTAGGTCAAAGGTAAAGAGGTTACAGGCTATAGGTCAGAGGAAAACTTTATATTAGGTTAAGAGGAAAGTAGTCGTAGAGTATTTTGGGATACACACAGGATAAAAGGAAGAAAAGAAAAAAAAAAGGAAAAAAAAGGAGGGTTAAAATTGGAGATCTACTGGATTAACCATTCAGCATGCCCATGAGTCACAAGAGAGGCTGTGACCATGACTCTAGAGGTTTGCTCTGAACTGTTTGCAAGAATATAATGACCAAAACATCATGAGTAGAGGGAAATAGAATTTCATTGGTTTAAGGCTCCGAGATACTAAGGGTTTCAGCCTTCAGTATCTAAGGCTTTCACAGGTATTTCTTCATAAGCATAGCCTCAAGCACCACTGCCACTGATTTGGTTTTGCATCTCTGACAAAAATCTCCTAAACGCGTGGCTATTCAAATGTCAGCTTTTAAAAAGCAAGATTTCAAAGCCATGTACAGCGTGCAGGAACGCATCCGACCAAGGTAAATTTGTTATTTGCTCTTCTGTGGAAGTATTTGAACGCGTTGTGGACTATGCTCATGAGAGAAAACCTGATGCATGCAGCTGGCGGATGTTGGGTTGTTCAAACTAACAATCCCAGCATGCTTGGAAATTGGTGTTACAACCACTTTTATAGAGATAGTATCAAAAAGTGGCTGTGGCCAATCACGGATAAAGAAGGAGAAAAGCAGAAGAGAGCAGGTAGTGTGGAATGAACTATTTCTCTGAAAAGGTAGCTGGAAAAAAAAGGGTTTGTTGCTTCAAAGTATTCCCAGACCTAAAAGTCACAGTGCGAAAAAGAGGGCAGGTAATTAACATAACCAAGAAGAATTGAGGCACAAAAGGAAAAGTACACACTAACTGTTCTACTTTGGAAATGAATGCATTTTTACTTACAGATCATAAAGTTTGTTTTTGCATAGATTTATCTGAAAGAAGAGAGCAAATCTTACCAACGAGTTAGTGATATTTATACAGAGAACCTAAGGGAACCAGCCCTGGGTAGAAGCATCCAACAACAGAAAAGCTGCTTTTGATTCTCAGTCCTTCTCCATCCTTGTCAAGTATATTTAAACATTGCATTTTACAGAATACACCAATTAAAATATCCTGTGAAGTTGAGTACTTCGATAAATTGCCTGATAATACAGTGCTTATGAAACCTTCGTTCCTTCTCTATTTTTGTCACTCATTACCAAGTCAAGAGCTGATAAACATCCTTTTAGTGCCCAATTCTTAAGTGTTTCTCACTGGATGCATAACAATGAATTCATTACCACTGGTACACAATTTGCATCGTTAGACAGAAAAAAATGGAAAAAGAGAGGACATGTCATGTACAGAACCTGGACAATTTGTCATATAATAACCCAATTTTTTATGTAAACAAGAACTCAGAACAAATCAGAGGGAGTTTTGGGGTTTTTTTTTCTCCTCTCAATATTGTCCTAGAGGCATACAACAATAATCTCAGCTGTGGGAAAGCTTCACATCACACATGACAGAAACCCAAAGTCTAGAGCAGAACATACCATTCATCTGGAACACACAGGTTTAAACAATTGGGAACTCAGATAAAGTTGGGAAGGAGTTTCAAGTTGGGAATAGCAGTCGACAAGGTACCAACATAAACTGATTAACATGTAAAGAACAACTGGATCATAGAGCTTCAGCTAACACATATCCTCTAGCAAGCTTTAAAATGTCTTTTTGATGGCTACATGTGTCTCTGGTCACTGGTTGTTATTCTCCCATAACTTAAAAGGTCAATAATATCAGCTATGCTGGATTTAGAGTGACAAGAAAGAAATCTGATGCAGGGATGGGATCACTGATCAATGACTGCTATGCAAACTGCAAAGACAACAAAACACTCCCAGAAAAAAGACATTTTAAATTGGCTACAAATGATTAAGCATAGATTAAACAGTTTTTCAGCTACTTATTTTTCATTTGTTTCCTGAACTCCACTGTCACAAGCAATTAGCTGCACTATACCTTCAGCTGCAAAGATGACATCCCAAGTATTTCTCAATTTGTTTTTTAAAACCACGACATAAGTCTGAATACTACACCACTGGCCAAATGCACTAACGATCAGAAAAAAAAAAAAAGAAAAAGCTACACTTCCTTTTAACTGTTTCCTCTCTCTTTTCCAGAAAAAGAAACGTTTTGCATAGCTTCCATTCTTAACTGCTTCCAAAGCCAACACCACAAAAATGATTCAGAATCACACCAGTTTTATTGACAAGCGAATAAATAGCGAATGAGCTTCTTTTAAATAGCTCCCAGCCACAGCTGCCACCTAGAAATATAACAAAATGGTAATTTCACAAAGAAAGAGCCTTACCTTCAATTTTGGCATACTCTGATAGTCGAGTATAATTGACTAGAGCTGCTTGCTCCAAGCATTTACGGATGACTGTTTTTACCTCCTCTTGAGGGACCGGAGTAACTATGTCTTTCATCAGAACCTTGACACAAGAAAATCTGATTTGTTGTGGCATCAGGCACACAGAACTGCTTTTCTCCCAGCCCAGCGCATACATCCATTCCTACACTACTGCTGTGTGGCTCTCGGGGTAAGCGTACAATATGCAGGATCCACTACAAGGTCACCTTGGCCAGCCTGAGATCCGGGACCTACCCCTGCCGTATTATTTCCTTTCTGCATCTATACCCTATGGCATGCCCCAAAATCGATGCTTCTGATTTTTTGGGCATGACGTTTCCATCTATCACAACTGCCCCGGTGCCAGGCAATGTTATGCCCTTCCTGGGCTCTGCTGATTGACTTGAGTTTAGGTCTGGGGTTGGCCATACTGTGGGTTAGCAGAGGTGAGAAGGATGTTGGATGAGAAGGAAGGCTGAAATAAGGATGGGGAGGATGATAGTGAGCAGGTTTCATATGTCCTTGAGGAATGAATATGCCTGGAGATGGGAATTTCACCGGACAGCAGCCAGGCATCATTTACAAGGGTCTGTGGTGTAGATACTTGCCAGCGAGATGCTCCACCATTAACTATCAACACAGACACAGGCTGTGCTGCTTCAGTGGCCAGGCTACACACCAGTCTCTCCAAGCTGAAGCAGGAGAGATAACAACCCCACATAAAACCCCACATTTCAATATTAACTATATTAATTGCACATCCTATGCAAAGACAACAGTTGTTCAAACTCTTCTGGATGGAAAGATCCACGAATACAGGTAATTTTAACTACTCTCTGCTTTTCTTATGCTTACCCTTTCCAGCAGCGATAGAGTAGCTTTTAGTGCACCTTCTGGACGGCCAAATGGAAAGCAGTACCTAGAAAAACCACATCATGTTAACATCAGACCAGGTGCCTGCAAACAAGCCTTTCCAGTGCTATAAAGACACTTTCCTAAATATGCTCAAGCAATGATCTAGTCCCTCTGCCTGGCATAAGCAGCCTTTCTACAGGGTAATTCTGCAAAAGGGTTTGATGGTGTGAACACTAAGGCAGCAAATTAGAATACGGGGGTAATAATAAGTTGATTGTTTTAGCAGCTTATTAAATCTGGGTGTTACCTGGACAGTTTTTAGATCTCGTAGGAGAGAGTTAAATGTCATCTCTTTGGAAAAATATATATAAAAAAAAAAAAGTCCCTCGGGAAAGGATGTTTATTTCCAGCCGGAGACCCGGCGATGCACCAGGCTGTAGGTAACAGGCTGAGGTAGCCACCACCCCTGGCAAGTGGCAGCTTCAAAGGGCTGATGCAGGGACTCACCCCACGGCGTGCAAACCTGCACCCCCAGGCCAGGACCCTGCTGGTGAGCAGGGGCAATTCATCCTTTTCTGTGGGGGCAGTATCCATCCCTTCCATCACTACGACATCTCTGCGGAAAGCCCTGCCTGGCTCTATGATCGGGAGAAGGGAAAATAAATGAGCAGTAACTGAGCAGAGGGGAAGAGAGAAATAAGAGGACAAGGGATTTTTTGTCGTCGTTATATTTTAGAAAAAGATCCACAGCATTACCATGTCTATGCGAAAAAGATGTTTTGAAATACCCTTTAAAGGTTATATATTTAAAATCACTCTCTGGCTACAAAGACGCTACAGTGCAAGCTTCACTGCCCGGTATAGGTCTGTGCCACTTATGCAAAATTCCCCTGTGCATTCAAAACCTGCCTTTTGGCTTTGCTGCTTATAGGAGGGAGCTGGGAGGAAATCAGTCCTCTGGCATTCAGCCTGGGCTCTCTGCCTTTACCTAAAATGCGTGATCTGATTCTCCAGAAGCAAACGAAGCCGCTCCTTGATCTCTTCGAAACGTTCCTTCTCGTCTACGGTCACAGTTCCTATCCCGTCAGGCCTGGAGGAGAAATGCCAGGGATGACTCAGACTCCACCTCTCCACCCCGGTAACTCACCCCCACAGCACACAGAACTCTGCCCTTTCTGAAAGGGACGTCACCAACTACGAGACCGGGGACAGAGGATGCGCCACGCCGAGACACGGGCGGTCACGGCAGCACCACTGCCGAGGTAGCAACAATAAATAAAGAAAGAAATATCCCCTCTCAGAGTGATAATCTGGATGTGGACACCCTCTCCCCCCCCTCCCCATCCTTTATTCTCGGGAAGTCGGAAAAAGCAGAATCCCCTTTTAAACACAGGTATATGACAGTGAGCGCGACGCCAGCTCTCACTGCAGGATCGGGCCCATTGCTGGCAAAATAGGGACTTGATTTCTGCAGAAAAATTTGGCTGCTAATTTAACACAGTTCACAGTATAAAAGAATATCGACAGCAGGCATACATACAAACAGAATATAAAATTCTGCCCTCCTTCATAACCGCTGAATCACCCCCTTATAGCGATTTCTTGAAGTGAACCACCTTCAATATTCTGCCGAAATGCAGAATATGCACGAGACACGCATTTTGAAATTAAAAATGCAGTGCCCTTTCAGTCATTTAATTTTAATTTCTAAAAGTGAACACACTGATACTATTTATCAAAGGTTTTCTCGGAGTATTTACGACGCTCTGGTATTTCAGGAGTGCGCAGGAGTGCGTTGCGAGACGCCCAGGTCCTGCTGCCCTGGGGTATTTCTCATCTGTCACAGAGCACGGCGCGCAGGCGAACCCTGCTGAAGCTCTCCCCGGGGCTGGATGATGCGGTGGTCCCCCGTGCTCTTCCACCCCGTACCTCCGCCGATGCCAACCCATCCGAGAGCCGAAAGCAGCAATCCCCTCCCTTCTCCCCCACACCCACACGGCAAAACGCGCCGCGCAGCCGGATGCCGGGCGAGAGGAGAGAGCGAGTCTAATCCATCCACCAAAGGAATCGGCCGGGCAGACAATCCACGGCACCGCTCCCCACTGCCGGCGAGCAAAGTCTACGGATTTGTGTACTCCTGGGCAACTCTGCTGGCACAGGCGCTCTTTAGGTAACGTAAGACGTCTTAAAATTGAACAAATGTTCTTACTTAAAGGCCTCCTCCAGCGTTCGGCTTAAGCTGCGTAAATCCGCAGTACTAGACTGGTTTGGCTATACAAAAGACTTGGCAAGGGATTACAAAGCTTCTAATGAACCTCCTGTCAGGGGTTAATTGGTTGGCTTTATTTTCCTCTTAAACAATCAAAGGCCCTAAACTTAAAAAAAAAAAAAAACACCCCGAAAACCCTATAAAAAAATGAAAAGCTATAAAATCTGTACAATCGCTTCTCCTTGACCCTGCATTTAGTCAGCTCTTAGTATCATAAATACGAACTCTGATATTCCAATACAGGTGAATAAATCATTAAAACATTTTAAAAGAGGAACTACTAAACTTTACATGATATTTACTGCAAAATTTTAATGCTAAATATACATTAAATAAAACTTGCAACATGGACACAGAAAAAGACTCGAATACCAGGGGATGTATTTAAATTTAAACAGCATTTAATCAGAAATCTTTACTTGATTATTTGCCAAATTTAGTTGTGTATTAAGGAGAAAAAAAAAAGGAAAAAAGATTTAGGCTGAAACTTGGATAAAATGTCTCAGCTGGGGAACACATTTCATAAACAGTTTTGGAAGTATGGATCTGGTCTCATTAGTACCTAATTAGGACTAGTTATTTTGAAGAAATGAGCAAGCCACAAAAAAAACCAAATTAGATATCGAGCAAAAATTAATGTCTGAACATGCTTAATGTATTTTTATTCCAAAGTTCCATAAAATATTTAATATTCAGACAGAGACGTTCATGCCTTTTGTGATGCTCTGCACCTCGCAGCGCCTGCTTTGCTCCCAAGCAGAAGAGCAGATAATTCAAGGCAGACCGCAATAAATGCCCTACATTAAGGGGCAGGGTTGAAGCCCTCATTTGACTTTTGGCATTCGGTTCTCCCCCTGCACCCATAACAGCTCACAGAGTGTCACTAGGTTAATTGTATCAGAGCTGACAAACGAGGTAGGAAAAGCCGCCTGCCCTGGCAGTGATTTGCTGATGGACTGGAAATGGTCTGAAAGTTATGTTACCCTTTGCTGGGTCAGTAACCTCAACCGGCGAGATTTAATGGCAGGATCTGACAGCTTGGGTTGGGTCACAGCCCTTTCACAAGCATCACAATTTCTCACTGTATTCAGAGGGCTTCAGTTTCGCCAGAACCGGTTACTTGGCACTCGTCACACAACGAGCTGTGGTGGACACACGAAATGGGCTGACGTGAGAGCATCAGCCATGTCCCGGCTGGGCAGTGGTGGCTCCGGAAGCATCGCTTTGAAAACACTGACCCATACGAAGACAACGAAAACACTGACACACACGAAGACGAAGGGTGGTCTCTGGAGAGTGAACCTCTGTCCAACGTGGCTCTCACCCCAGTCACAACGCCCAGTGAACCTCTGTCCAACGTGGCTCTCACCCC
>JAOXNO010000003.1:7679615-7694727 GCA_028565335.1 Limnodromus scolopaceus
TCTGTCCAACGTGGCTCTCACCCCAGTCACAACGCCCAGTGAACCTCTGTCCAACGTGGCTCTCACCCCAGTCACAACGCCCAGTGAACCTCTGTCCAACGTGGCTCTCACCCCAGTCACAACGCCCAGTGAACCTCTGTCCAACGTGGCTCTCACCCCAGTCACAACGCCCCAAGGGATGCCAACCCAACAACCGAGGCGCGCGTAGACCATGCAGGCTTAACCCCCTGATCTTTGCCTGTCTCAGGGTCTTTGTGAGTCAGAAGGACACTAAACCCGGTGGCTCTGGCCACCGTCCCCTCCACCCAGGGCCTGCTGCGTGGTGTAAACGCAAGCCGCTCTCATGTATCATGCTACTGCAAACTTGAGACAATCTACAGGTCAGCTGTAGCCATTTTTGGAGCAGCGTGGATGTCTGGAAGGGCCTGCCAACCGAGAGCCATCACCACGGCAAGGACTCCCTTTCTCACCCAGCTGTGGACTATATTGCATCTGACATGATGAGCATCTCTTGAATCTACCTTTCAAATTTTCGGCAAACCATTTTCTCACTGTCCTTCACAAAGTTGACATTTTCGGCAGCATGATAGGAAAGATGTCATGTCGGCTGCTTTTCAAGTTGTTGTCACAGTGGTTAGCACCAGTTCTGTCATCTTTGCTTTCCTCACAATCCCCCATCTTGAGCCATGTCACAAATAATAATACTTCCAATGTTTTTGTCAAATTTCAAATACTATAACCCAGCTGCACATCTTCGGATTTACTAGTTATGTTAATCTTTGTTGCTCATCTTCCCAGAAGCTGAAGCATTAGAAACTCATTAATTAGTGACAAATGCAGGATATACATAGAACTGGAAAAACACTACCCAAAGCCTTGCACTTAATTTATTAGCTTGGTAATTTTGAAACCTAATTAAATATTCAAGTCAAATATACTTTGAAAATGTAATCTTTTTGAGGGAACATATTTATTTTCCCTTTTGCAAGAACACAAAGGGTATATAGCTTAGCATGACTGTAATTTAAGATCCACTTCTGTGCTCTAGACAATTCTAGTACGGGGCTGATGGGGCTGAAAAAAAATTCCCAGGAGAAGCTCAAGTCGCACCAGCTCGTTCTGATGCTTACTGGCAATTTTGTTTTCAGCGAAGGTCTCCAGCTCAACTTTGATATTTGCTATTTGATCTCATGGACAGAAGCCCCGACTCCTCCAGCGAGCAGTGTTTCTGCAGCAAGGCTCGGCTAAAACGCAGCTGGAGGAAATGGATGTTCTCACACGCAATCGTTACCACACCGAAGCAGTGATGGGGAACGAGAGGAGAGAGCGAAAGGGTGAAACAAAGTTCTGCATGTACGTAGTATATGCAGATGCACGAGGGACAAAATGGGTTTGGGTCTACGAATTTGGGTCAACAAACAACATAAACTTCTCCATCTGTGTGGAGACACAATTTCCTCCAATTCCCTATAGCTCCTGCTCACGGACACTTGAGGTGTATGGCAGAAGTTGTGGGCAGAGAGGGAAGCAGAAGGGCAAAGGAGGCAAGAAAAATAAATAAGGAAAATTTTAATTATAAATAAACAAGTTTCAGATCACTCCTTCTGCTGCAGATTCACAATGTTGGCTCTAAACTAGTAAATTCCCACTGTAAATATTTCATGTGAAAAGTTTTAAATGCCGCTTTCCTAATCCCCCCCTTGTTTTTAAGTTTTAAGCCACGAAAACAACAACATCAACAAAGCAGGTGGTGAAATTAGAAAAAAAGGGTTGCAATTTAAACAGCAAAAATTATAGTCCTTGTTTAGCTTAGTTGGTTTGTGCAAATTCTGGGGTTAATTATAAATTATAATTAGGACCTGTGATCCTAAGGCCACTGCTTTATTCTACAAGCCCCGCCTCCCCCCATGCCCTTTTCTAATTATACCCAGTGCCCCCAGGGCTAGTTATGCTGCTAAAACAAATATATCAAAATGATTTTTTAACAAAGACTAATATATGAAGCAATAGCACGCATTTGTATGCAATTATAAATATACGGTATAGCTCCAGTGGGTTAATCTCTTTGACATAAGCCTGTATGAAATACCATGGCGGCTTATAAATGAAAAGACATACCATCTTTTACACCTTTTATGTTTAACTTGTCTACACTTTTTTTTTTTACTGGGGAAAATATTGCTTACACGTAGCAAACAGATCTTTGCACGCACTGTGAGCCCTGGCACACGGAGCCAAGGGAAAAAAAACAATGTCAAAAACTGATGCAAATAATTTGATTTTTTAAGTAACAACTCAAATATAAAACACGTGCTGCCTTCAGCTCCCTTGCTGGTTGCCAGGTGCAGCACATATGAGCTATACAGTAAACATCGATGATTAGTGCCTTGGACGGCATGTGTCAGGGTAGGCTTTCAAAGGATCCCTCGCAGGAAGACTTGCCTGCGCGAAGTCCCACCGGTTGCACGGGGACAGGCTCTGGGGACGTGGGCAGGACCACAGCTGCCTGCCTGCAGCCTCCTACATCTCCCCCAGCCAATCTGACCTCAAAGAGCCCACCTGTTTAGACTCCTTGGGAAAAAAAAAAAAAAAAAGCTTATTCAGCAAACATCGATTTTTTTTTTACCCCCCCGACTCCCCTTTCTTCGGGGAATTCACACCGTGCGCGAAAACGCCAGTTGAAAGCCCTTTGTTCAGCCTGGCCCTCTGGGCGCTGCCCCAGCCGGGATGCTGTAGAGCTTGGGATCCTTTTCCATCCTCCCAGCTCCTGCCTTCCCCTCGCTGGGGCTCTCCTCCCCGCCGCGGCGCCCGGCCAAGTCACGGCTCATCGCTCCTCACGTGCCATCCGCGCCCCTGACGTACCGCGGGCCCCAGCGGCTGGTTTCTGAGCACTGCCATCCCGCACCCATTGCACTGAATCACGTCAGCCGGATCCCACCCGACAGACAGCCCCAACGCACGCCCTGTCACTTATCACCGGGGCCGGTCGGGACACGGAGCCGGCACCTCGCGATGCCCTGCCAGATTCTAACCTGCCGTACCGCAGCCAGGGCTCCGTGTCCGAATGAGACACGGAAACTAAAGACAAAGTACTAGGGAAGCATATGCTAATACTGTGATAAAGTAATTAATGTAATTACTACTTCTTTTAAGGGACCAAAAAGGTGCCCTTTTGTTTTTTCAACTAGTTGTATGAAAATCTTGCCTTTATGTGAAACAGCCTGATATGTAATGAGAATACAATGGAAAAAATTACCAATATGTCACACA
Organism: Limnodromus scolopaceus; assembly: GCA_028565335.1. Classification (NCBI taxonomy): domain Eukaryota; kingdom Metazoa; phylum Chordata; class Aves; order Charadriiformes; family Scolopacidae; genus Limnodromus; species Limnodromus scolopaceus. The sequence continues at coordinate 7,682,886 of JAOXNO010000003.1, forward strand.
GAGTTTTCAATTCCTCGAGGTTTATGACAATAACATTATTTTTGCTGGCTTACAGTTGTAAAAAACTAATAAAAACTAAGGGTAATGTTGGCTAATGGAAGAGCTACTTCTTGAAACAAGTTTGACGCTGTAAAATACAGATAACAGAGGAAAAGGCAAGTCACAGATATACCAAATTAATTAATAGAGAGACTTTTAGCTGCTTGGACCTTGGGTAAATAGTCATTGAACAACTTGCAGAGAATGATGGTGTTCAGTCGATATTAGACTGCCGGGGTTTCAGTCTGGCATCCCCATTCTGGTAAGCTCAATGTCTGCTAATACTTAGCATGCACACAATCAATATTTTAGTCTCATTTTTAAAAGTTTGGGATTAGCAAGGACAGAAGGAGTCCTTTTTGATGCCAACTTTAACCTTTAAAAAGAAAGCTATTACATGGCTAAATCAAAAAAAAAAAAAAAGGCAGGAGGGAAACCAAGGTGACTCCCGAAAGCTACTCCTTTGTACGGGGCAGGAACCACCGCTGAAGGTTCAGGCGCTGACTCTGGGCCTGGGAAAGCCGAGCTCACCTTTCTGCTCCGCAGCGGCTCTCCCGTGGGCAGCCAGGGAAGCAGCCAGGCTCCTCTAACACATCACTTCCCTGCCTGTCAAACGACGCCGGCAGTACTGTCACAGCCCTCCAACGTGAGGACAGCGAGAAACACGGAAACAGAAGGCAGGGAAAGACCTGGGCGAACATGTAAGACCTTTCATAGTCTTACCCCAAATCACGATGTCTTCTCAAACCCATTCCTGCTTCTTGCCTTTGCTAGTTTTTTGGAGGACTATCGATAAAGGAGACCAACAGCCTCGATACTATAGTGGTGGTACCAAAAGCAAACGGACACCAATAAACACACATCGTTAATACATAACTCTCTGCCTTTCTTCCTTGTCACGTAGGTAAAAACATCAAAAATCACAACAGCTTTCACAACGTCAGGTCTTTACAACAGGCATCCAGTGATACCTGGTAGACACAACCCTGTTATCAACTCACTAGTGACCAGGACAGTGTAAAAGCCTTAAGCTCCTCAGTCTTAGTGAAGAGCAAATACATGGTACCAGCAGAAAACCATATGGATATTCAGTCTTTGCCTGGTCCCTGCCTTCCTGACAGCCTGCACCTTACATACTCAGGTATTATCTGCAGGAGGTGAAACTCAGGACAAGCAATTTACATTTAACTCCATCTTCACTTGGGAAAGGATGAAATTAACAGAAAAATTAAGGGGACTGTCATGCAAATAGCAGTGATTTACAGCCTTGGTTTGGAGAGATTATGGCAGGCTTTCAGGGGTCTGAATAAGCTACAGGAGCCTGAAGGAGCCGGGGGAGACCAAGCCCTGACATATAGAACAACAGGGCTCCAAAAATCATCCCCCCAAGTCCCTTTTTTGACCATTTCACCTGCTGCAGCCACAGAGGCAGCTCCAAGCTGGAGGTGCATTCCCACCAGCATCCATCCTGCCCCTATCCCGGCTGTGGTGTGGTGGCCATGCCGGCGAGGCGGGAGCCGGACAGGCGAGGAGGCATCGTCCCCCGTGCTGACGCCTGTCATCCTGTCAGCCTTGACCTTGGGGCTGTCCCCAGCATCCGCACCGCAGCCCGCCCCGCACTTCCCCGCTGACTGCGAGCGACTGTTGTCTCGCTGCCTGACCTTACGCAAACACGATGCAAACAGACAGCCCACCTCAGCTCCATCACTGTCTGCCGCCAATACCGGAGATTGATAGCCACATGGAATTATCTCCCTGCTCGACCTTCATTACCGGGTGGCATATTCTGACTGACAGCCAACCTCATTCTGGGGAAAGCTAAACCACCCGCTTGGGTTTTTTTTTTTTTGGTTTGCTTGGGTTTTTTTGTTTTTTTTTTTTACTGTCAAAAAAGTGAAGGAACTTCCTTTTGTAAAGAAAATCAACACTTTCTCAGTTTCGACAGGAAAAAAAAAAGCTTTTGTTATTAAGAAAAATGTCTTGTATCTTGAATTTTTCCCAGAGCACCGTGCATACCCATAATAACCTGACACACAGCTGCTCCAAGATGCTTCGTAGGATGCTGTGCCGGCTCCCAGGCCAGGCGTGCTCCTACCTCTACACATTTTACAGGGAAAGTTTTTCAGCTCTGCCATGAGCTATAGGCTTCTCAGGGAGAGCACGGCCAGCCCTAAGGCAACGAGCAACGTATGGTCGCGGCAGGTGGGAGGAAGGGACGTAGCTGAAGCGAACCCAGCTTTAGGCACATCACAACCGCCAGTACGGACGGCACGGGTAAATATCGGCTTTGCAATCGCACGATGCATGTGGCCTCAAGAGCTTTCTGAACAGAAATCGTGACTCTCCTGCTCAGACACTCAGATTTCTGACAGTAGCCACGAAAGATACGGAGTCGCGTTTTTCTCTCAGACCCTCTGTGATCCCTTTTGGTGATGTCCCGATAGCAGAGGCCAGAAACCACGCTCCGCAGCATCCATACCAATCTCCTCCGGCTCCCGGGCGTTACGCGGAGCCTGCCCTCGGTCAGAAAGCACAACGCCACAGCCTCCCAGCTCCCCTCATCCCCAGGCAACACAGAGACAGCAGCGACCAAGAAGGAATAGGAACCTTCAGCCTTCTGATGTGAAGTCAACCATCAGCTAAAGACAGCTAAGTCACAGCTAAACACCTCATTCCTTTCTTGGAATATTTTAGACAAAGGACCGGAATAGCCCGGCGGTGGCCGAGCTCATCAGTCTCCTGGCAGAGCACAGCAGCCCTGGGCAGCTGGGCAGGCGTGGGACTGAGCTCTACGCACCGCACGGGTTTTAAAGCAAGAGATTTTCCTGACCCCACAACTCTCCAGCCCCACAGGGAGGGAATGGTGGGGTGTCACCATGGCCAGCACCGTGAGATACCTCCTGCCACCGGCCTCGATGAAGAGGAAGCTCCAGCTCTGGCTGTGCTGGACCCTGTGAAGATGTACACACAGGGTAGTTGTGACCAGCATCCAACCTCCTCTCCATTATGGGCCAAACAGGCCTAGAGCCAGGTCCTGTTCCCACAACAGCCTCCTGCCGATGAGCCCTGCCTACGGAAGAGGGTCGATGGGGGCAGCCAGTTTCCCCTGCCTGGTCTCCACCTCTAAATGCCGTGTCAGCAATCCCCTAAACACACCCTTAAAAATCTCAAGGCCCCAAACCCCTACTTGGGTGCCCAGACGCCATCCAGCTCCCAGGAGAGCGTATGACCCAAATGCCAGTGCCACAGGGGGTCTCCCCGTGCCGTGGGGACCCAAACTGCCCCGTGTGCTCAGCGACTGAGGAGCCCGGTGCCCTCCACAACACACTCCTGCGCACTGCCCGCTTTCGCTTACCTTTTCGGCTCTGGATTCGGCTGGGATTTGGAATCTTTCCTTTTTTTGGACTCCTTTTTGGAATCCTTTTTTGTCTCGGCTTCAGGGGCTGGGGCATGAGAGACTTTGCCCCCCTCGCCTTCTGCACTTGGCTGTGACCCACCAAGCAATTCTGCCATGTGTTGGCTTTGGGGAGTGATTGAAAGGCGGGGGGCAAGGCCAGCAGCAAAAGTGAAAGAAACAAGAAGAAAGCATGAAAAAACCAGAAAGAAAACAAAAGGAAACTAAACTGAAAGCAAACAACTGAAATCAAATTAACAATTGGCAAAGAAGGAAAGAACGAGCGAAAGAAAGTCAGAACTAAAAAAGAAACTAAGGAAGCGAAAACTCGGTTTCCATGACAAGATGTATGAAAGTAACTGCAAAAGCGAGCGGCAGCCTCGCAACGTGAAACCTGGGCAATGTGTGTCATAATTCGGGATGGTATTTACCAGAGGGTTTATGAAAACACATAATTATTTTATAACATTCCTTCTTCCTTCCTTCAGCAGCATATGCAGGATGGAGAGCGCTATCTCAAAATAATAATGCAACTTAACAGAAAAAATAGCAGAAAAAGAAGCTGCAATAGATGCTACAGCTGTCAACAAAATAAATAGAAAAGGCAAAAGCTTAGCTCCAGTTCTTCCCATCAAAGGTTTGCCACATTTGAGAGAAAGGAACGGGCTACTTCTGAAATTGAAATTGCTTTGCACCAGCAGCGAGATAAAATTTTCAGTTATGTCTAAGCAATTTCCAGACTGACGTCACACGGACTTGAGACGAGACATGGGTGCCCGAGGGCTTACAGCCCTTCTGAACACTGAAGTTTGATACTGCTGAAAATTTCACTGCTGCAACTTGTCAGATCCTCTCGCGCAGCAATTAAACCAGCACAGTGTATCATTTACTTCCATTTACTCAACCCGTGGCAGCCACGCGTACTTCAGCTCTACCTTGTCCAGAACTGCATCTAGCAGGTGCCTGGGTAAGAAAGTTAAAACCCCTCATTTCTGGATCCTCTACGTGCATTTTTATTGCTTACATTAAACAAGCAAGGAAACAAACAAACAAACCGACTATGCCACTAGAAGCGCTGCTGCCAAACATCCACTGTGAAAACAAATTGAGGACTGTTGTGCATTATCCAAGGAAACCTATATTTGACAAAGTCATCCCTTGCTGGCAGGGAGCTGCCAGCCGAGAAGAATTCCTTACCTGTTGCCATGAACATGTGATGCACAAAAGGCAAAGCTGTAGTGAAGTAAGGTGGGGTCAATCATAGCTCCGTTTTCTGCGCGCTCTAGCAAATCTCTGAGGTAGCAGAGATGTCTGTGACAGCCTCTCACTCCATTACGTGCACAATACTCATCTAGCACAAAGACCTGGCCAGGACTAAACCAGCCCTGTTTAGAAATAGAGAGACTTGATTTTAAATATAAGTTATTAAATACAAAGGCTATCAGATTTGGAGGTGTAGTGGTCAACTGTTCTAATAAGAGAAATACAAACCTAAAGCTAAGTTAAGGAAAAAGGAGAGAGGTCACTCTTAAACAATACAGTCTGTACATCATCACCCAAACACAGCATAGACCCAGTGCAACTGTTAACAAAAACATATTATGCTACCATTAAAGGGAAATGTAATTTAAAATGCTGAAAAGTTAGGTCAGTTCATGTCAGTGCCTAGTGAAAAAAAGAAAAAAAAAAGACTTACACCTTTAAGAGATGACAAAGGTTTGGTTATTTAAACAGTATGAAACAGGAATCTCATTTCAGGGGTGGGATTGTACATTCGGCCAGCAGCAAGAAGACTGATCTGGGGGAGACCATGGAGGATTGCACTGAACAATGACTTCTCTTGCACCTGGCAGGTAGAAGCGTCCTGCAGACGGAGGAAGGCAGCTCCCCAGTATTGGAAAGGGACGTTTCCCATTATCCTCATTGTGTCCCACTGGCGACGCGCTCTGCCATCGCCCTCCTCCTCCTCCTCAGCATCGAAGCAAAGGGAAGCTCTGCTCAGGAGCAGGGTTTCTTTACGCATCCAGAAACCTCAGACTATTTCTGTCTGTCAGTCCTGAGGGCCTGGTGACACACGGCTTGTGGTGCCACGTCCGTGCTCCCAAGAAGGACACCCTTCCTCGCGAGGGGGCAGCTCCGGTAAACGTCCTGGGACAGCCGAAGCGGAGCGTGCCTCTGCCTTCGGGGAAAGGCATTAGCGAGAACAAGAATATTCTTGTAGATTGCTTTTCAAAATGCTGCAAAACCGTCAATATTTACATGGAAATTTGGGTGCTAAACAATTGCTAAGACGCAGCTCTGGAATGCATCAAGCTGCAAAATCTTTCATCGTTTAATTGAAAAGTTCCTGCAGCGGGCGGGAGAGTAGTTGAGGCAGAGCACTGCCCCTATAGGCAACTTCTTTGCCACCCCATCTGTTACCCCAAATGCTACATCTTAGAAACAACACTGCTGTGAAAGATTAAAATATATTTTCTACCACTCAGATGACACCAAATCTTTTCTAGATGCCAAAATAGCTGCTTTGAAAAGAGTTGAAGAAATATCAATTAAGAGCTCAAAGACATAGAGAAGGATTTGCTCATCCTTATTGGGCCAACTCCAAAACAGATTGAGAAAAGAATTAAAATAATGAGGGGAAAATGATAGATATAGGGAGTAGCTACAGTGCTGGGATCACTAGAAGTGCACATTTCAAAATGAAGACACAGAACAATGCAGATGGGACGGCACTCTGGAAGGCTATTTTTTGGGAGGGGTATATTTGCCTTCACCACTTTTAATGGTATTTTTGTTTGCTTTTTGATTGGTGGTATTATGCTTGATTCTGGATTTCGTTACGTTGCCTGTTTGTTACATCCTTGGACCGTCTCTTCACCTTGCCGCTCTTCACACAAGTCTTTGGCGATCAGGCAAGGCAAAAGTGCATTTGGTTACTGGGGCAGAAATCCAGATGAAATTGTTATATTCACCTAATACATACAAAGGACTCGCTCCTCCCTGTGGGGGTGAAATCTCGGCCCTACTGATGTCAAAGGGAAGGCTGGCACTAATTGTACCAGAGCCAAGTATCAAGCCCAGAGTTTGGGGCGAAGGAAGCAGGAGGCTGGACCCAGCGGTCCAGAGCACCCCACGTTGCTGCCTGCACTGGGGTCTGAGAAGTGCTGGTCCTCAGGTGGACAGAAGGGATGGGGGCAAACACTCAAGATCGCTGCCACAGCTCAGTGAGGGGAAGCCCGGGCAGAAGGTCAGAGGTTCAGTGATGAGCTTCAAACCTCATGAGAACACAGGCAAGCAGACTATGGGCAGAAAGATCCAGAGCCCAGGAGGACCAGGTAGGTGGTCTTCTTTTGCATGGCAGAGGTAGGAAATGAAAAAAACCTGCTGCTGAATGGAGCTCCAAAGGAGCAGTAAATGCTGCTTCCCACAGCCCCAGAAAAAAATCTACGATTTCACGAAAGGTGGTATTCAGACAAATCCCCCACACCTTCAGGCAGATCCTGGCTCTTAAGATTTGCCTGGCACAACCAGCTGACAACCAGCCAGTCTGGCAAACGCAGCTGATAGCGATGACACACCGGGTGTCTCACCCCAACACAGCTAGGTGTAGCTCAGTGTGGCTCCCAGATGGTCTTCAATGCAATGAGGAAACTGGAGGGGACAATGGAGGAAGGCCACAGAGCACAGGGAGCTCAACTGACCGTGTTCAACAAGCTGAACTGCATCGAAAGGGGACACATGTCCCAAGCACCAGCAGGGAGCGCAACGGGAGCTTTGGAGCTGGGTAAAGCAAGGCTTGGTCAGGGTTGGTAAAAAACTGGCAATTTTTCTAATGGCAAATGCAGCCTTTGCAAAAAACAGAATTTTTGAGGGAAAGTTTCCACTTTTCAGTAGCTGAATTTTCCCATTTACCATTGGAAAACCAAAAGAATTTCATTTTGGTGATCTGCTTCATGGACCTTTTAACTTGACTCCTTCACATCACCTCGGCTAGGCCGGGCACTCTGGAAGACCACCTTTCCTCCGTACATGCCATCCTGTATTATGCAAACCCCAGGAATGTTGACACATACATCATGGACAATACAGCTCCAGCAGGGACCCAGCTAAACGAGCCGATGGCAGCAGTGGGTTGGGAAGTCCTGGGAAGAGTTGAAGGACAGTCTCAGAAACAATGCACACGTCCAAGTGAAAGGAATGAAGACCCACGTGTTGTGGGGGGGTCCGTACTAAGCTGGAAGAGCTGCATACTCTTCCCAAAAGTGCAGGAAGAGCTGTGAATGTGACTGTGCTACCAGTTTGTGGACGATGGACAGGAGCCCTCCGCAAGCTCTGCAGACACCGCTCTTCCCCTTCCCCAGCTCGGTGCTCTCTGCCAGCAAACATCCCTTCTGCCATAGCTGAGATGAGTCAGACAGCCTGTTTGTTTTCATAGGGAAGCCTGGCTCAGCCAGCGAGTGGGCTCCCAGTAACGTTGTTGAACCTGGTTCCATGGAAAGGAGGCGATGTAGAGTCATCCTCGGTGTCAGGGTAAGCCACCGTGTCTGGGTAGGTCTTCCCTGGCACCTTCACATCCATGCTTGAAAACAAAAAGAGGTGTGACGAGGCAAAACTCTGTGGGATCTTGCATGGGAATGTCCTGTAGGAAGAATAACAACTCCCAGTGGCACAAAGAGCGGACAGAGCAGGCTTACCACGGGCTCTCAGCTCCTCCCGGCCAGCCAGTGCAGTGGCATCACCAACGTCCCACAGACATATCAGGAGCAATGGGAACTCTTTGCACTTGAACTCAAATTTTGAGGTCAGTCTTTTTTTTTTTTTACATCATAATCAGGACAAAACCATATTTAAATAAGTAAAGAAGCCTGTGAAATCCAAGCGTAGGAGAACACAGCCCATTATGCTCTTCTTCATAACACTCTGCAATGGGTGATTTGAAAGAAGATGGTTAATTGGTGATGCTCTGCTCCGAAGATGTACAAGTCTTGAAGGGAGCTCCACCACTCCAGTAGCTTCTAGTAAGGGCCTAAACATCTCAATAACAAGCAGAAGTATGGCTGGCTGCTTTCTTGAAGAGAAATATTGTTAATCATTTTCAGTGATAGCCTTGCACCTCTCCATGAATTTAATTCAACGGCCACAGCTCTCTCACCAGGCCTGGGACTGCACAGAGACAAACCAGCTGCAAGCCAACCTGTCAGACATGCATGGATGGGGATGGTCTTCCTAGGGTCAGCCATGCGTGGGGAGCAGAAGCTGCATGCCAAATTCACTGCCTGCCGGAGCAAAGACCTCGATGGAGCTGGTGAGAAACCTGCTGCAGGTCTGACAATGCTCCCACCAAACCTACTAGTACCACTTGGGTATCTGCAAGTAAAGTGCACATTAGAGCCTTGTCCCACCCCATCCTTACCTCAGGGGACATCCACAACTGTTCCTCCTAGCCCTGCCTCTCATCAGGAAGGTGACAACTCACTACCGCTAACGGCATTTACTGGGTCTTTGCCTTTCTGAGGAGACAAGCCCTTGTGTGCAGTGCAAGGAGCAGAGCAGATGAGAGGAGCACCATGGTGGAGGGGGACGTTGGGGACAGGATTTGAGATTGCCAGCCTCACTGCCAACTGCTTAGTTGTGCTCCCAGGTTGCTGCTTTTAACAGCAAGCCACTCAAGAGCCCCAGCTCCATGGGCTGCACAGCTGGCCAAAGATGGAAGGCTATGGGCATGGGGTGGTCCTTCTGCTGAAGAAGCCCACAATGACACCCCAGTGTGGAGATTTCTGTGCAACGCTAGGAGGGTGGCAGGTCAGGATCTGTCCCATGCCATGTTCAGGACAGGACCTTCACTTCAGATCCCTCTAGAAAGGCTTCATCCTGTTGTTTTCTCAAAAAACTAAGAGCCTCTTCCTCCTCCTCACTGAAACTGCTAAAAATTAATTGTTCAAATTGTATTGTTAAAGGTTATTTGTCATTTAAACCCTCACAGTACCTAAGAGCCCTCAAGCGCTGCACCCCAGCCAAAAGCTACAAGTTGTCCTGAAGCATCTCAAAGCCACTGACCACGTTATACAGCAGTGGGCTGAGAGCTGCAACCTCTGCTCATGAGAACCATCAGGATGGGCATGCGACTACATTAGCATGGACACATTGCAGCATCACTGCAGTTATCCACCTAGTCCCACCGGTTACCTGCTTGGGATCCCTGCACATAAAGAGACACAAAGCTGGGCCACAGTTATTCCTGGTGGGACTCCATTGACACGGGAGGTGGTACTAAACCATCATCTTTCCCCTGTTCTTTCATCCAGAAGACTCTGGAAGGCAGTGCGGGAGGCTGCAAAACACTGCTCTATACTCCACATCCCCACACTGGCGTTTGTCTTTGCAGGAAGAAACATTTTAAGCATTGCAAACAGAAATGGTAAAAACAGTGCAACTGGAGAAGAACAGCAGTCAGCTCACTGCAGGTAGCCTCTCAAAAGAAAACACCTCTGGGCCAAACTCAAACCTGGTGTAAACAGAAGTCAATCTTCCAGCAACAGGGGGATTAGCCCCGACTCGCACTAGCTTTGACTTTGCTGCTCGATGTTTATATCACTAGAGACCAAAGAATATACTTGCCAGACAAGAATAGGAATCATTAAGTCTGTGGTCCAAAGTGAGGCGCTGAACCATCTCAAAGAGTGAAGCGTGGTCAAAGTTACAGGGATTGGAAGAGATAAATTCATCCATGCCATGCTTTTGAGCTCTATCTGCATCTGTTCATTTATACATATAGAGAAAGACACCATTTAGAGAGATATAAGACATTTTAGTTGACAAATACAACAGAAAAAAATATACAGTATGAAGCATGAAAGCTAAATATCTCCTCGTCCCTACATTGCCATTAACTTTTTCTCTTTGCAGGCTACACAGTACACTTTTCACCTCCCATTGTCAACTTGCATCAGTTAAGGACTGTCTTATTGCATTTAGGCAAAAGATTTTAGAATTAACATCTTGTCAACTGCTCATTATAGTGCATTTATTCTGTACTTAAAACTAGAACACAAACCCACGAACTTTCTCTGTATCTTACAATACGCTCTGAGTTAACAGAATTTTGGCTGACATCAGTAAATTAGCTCCTATTTAGGTAGTTGCGGTTAATTATAATAGATTCTGCCATTCTAATGAAGTTACAGCTGTAGCATTTTTCTCTACATTTACTAGGTTTTCTAGGTAGCAGACCAGTTACGTTGTTCTTTATCCAAATGCCAATGTTTGTCTCCCCACGGCAATTTTTTTCCTAATGGCAACTTTAAATGCTACCTCACCAAAATACAAAGATGCTCTTTTAGGCATCGCTAAGAAGTTAAATTGAGATGTAGTTTGTTGTCACTGAGGCAGTAACCCGATAGTGCGGCGGAGCTGCCAGTCATCCCGACGGAGGGACTGAATTTCCCCCGCCTGGATTACGAGCTGCCATTTTTGGGTGAATTAACAGCCTTAACGTATTCACACTTCTCCGCTTTGGGTGACGTTTACAGGCACTAACTCCTAGGGGCTAATTAATTAATCTCAACACGGTTAACCAAAAATACACCGAATTCAGCAGTTGAAATGAAGCCGCCAAGCCGGCCTGGGTGCGGCCAGCCGGGACCCCGCTGGGAGCAGGCTTTGTTCTACCAGCGGCCGGGGAATTAAAGGACACCTTTCACTCGGTTTTGTCCGTGCTCAGCTTCCTACTCTATGGGCTCTTGCCAAACCCTCAACAAAGAGAATAGGATTTAAATCCTTCCCCTGTTTATAGCCTCCTAGGGGAACTGGGTGGCCTTGAAACAATGTGGCTGAAAGGACACAAAAATGCAGTTTTCCGCAATAGGAGTACATGGAAACTGTATTTGTTTTAAAACAAAATCCCTCTTTACCAGAAGAAAAAAAAATTCTTAATTTAAAAAAAATAAATACAAAAATAAAAGGAGCTTTAAATGATAATGAGACAGTGTTCTTTTATATATGTTTTACTATTTAATATTAAGCTGTGAAGAATGGCATGTCTTCCTAAATGCCTTGTTCATGTCTGTGCTCTCAGATATTACTGATCAGTAAAAGCAATTTTTGTATTTTCTGTATAGTCTGTCGTTAGCTATATACAAACTATATAAATAACATCACCCACTGGAAAGAAATCAGACAAATTAAAACATGTAACATTTCAATTAGCTGCTAGCAATACTTAATTCAGCAGTGGCTGGCAATTTTCCTCATTAAAACCCTGCTGAATAAACACTGATTTTTTTTACTAAAAGCTGGTTAATTTCAGAGGGTCCGCTCCCTGCTTTTGGGGGTCCTGCTGCCTCCCCCCTGCCTCCATCCCTGGTCCCAAACCCCCCCATCCCCAGTCCCAACCCCACACCCAATCCCAGT
>JAOXNO010000003.1:7694827-7744484 GCA_028565335.1 Limnodromus scolopaceus
CAAACCCCCCATCCCCAGTCCCAAACCCCCCCTCCACCTCCACTGGTGGCTCCATGCGTTCAGCACGGGGACAGAAGAAGCCACCGCCGGTGCCGCACAACATGGCAGCATGAGGGCTGGCTCGGGATATGGGGACAACCTCCCCGACAAGCATCACCTCCACGGCATCTCTCCGGCATCCCTGGGGGTGGGATGCGAAGCCCACCCCACCCTGGGGCTCATGGCACAGGATGGCTCCTGTCTGTTTTGACAGCTTTCTGCCCTGTCGTCTCTGTCCCTGTGGGCCAAGATCGATTTGATCGAGTTCACTCCCAAAGAGTTTGCCTACGCTGTTTGCCATTCCATCCTTAGTGCCCGCAAAATGTTTTAACAGATATTATCAGCCTATTTTTAATGGCTTGCTGCTCTGCCCGGCTCCTCGGAGTTGACTGCAAGCTGACAAATTGGCTGGAGGCCTTCATTTGCCAGCTCCGCTCAGAGATTTTATTACTTTTCAATTAGGAGCCCTGATACACTGTCAATCCTCCTGCTCAGCCAACGAGGCTCCGAGAGCTGAGTAAATCAGCTGGAAATTTGAAGAGTCCTCTAGCCCTTTAGCTGGCGAACCCTTTTCAGCAGATGTGCTAGAAAGCATGTTTGAAACGAATATTTTTTACTCCAAACTAATAAGCTTTTCCTCACTTTATGTTCTCTGAAGGAGGTGGGAATAGAGCAGACCTTCGGTTGGTGTGAACCAACTGAAGCTCTGCTGGCTTCCATGGAACTGAGGGTCTGTCCTGGGCTTTTGAAGATCTCCCTGCCCAAGGCAGGGGCACAGACAGTTCCCTGCCAAGCCTGGGAATGGACACAGTGACTAAAAGGCCTTCAGGACTGTCCATAATCAGGGGCAATTTTCCTTTTGTTAATCACTTTGAAGCCACATCTTACTGTGCATCCTATTGGGTGCTTGCTCAAAAGCCCATTTGCCCCAAATCTCCCCATCTCAGAAAAACCACCTGAAGAGAGAGGCATCAGCCATGGTACTGCATGAGCTTCAGTGACCAAAAAAAGTATGAACCGCACAACTTCTGCTTGGTTGGTGGTTTAAAATGTGGGTTTGTGCCATGGGCAGGAAGATGACCAGCCACAGCTCTCCCTGCAGCGGTTCTTGCATGGTCAAACCATTTTGCCCTAGCAGGGTGTGGGGCTTGGTGGGTGCACATCACCCTCCCAGGGGATAAAGGTGGCATGGGGTGAACTGGAGGTGTCTTTGGAGAATGGTGATACACACACATCCTTCTCTTAAGTGGAATACCTGCTCTGGGCGAGATGCTTAAAATTCTCAAGAATAACAAGGAGCAGATTAAAAAGGACAATCCTACACCAAACTCACTTTCCCTTAATTGATTGTCAGAAAATAAACATGCCATACAACTTGCAATTTCTGCATTCTGATTTTTCCAATGGACTCGCTTTTAAAGATGAAATTTAGGAGTCAAATTATACCAAAAGCATTAAACTTCCTAGGCAATACAAAAAGAAAAGGATAGATCTAAATATATTATACCTCTGCTCTAGACAGCTGATCTGAGATTTAAAATACTGCTGACATCTGCATATGAAGTAAGTTTCATATATAATCTATCCTCTCTCAAAACGGCTTGTACAGTTTGAATGAGATTTAAACAAAGTACAAAAGGAGAATGGCTAATGTTCACAGCCAAACTGTACAGCTAATTGCAAGTACTTTAAATTAATTGTTTCAGTCAAATACGGTTGCTTTTTTGACCCTGCTCTGTTATTCTAGCTAAAAAGAAAGGAGAAGCCAAAGAAAGAAAGTTATATGATGCTCCAGTAATTTACAATCCCTTCCCAAGGTGCCGTGCCAAGCTCGCTGGTGCTTTCTTTGTTCGGGGCCCCTGCCAAAATGCTGCTGCAGGCCCACAAAAGTTATCTTACATATTTAGCCAAGCTGCAGCCAAGTGCAGCTGAAAGGTGTTCGATGGTGGTCTCGGGAGGGAGGCTGCCAGCGGAGGTAAATTGGCAGCACAGGCTCCCCGAACCTTTCTTCTGGAAAACTGCAGACTCTGGCCTTTTATACTACACTTGGTCACCTACATTGCGCTCTTTTTTATTAATACCACCGGGTTTATTTTGTTCTGTTTTTAGCCGGTTTGCATTTTCTTCTGACTCCATTAACTAGCCCCCTGTCACACACACACTCCCTACAAGTGTTTGAAATCGGAGTCTTAAAAATCTGCCAGTGTCAGGAACACAAAGATTTCAACAACAACAACAATAACAACAACAATAATGAAAACCAAAGGACTGTCCCACCATTTGGTCCTCTGAGGGCTGTATTTCTCTTTATCTAACTGTTATTTAAATAAGGAAGAGACAAAACAGTCAAATCTCTCATTCTCTTCTTTTTAAAAGCATTTCCCTGCCCTCTGCATTTCTTTTGCTCCAGCAATAATTTTGGCAGATTTTGCTCTGAGAGCGGTGAAGTTAATAGAGGGGGACAAGCTCCATAAAAGAATTCTTGTTATAAAAGGCTTTAGGTAGCCATTTTATTGTAAGAATTTCTTACTCCGGATTTATTTCTTTTCGTTAATGAGTGACTTTGTTTTAGTACCAAAGGCAACTGAACATCCAGTAAATTTTACGACACGTTTGCTTATTAAAAAAAAAAACCAACAAAACCAACAAACAAAAAAACCCAAACAACTGTAAATTAAAAGGTGACTTTGTGTCTTACTCATCTGGAAAATGTGTGCTTGTCATATCTGCTTGACATTACAAGAATGAAGATGTGGTTTGGACAGTAACAAACAATGACACTAGTCAACCTCATCAGGAGACATGAAATAAAGGAATGACAATGATTGATGGCAGCTATTCATTTACAGATATTTCTAGAAAACTCTTCGCTGGCCTGGCCGGGCAAAGAGGGAGAAGTTTTCCAGCCCGGCAACGCACGGCAGTGGGCGGGCAACTGCGTGCCCACTGCGGCCAGCCGTGTGCTCGGCACGGTGGCCGGGTCCCCTCCTGATGTCCCCGCTTGAGCGGAGCCAATGGAGATGCCCAGAGGAAGTACCTAGAAACCTTGGTTTGTTTGGCCGCGTGGAGCGAGAGGCTTCACCAACAAATACCGGTGTTCTTGGAGGGGGAAAGCCCCCCCCAACCCCCAGCCCTGTACCAGGACTTAAAATGCCAGGCTGTTTGTGAGCGAGCTGCTGGCAGTGCCGGCTGGTGACTTCCCAAGTCCCCTCCTCGCTGTGCACTAGGGCATTGCCACCTCTGAAAAGTGATGTGTGTGTGTGTGTGTGTACATGCGTGTGTGTGTGTGTACATGCGTGTGTGTGTGTGTGTATCTGGGGCTCTGCAAACCTCCGAGCTGCGGCCGCTGCACAGCCTCAACTCGCCTCTCAGCTGGAGACCTACAAGCTCTTTTTGGTTTTTTTTCTATATTATTCCACGTTAGAAGATAGTTTTAAATTTAATCGGCTGTTTATTCCTGTGTTTTATGGCTTTTCCCCTGCCACAAATAAATTCTTTTCTGCTTGAGTTACAATTTTAATAAATGATTATGAATGTTGCTGTAAATCACCAGACACACTAGGAACTGAATTGAAATCTAAGTCATCTAATGTTCGGTAATTATATGAATAAGAATTTGTAGTATGCACTTACATAATTCCTTGCGTGGCAAGTTAAAAACATTGTCTTAGAACGGCTATTTATAATATAAAGCATTGTTTCACAGCATTTTTATAACTATTTAAAAATATTTTGAATTGGATGACTGCTGAAACCTGTGAATTTGTATTTCGTAAGTTAGAGGCCCACGCTTCTTAAAGCACGCAGAAGTGATTTACAGGCTAGTTTTAAATTCATGCAAGTTATGTGAGAACTGAATTAACATTTTAATTCTGCATTCCTGCAATGAAGCATCTGCAAGTTGACAATACAGAAGACACAGCAGCGTTCTCATGATATCTCTAACTATCTAAAAAAATAAAGCAATTAAAGCACAAAACTAATAATCTAATAGGATAGCAATGCATTGTAGTGCAAATACATGTAATGTTGCCAGACCCAAGTTCATTCATTCATTCACTCTTTCTTTCTTTCTTTCAAAGTGGCAAAAATCTGTTTTTCCATCAAATTAAACTTTTTTTTTTTTTTTTTTTGGTGGTAAAATCTGATAAGAAATCCTCTTTGGAAATCCAAACATTTAGAAAACAAAAAAAAAAGAAAGAAAAAAGAAAGTGTCTGCTGAGAAGGAATTCTGCCTGCTACCCAGGGGTATATTTATACACACACACACATACTCACACACAGGAGAAAAAAAAAAAAGGAAGAAAAAAGAAACAAAAGGAGGAAGAAGGAAAAAAGGAATCTTGTTTGATGGCCAGGAGGGATGACACCGCCTGTTCCTTCTCATAATTGCATTCAGATACTCTGGATACATATTTGCCAGCTCTCATGACCCACTGATGCTATTCGCTCCTAAGGAAAGCAGGCACTCACCAGGTATTAGAGAAGCAGCTTTTAACACCAATAAAGGATTTGTATCGGGTGTATTTAAGACTGAACAAAGACTAAGTAGAAGCTCTCCTACAGCTCAAGTTTGGGCTTTTATCTTTTAGGCAGGTATTCCAGTGGGAAAAGGTAAAATAATAATTCCCCTGGCTTATTCTTTGGCAAGCATTGCTTTGATTGGCGACTGAGACCCATGTTAAAACATTAATTTATGATAATTTGGGGGAACAGCAGCACCCCTCCGTGACTTATGTATTTAATTTGGAGTGGGTCAGCATCTCCAAACCCAGGGTGACCCAGAAAGCTGCCGCTTGCTGCCAAAATCATCCCCTACCGAGTTTACGGGAGAGGGAACTATGAAATCTCAACGACTCAGACTTGTGCAGAGGGTTTTTTTTTGGGGGGGGAGGGGGCTCCTATGAAGTCCTGCACCTTGTCTAGGTCTCTCTGGGTCTCCTGCCCTACCCTTCTAGGCTTTGAGGTGTCCACAGTTAGCCCCGCACGCTGGTGCGCAGCACCAAGCTAATCATCGGCACGGAGAGAAAGGATATTGTCAGAGTGCAAAATGATCTGTTTTCAGGCAGGAAGCAGTCAACTAGATGTAAATTCCATGAAATAAAAGAAGGTATTATTTACAGTTTTATTGTGATGTTAATTAATATTTACATCTTGGAATGAAAAATAGAAATGTCAATGATTGGCTTTACTAAGAGGATCACTTGATGCCAATGTGAAAGCCAGGGAGAGAAGGCAATTATGCAAACATCACATGCATCCTAATTTCAGTATGGAGACTTACATTTCAAACCTCAATTCAGGAAAATAACATGGAAAGTTTGTACTACAAAATCTAAACATGAGAAAGATTTAAGAGAAAAAAAAGCACATTGCATATGTCAGATAATCTAGTCTGATTATCTGAGCTGTGCTAGCTACAGGGAAGCACTTACCCTTGAGTCCAGCTAGAAGTTAGCAGGGTAAGAAGGAACAAACCAGAATAACATAAAGACTAGCAACAAGGCTCAGGAAAGCAGACAGGAGCCCTAACCTAGCAGCTAAGTATTTGGGTTCAAGCAAAGAATGAAAAAGAAACTTAAAGAAAATCAAACCAACCAAAAAAAAAAACCAAACCACTTACAGCTGAAAATTTCTTAAGCAGCTCAATAAACCTTGCTACTTATTATGGGGGAACAAATCATTACAAATTCTCAAAACAACCAACTCTTTGTATATGGTGTGATTAACAGCCATTAAATATAAACAGACATTAAAAAATGAAATATAGCCACAAGTGATACGTAAAACAAGTATAGACCAATCTTTCATGTTAAAAAGAAAAGAGTTTAAAGAAAAAAAAAAAAAAAGAACGTTGAGCATGTTTGGGAATTTTGTTTGATGCATCACTAACACAGAACGAACGAAGATTGGTGCTTTCAGACAAGTGACCACTTTTATGAAGCTTAAATATTGCCAAAAAGGTGTAATATGTATTGGCAGCATTATTGACTACAATACTGTGCATGATTTCAACAGTAAACAAGAACAATTTTGGGTTTTTTCTTTTATAATGCGAACATTGGAAAAAAGCACAGCTTTGCGTGAATGGAGTTTTTCTTTCAAACTGTAGCAAAATAAAAAAAAGCAAAACTTTTCACTCTAACAGGTATTGTTCACCCACATAAAAGGGATTGTAAGAGTCATACAAAAAATTAATGAATAGCAGGATCTATTTTTTTTCAGTACTTAAATTGCAAATGAAATAACCTCCACCCTGGTTCGGAGCTGTCTGTTTACTGCCAGGTCAAGCGCTGCGATCGAACTGCGGATGAGAATTTGAGTGCTGCTGAAGTTTGTGTTTACTAAGTCAGAAGAGGCGGGAACCAAACGGATTCACTATTTCTCCCAGGTTTCCCCAACAGCAAAATATGTTCTTCTCAGGTTTCCGTTTAACAGACAGCTCCATCTCAGGAGCGGAGGGGCTGGATTTTCTCCGCAAGTGCATGCATGCGCATGTGCCATCTCGGGCTGCTACAACATGAAAGCTATAACAACAGTTACTCGTCAAATGGCTTAACATTTACTTCTTTGCACATCCTCATTCACCACAGCCTCTAATAAGCACAAAAAATACCACAGGTATAAAGAGAAATGTACAAGAATAAAACATCTCGCAAAAGTCCTTACCTTTCTGCAGGCAAAAAAAAAAAAACAAACCAACCCAAAGCAAAAAACCCAAGCCAAAAAACCCAATAACAAACCAAGACCCTTTTAAAAATGCAATACTTGATATATTTGAATTTCAAAACTGAAGGAGCTGAGATATGTATTTGTGCATTTAAAAGTCCTATAAGCCATCGTGTGTGGCATGCATGACTCACTTCTGCTTCTGATCATTCCATTGCTGCTCCCAATGACTTTTGCAATGAGCATTGCCATGTAAAAATGTTGAAATATGAAAAATGAGTAGCCTTTGCTGTTGAGATGAAGGTGTACTATGACGTGCTGCCCTCCTCCTCTTGCAGGTTAAAGGTCCTGTGCGCCAAGAGCTTTCAGAGGGATCTAGACCCAAGGGAGGAGGAGGAGGAGGAAGGAAGACTGAGAACAAAACACACCAGCCCAGAGGATGCTGAAGTAGCAAGTCATCATCAGACTGAGGAGCTGACTGGTTTCCCCCTTCCATGCTTGGGCACCACACAACGGAAAGGGTTTCCCAGTGCCTGCAGGAAAAAGGGGAGCCTGAAGCTGCCCAGCTTATGGGGAAAAGACATTGTGGATGGAAAGAGGGTGATGGCATAAAAAAAGCCAAATGATTTGGATTTGGAGCATGAGAACAAGTGGGAAAAACTGAGGTCAGATCCTGACCCCCTCAGATGCCTTACAGGCTCCAGGTGGCTCTTTTCACCAGAAGCGAGGATGAGGGATCCCTGCCCTCTGGCAGGCAAGCGAGATGGAAAAAAGAAAGTTCAAACCTGTGGCATTTCTAATGGTCTGGGCACAGTCAGGCTGGTACAGGTCTGCAGGACCACAAGAAGCAGAAGTCTCTGGTGGACATGCTGGGCTGTGCTTAGGTGCAGAGAAGACTCCTGGGCTCAGTCACCCACTTCGCTGCTCCCTGGCAAGGACTAGGACAAACCAGCTGCCCCTTCTCCATCCCAGAAGCCTAAGCAGGGCTCTGCATGGGGACAACACACCTGAAGGTCAACAGCCCCGAGTTTGCCCTTTCCCTTCCCAAACTCCTGGCAGACTTTGCTCCAGCTGCTGCCAGGCAATGACGATGTGTCTGGGAAAGAGACCCTTCACTTGACCCCCTGCATAGTCATCTGGCAAAGTGAAAACTCTGTAAACATCAGGAATTTACCCAGCAGAAAAATTCTCCAGGCCTGATGTCTGCAGGGATGGGAGAAGCCTGGAGGGCTTTCCCAGTTTGATGTTCTCTCACTGCCCTCATCCTAATCGACAGGGATCGTGCTGGGATGAGCAGGAGTTGCGTCCTCTTTGTAACAACCACACAGCACGCAGCTGAGTGTCCTTCAGCATTGCTTCTTAGGGGAGGGAGCCACAACCAGCATCCCTCTGCTCCCACTTTGGGAATCCCAAAACATTCCCACTTTGAGGACTTCGAGCATGTAAAACAGCAGCAGAAGGACCTGCGGCTGCTATTTCCAAGAACTCTTTGACTAAACCTTCTGGGCAGAGGGACATACAATCCCTGGGAGGGCTCTCAGGTCAGCATAACTCAGCCAGATCTAGAAGCTAATCACAGCCAGTAAACGGTCCCACAGCCAATTCCGACCTCCCGTTTTGGCTTTCTGAGGGGTGTCCTTCCTTCCCGACCCCGATCCTTTACACCTTGCACTCCCAAAGCCAGTGACCTGACTGGGATGAGGAGGATGGGGGTCACTGAAATGAAAATACTGTGTGTTTCCCACGCTGCATCATGCTATGGCTCGCTCACAGCAGCAGCAATGCCAGGCAAAAGGGAGGTCAAAATATGTAGGCGTGTGGAGGATACAAAAAAAAGAAAAAAAAAAAGCAACAAGCAGAGGTTATAACATTGATTGTACAGCTGTTATGTCTTGCATTGTTGTCTTCTATAAATACCGATGTAAAAAATTTAAACCAATATGATGGTCAAATGATATTGATAAGCAAAGGGCAGATTTTCTGAGTTCCTTGCAACAAAATACTCCACAACAGCTTTACAGAGACTATTTAAAATGCTAAGATCTGTTTTAATTAGAAAAATTTGCTAATATTTACCACTTTTTCTCATTTTACTTATATTTAATGACACTAATTCTTAAATTTTGCTGAATCTAGCAAGAACTGCTGTATGTTACGTAATAAAAAGGCTCGAGACGTGTGATCGAGACCGTCAAGAAAAATGAGCGAGGAGGCACTTGTCTGGTTTATAATCAAATTACATTTGCAAGACAAAAGAAATTGCTCTAAATTTCAAATTAAGCAAACTGGGTATCACTGCACAGGACATGCAGCATAGCTACGACTTAAAAGATGATTGCTTTAAATTCACATCTAACTGGCCTGCAAAGCAACCTGTTAAAAATACCATATGTTTTCCTACAGTTGAATATTCAACAGGAGACCTCTTTTTGTGTGTGCATTTCATACTTGCGAGATTTGCACCTGTAGTCCTGAGCACGTGATGCGTTTGATAGAGAGCTAATGGCGCTAATGAATCGCTCTGATCTGGGTGTGCAGTTTATTGTGTGGGGGTAAAACGCGTGTCTGCAGAAAGCAAGCTGGGTCTCGGGTTCTCGGATCCCAGTCTCTCCTCCATCAAGTATTGCACTTTAAAATACTCATTGACAAGTTCCCCAAGGAATTTTGTTTCTTGGGTTTGGTTGTGCTAAACACACAGGTTAACTGCTTCTGGATCCACGGACATAAAAAGCAGCTTAATGATAATGAAAAAAATCTTCATTTTGGAGTCAGAAACATGTGTGTGCATACTGATTTACATCAGTGCAGAAAATCTTTCTATCAAAGACTTCTGCTCTCTAGGAGAACTTATTTACTTACAAAATTGAGAGATTGGGGCGTCTAGCTGGGGTACATTTCCTCCTTTAGCATTTAGCTTTTGCACTTGGGTAGGCGGCACAGGTTTGTGAGACTGGCCGGTGGCTCGGTACATGGCTTGGACCCACAGGATACGGTCCTGCTCATCGTCACTTGCAAAAATCACTGTGTCTCCTTCCTTCACAGCGTTGAAGAATGCTCTGCCGCCCTCCAAACCTGGCAGGAGAGGAAGCGACAAGGGAGTTTCACAGACTTTGAGGCCAGCAAGAGGATCTCCCCAGGATTCCCACCCCATCGCCCCCCTTGGTGTCCCCAGCCAGCCCCATGCAGTCCCTGTCTCCTGGCTGGGCTCAGTCTCCTCACCTGCCCCAAACTCACCTGTGAGAGAGCCCACCAGGTCCCCAGGTAGCACCCTGAGCCGCAATTACTAAAACATGCCCCAACGCACTCGGATTAATTGCTTCTCTCGCCTACAGCCCTGCCTGTGCAGGTTCCATGTGGGTCGTACTTGCTGAAGACCCATTAACAATGAGTTTTGAGGGCACGTGGTGGGAGGCTTCCCATTAGAGTGAGTACAGCAGTGCTCACACTGCACAGAAAGTGCTGGCTGATGTGCTTGTTTCTGTCTTTACCCTGATTTGGCACCCATCTTCCCATCTCCCTAACATCAGAACCAACCTACCGTGTCTTTCTTCACCTCCTCTGGGGATACCATTATGCGGGACACGGTGGGGATCACCACGATCAATGTGTCACCCCAATGAAATAAAAGAAATGTGGTGCTCCTCCATTTGACGAAGGGTCTCAGCACCATGTACACAGCAGGCACCTCCAGGTACCAGGGGGGTTTCTGCCCCTCCCCTTTCCACTCACATCCATCAGAGAGAAAACCGGGCAGGCAAAAACGCTGGGTTGGTCCCATAACTGTTTTCTACAATAAAGACAGGCATAGCTGCTAACCTTTTATTTAGGGAATGTAACCTGAAGGCATGGGTTGGAATTATTACCCAATTTGAGCATTCCGTTCACAATCAAATTTCATTGGGATTTAAGTGTCTAATTCCCTTTGGCTCCCCAGAGAAGATGAGTCTTTCCCTCCTCTGGTGCAACTCCCAGCTCAATTCCTTAGATCTATTTATAGCAAAGTCACGCATAGCTAACGATCAGTCTAAACACAAACATATTTATAATAACGCTGATGGCAGTTCAGCTGCAAAGCAGGGGGAGAGAGAGAGGGAGGACTCCCGTTTGGGACCGCAGGCAGCGTGGCGGCCACGGGCACCTGCTGGCCCAGCAGCATCCAGCCGCTGGTCCCCGTACCTGGCTGCGGGTCGGTGTAGTCCACAGTGTATCCGTCGAGTTGCAGCAGCTCCTGAGGTTCAGCTTTTTTCTCCCGGTAGCTGCACATAGCAAATGTATATTGACTAACCTGAAGAAAACCACAAAGCTAAGATGGCACCGGGCGATCACGACAAGGCAATCCAAAGCGCTTACAAATGCCGCCCGCCGGCGGCGTGTTCACGGGGGCTGGGGGTGGTGGGGTAATTTTGAGGGTCATTGCCCATCCGAGACATGCTAAACTTTTGGCCAGGC
The DNA here is from genome assembly GCA_028565335.1 of Limnodromus scolopaceus. NCBI lineage: Eukaryota > Metazoa > Chordata > Aves > Charadriiformes > Scolopacidae > Limnodromus > Limnodromus scolopaceus. Next base: position 7,705,985 of record JAOXNO010000003.1, read on the forward strand.
ATTTGCAAAGCTCTCTCTTAATACACCCTGCTGCGGCAGGCATCTAATTCTCTGCATCAGTACATACAGTGGTTTAATTTCCTCCCAAAGAGGAAGCTCCGCGCTTTAAAACCCTCTTATCATTCATCCCCAGACAAGTGCAAGAGTGACACCCTGTCACAAACAATGTGAGCTAAATTGCTAGGTGCCAGTCATATTAAAGCAATCTTAAGATCCCACTGATCTCGGCAGTTGTTGTCATCAGTGCTGTAAATGGCAGCTCTCACTCCTCTGAGGTACCATCTGCATGACACGATACATTCAATGTCAAGCTCTTGACGGAAGCCGACTCAGCTGCGGGGGCTCTGCCGGGCTCCCGGATCGCCTTTAGGAGGCCATCAGGCCGCATCAAGACCCCGCGCGTACCCGGCGTGCCGCAATCTGGATGGTCGGCGAGAAGCTCGTCCAGGGAGGAGAGAGGAGGAGAGAGGATTCTCCGTGCCCCGGGCTAGGAACTCACGGGGAAATTTACTGTCAAATGATTTCAAATGACTTTGTTAAGGTTGTGTCACATCCTGGATGCCTGACGTAATTTTATTAGTCTGGACGTTTTCTTGACCTCTGGAGGAAACTTTAAAACTCTGGTGGGTGGCAATGGATCGCGCTCGTCATTTTTTGGAAATCGGGAGAGATCCTGAAAGACGGGCGAGGGGCTGGGCCGGGGGATTTTGCCTTCATACTCCAGACAAATTGCTCGGCTAGAAATACACACGCGGCACCTATTTTGGTGGTATGTATCGCTAATAAAATGTCATTTATTTAAGTCAGGGGACCCGTCTTTTGGTGTAGCATCTCCCAGCCGGCGCTCGGTATATTGCTGCCCTCTACGGGCTTCTGCTAGCTGCCAGCCTGCTCTCAGCAGCCCTGCCTGCACCGTGCCTTCCTCCAGGAACAGCTCCAAAAGCCACCTAAGAATAAACCCTATCATTAACACGTTTGTGGGAGTAAGACTAAAAGTGATGCTTTAAGCATCTTGCATCCTCCTTAAAACTACCAGCACTGACGAAAGATTGACAAGTAACAGACCAATAGCAGGAGCACACCAGTGCATATTCTATGCTATGAACTTTGAATGCATACCATCGTACCGGCAACATAAAAATTAAAAAGATTAACACGAAGAAATCTAAAAATAACCTAGTGCCCCACAGCACAACATTCAGACGACTCCTGCAGTGTTCATTCAGTGGTACTTGCAGTATATTGCTGCCATCTCCTGGAGAAACTCTTGAACGTGCTTAATTTACAGTAAGATCCTGGAGATTTCATCTGAGCGGGGAGGATTTGGTTTCTCTGCGTTAGACAGCCTACACTTCAGGGACTGCATGATAAATTTAATTCCTGAAATGAGTCAGTGCTAAGCTACACTGACATTGATTGAAAACATTAATACAACTAATTTTTTTTTTTCCTCTCGTGTACACTCTGTAGCAGCAGGTAAAATTCATTCAGTAGTTCGGTTTCTTCTTCTCTGACCCTGACTGGGGTCTGAATTTCCCAGAATCACCTAGGTTGGAAGGGACCTTTTAAGATCATTTAGTCCAACCAAATTTCAGGCTCTTCTTCATGTACAAATAAATTCTCTCATCTTTGGACCAAGAAAATATTCTTTATCCCTATCAATAAGCCAACCTTACCAATACAGCAGTAACATATGGAAACACACGCAGGCATTTCAGAGCTTATACCCCTTGTGCTAAAAGTTACAAAAGACAGATGTAGATAGTAGGCTCTGGTGAAGCCATCCTGGGACAGAGGCAAAGCCAACTGGTCTCTCCTGTTAGCATTCATGTGATTTCCCTGGAAGAAGCCACTCTACATCATTACCAGAAGAGACCTCAAAGAGAAACCTACAGGTGGGTCTACAACGTGTGAAGAGCCAGGGCTCATCTGGGATCACGTCCTACTTCTCTATTCATTCAGCTCAAGTCTGAAGCCCAAGCTCAGGCTTGTTCAAGAGCCTGCTGGCAGAAGGCAAGCCAGGATAAAGCTGGAGAGAGAAGATGGCTACCAATGGCCTCTGGAAAAGTTGTCAACAGTGCCATGCAGAATGCCTGTACCCAAACAACTTGAGCTGCTGACTTCCAGGACTGCCGTACCAGCCTGTCTGTCCTATCCTGCTGCTTAAAGCATTTACTCTGTAGGGTCAGAAAGAAGCCAATGCCCTGGCTCCCAGCGCAATGTGGCTCCTTCCATTTCTGAGCAGTGGTAAGGCAAAACCCGGCAAAATCAGATTCTAGAAAGCTCGATCCATCACAGTCGTTCTCTGCTGCTGAACAGCACCGCAGGGTCAAGTGGAGATTGCAGCTTGCCTTTCATCAGTCCTCTAAAATATTGTGCTTTACAGAGCCTGCTTTCTGTAGAAGCTTAGAAGTGGCCAGACAAGTGAAACAGTTAATAGCAGAAATTAATCTTACATCCTGCTGAGTTCACACCGACCCATAGCTGAGCATGAGAATGAATGAGCAGATGGGATGGGCAAGATGAATGGTTTGAGTAATTGGAAAAAGCACAGATACAGAGAGGAAACTGAAGGAAGACAGAGGAGAAATCTCTGCCCAGTGAGGGACAAACTCTCAAAGCAGCTGGGATTTCATCCAGGGACTTGATGAGGGCCAGGAAAGGAGCATCTAAGGAAGTTCAACTGAGCAAAACTAAAAGAAGGGAAATAATCCAAGGTTGCCCTTGTTGTTTCATGAAAAAAAAAGGGAAAACACTTCGAGAAATAATTTGAGACAAAAGAACAGAAGGAAAAGAAAGTGGGAAGAAAGAGGAAAAAGACAAAGAAATTCAGGAAAGGGAAAGCAGACAGCGGGAGACAAATGCCAAAGTTCACTATTCCCGGGCTGCTAAATTAGATCTGACTTTCTTGGCACTTGACCATATTCTGTCACCAGCTATATAATCCAACTGATTAATAAATACAGTAGATATGTATTAACCAGTCCTGACTTCGTCCTTGTTTTTCCACCAGAGACTCCAGCTCTAGCGAGCACCACTTTCCCCAGGATCCTGCTCAAACCTGTTAATTGTTGTCCCTCACACTCTGAGCTCAGTCATCCGCCTCCCCCTTTCTCACTGTTGACATAACACCGCCCCACTTGGGTTAAATTCTTAAATGGACCTTTCCTAGATTAACAGCACGCATTTTGTCCCAAGGGAGAGAAACTGTGTTAAGATACTGCCAGCTGTAATACAGCTTTCCACTTTGATGGGAGACTCTTGTCCTCTGGTTGCAGCTGTACGTTGCCTCCCGAGCCCTTTCCTGACACAAATGAGCAGAGGAAATGATCTAGCTTAAAGAAACAAATGTGAAAACAACAGTGAAAACATCTCAGCACGTCCATTCAGCCCTAAACAATTGCACGTAGCAGTTGTCCTAACTTCTTCCTTCAAGCAGGAGGGGTGTGTGTGCTCTCCTCAGGCAGGGCTGTGTGAATGGAAGCCATCCTGTGTGGATGGGACATGCAGGACCCGCCATAACCAGGTGTAACGAGCTGGGGCACCTATTCAACCAGCAGTTCCCAAATATTTGGTATTTATCATCAACACTGAAGGTTTCTCAAAAATCACCACCTATGCCCAGCTCTCAGCGAGGGTCCAACTGAAAACACAATTTAATATGATTATGGGGACCAGCTACGGGTCATTTACCTTAACTTGAGGACCACAGTCTAGGACTGCTGGTGTACAATACTGCAATTTTGCCAAATTATTTTCAAATTCTGTTGGTTATTCGGAGTTAGTGAACACTTACTTCATTTCATTTTATCCCGAGTCATCTGAGTTTTGCTAAAAGCAGGAACTGTCACTGTTAGTCTAAATTATAACGAGTCCAGGGAGTCTGTCACTGGAACAATAGATCCAGGCGTAGACACTGCAACTGGTTTTAATCTGCAGAGAGTTGATCTGGTTCCAACAACATTCTGCAAACACCATCAGACACAATCAGTTGAAAACTGCTTCAAGCTACTCAGCAGACATGTCATCCAGGTACCATGGAGTGTTACTTCCCATATGCTGCCAGAGCACAGAAATGGGGTTATGACAAGAGAAGAACAAATTCAGTCTGAAATCTCAATGTAATTAATTCACTTGCCCTTAAGAATCTTTATAAGAAATTTCCTATTGCAAAGCCAGCGAAGCCACCAGAACCAACAATAGTGTTGTTGCCAGTACAGCACATTAGACCTTGCAAAGAATTAATACAAGCTCTGTCAGCTATCAAAAATCCCAGCTTTTGCACGATCAAGGGTCTAATTGGCAAACTGGCTGAAATTTGTATGCTGTGCTCAGGCACCTGATATAGCAACTTAGGAAACACTGCTAACATCTGTGATGGATGTACATTTTCTTTCCTAACCAGTCGTGGAGAACTTTGCCCTAAATTGCTCCATTGCTTTCGCTTGCCACTGCCACTGGCGTTACTGTTGCCTTTACGAAGCATTTTCCTCACTTGTGGTGCTGAGGACCATTTCCATCCAAGCTCAGGGCCATATTCTGCCATCACTTTCACGCTGCATATCTCAGGATTTAAAATTAGGCAAGTAACGAGTCTCTGCCATGTAATTTACATCTAATCAGTATTCTGCTCTTCTGCTGCTCATCTCAAAGGGTGTCTACGAGAAGGGTGGGCAGCGTGCAGAGAGGGACTGAGATTCATTCGGAAGAGAAAACTATCCCCCTTCTTCACGCAGGGGTGCGTGTTGGAGGAGCGTCGGCACCGGCTCTGCCAGCCACGCCGGGCTGCCAACCTTCCCCGAGGGGTCGATCCGAGGCCACCCAGCAGCGCCCGCGCTGGAGAGGTGAGCCCCGGTTCCAGAAACGGCACAAAGGAACCGGCTCTCACCCGCTACACCCAAACAAATCATCTCCACTCCTGTACAACCCTCGCAGCTACACAGACACAGAAGGTGCGAGGGATTGTTCCACCCAAATTACAAGGCAGCTATTGCTCCTTTCCCCTCCTTTCCAGGGCTTACACAAGCCAACTAGCACTGGAAATGCTCCCTGCAGAGCTCCTTTCTCTAACTACGGGTGCCCCCGTGTATACCGGAGAGGCATCACTGACACAAAAGAGACAAACTGCCATCAACACCTTCCTCCTTGGTGCCGCCCATGCAGTTTGGCACCTCTGTGCCTTGTTTAGATGGTTACGAAGAGTTTAAGTATTTATTACCATGAATTTCTTAACCGCTGGTACCAGAAGGGAGAGCGGTACCACCCGATAGCACTGAAGGAACTGAGGCTGCGTCCACCTGAAATGGGGAAAGAGGGGCAGGAGAGGGCACAGGACCAGGAGGACGAGGTTAATCTGCAAGGGACAGGAGAGGAGAAAGAGCTGCAATAGAAGATGCTTCAGGTAAGGGATAAAGACAAGGGATAAGAAAGGAAACGCTTAGTTATTCATCTGAATGTACAGCCTTGCCCTTTTGGCAGTGTCCTGGACTGCCCAGACCACTATATCCCAAATAGACTTTATGCTTTGGACTCCATCTCTCGACTCTGGAGCAAGCAGGAGCCTGGTGCAGACATGCAAGCTCCTGAAAGAAGGGCTGGTCCTTGTCCATTCCTTACGTGTCGGAGCCAGCTCACCTTCCTGCGGGGGTTATTTTCTGTCTGTGGTTTAGCAGAGTTCAGAGCATCCTGGACATCAACACCTTTGCTGCCAATCCCTGTTCGTCTCAGCACCCATCCTTTGCATTGCATGAAAAGCAAATGACAAACATACGGACAGCAAAGTATTTTTATTCCATCTTTATTGCCTGCTGACACGTTCAATATGCTCAAACTACATCTGAGGGACTGCATAGAGAGTGTTTCTTGTTTATATTTGATGTACGGCAGAACACTTTACATTGCACCAAATGTTGAGCAAACGGTAACATAACAGAGAAGCTGCAGTGGCAGCTGGAATTTCTGAGGTGGGCTACAGAGACTCTCTGGGGGCAAAAGTCTGCTCATCTTATTCAAATGAATTGCTTTTCTGGCCAAATTCTGCTCTTATATGCCAACTGACGAATACAGACCTAGTAACATGAGAAAACATGGAATAACTCTGAGAGCTACAATTCCACAGCAAGCTGAAGAATATAAAGCAACGGAAAACTAGAGAACTGCAGCCCCATAGAATGGCCAGAAGGCTCCTCGAGGGAGACGTGGGAATCCACATCCAAACCTGTGGACCCTTGCACAGAACAGTATAGACAGGTCTATTTATGGGAGAAGCTATGTTAGGAAAGAGAATTCTCTGCTTTGGAGAATCCCTGTTCACAGGGAAAAAAGGACTGAGAACTCGGTCTAATAGGAATGAATCGTCTCTCAGGGAAAAGCAATACTAGTTGCTCTACCGGTGACCACAGACTGTCACAGCACTTTTAACTTCATTTCAGAACATAATAAAGGAAGCACGCAGAGAAAAGCAATCCCTCAGTCCCTGCCCAAGAACAAGGTCACTGCATAATGTTCCCCAAAGGCCTTTCCCTCACAGTGGTCTCTGTTGCCACTTACCCAGGAGGCAGTTTGGGATTTACCTCCAGCAGTCCAGCTCTGCAATACGCTGGACGCTCCCCTGCGAGGCACCAAGACCTCTACTTCCCCAGGGACCTGGCCAGTCCCTGCACTGAGGGTGCATTTGCAAACCAGATGCCTCTAGGAATGGATTACAGAGATCCTAAACCCATCATTTTAACCTAAATCTAAATACACTGCTTGGGCAGAGAGAAGCAACTCCTGTGGCTGCTGTACACTAACTTTTTTTAACCCTATTTGGAGTACAACATGAGCACTTAAACTGTCGCAGATCATACTTGGTTATTGGACTAGGTACTCAACTGGTGTCTCCAAATAGGCTCCTACTTACACGTGTCATGTACATCATTAAATCCCTTTTACCCCCCTAGGATGATTTTCTTGTCTGTCACACAGTTTAGTGCTATGGAGGCTGGCAGTGATGGACAAATGGGGAATGCAATTAAGCTTCCTACTGAGACAGCTGAACTTGGAATAATAATTAACTCAAAACAAACTAACTAGTTTACACCAGGTGATTTAGGACCAGAGAAGCCAGCTGTGTAAGGTGGGAGGTGGACTGCGTGGACTCTTGCCCTTACCAGCACAGGAAAGCCAGCACACAAGCGTGCTCCATCCCGAATGTGGAGCCTGGTGCACCTGGTTTACACCATCTCTCTTCTTACATATGCACGAAATCCCAGCCCCTCTAGCATCTGCTTCATCGGCAGTAGGATTTCACCATCTTACTCAATCACTTTGGACCTGTGTTGGCATGAGATCTCAGTTGGATCCCATGTTATTCCATCAGAGCATCTCTGTCTTGCTTTCACATACCTGGAGACAACATACCCTGGGAAACACAGAAAGGAGGGAAAGATGGACCCAAGAGGACTCTGTGTCTTTATCAGGATGGTGTGAAGGAAGAGCTGCTCAAACTGGGGCCCCACACTTCTGTGGCCAATGCAGTGCTTTCAGCTGCCCTTAGGAAAGTGAGGGAAGATCTAACACACCAACTACTGACCAGATCCTTTTAGGTCACATCTTCTGCCTGTTTCCTTGAAATTTTTAACCATGGTCAAATAAATAGGTCTACAGAAACTAGGAGGGCAGAAAGTGAAAAGAAGAAAAAAGGAAAAAAGGAAGAAAGATATCGCAAAATGATCAATGAGAGCTGTAGACAATGAGAAGCAGTAATGAATGTGAAGGCAAGATAAATGTCAAGAATGATATACTGACTTGGACGTAGCCAGCGATGAAACTTCTGCAGATTTCAGTGGACTTCAAATTTCACCTGGAGGTTCAAAAGGGAGCATTTGCACCCAAGTACCTCCAGCCAAGACAAACCGGGCTTCCTCCTCATCTCATTAATTCCTCACTAAAATTTGTTCTCCATTTCACCATGCATCCATGTGCATCAGGAAACTCATGGCTAGAGGTCTGCAACTGGGATATCCTTGAGAAGATGTATACATTTAGAAAGAAATCCAAGACTTAACAGACATCCTACGCAGAACCACAGCTCAGCATCAATTACACAGCACTGAAAATGGCCAGAGGAAAGACTTAAATATTTCATGTTGTGATTTAAGATCACTTCTAGTTAAATTTGTTACCTGGACCAGGACAAAGAATCGTTTCTTCCATCTCTTCCAAACATTTTTACCAATGGCCCATAAATACCTAGGATGAAAGAAGAGGTGAACTCAGTACACAAGTGACTATATGTTGTTCTCTTGCTTTTCAGTATGTTTTCTTTACACCTAGAAACTGAAGTTAATGCACAAGCAGGAGTAATTATAAGACTCTTAAGCTCAGCAGCATTCATGAATGTGTTTATTTCTACCCTGAATAAATAACCAGTAAAGAAAGTGACACAAAAAGCTCCCAGGCTCTTAATGTTGCACAGTATTAATTCTCTCTTCCTCTTTGTCTTTCACAACTTGCTCAGAATTTAGAAGCCATTTAATGCCAGTGAATAGCTATGACATGGTTGGATGGGTGAAGAATACATTTGTAATGGAAGAATTAAGGGAGAGAAACCCCAAATGTTGCTTTAAGCCTTCACAAAAGCATGTGGCTGAGGGGAGCTTTCAAACAGAGGGACACTTACTGTATCAAAACCAGTACCCAGGATCCCAGTATACACTGGACTCACTAAACCAAGACACTTCGCTGAACTGCTTAAGATGAATTCCTAGAAATCACTTGGATACAGATATACAAGCAAACTGAATAATTTCTGAGGAGTCAGTTTATTGTTTTCTACAAAGGAAAAATTAACTTTTAAAATTAACGTCAAAATTAGCAATTAATCTCTGTGATGAAGTGGCCGCTGTGAGACTGTAATACAAACACTGGCAAAACCAGTGGCAGCACCAGACTAGTAATAAATGCAAGGACATTATTCAGCATTAATATGTTTTATGTATCTTTATAATTACTTTAGTTCTGGCTCAATAAAAACAATTTATTTTTGGTTATTCTAATTCTAGTTGTTCTTATGCCAGAAGAGACCCAGCATACTCTTGGTGAGTGTTTAAGCCACAAAACTCCAAGTCATGCTAATGTGGGCACCGAGTCCTTGGCTAGTTCAAGAACAGGGTAATAATTGTCCTTATTGCTGTTGCTACTAACATCAACAGAAAGACAATCTCAGTTCTGATAGCAAGCGAGTATTATAAACCACACAGTTTTAAGCATCATCTGGTAAATCAAATGTTAGTTCAAGAAAGCCTGAGAAAAGCCAGGACTGCTCAGCCCTCTCGCTGAGGTCAGGGAAACAAATGCAACAGGTGAACTGTCCTTTCTGGCTTTTGGTGTCTGTGATCATGGTGAAAAAAATTAGACTTCACATGTAGCTATTGGCTCTGATCTCATTAGCAGAGAAGAAAGGACTTTCCTGGACAGTTTCTATTTTTTATCACATCCTCAGCTCTGAAGGGCAAACAGAGGAAAGCCTTGCCAATGCCCTTAGCCATTAGCCACAGATCTTCCCAAGGACGATTTAATTTGCAAGTACATGGCACGAAGGTGGAAGCGAGGGGTGGTGGTCAGGGATCCCCCTGGCCCCAGATCCTCTGACGCTCACGTCTGGAAGGGGAGAGGTTTCCCTTTTAACCTTCCGGACCATTAGTCCTACTCCAGGCAACTGCCTTCTCCAGGCAACCGCTACTTAATTGTCCCGTGTATCTCTGTAGAGATAAATGATGACGACACCGGAGCTTATTTCAAGCGGAAGGTGCTCGGAGAAGTCAATACAGGGAAACACAGAATAACTTAGGAAATTACACGACTCTCAGCAAGAGTCAGGCAGTTCACCTATTATTTCCTTACAGGAAAAGAAATAACCTAGCAATTTCCTGAGGAATACTGTTTAAAATTTAAGCTGTTTGGATCACATGCATTAAAAAGACTATGCTAAGAATACAGAAAGTGTATTATAAATGACTGAACTAATGCCATTTTATATTTATCTTTTAACCTCCTGTGAACTTGAGAAAAAGAGTTTCTCTTCCAGAATCTTAAAAAAGAGAAATTTTCTAATTCACATTCAAAACAAATTGAGCTCAGATCAAGACAAACATTTACCCAGAGTGTTTCATGTTTTGAGGCTTATCCATTCGCACGGCCAGCTTGATCTTCAGGTCTTGATCCGGGCAGTTTTTGGAAACAGTCATTTTGTGCCACTCTGATTGCTTTGGGCTGTTGGGAGTAGGATGGAGAACAACCTGCAAGTGTCAAAAGCAACAATGTTAAAGGAAAAAATGGTTCACAAAAGGGTTTTAATGGGGAACAAAAGCATATCAGATGAGTTACTTTTCCCCTAGAAGTCAGTTGGGAAATTTCTATTCACATTAGCGAGGATGGCTTTTTATTGCTTTTTTAAAGTACAGCTTACTATTTTGAGATTAGTTCCTATATTCTTTGTCTCCTCTGTTTACCACGCCATTGTTTGTGGGGTTGTGCAGAACTGACTGCATTATTAGTTCCCACCATTTAAAGACAAGACTGTGGTAAACAAGATTGCACCTGTCCAGGTGAATCAGTCTGGAAGTGAGGGTGTACTAATGTGATTAGCAAACCAGCAGCAAGGTTTGCTGGGGTTGCCCACTGCAATCTCCCACTTTCAGCCTCATCCAACTCGGTCAATCTCCAGCCTTCCTGACATTTCCCATGTGAGGTGTGCTGTTTCGAGGGCTCAGAAAGCTCTGCTTAAAATGGTTCATTTCCTGCTACTATCAGGTTGTGGGGAAGCTGGCTTGATGTTTTGCTTACTGTTAAGAGTGGATGCAGTAGGCAGCATTTCAGGTAGGCTGGTGTGTCTGACTGCACTACGACAGCAGACAAAATCTGCATCCCATGTCATGACATCAGTGGCTGCAGGACTCTCTTCTCCCATTTCACGCAGAGAGGAAATGATGGGATGGTCTCCAGACGGGGGAAAATCAGTGCAACACGAATGATTGCAGTGGAGCTGTGCAGATGAAGTGCATAATGGAAGTGCTTGGCTCATCAGAGAAACTGAAAGGCTCCAAGAGGCGAGTAATCTCTCCTGATCACAGCTCTGCTTTTCCCACTCACCCATTACCCTTACAAAGCACAGCAGCTCCCTCAGACAGCCACAGAGCATTCTCCCAGAACTACACCACATCCACCATCTTCTCCTGGTGTTTCCATATGTGTCCTTTGAGGTGGCTTAACCCTCTCCCTCATATACCTATTCCTCTTCTGATGGTGATCTCACTCTCAGAGGTGACTTTGCCTGGCATAAATTCATTCAAGTCTCCGCTGTCCTGTAGTGAGATGAATCTCCTTTAAATCCATTAACCTTTATGCAAGCAAATTATTTTACAAATGGAAGCGTTCACCCTCGTTATTTGATGTACCGCCATCACTTATTCCTTGCTCAAAATTATCCGTGCTCCTGCCAAACTCCAGCCCAGACTATAATCTTTATTCCTCTGCTCTTCAACTTTACTGCTGAGTCAACAACCCAAGGGCTGTTTTCCACCAAAATATCCTTGACACTATTACCCTCTGATGAATGATTTTCAAAATGATTTTATTGCCTCCTCCAAAGCCTGAGGTTAACATCAGTAGATTCTCAACTTCATCCTTATTCATCAACATTATTTATCACTTCTTTTACTGAATTAGACTAATGCTTTCTCTGGCAGGAATCTGAAGCTGTTATTAGTTACATAGATAACAGAGCAACACCAGTCTCGACTGCATCACTCTTGGAAAAAACCACATTTAAGCAAGTCCTGAAGGTGAATAGAGAGTCCTCCATGTGGGGTGTTGCTAGAAACAGGGGTGGACCCAAATGCTGAGCAATATCCAAGGACCCCCACTGCAAATCAGGCCATGCAAGCACATAGACTTGCACTAAACTGCATCTCTTAGTGAGGCAGCAGCCACTCAGGGTGTTTGGGATGCTCTCTACTTTGATTTCTAACTCTTTTTCATCAAAAGGTACATAAACTTTGCTCAGTGTTGTTGTAATTCATGGCTCTTTCCCTCTTTGCTTTCAGTAGATGAAGTCTTGGCATGGCTGAAATCTGCGGGAGCCTTGCCACCGGCTTCAATAGGACCAGGATGTATTCCCATGCCTTTAGCTGCCCATCCAGCAGTTCAGGGCTTGGGAGCATTTTCCAGCTCTCCCTTTGATAAAAGTGGCAAAATGAGGAGTGCCGGCTGGTTGCCAATTTAACACTGGCAATAGAAAGTGGGCATTGTACATGCCTGGCAGAGCACAAAGCCGCTTCTCAAAGGGTGGCTGAGCATGGGTGTTTTTGTGTATCAAACCCGCTTCCCTCCTCTCTCCGCGCAGACAGGTTCCTGCCCACTCCAACACCAAACCGAGGGCTTAACACGCTCCCGGTTTCATTATTTCATTAAAGAAGAGATCCTGACGCAGCCTGAGCAGACACGCGTCATCTCTCGGCCGCCCCGGGCACACCGAGCATCCCTTTGAAGTTCGGCCCACTGAAAGCGCTGGTGGCCACGGGCCAGGGGAAATCACCGCCCGGCTGCCCGCGCTCGCCGCTGCTGGCCCACGTCCTTCGGCCAGAGCCCAGGGATGGCGTCCCGCTGGGCTGGGAATTAAAGCGCGTTGGCAAGGCTGGCTCATCAGCATTTCAGGGCAAGAGGGGTTGCTTTGGGGCCTGACGTCTTTCTCAGAACAACATGCACAGCTAATTGCTTCCCGAGACCAGCAAAGTCAGCACTGCTCATGGCTGCCAATGGAAACAAGCCTCACAAAGCAAGAGGGTCTACACCCGGTGTAACCACTCAGGGGAAAAAGCCCTGAATGGCATCGTGGCCAGCCGGGTGAAAAGCTCGGCTCAGCACGCTGTAGCGGACAAAGGCAGGAGTGCCGGGCTGTTTGAAGAAGGTGGTTTTGGAAATAAACCTGAAAATATTACGATGCTGCACAGCAAAGCAACGGTCAGTCTTTGGCTGGAGTACTGCAGCCTAGTGGGGTCATCCCCTTTGTCAAAAAACAGGGAGAAAGGGTGGATCAAGGTGTGGAAGAGGAAAGCCCAAAGGGGCTGTGACTCTCTTTGAAGAGAAGATTGAGAGGAGAAAAGAAGGGGTAGTTTCGCTTTTCCCTCTCTCAAGTGCAAGAACAAAGGACGTTACAAGAACGTGAAAACACAAATAGTTAAAATAAACAAAAATTATATGAGACAAAATCACACGCAGTGCTCTCCACCATAAAGATATAAATTAAATCAACAGCTCACTAGGACCTGAAAGAACATTTGGCACGTGTATGAACTGGATGAACACAAAACCACGTTAATTAGGAAAAACTTCTTTGTATGAACACATATTCTTCTGTATCAAGGCAGAAGCAGCCATGGAGTTGGCAAGAAACATCCCAACAGGTTAGTTCACAATTGGAAATACCATACTTGGGCTTGCCACAAAATCAGTGGCTTTATTGGCCACAGCCATGTAGACAGGGCAGAGAGGAAGGTGCACTGCAGAGCCAAGGCAGAGACAGAGCCCAGGGTGCTCCTGGAGATCGCCCAGACCATGCTGAGCCGTGACATGGGAGATGCCAAGCCCACTTGTAAGGTGCAGCCTCTCTTATCCTGAACTGATTTTCATGGGGGCTTCACCATGCTGATTTCCCACCCCTGAAGAGCTGCGTGGCAGGGAGTTTGCTGCCACTTATGCTTGGGGCCAACCCAAATTACACAGCTGCAAAAAAATCATGGTACTAACTGAAGTGTCCCAAAGCCACAAAAAAGTGCCATCCGCAGATATTCTGGAGCCGTGGGCTGCAGTGACGGAGGGCCACCTGTCCCAGGGCACTGGCTTAGGGATCACAGGTGAGGGGCAGAGATGGGGTGGGAAGGTTGGATCTGTGGCCAGTACCTCGTGAACGTGAGCTATTAACACCATTGATGGGGGAAACAATCCCCCATGTTTCACTTCCCAGCCCAGCCCCACTGAAGCCACCAGTTCAGCCACAATCCCTGGGGGAAGCCAGGATTCCCAGCCCTTTGCAGCGAGTACCGCAGTCAGTGCTTTCAAACGCTCAAACCGTGCACCGGCTGCTCAGCAGATATGAGAGCAGCTTAACACTCTCTTGCCACACTTAAATCCCTGCTTTTTGCTTCAGCATAATCCCCTTTTCTGCCTCAGGAATGTCCATTTCCGTAAGCAACTTCTAAGGCTTTCCGGACTGCCGGTATCGCACCCAAGATCCTCTGCCTTTGCTCAGTGCAGGCACAGCCAGCTGAAATCCTGCCATTAAAAACTCACAACAAAGACAGCGTGCGAGATGCACTCCTTTCCAGCAGTGGAGAGCTTGCTTTTTTTCCTCCCCTCCTGAAGCTTGGCAAAAAAGCAGAGCATGTTGTGCTCCAAAGATATTTCCGTACAGGAGAGATTTCTCGAGAAAAGCAGGGCCAGAAGGAAACATTATTATTAAACTCAAAATCTCCTTACCCTCCCAAGCTCTTTGTCCTCCAGCGCCAGCACTCCCGTGCTCTCCGTGAACAGCTTCACCTTCACTGCGGGAAGCGCGTGTGTCGTGGTGAAGTCTCCTTGGGTCCCCCAGCTGTGAAAATAAGGACAGAGAGGTGTTGAGCTCCACTGGCAGGTCAGCAGCACTACACCTTGGGCGTGCAATGGTTAACCAAAAACATCCTCTCTGGCACAAGCCGAAGTTGCTGGGCTGTCTGAGTGACAAGAGCATTAATTATCTTCTTAGGGAAATGTGGGACAGATGTTTGGAAAAACCATGATGGTTCTTTGGGGAAAAAAAGAGTATTTGGGAGCCACATGAAACCAAATTTAAGAGAACTTTTTTATTTAGAAAGAACAATATGTCTCCTGCAGCGACAGCCTGTATAGTCACAACAGAATTTGAGGATCGGGGACATCTGCACCTAGGACATCTGTAATCACTCATGCCTCTGCTCTTCTCTTGGCTGATTAACCTCTCCTTTCCAGGTTGATAGTGAGATCTGCTTTCTCTGAAGAAACCCCAATTTAACCTGGGTCCTCTTCTGGGTCCCAGCCCAGCCCTCCAGCCCAGGTTTAAGTTCAAGCCATCATGTCCAGAGTAGTCCTAGTTTGCTGGGAGTGCAGAGCAGGACACCGGCTCCTTGAGGATGGGACAGCAGTGGCCAGGAAGTGGCCACCTCTCCAACTACATAATAAACCAAGACCACCGTCTTCTGCTTGTACTCCATGAGCCATTCCCCAGCTGGTTCCCTGCCTTGGATAGCCATGCTATGGAGGCCAAATGTCCCACAGTGTGAGAAACCCCCCTCTAGACAGGCATGTTTCTAGATGACATCTCCAAGCTCCTGCAACCATAAGCTGCCCAAGTGTGCAGAGAACATGAGCTCATTCCACATGGGAGCCCACAGGCACAGGGTCCCAGCCACAGAGTGTCGACACCTATGGCCAAACTTGCCATTTTAAGTCTCACAAGGGGAGTCTACTCCACAGCTGACCTTCTCCACGAGTGTGGGAACCACAGCAGCCCTGCAGCCTGCTAGAGGTTTTCTCTCTTGCCGTGGGCACTTGGGGAAGTTTTGAGGACAGAGCCCCAGTTTGGCCACATCCCACTGCACTCTGTTTCAGGGACTTTCCTCCTGGTCCCTGTTCCTTTCCCAGTGAGAAGCGTGCACCCATGAGAGGTCACCTGAGCTGGTGAGGACGGTGGTGAGCATCCTCATGGGGTTCTCTTAAAGATAACCAGACCTTACACAGAGCCACCTTTCATTTAGAGAGATCACAGGGAAAAGAAACCCGTGAGACACAAAGTCTGTTCAACATCCTCAGGGCCATGGCTTTTCAAACGGGCTCACTCACACCAGCACGTCAAATTACTCACCTGTGCTAATGTTTTTGAGATACAGGAAAATGCTCCCCTGTGGCAAACAAGCACAGACTGAAGAGGGTCACAGAACAAAAATTAAGTGGAACTTGAACTAATGTCTATTTGCAATCTTTAAACAATTTTGAAAGTAGCAGAGAAGAGAAGAAAATGCCTTCTACATTACGGGGTAAAAAGTCACGATGCGTTTATGTTTGAGACTTCACAGCTGTGTTTCACGCTTTGTTACTACAGCTTAGAAAGTTCGAAACTTATTAAAATAAAGATGGACAGAAACTTCCAGGCAGAGCTAAGCAAAGCACTCCTAAAACAGAGAACAGCTCAGCAAAAGATGAGCAGAGGAGCATGTGGAAGACTGCACCACTGCCAGGAGGATGCTCCCAAGCATCTGACCATGCAGAGGCCCAACGTGAAACAAGCAGATAAAACTGCTCTTTTCTCTCTCTTTTTTTTTTTTCTTTTTCACTTTACCTTTCTCTTAATTTTTTTTATAATTCATAGTAAGCTAGATTTCTATGTTGTTCCCAGAAACCCTGAAAATTCATCACACTTCCAACCTCATGCAAAGTGTGCAAGCAAGCCTGAAGGACAATCACAGACAAGGTGCTTTTTCATAAACTAGAAGAAACCAAGAGCATGCCATGAGCAACACCTCTGAGTGATGCGACGGAACACATGCTGCAACCTAAGATACTGCAAGTCAGATGAGAGATTATACCATATCTCGCTAATTATCTCTATTCACCCTACGCTATTAATGACACTTTCTCCTTTACACTGTCTTCAAACTAGATCCTCTGCTGAAGAAAGGTAATTCCCTTGAAATGACCAGGAAAAGACTCAGATGACATGTGGTCCAGCGACTTCAAACTTAAATACCAAAGAGCAAGTTTTGCATTTGGAAAGTTATTGGGAAAAATAATTTTAAATAGTATGAGTTTGTGTTTTGCTCTCTGCTGAGCAAATCTTGTCGAACTGAGCTTAGTAGATGAGCGTGTTCAGCGCAGAGCTGGTTAACGAACTCAGGTTCTTCGTCAGCTTTGCTCTGAAGTTTTCTCTCCTGGTATTACTGTTCCACATGTTTCATCCTTTATGACTATGCATCAAACTGCCACCAGTGCCAGAGAGCAGAGGTTCAGCATAAATTGCCATAAAAAAAGTCCAGTCAGATCCCCAATATTACATCTTCTTCAGATCCCCAATATTACATCTTCTTCATGTGTGATCCATCAGCCACCTAATAAACATTTTAAACATAATAACTGAGAAACAACCTTATTTTCTAATTGCAGCTTCAAGTCACAGGTTATGTTTTCTCTCTTAAAAAATCCTACATTGCCAGCAGCAGGGAAAGTAGAAAGGTAATTTTGCTTTGGGTAAGAGGAAAAAGTAAGAAAATATCCAACCTTACACTGTGTATTTTGACAGCATCTGCTTTATAGAACTCATATCTCTGTTTACTATTAAAAAGCTCTTATTTGCTGAAGCATTCCCAGACCATATGTTATCAACAAATGTTACTAACCAAATACAAACAGTAATTTTCATTAGGTTTCCTTCATGAGAACAACATTAACCACAAAGGGAATAAATGTTTCAAATGACAGTAAACATACATAGCAAACCCTTGACAACACTGTGGTGCTTACATATTCATACCCTCCCCAAAAGCCCTGAAAAGATCCACGCCAACAAATAGAGACCCTCAGAAGTTGGGTTTTGTGCAGGTTGAAGCCTGCGGTGATGTCATTAGTTGCCATAGCGATGCTCAGCATAAGGCCATAATTCATGTCACTGAGACATCATTTGTATTCAACCTAAGTACGCAGTTTATCTGTGCTGTGTATTAAATTATTGTTCAGAAAATTAGCTCTGGACAGTAGTTAGGTACTAGGATCTTCTGAGGGACTAACAATGTAATGGTTTAATTTCCATATTAAATAATTAAGCAGGTTGTCACCGCAGGAGTTTATTTGTTGGGAAAGCGCCTTGGGACCCATTCTGGACAAATCTCATGAAGTACCCATGCTATCTTGTCCCCATATCATAGAGCTCACGCTGACACTTCAAACAAGGACAAATAATGCCACTCTGGCCAAATGGATATGTGTATATAGATCTATATATCTATATGACACAGAAAATAAGTATACAAGCAGAAAAATCCTGACAGTACTTTCTCATTTAGGACCATATTGACTATCTGAATCCCACCTGAAACCTTCAGCATTTCTTGCTGCCCAGTGTATCCCAAAGCCTGGAGCTGACCAAGAAAAGCTCTCCAGGGTTTCTAGTTAGGCATCAAGCTTAGGATGAATAGCTGAACTCAGAGAATCATAGAATGGTTTGGGTTGGAAGCGACCTTAAAGATCATCTAGTTCCAACCCCCCTGCCATGGGTAGGGACACCTCCCACTAATAGACCAGGTTGCTTAAAGCCCCATCCAACCTGGCCTTGAACATCTTCAGGGATGGGGGCAGCTGCAAAGAGCCAGAGGATGAGACATACCCCAGGTGTTAACTTGATAAATGCTGCCCCTTGTTTTACCTTTTACAAGCAAAAT
Source organism: Limnodromus scolopaceus (assembly GCA_028565335.1). Lineage (NCBI taxonomy): Eukaryota > Metazoa > Chordata > Aves > Charadriiformes > Scolopacidae > Limnodromus > Limnodromus scolopaceus. Next base: position 7,724,467 of record JAOXNO010000003.1, read on the forward strand.
AAATAGATCATCACTGTGGACTTTGTGTCTGTGGATTCACCTAGAGGTGCCATCACAGGTACTAACCAATCAACCTAAAGTACTGAGATTTTTTTCTGAATGAAACATAAAACGAGGCATATCCAGAGGGCCTAAGTGGACAACAAGGGAAGAAGGTCACCCTTGTCCCCCACTACCTCCATGGTAGTGGAGCACTTGAAGGATGGGCTTACCTGTCCAGTTTCAGGAGTGTTTGTGAGCTCTCGCAGGCACTGTCCTTACTGGCACATGGAGGGAAAATGCTGCCATTGCTGATGGAAGTGCAGGCTGCTCAGACCAAGCTGCTGTCAGCTGTTTCAAGCAACATGCTGGTGATCTTCCGGCAAACCCTTAGGTTGATGTTACTCAGCCCTTCCTAACTTATGGACGAAACAAGTAGGACCACCTAGGCTCCTCACCTTGCTGCCGTACCAAGGTCTTACCCTTTCCTGTCACTGCAAAAACAACTGTCTTCATCCTATGGATGTGAAGTGCTTCACACCCTGATCTTTGGCTGTAGTCTCTGAACGCCACCAAAATGCAGACACAAGGATGATGAAGTCAAATTACTATGTAGTCAAAAAGACAAAATCAAACACCATGACACTATGTTACAGTGGGACATGAAAAGGCTATTTGGGGTACGAATGAGGCTTAAGCAAAACCCTGCAAGGGTCCTTGTCCTGCCTGCACTCATGTATCACATGAAAATAGGCAGCAGAGTCTCTGACTCCAGCTATTTTCCTCCACAACAGCCCTCTCACATGGCTGTCCTTGAGAGACATTGACTTAATAATTTCTGTTCACCTCTAGTGTGTAAGTTCCTCTAAAGGAAACTTTAGCACCCATGACCTGCCCAAAAGTGAACATACATGTTAGGGCCCAGGAGAATGCATTAAATTCCTTCATCCCTGTACTGTTGTCTCCAGCAAATCTGCTTAGCCCCTGCCTGATTTGAAACAGTAACCCTTCTTCCATCATTGCTCCTGTAACTTCATCTGGCCAGAACATCGATGGCTGTGATTTCTGTAAATAATGAACACCAGCAACTGAATTATATCGCTGGGCCATGAATCAGCCCTGCTAACCAGCTCGGCCTGTCAGCGGGCTAACATGGGAGCAGCTGGAGAGTGATGTGCTTTCGACGGGGCTGACATTTGTACATGATCTATGGCCGGTTCCCAGGGGCTTCAAAACTGCCAGAGGACATCTTTTCTCCCTCTCCAGATATATTTATTGAAACAGGTTTACTTGCCAGCTTGCATGGAACACATGTGAAAAACAAAGTAAAAATGTGTATTAAAGGAGAGCTCCGTTCTTCCCTCGGTGGGTTCGCTCCAGGCGTGCATTACACTCAATGTACAGCTCCCACGGCCTCCCTTGTGCCCTGCTGGTGTGGGCAGAAAAGGGTTGTGCTTCACAGACTTCTCTTCATCTACATCCCTCACCTCTTCTCTCCCGGCACCCACACCAGCGTGTCTGTGTCCCTCCTGGTGTATTTGTAGTTTGGTCTCCAAAGTGAGCTGGCTGGTAGAAGGAAGCACATCAAGAAGGTGGCACAGAGAGCAGCTTTATAGACACTGCCCGTTTTGTGAGGGAACAGGTCAGCAAAGTCACCTTTTGCTGGGTTATTGCTTCACCTTGTGTGGTGTGATGCTTTTAATCCAGCCTTGATTTCCTGGCTTACCACAGTGCCCAGCCGTGGTGCCTGCTGGAGATGGATGCCACTCTGAGGATGGAGAGGTCTGATCCTGCTTCATCACTGGGAGACTGAAATGCTATGAATGGTCTTGATTTAGTTCTTCCAGAAATCCTGCCTAACAAACGACAGTTTTATTTCTTCAACCCACGCCTCCCCTCCCAGAAGAGACCTTTCCAGGGAGCAGCCTTAAATCTTGGGCCATAAATCATGTAAGCCCACAGCTTGAGCACTACAAAGTTAGAGAAGAAGTACACCAGACATCCAGCTAACCTACCTTCACACAGCGGATGGAGTCAGCTACACCTGTTACTCCAATGTGATGCTAAGGTGCATTTTGTTTTTATATATTCCTTGAGATACCAGCAAGGAAGAAAATAAACAGGTTTTAAACGAGTTTAATAGTTAACTGCATGTGAAGCAGCACGCAGGAAAGCTTTTTGTTTAATTCTCTAACAGTTTACACAGACTGGCTATACATGAAATAGCAGTCAAAGATCAAGATTATGGTTATCAGTGATCTTTCTGAACTTCCCTTGCCCATACTCTGAGACTGCATCTCATTATCATGAAGCACACACAGACTTACTCAGCTCAACAGCAAAACCTGATGCAGGGATGGCATTAATTCCAAGAGGATGAAAAAGCTCATTTCATGTTCAGAAATGGGTATTTATGAACTTCTAGGAATGACACAAATGAGACAATGCTGGTCACGTCCTGAGCCCTTCACAAGCAGGCATTGGGAGGAGCAGGTTCCTCTTTGGGAGCAGTGTTGGTGAGGCACCAAACAGGCAGGGGATGTGGCAGCACGGACGTGTCCATGACACGTGGCAGAGGCACTGGTGCTCACACCTGCACCAGCTGGGTCACAAAGCAGTAATAAAAAGAAGTAGGGCACCCCAAAGCCTTCGGGAAGATACGTATTTTTTGCAGCTCTCCTGGGTAAAGGCAATGGATAATAGGTTTTTGGTTTGTGTCTTTGGGATTTGAAAAAAGCCAAAGGCAACAGAAGAATTCAGGTTTTTCTTTTAGGGTCTCCAAGAAAATCCACAGGCTGGGTCACACAACTGGAGACCCGCGGGGTGCAGCTCCGCACACAACTCAGTTTCAGTGGGGGAATGCTCATAAACCACAGCCGGTTTGGAGATGCTGGGTTGGGGACAGTTCTGAACTGGTTTGCAACTTATTGCAGTGGGACTACAAACCTTGATCGAGGTCAGCTGAATTCTTCAAAGAAACATAACCCAGTGGGTGATACACCTTCTCAAGAGATATCATTGTTGAAAGATAAGAAATTATTTAGTCTGAAATAAAGACACCAAACAAAGAAGAAATTGTGTGCTGCCTACTCCGCAGCATTCAGTGAGTGCACCATGCTGTGGATGAAGGACAGGAGGTGTCAGTTCCTCCTGCCAGCAGCAGCCATCCACCGGCAAAAGAGTAAGTCATTTAATCCATTTGGCATTTTTTGTGGGACTGAGTTTGGATTTCACATTGCAGAAAATGTTGTAGAAGGCCTCAAATGGAACTATGGCTCCAAGGATTTGATCTTTAGCTATCAGGAGAGGATACAGACACATGAGACAGATCACAACTGTGGAAAACCACAAATTTAAGGGACTGTACTACCAGGCACATGTGCCCGTGTCATCTGCTTTGGGCTCAGGAGAGATCTAATTAATCGTCAGTGGAGTTAGGCTTTAATTTGCCTTATCCCAGTTCAGAAGAAGCAAGCAGATGAGATGAAGCCTGCCCTAAAAGTGCTCCTGTCTTTCCACTGCTGAAGAGGGGTGCTGGAGGTGACTGCTGCAGGTGCAAAAAAACACAGACCTGAAAAGAAAATCTCAAAGAATACATACAGATGCAGAAAACTTTCTGTGTTTCTGCTAATTCAAAAATGTCCTGGGCTAGGAAATACAATTCAGGTGCTAAGAAAGGTACCTTTCCACTCTGCCTGTAGGAACGGATTGAGATTGGTTTGCATCTGTAACACGGCTTGATTCCCAAGAGCTGCTGAGCCTCCTCTGGGATTCCTCCCACGGCAGAAGTTCGATGTGTTTACTCACCTTCAGAACAGGATAACCAAAGTCATCAGACACAGATTGACAACGCGGCCTATTTTTGTTCACATTTGTTTCCTCTCCTTCCTTTCTGCTGACAGAACCGCCTTTCAGTCCCATCCCCTCAGAAGAAGCTGAGTTGAAGTGGGAGTGACAGCACAAACAGATTTGATTCCTCCTAGACCTTCCTGTGCAGACTTTTTAACGATGGTAAAACCTGTTTCCACCGATGCAGCTACTGTGCAAGTGACCGAGTCAGCATCCCCACACGCACTGGCCGGCAGTGCTGGCTGTATCTGCTTTCCCCTGGAGCTACGTGAGGCCATATCTCTGACATCTGCTCTGACGGGACAACCCAAGGGCCCTCTGAGTGAACCCATCGTTTCCTGTGATGTCCTAATTCCTGCCAAGCATACAATATTCCCTCTGCTAAAAATACATCATCAGTTGTTATTCTGCTTACGAAAAGGGTGTCCATTTACCCCAAAACACCACTGCAGAATGCACTATGATGTTATGCAAAAGGTGAGCGGAGACAGCAGGTCCCTAAGGACTGGTCTTGTCCTAGCAGCAGCTGAGGATGTCTTCCAACCTCTGGCGTTTCATGGACTGCCCATTTTTTGTTCCCACGGCTCCGAGACACGCTGTAAGTGTCACACAAGCAGACACCATCTTGCTTAACATCATGCAGCCAGCAGTACCAGACAGCTGATAAAAGGCACCATCTCTCCCTTCCAGGAGCTGCAACTCCCACATCCTCAAACTGGCTACGGCAACACTACGGCTGCCGGCTGAGAGAAATATGTCTGGGAGAGCATCACATCTGCGTCTGGGCGTGCAAGGTGCAGAAGGAATAGGGTAAAGCTGACGGAGACTGCAGCAAAGCAAAGCCTGTGGAGGTCTGCTCTTGATCTGCTTGTGGCTCACAGGCAGTCCCCACAGACCCCGTTCCCGTGCCAGCACCGTGTCACTCGGCTGCCAGGGTACCACAGCCAAGAGGAGCTGCTGAGGCCGACGGCACAGCTTTAGGAACCCAAAAAAAGGACGATCTTTGCTGTACAGAAAACGCAGAGCTTGATTTTAGCATGAAAGTGTTTCCTAAGCATAGCTGATCCACAGGGGAAGTGTTATGGGGAAGTTGTTGGAAGGGATGGGGAGGTGGATTTAATCGCATAATAGCTATTTGCGGCCACGAGATGGCATTCCTGCCCCAGAGATGTCCCTCTGCCATGCCTGTAGCCAGCCCAGCCTCACCTCCTCTGCCCAGGACCACACACTCCTCCCAGCCTGCTTCACCCCCGGCTGCTGCTTCCCTGCAGAAATCCCCCGGCTGGTTTGGATGAGAATTTATGGCAATGCTATTCACCGCAATCTTCGGGGCATTAACGGGGAAAATAAGTAGCGTGATTACTTAGCGTGATTTAAATGACGACTGCTTTTCAAATGCCCTGTGCTGTCGCTTAATGCTATGATATTACAATTAGAGGAGAAAAGCTCAGCAGGAGGAAATGGAAATGTAAGCCCAACAACCTTTTACTGGGAGGTCTGAACTGAAAGAATAATTGCTTTTACAAGGGCTGCCTACTGTATCTGCTTTATCAGTATATCTGCTTTGGGTACAGCACGAGTAAAGGGTTTCATTCATTAAATGGGTTCAACGTGCATTTACTATCTGCAGTTGTTACCACTTCTTATATAAGGTGACTGCAATACCACGCACACGCTAATCGAAGTTTCCTTTGGCCAAAGATGCTCTGCTGAACCAGCCACAGAGCTGCTCATTTCACAGAACAATTATTTAATTCAGACATGGCTAATCACTTCTATCAAATTTATCACCCTGGAAAAAACACAACTGCAAAGGACTGTAGCTAGTTAAGGCCTGGTCATGATTTAGATTTATGAAGGCCGTGCTCTGCCAGCTTTCCCAAAACTCAGCATCTCACTAGCCCGGACCATGGAGAAAGAGAGAAATCCTCTGTGTGAAAATACAGGTTACTGGTTTTGTGCCAAAATAGTCTACATCCTCTTTTATAAAACCCAGTAGAGGAGAGCAGCAAAATATTTCCTACATGTAAATAGAGCAGAAAATGGCACAAGGTACCCTTTCAAAATCAGCTTAAGAGAAGAACAAGAGGCATGACACCATCTCTTCTTGTTGCACCACCACTCACATTTTTGCAGTCCTATATTCTTCTAAGCCAGGATCCAGGACAGGAAGCCCAGATACAGCCAGACACCTGGGATGGGGTTTGTCCTGCTTAACTTCTGAAGACTAGAAGCAAAGTCAGCCTGGCATCTCCTGGGTCAGTGGGGATGAGTGTGCACTTCCAGCAGATGGTGCCCACCCAACCCAACCATCTCAGTCACGAGCATTTTCTCTGCTGTGGAACAGAAGCATTGCTCTAGTTTCACAGATAAGAAACCCAAAGCAAGGACTGAGCCAGCACGGCTCAAGGACACACAGCCACTGAGAAGAGCTAGGGCAAATATGCTAACACCACGTCCTCTGTTTCTGTGGGAGACCCACCCCTAGACATGCATTTTGTGTCTCTGGCCTGACAACGATCACAGGGCTCAGCAAACCCTGAATTGCTGGACTTCATCCTTCCTTCAGCAACCACCAGGGGCTGGTGAGCCCTCTTCCCACATCCTCATAGATCCCACAGCTGCAGGGGCTGTGTGCAGCTGTTGGGATCCCCCTTCTCACCTCCTCTAAGCCATGGAGTGGAAGCTGCTGCAGATGCTCTCAGCTTTATGTGCCTACAAGGCCTTTTGGCAAAGGTGTGAAAGATGGGTGAGGCAGGCAAGACACTCCTGTGTGCTGTGTCCTGCCTTTCATGGACTTTTTTGATCTGAAACACCTTGGAGTTGCTCTGAAAGGTGTTCAAGAAAACGCCACCGTCTCTCTCTGCACTCTGGCCAACTTTGCAAGCTCCTCTCTCCATGAGCATGCTGTTTCCTCTTTGTCTGTGTAATGGCAACAGTACATAGCTCCCTTTAAGTGCTTTCACACATAGTGCTGCTGTTCACTGGGAGACCTAGCACATTCACAAAAGCAACAGGTTGTTCTACCTTCATTTCAGAGAAAGGACAACTAAAATGTAGAGAAATCACTGTCAAGGTTGGCTTTCCCATTAAACCATTCCCTCTTCCAGAGCTCTGTCCAGGCAGGAGTAGGCAGAGTACCAATTCTTTAAAGCATGATCTCTATCTCCCTACTCTGCTTTGCAACCAGCAATAGCAGTACTCCTCATTAAATAACAATGTGCTCTACTTGTACACAGCACTTAATAAATAAACCAACAACTGGGCACTTTTCACATGTCTCACCCCCCGCCTTTCCCCTGGCAAGTGACGTGCAGAACTTGCACTAAGGCATGGCTTAATTTTTTCTAAAACACCCACCATGAGCATTAAACATGAAGAGTGACTGTATCCCAAGACTTTTGTTTTGTAGTCCTTCTCTTAATTTAGCACTATTTCAGATCACTGAATCTCAATCTTATTTCAATGTCCTTTTGGTCTTTACTATCCCATCTTAAGGTTGCACACATCAGAATGATGAAGCAGACGGGTGTCGATGAAAATCGCCTTGGGCATCATCACACCTTCTGGAATACTTAAAATTGAATGTATGTGCTATCACAGGAATACATAATTCCCAAGTGCATAGGAACACTCAAGAAATTAGACAGCTGGCAAGAGGATAGAGACATTCATCTGTGAAAGAAAAGGTGCGTGAGCTCAACCCTTACTAGACAGCAGAGAATCCATGCGAAAGCAATGCTACGTATGCTCTAAAGGTCAGGGAAAACAGCCAGAGCTTGCATTTACTTGACAGCAGAGAGCTCAGCTACAAGAGGTGAGTCTATAGAAACAAGCCTTCATTATTCTTCAACACAAGTTTCTACTGTAAGGTTTATAGAACAGGAAAGAAGAGGGACCGCACATGGGACCCTTGGGAGTAGGACCATACCTGGGATCACCACCTGTGGTCCCAGCAGACTATTGCACTGCTGTCCAGGAGGCTGCACCACAGCAGTGTGGTGTCTGAGTGATACTCGGGGTAAGGGAAACCTCATAGGGCCTTGCCTTTATTCTGGGGAAAAACTCAGCTGCTTAATCTAAAGCAGATTTTTTGTCCCCCTGTGGTCCCCGGGGCAGGAGCTGAGCTGTGTAAGAATCCCTACTGCAGAGCAGCTACGAGGAAGCATCAGAAGAGGTTCTGAATTCCTAATTAAAAAGGCCACTAAACCACTTGCGTGAAGACTTCCCATAATAGATCACACGCTTGCACCTGGGTAATAACTTTTTAGTGCCTTTTTTACTGTGCTTAATGACTTGTCCACAGCCTCCACTTTCAAAAGTGGGAACGTCACCACATAAATCTCAGCAGCATTATGGAAATATAATCACATGCACAAAAGGGGATTTGAAGAGCAGGTCAGGCTGAACTCACAGCAGAGCCCTTCAGGTACAAAATCATGCTCACCAGCTCCTAGACATGCTAAATAGCTGCAAGTGAAGAAATCTTGGATAGGGGATTTAGAAACCACTTTGCACCCTTCTGCCCTAGGCAGAGGGGCTAAAAGCAACTCCCCTGCAGTTCCTGTCCCTGTCAGTGTCACCTCTCAGCCTGGCAGTATCACGGGCTCAGAGCATCCGCCCTGTGCTCGCAGAGAGAAAAGCTGAAGATCTCTCCTGGAAGACAATTCCCCAACAGACACCTTGGGCCAGACCAACCCCCTGCTCAGAGCCTCACCCCAGGGACAAGGGCTGGCTCTCAGAAGTGACAGTGTCTGATGTTAGCGGTACCCGGGGCTCAGTCACCTACTTTGACACGTTCATACGGCTCCTGGAGGTTTCCTGAGGAAAAAGAGCTGTAGACATCTGCACAGCTGTGAAATGAAACCATGCAACTGGAAAGGCAAGCCAATCAGCCTGGGTAATTAAGACAGCTTATATTAAATGCTGAAGCCAACTAGAAGAGGGTGGAGAAAAAAAAAAAGGCAAAAAAAAGCAGCTATCTCCTAAAATTTCCTTTTGCTTTGTTTTTTACCCAGCATCATGAATTTTGCTTACGCAGGGCTTAGCTAGGCATGCAAACCTAAATATGAATGATTGCTTAAAAATGTGGAGCCACCCAAGGTCTTCTGCCTGAGCTTTGCCATGGGGCGATACCTCTGCAACACAGCACCAGCTCTGAATGTAGCAGGGGCTCAGAGCACCCAGGTGATGGCTGGGTTGGACTAGATGGTCTCCAGAGGTCCCTTCCAACCCCCTAACATTCTGTGACTCTGTGATGTTGGGAGGTCTTAGGCAGCTGATTCTCCTGAATCTCCTGCCTGTCTGCAGAGCTTGCAGGGCTGTCACAGCATAGTCACAGCAATGCTGAGAGCGGTGGCCAGCCTCCTGGACTGCAGAACCACACACATCTGGAAGAGACCTACCAGGCACGGCACCAGCGGCTGTACTGAGTGATACACAACATCAGTTATGGGCTAAACTCTGCTCCCACTCACATCAGTATAAACCCCTTTAGTTTAGCGGAGTTAAATTAGTTCTACATTGTATGGAATATTTATTTGTAATTTATACATGCAAGCTCATCTCAAAAGGACCTTTCTCGTTTTACCACGGGGAAGTGTTTGCAGCATCTCCCAACTAACCGTGGCAGCAAAACACTGACGGCAACAAAATGCTCTTAGCACGCTCCTACTCTGTGCAAAGCCACTGAGCATCACTTCAAACTGCAGGGCCTGAGGCAGGGGACTCCTGAATGAAAAAAAGCAGATTTTCCCCTTCTGCAAAGAGAGAGAGGGCATCCCTGCTCGCCAGCCTCCCCTCCCCGCAGAGCTTCTCCCTTCTCTGCTCAGTACCCAGAAGGAGACAGTCACTGAACGGCACCGAGGATGGACGCTGTGCAGTTCCTGTCCCTCTTCACCATCAGGCAATGGGCTCTGCTGGACATGGCACACCAATTTGAAAGGAAGACCTTAGCTGAGCGATAAACTTGGAGGTTTGGTGTAGGGACCTGAACAAGGGCAGCCTGCTGTAGCCGAGATAAGCAGCTGAGCTGTCAGAGCACCTTGAAAGCTAGTCAGGGAGCAGCACCAGCAGCGAACACAAAGATAAAGCAGGGCATTCCTGTCTCCTAGTGCAGTGGCTAAGGGAACGGAGATGGAGAGCTTTAAAAGTTTACTAAAGACATTACTTTATCAAGAGTGAATTTCTGGAGAGGGCACGAGGCCGAGACTCTTGGTCACAACAAACAATATAAGAAGTGACACAGAGTCAGATGAGACCCATTGAGTGCTCTCTCTCCAGCACTGCCCTACAGCACATGCTCAAGAAAACTCCACAGAAAATAAACCAGGCAATAAAGAGTGATCTTTTCTCCTTCAAAAATAGCAAGCTCCATACTCACTTCTCATACTCTGAGCTACTGCACAACCCTTTCACTAGGGCTGAAGAGGCTGCTCTGCCAGGGGGGATATATAGCCTCAAAATGAAGCCAATTCTAAAGTCAGAGAACCAGACCACACTCCCATCCCTTCTCGGGCATGCCAAAATGGCCAGAGAGGCTGGCCAGACTCTTCCCCCACCAGTTATTTACTGCTTTTAACCCAACTGGTTCAGCTGAGCCCAATGCCGGTACCCCTGATTTTCTCTACTGTGAGCCAGAGGAGAATGAGACTTGTCTGCATGCTGAAATATGCCCAGGTGAATATATAGCATTTATTCACAAGGCACATAGGACCTTGCTGCTGTTTTATTTTTGTTTCTGTTTGTTTTCTTTTGCTCTGCTCATGTCAGAGAAAGGCCACAGGATAAGATGAATCCCTGGTACAGCCCACGAGCACCGCCACAAGCACAGGTCACTGCTTAAATATATCCAGCAGCTTCTTTAGGGACCGTAGGACAGGGTTGTTGTGGCTGGACCTTTTGTGCTAATCCCAGCCCCCTCGGCAACCCTGTTCTCAGGCTGTGCAAAGAGCAGCATTCCTACTGCAGCTCCTGGAAAGGCTGTGGGAGATTTGCAGAGCCACCTCACCCTCCCTGCTTCGCAGAGGGCAGACATCGGGCCCACAAGAGGCAAAAGGAGGGGTATAAACTCCTCAACGATCTGCAAGAATACAGTTCCAGCATGAAAAGCAGTAAAATCCCACTCACGTTGGGATTTGGGATGTTTTGTAGAGGCATCTGCGGGTTAGGGCATAATACAAAAGCTTTTTCTTACACAACTTATTAAAAGCATTACTAATAATACACTGCAAGCCTGATCTGAAATAACCCTTGCTATTTCAGGCCTGGCTTTCTCTAGAACTGTGCCATCCCCTGTACTCGCGCTGAAGCAGATAATCCTCACATGAAGGGATTGGGCTTAAAATGTCAGGAATCCAACGTGGAGCCTGAGAAGAAATAGAAGACCAGTATTTACTGCCGTCCCAAGAGCCAGACTCCTCGCACACGACTCATCTGATCGCTTGGAACGCCTCGCTGCTAAGCCTGCCGATACCCTGTCTCTTTCAAGATCTACAAACAGGATCCAAGCTCCAAAGTCACTAAGATGCTTTCAAACATCTTCTTCTCAAAACCTGCCAGTTTTGCACCAGGGAAAATGAAAGGTGAATCTCTCGCAGACCTAGACCAGTGCATTTGGAAATCCTTCCCTGGCTGGGAAACTGCCTTTTTCCATCAGGGGTGCGGAGCCCAGGTGAGCATGCCCAGGATGGCACTGAGCTGAAGAGCAGCCACTGCCACCGGCGTGCTGTGACTTACTTGGGTGTTTTAGCTGAGCGCTGGCATTTCAAGGACACATAAGAACAAAGTGAACATCTCCCTGAGTCATTCGCAGGTAAAAAGATGTCCCACAAGGCCATGTGGTCTCATTACACTCTCCTTTCCACCTCCCCGGGACATAGGGCTGTCGTAAAAAAGGGAAGTCTTCCAGTGAATCTTACTGTTCAAATGTAATTTTTTTCCCCCGATTGTTTGTGAGAAATTTAGTCTTTTGTAGCCTGTAGAGCCTCCAGACAACGGCAGAACTGAATTTCAAACAGTTTCAAGACTTACGTCTTAATCTGAGAAAATACTGCCTGTTTCCAGAACTGTATTCACCACATCTCCTAAGCACAGGCTCTTAACCTGCGTGTCTATTTTTTGAGCCTCTGAGATAGAAAAGTTTGGGGATGTACGGTATTTATACTTTCATAGTGCTGAGTTTCAAAATCCCTGCAGCGTGCTCCTCACCCCCAGGCCGGGCAGCATCCCTGCCAAAGCACACAAAACCTGGGACGCCTGGGGAGCGAGGTCCCCTGGAGAGGAGTCCAGTGTGCTTTTTTGCTGATCTAGGTCCTTTATCAATCAGTGTTTTGCTTATGATAAAAAGCACACAAGCAAACCTGATGTGAATGACCTCGGTGAAAGCAACGTCTGCATGTAAAGAGACACTCCAGAAGGCTGTTCTGACTGACCACAAATCTTCTGGCTTCAAGGCAGCATAGCTCAAAACCCCACCAAATTCTTCTCTGAGCTGCTTCTATCACCGCCCTCATCACCGGAGTACCTGAGGGCCTTCAAGTCTTGTATTAAGCAACATGACAAACATGTCACATCTGGTTCATTCTCGCTTTCCTTCTCTTCTGAAGAGGAGAATCTAAGTGCAATAAATTGCTTTCACAGGGCTTTGGTTTTCCATGTCCGGGCTTGGAGGTGAAACAAGGTGAAAGAAGCACTTCTGATGCAGAGAGGAAAAAGACAAGCTTTCTGTGATGGTCTCTGGTTTCTGCGCAAGGTTATTCTAGAGCCTTGGCTTGGGTGATCTGGTTTTGGAAGTTGCTTTTGGAAGTAAAAAGTCCCAGAACCATCAAGGAATGCCATTGCCAAACCCACTCCTCTCCTAAGGTATTTCCATAGGTATTAGCCCATGTGCTGTAGGAACCCCGAGGACTTCAAGCCTGACTCACACCTCTCTGGGAAGGCAGTGCAGAGAGAGGATGAGTGTGATGGACTTGCATAACTCGGATCAAGCCGCAGCATTCAGCGTTGGCTGCATTTTCCTGAGGGCTGATGGCTTCATGCCCAGACACTGTACATTTCATTATGATAAAAAGACCCACTCAATTAAAGAGCTCACTCCTGCAGCCCTTATTTTCAAAACAACACTTGTATAAACGGTCCTATGGCTGACAGCAAGAAGGGTTGCATAAGGAAGGACAGACCCTTTGAGCAAAAGCGGGATGAACAGACCAAGCTAAGCAAGCACGCGTAACCCGGCAGAAGTGTGCTTTTCAGTACGGGTAGTAGTAATTTCCCCTAAATAGAGCCCAACTTTCTCCACTGAAGCAATAAAAATACCTCAAATAGTGACAACTGCAGGTTCTTATGGAAATTTTCTTCCAAGCACAGCTCTCCTACTTCCTTCTCTGAAGCAGATTTCGAAGCGTTTTGAAAAGTAAGCCAGGCTGCAGCACTTTTCCCTGATTGGAAATATTGTTTTTAAACCGCTTACTGCGGATTCCTGCTCTTCCAGTACAGCGCAGGGCGCAAGGCATCAGCAGTTTCTGTGCCTCTGCAGGAGGACAACCATGGAGGCAAGGTAGCCTGCCTTCGGCTCTGCTCTCCTCCTGCCTGCATCAGCTCGTCTTGAGCTCGGGCGCTCACATATAACATAACTGGTTGGTTTTGGCTTTCCTTCCATGACCTTGGGAAGGTCCCGGTGAAACGCCGCTGGGGGAATGGGATATAGGAACAGGGAGGGAATATCCCAACAGCAGCCCCTCCTGCACTGCTCCCCACCACCCAAGGAGGCTTCACATCACCTTGGCAATTCTCCACTGTGAGGCTGAGCACCAAGAATTTCATTTAAGTTGGAAATGTCTGCAGAGAACCAGAGGAAAACTGCCTCAAATCCATACAGATAGTGTTTCAAGTTAACTAATCCCACAAATTGGATGAAATAAGTCATTCATCATTTCTCCTTCCAAATTAACAAAGACCAATCACTATGACAACATTTGGGTAAGACAAAAAAGTATGGGGGCAAGGCTGAAGATATGGGGACCAGGTCAAAGATGACAGAAGAAGACTCTGCCCTTGAACTGGACCAGGGCAGAGTGGCCTCAGATAAAGCTTTAACTGAGTCACCTGAAGCTTTCCCCAGCTCTTTTCCACCTCTGGCTGTGGGTGCTGGAGCACAACCCTGCCGGCTGTTTCCCTTTCTCACACGGCCGCCGAAACCCTGACAGTAAAGACAAGATTATGTACCCACACCTGATGGCACCAGTTCAGATGGACACTCAGACAAGTATTTATCTAAGCACATGCTTAACTCCATCCCTATTTAGCAAAGTACTTACGTATAGGCACAAATTTATGTCTCTATGGCTACAAGAGATGTAAGCCTGTCATTAACACTTTTTTTTCTTCAATCAGGGCTTATGTGCCATTCTTAGTCGCAAGATGATGCTCTGCATACGTGGAAGGCCACGTTTCTTCTCTGCTTCTTAGAGTCCCCTCTGCTGTGACCATGCAGGAGCCAGAGCTATCCGCAGCAACTCAGCAGCACAGAGATGGAACAGAGGAGAGCATGGTGGAGAGAGCAAGAGGTAAAGCAAGACTTACGTTGGCTTTGAGGCTTCAGCCTGGTCAGTCTGCAGTTTCTCCCCACCTTCGACTTCCATGGTGCAGTACACAATACGGTTGGGGGCGAGTGACTTCAGACCCTGCACCTCCATGATGACAACCTGTGGGGCAAAGAAAGGAGTGTAAAAGGAGCTGCCTCCTTCAGCCCTCACTCTGGCTGCTGAACCTCCGGGGTCAGTCAGTGCTGGGGTCATCCATGTGCTGCTGATGTTCATGGTGGCAGGTGGGTAGGGATGGTGGCACTGCCCATGCTGAGCAGGGACCACAGCAGCCAGTGAGGTCTATATGGAGACGGGGAGGTCTCCCTCTGGCCGCACATGGGCTTGTTGAAACCCTTGGGGCTGTACCAAGGTGGGCCTCACAGACATGTTCCTGCCCCACCTAAAAGTGCCTTGATATGTGAAATTCAGAAAAAAAGCACACAGTTACTCAGCTTGTGCCAAAGCCTATTTTCAAGATTAATTATAAAACAGTTTCGTTTTGACCTTTGGAGATCATCTAGTTCCAACTTCCCTGCCGAGTTTCTTGCAAGTAATTACCCTTTTTTTTTTTTTCGGAAGGTGATTATTCCCTTCCAAAAAAAGGGATGATATGTGGTTAATCCCATTAACCATGTACCTTAAACACTTCTGCAAGAAACGCTGTGAGGGTTTCTGTTCGTGTTTTATGACAGCTACCTATGAAGTACATACACAGGGGTTTAAAATTCCCCTCCTCAGGTTTTCTGATCTGTCCCTGCACTGAGGATCCTTTCCCTGGCACGCAGAGCTCCACAGACCCTCTGATGAGCACACGTTTTTGGTGAAAGCCCTCTTGCAGCATGAGTTTCATGCACAGACCTGTCAGCTCCTGAAGTCAGTGCTTCACTGAGCTTCTGCTTCCCACCAGATGGGGTTCAGCTGGAGCAAAGCATTTGAGACATCCCGCTGTAAGGGCAAGTCCCTTTATGCACGGCTACACACACTGCACAGGCTTTTCCAACAGAGAGGTCTACTGCTTTGTTCCCTGCTCCTCTGTGCAGGAACGCTCAGAAGTCAGGCTTTATTTGATGCTGCTCTTGAAGGCACTGTCTCTGGGTTCGTAGCCCTATTTTTAAATAAGACCAAACTGAATGTTATAAAGATGGTTTCAGACATCTAATGAGTTAAACTCTGAGACTGGACAACCGGTGTCATCAAGTTTTGCATTAGCATGATATATATAACAAGAGACCCCTTCAGAAGAAAAACAAACAGGAAACTACACAAAAATAGGATTTTTCTGATTTTTCCGCATCCTACATTTTTGACCCCATCGTGTTACGTTTTGACAATGTAACATAAACCCACTCATTGGCAGACAACAACAATTTTATACGGGTGTGCTGATGACTCCCTGGAGTAAATGTCTTGCCTAGACCGCAAACACGGTTGCGCAGAACAATTGAGTTGGCTGAAAACAGCTACTGCAGCAACACTGCTTCCAGGACCGAGACAGCCTGTGTCGGAGGTAACAGCAGGTCCCTGCAGCATCCTGCCTTCCCCTGGGCTGTACAGACAAACTGCTCAACAGAGCGCCGAGCAGAAAGTCAGTGCTCAACACAAACCAAAAAGTAAACCAGCAAAGCGCAGTATTTCCACACAAACTGCAAGCCAATCTGTTGGGTGCATTCCAACCCCAGCAATTTTAAACAATCCTCCAAAGAGGAAAGCAAGGCTCGCAGGGAAATACTTAATAATTAAGTATTAAATAATTAATAAATAAATATTAAACATTCTGAAATTTGTTTTGCATTATTGTAGCGGTTTCGGGGACAATACGGGCTCAGGGTTACTGGGGTACACTGAGTAACAAATAGCACGGAGAGGACAACTAATGATACAGATTTCTGAGCCATTTGATATACATCAGCAGGAAACACCAGACGGTTTCTCTCACAGTTTGTTCCAACAAGATGATGAGACACCAGAAATGACACAGTGTTTTTTGACCACAGGCAAAACTCAGAGGGGCCATTCCTCACGGAGATCAGAAAGTGATTTCTACTGAACTCTCTCTGCCTAACTTAAGTTTGAACTGAGCAGGAGTCGGCTGCTGTGATTTTTATTCCCACAAACTCTGCACAATGCCGTGTGCGTGACGCTTACCTCCAGTGAGAACGACAACACAACGTCTGACTTAGAAAGCTGGTTCTCATTTTCTTCTCCCATGTCAATTATTGAGGTGTTGTGACTGCGCTTCAGCTTCTGCAGCTTGAACTCGGAGCCTCCTTTAGACACAGGCATGCTCTCCAAGTTTGCCATCAGGAGATTGACAGATGATTTCAGCTCCTCAATGTACATGTTTTCCATTTCTTTGGACACAAACTTTGGAAACTTGCGCTCCTTGGATTTGGAAAACAAAAACAACAGAATGAATTGCGGTGACAACCAGCGTCCACTTGTTGCACTGGGAGAATCCCCCAGGAGCATCTGCAGAGAGGTTTGCGAGCAGGGAACTCCCACAAACCAGATGACAAATTACAGCTTCCCCCTGTGTAATGCAGAAACACTATTGTTAGCTTCCCATAGAATTACTACTTGGTACTTATCCAACTTCACTGTTTCCTGCATGCACTTGCATTTCATTCATTTTTCTACCTGCAAATAGTCTTCTTCATATATATGTATATGCAATCACAAACACTCCAGGCCAGATCCCAGCTGAACTTTGTGATTGACAGCAATTTACTAATGATTCAAGGGATGCTGACAGTTAGAGACTTGTTTTCCAGTCTCCCAAATGTGCCAGCTCTTTTTAAAACACTTCTGAGCAGTTGCTCCATTAGTTTTCTAGGTGTGAAGGGAACCCAGGGAGGGAAATTCAGCAATGTGTGGGCAGGAGTTTGTGGTCCCAGTTGGAAGAAGGGGTAAACCACCCTTTCTACTACTTGCCAGGGCTCGTGTCTCCCTCCAGCAAGAAAACCTTTCACTGTGAGACTCTCCAGTGCTCCTTCTTGTAAACAAGACATTTAAATACCAAAACCAAAGGTGACAGTGAGAGTAAAACTTGATGTTCCCCAACATGTGTTCTCAGCTGTGAACTGCTGCCCACACTCCAGCTCCGTTAGGATCACTGGTCGGAGCCCTACGTCTTCTGACAACCCTGCCCATGCCTGGGATCTGCTCAGGGTTTGGATGTCTCTGTGGGTTACAGAGACTGTGCAAGGCGTACGACAGCAAGGCAGCAGCTGCAGCCCGGGAACTTGCGGCTGACCTGTAAAGTATCTTAGTGGTAATTCATAATATTGCAAAAGGCAGTTTGTAAAATGTGTGCTAGAAAAGAAAACATGGTCATGTTTCTTCTAGAAGACTGTCATCAGGCTGATGAAAAAGCACTCTGCTGCACTAGTTTTTGCATCAGGCCTCAAGAGCTTGCCCAATACAAGCTCACAGCAGCACTCGTACCGAGCACTTAAAATATAGTCTTCTATTTCCAGTCTCAATCTTGGGAAGTGATTCCCTCACATAAATTAGACCTGGCGTAAGATAAACTACCTAATCAGTCTGGTTTATTGTCTATGCATTATATAAGTTGCAAGCCACCCCAGGAAAAAAAAAATCCAACTATTTTGTATATTTTGAGAACTACTGCTGAAGCAATGATGTTCAAATATTATTGCTTTTTCACCGTGCTGCCATCCGTCTCTCCAGGGACCGCAATTTTGGCACCAACCCTACAAACCTTTTCAGAAGTGCAGCAAGGATTGAGACATTTCACTGTGTGTCACCAGCAACTTCTCATACTGAGGCTAAAACCGGGATGTTTGACGTGATGCGTAACAATTTAACTGGGACTGGGTCTGATGAAGGAAATGCAGAGCTGCAGGTGTGGTCCCAAGTTTCCCATTGGACTGGAGATAGAGCTGGGGGAGGTCTAGAGGAAGACAAATCAAGGGATGCAGACAGCAGCAAGAAAGGATGCTAGTCACCTCCACGTGTAGTTGGAGCAGGGAGAGGTCCAGAAATGGGGACAAGTTTGGAGAGAAGCAGAGTTAAGAGACTGCAAGGAATGACCAGACAGTAGGCTGAAGCAGAGTGGGTCCAGCCCCAGATGGACATATTGCTCTGGTGTCATCACAAGGTCTCATTTAGTTGCCCCTACACGTGCTCCTCCTTGCCCTTGAGGCCAGGTGACAGGAAGGGGAGAAAGGCACCAAAGGACAGCAGAGAACTTGCTGCTGCAGAGAAAAACATACCTCTGTCTTGGCATCACAGAGCTCTCAGCTGTACTGATGCTCTCATTTAGCTGCTGGAAAAGTACAACACGCAGAGTGAAAAGCCTGTCCAGGCTCAGCTCTGAAACATCTGCTTGACTTTGAGTGTGATCCTCAAGCTGGCTGGCTCCAAGGCTGGGTTTATGTGCTTTGATGTAGTCAATCTCAGCAGGGGACTCTGCCTAACGCTGGACCGGTGCTGTGCTGAGCTGCACTCTTCCAGGCACATGAGGGGGTAAAAAGCCACAGAGCTGTGCCCTGGCTTCCAGATGCAGTAACTGGCCACTGAGGAAAGCTGGTGTGCATGGTGACTTGTTTGGTCACGACAGGTCAGACAAAGGCTTGCAGAGCTACCAGTTCTGCAACACTGTGATCCCAGGTCATGTCAGACTCCAAACCTTTGGTTCCCTCTGAAGTACAAATGTCCTAGCATGAATTTCTTAATTTATTAACGAGGCATTAATTTGCCTGTAGCATGGAATCTCTGAGATGGCCACCTCAGGTCTGGTTTCATAAGCACAATAAGTCTCCCTGTGCATTGAAAGCTGCAAATTCGAGATAAAATTGGAAATGTTACCCTTTCATTGAGCTGAATTGTGAACCTGCCCTATGCTAGAGGGAAAATAGCCTTGGCTGGAAAGGAGGATACAAAGAAGGATTCAAAAGGTCATTTGGATGCCTCCAAAAGACAGTAATCATGAGTCTGAAAGAACAATGGTTTCTCGTAGGCAGGTGCTGGTGGGATCTGACATTCTGGAGAGAAGGCCTGCAGCAGTAACGTGAAGGAGATTAAATATCAATACCTGCCAACTGGATCACAGGTAAGTCACTTTTACTCTAAACCCCCCTCCAAGCTGCACAGCTGTATTTTGAAAGTTGAATCCTGCACCAGGAAATGTCACGGTGTGTTGAGGACCTTCCCCTGACTGGCTCTCGCCAGGGCCAGCAGTGGCACGGCTTGTTTTCAGCATCCTTGGGGGAGGAACGGAAATGGCAAATTCTTGTTTGCAAAAAATTATTCATGAAGCCGCAGCCCCTGCTGGCTGCTCCTGAGCCATGCACGTTGTTGTCCCACATGCCATAAAGAGAAAATGAAACAAGGAAACCAGGCAATCTCATTCTGGCGCCCAGTGCCTGGCTACCCATCTCAGAACCGGAGCAGCAGCACTCCACGTTGGGGCTCACATTTTGTCACAAATGAAAAATGCTGCAGAATCATAGAATCACATGGGGTTGGAAGGGACCTCTGGAGATCATCTAGTCCAACCCCTCCACTGGAGCAGGTCTACCTAGAGCACGTTACACAGGAACTTGTCCAGGTGGGTTTTGAATGTCTCCAGAGAAGGAGACTCCA
>JAOXNO010000003.1:7760648-7794086 GCA_028565335.1 Limnodromus scolopaceus
TCATAAGACTTGTGCTCCAGACCCCTCACCATCTTTGTTGCTCTTCTCTGGACCCGCTCCAGCACCTCAATGTCTTTTTTGTGGTAAGGGGCCCAAAACTGGATACAGTACTCGAGGTGGGGTCTCACCAGTGCTGAGTACAGGGGAACGATCACCTCCCGAGTCCTACTCACCACGGTGTTCCTGATACAGGCATCCCAGTCCTGCTCCCCTCACCCGGGAATTTCCACAGCAAAGGCATTTGGCTGTGGGTGACCAGGGAATAGCTCCAATCCACCCTCCTGCAGGGCTTCTGTTCAGAGTCCACCACAACTTCGCTGCCGGATAAAATGAAATAATCATCCGAGATAAATTTTAATTCTGTACTCAGCAATAACACTGAAACTTTCATGCAGGTGTCCAAAACCTGCCCAGCCATGAGAGGCTGAGAGGCTCTGAGCCCAAAATTAACTACTAGCCCCTTCCCATGCAATCTCCTGAATACCCCTAGGAAGTCTCAGCCTACGGTTGCTGTGTTAAAGCCGTACTCTCCATTCAATCCATATCAGAGCTTATCTGATAGAAAAATATCCGGTGTATCCCCCAGGAGAGAGAAAGGCTGTCACAACCTTTGCCCAGTTCTTCTAGTCCTGACTATCAGAAGTGGCTGGCAGCGTCTCCTTTGATCCCACAGTTTTACTGCACTTGTGTACGCACAGTTGAAGATCACTCCCACACATTTGCAAACAGTTATTTGGACTGTTTCCCCAGGTAAGCCCAACTGTTAGCCCTTCCTTGTCCTTCCATGGGACTCCCAAGACCTTCCCAACATATTTTTATAGCACAGGTCCCAGATCCGCATAAAGTAGAGGCCTTTCTGCTGCCCTATAGAAGGATAACAGTATCCCCCGATGTTTCCTGAGGTTCCTCTGCTTATCTAACCAAGGTCTGAGCAGCCACTGTAGCTCTATCAATGCCCGTGAGTTCAGACTCATTCATAGAATCACAGAATCATGGAATCATCTAGGTTGGAAGGAAACTTTAAGATCATCAGTCCAACCACCAACCTAACTCTGATAAAAAACCAAAAGAAAACCATACACCCCACACCTCCCACCCCCATTACTAAACTATGTCTCTAAGCACTATGTCAACCCATCTTTTGAAAATCTCCAGTTATGGTGCCTCAACCGCTTCCCTGGGCAGCCCATTCCAAGACTTAATAACCCTTTCAATGTAAAAATCATGCACAATTGTCCTCACAGTCTTTGCAGAGGCTGCTCTGAAAGTCAAATCCTCTCCAGTGTGTACAGCATCTAACTTAGACTCACCCAAAACATCCTCCTCATCCCCATCCCTTCTTCAGCACTCTTCCTCTCCACTCTGTCTTTGGAGATACATGCTCTTCCACTGCCTTCTTCAGTCATTCAGTCTTCATTTCATCTCTGGCCCTGCCTTCCTCACAGCTCCACGCACACAGAGTTCAGAGCCTGGCTCTTCTTTCATGCTTTCCTACAAGCGCCAAACCTTCACCCGTGCTGAAGGCCTGACACCATGGCTGGAGCCCTCAGCACGCCCACCGAGGCTGTGGCCGTATCCTCTGCTCCTGTGGTGCACAAATGCCCTGACACCCCCAAGGCATCGATCACACACAAGCACTTTGAAAGCCCTTCACAACTCAGTCACCACCTTCCCCGGCATCTTGTTACCTCACTGCAGGTCTGACTTTTGCTTTAACATTATTTCTGACAGCTTGTACTTCCTCCTTGCTTGCTTTGCCTCTACGTCCTCTCCAGAGTCTCTTTTGAAGCATAAAAGAAAAAAAAAAAACCAAAAAGGGGGGGCGGTGCAGGAAGGATGAAACAAGAAGCTGATCTCCCTCTAAATTTTGCCAGAAGTTATCTTGGAGGTTACAGGCTTGCATCCTGAGAAAAACAGATGTTTCACATGCTGAAAAACAGAGTAGGCATATCGCTGTAGCAAAGCGGGACTGGCCCCATCTCCAGTTCACCTGCCTCCACGTGTCCTCCCCAGGAGAGGCAGATGGGGCTTTTTTTCACAGCAGGACACCCGAGGGCAGCTGGAAAAGCTCTCCACGCAACCGACTGTCAGACCAGAGGGATGGGCTTTGCTCCATCTGAAGGCAGGAATCATTACCGACTGAAGAGGGCTTCACGGCAGACAGCTAATATCACATCTGAAAGGCAATGTTCCCGTTTCATGCTGAATTCTGTTTTGCTTGGAGAATTTTTCTGGGCCCAGCCCTGGCTGTTATCTGCTGTCAGCACCGCTCTTGCCTTCCGTGGAGATCATGTTGGCATCGGTCAAATCCTGTCCAACAGAGTTTGTCCCTCTTGATTTCCAGTTACATGTGATTTAATGCTACCAATGGGCATTTACTCCTTTTCCAGCAGGACTTTGACCCATTTTTCTTTCCCTCTGCTCACTAGCACCCTTCACCAGCCGCCTGACACACCGCTGCCCAGCAGCCCCTACACAGGACTTTTGTTATTAATGACTCTTATGAACTCTCCGTCTTTGAACAGGAGCGATTTACTTTTGATCGATGTCTGGCATCCAGCAATTTCACGCAAGAGTGGAGAGAGAGTCCCTTCTTCTGCGGTGCGCCGGGATGGCATGAAGCCTCGGGGAGACAGATGTGCTCGCTCTCCTGCCCTTGCGTCCTGCGCTGCCCTTCCCCGAATCATCTCCTCCATCTATCGCTACCCTGACTGCAGGCGAGACAAAATTAAAAGCACTGAGACACCAGCTCTCCCGGATAGCAGAGCAGGTTACTGATTTGCAGAGGTTTACAGGGAGCTTCACGTGACAGTGATAACCCCTGATCTGGCCCAAACAAAATGTATTTTGATTGTCTTCATCCAGAAAAATCACCCTTATTTTGAAGCAGACCAGGTCTTCCCAAGATCATTAATGACAATGCTCAGATCGGGCCCATACTCTGACATTACAATACCAGTGTTTCTGCTAGTATATTTGGGACAGAAATAGATATTTAATTATTTTTTGTTCATTGATGCTGCTTATGTTTTTAGCCATACAACGGATTAAACTGCAACTGGCATTAGGATAGGAAAGTTTAATGATCCCAATTATCTCCTTGAATGTATCTTTGGCTATTTTCATCCACAGAAATAAAACTTCTACTGGCTGCCAGGCACCCTCAGCTGTTTTGCAATCACCGTACATACAGGTGGAACAGATTGACCAAGCAATGACCCTGAACAATTGCCTACGTTAAGTGGTAATAAAGAAGATCAGGAGTTACATGGCTGGCAAAAGTGATGCGCAGGAAAGCAGCAGAGTCATCTCCTGCCACCGACCAGGCACTGCTGGTGGAGAACAGGCAACACTCAATTACCCAAACCATCGGGCAGGCGGTTTTCTCCTCTCGCTTCGCTAAGGACCACGCTGTCAGTGGGGACTTCCCAGTGGAAAGCTGTTGTATCAGCCTCGAAGAAACTGTGTGGTCCTCATCATGAATGCTGCAGATGTTCATGGGAAACGCAGAGCTTGAAACAGACTCTTTCCCAAATACTGCTGCTGCTGCGTACTCACGAGTGATCACCCAAATCTTTATTATGGATCTTTGACAGCATATCAGGCAGAATTTAGAGTACATTGCTCTTCTATTAACTTAACCTATATTATCCTCTCTAACTCTGATTCCTCCAAGCAGATCCAAACCATGCTGCTCTCGTCTGACTTGACAGTCACTCTCCTCCACAAAGTTATTTTGGAATCATTTCGATAGTGGCAGCCACAGCTCCTTCACCTCATTTACCCTCAGCTGCTACTTAACCATCTGAGCACAACTACTCCCAGCCAAAAGCCACCGTTAGGGAGGAAAAGGCCAAGCAAAGAGAAAATCCACAAGCAGAAAGGTGAATGAAGAACCAAGTTAGAAGACTGAACACGGCCACTCGATATCTGACATTTTTGAGTATTTGGATATGCACGGGGAGGGAAAGTAGGGAGCGAGACTCCAAGCCCCAGGGAGATGGTGAGCACAGCGATGAGGAACTGCTGCTGATATCACACCCAGCATCAGAAATGAAGAGCACTGGGTTTTAACGTGATTTTAAAACATAAAATGAAGTGCTGCGTTTGGCAAATGACATTCTCATCAAACGTAACAGGCAACACCTGATTTAATAAAATTATTGTGTCAATAGTTTCTCCATGAAACCCTATCTCTGTTTTGCAGCTATTCTATCAGTCCTGGTCTCAGCTCTGCACGCGGGCACACAAGACTCCTGGTAATGGCAGCCAAACACATGCCTGCAGCTCATTTCAACAATGTTGTACAACACGAGCTTGCCAGCAAACTGGCAGAAATATCAGCAGGATAAATGACTGGTGTCGAGAACAAATAAGAGACCATTTAATTACTCTACTATTAGAATTTTATAATTTAAATCGCCCAAGAGACTTTCTCGCTGTCACCTCTGGACTTAGCTAGGTCACAAAAGAAGCTCGTTGTGTTTCACAAAACTTTCCACAAAAGCCAACAGCTCATGGTCCTCAACCTGGGAACCAGGAAACTCTTCAGTGATGCTCCTTCTGCTAAGGAACAGCCAAGGAGTAAAGCCTTATGCTTGATGCCTCCCTCCAGCATCCTACTGCAATCTGTTACCTGCCAAGGTCTCCTAGCTTTGCTGGTGACCTGGTATTTTGCTTTGTGTGTCCTACGATTTACCTTTTTATGTTGATACCTGGAGCAAAATGCCCTCAGTATAGATCTTGCCCAATTTCCCTTCCTGTGGACTAATGCTGCCTGGAGAGCTGCAAGATCACTGATATGGTGGTAGCAGCCAAGGCGCAGAAATGAGCATGGGGCATGTACCAGCACACGTGAGAATGAGCAGGGACATTTAACCAAAACGCAGCAGGGCATTGGGCAAAGTCTGTGTGTGCTTTTCTGTGGGCCACTGTCTGCTCACTGTGCTCCCATCCTCCCCAGCACCATTCTTCATCGCAAACCTCACTCCCCTGGCAGCACGCTCAGAAGACTGCAGCAAGATTATGCATCTGCACGTTGTTCTCCTTTATTGTGGGAATTGCCTATAATTTGAGCCAGTCCCTCCTCTGCAGGCTCTAAGAAAGGGTTCAGGCTCCAGCATGAACACATGAGCACACAGTTTAGCTCCACCAGTGCCCAGGAGCCCGCAAGGCACAGGAACCTGGTTGTGGTCCAGGAGCCTGGTGACACAGGGACATCACGAGTTTCAGACTCCAACCTCCAACCCATGCTACGCTCTCCTGGGCAACCAGCACTCAGGGCTGCGCTGGGAAACTCCGCTCAGTTCCCTGCTGTGGCTATCAATGTTCAACACCCACAATCTCCAACTTCAACAGCACCCACAGCAAAACACACATGCCCCGAGGTCTCACTTCAAGGTGGCTGCTCGAGAGGTTTACGCCTCTCTCCCTTTCCTTCCAAGTCTTCCATATTACATGGGCAACTTCAGCTCAATATTGCCTTTAATCTCAAAATACTCTTTGGAAGGAAGGGCCGTTACACCATCATACACTCTGTT
Organism: Limnodromus scolopaceus; assembly: GCA_028565335.1. NCBI lineage: Eukaryota > Metazoa > Chordata > Aves > Charadriiformes > Scolopacidae > Limnodromus > Limnodromus scolopaceus. The sequence continues at coordinate 7,766,189 of JAOXNO010000003.1, forward strand.
AAAGCGGGGGATGCAACCATCTTCCCTCATTTGTTGCAATGACATTTCTACAAAGACTTCACACAGAATGACAAAGTATATCGTGCCATCTCCTCCCCATCTTCTTACTGTCCTCTATTTCAGAGACAGAAGAACTGGACCAAAGGCTACAACACATGAAAAACACATGCACAGATCACTCCTGCTGGGAGACATCACTGCCGCCCTGCAATACGCAGCAAAGTCTGCGTGAGGGAGGCCAGCACGGTTTTTACGTGACTTTGAGCTATTATAGCTGCCTTTTAAATACATGAGAGGCTGTATTTGAAGCTGCCTTGCATCCAATTCCCTATTGAACTTGCACTCTAATTTCTCACAAAACATGAGTAGAATCAGATGTTCCAGAAAAAAACATAGTATATTGAATATGAAAACTCAGCACTGAAATAGAGGTAAGGAACAGCTTGCATAAGTTGCATTCCCTGTAGTTTGGGATACTGAGACTGAGCCTTTGAAATGCATGAAATCTAGTTTGTTGATCATTTCCCAATTTATAGTCAGCTCGGTGGGAACAAATATGTGCCTACTTTGATATCCTTTAGAATAAAATTCTTGGCACCTCATTTCTCTTAAGAAGTACACCTATTCTCTTTTTATTTTGGTACTTTTTAGACACAAGCTGGAAGATTAACCCAGCTGTATTTTATATTTGTGCAGTACTTTCTATGGCCTGATCCATTCAACTCCCAAAGTTTCTTCTGAATTAAAATGACACCATCTATCACATCCCAAGCTGTGGCAGGAAGTATTTGTCAAATAATATGGAAACACTGGTAGTCTGAAGGCTGAAATGTAGAGGCTGGAGGAAAGGATGAGTGCATAACACATCTTTTTAAAATGATTCTCTTTTCTGGAATACTGAACATAGTATGGATTGCAAAGGGATGGAAGGAGCTGCAGAGAAACCATATCTTTCGGAAATAAAAATTAGAGAAATTCAGTAAAATATTAACACAGAACTTTCAAAACATTCGCACAGTGGATGATGCATGTCACAAGAAGGATCTCTCTACTTAGGACAACAAAAAGAAAACGGAAAGAGTAGTCTGTGGCATTAGGCTAGTGCAGCTCAGTGACAACCAGCCCCGGTTCTCCAACAAGGCATTGCTGCTGAAACAAAGACCCTGGAGCTCTGGCAAAAGCCTGCAGCGTGAGCACGGACAACCCCTGCTACGTGAAACTACTATGCTATCTCTATATTTTGCTCATGGGATAGGCACTGAAAGTTCTCCAGGAAAGCACCAGGATTTCAGTGATGAAACACACGAGTGAGGGTTGAAGTGCCGCAAAGCATTCAGGTTTTCATATGGAATTCAAATTAGATTTAAAGACCTAAACGCAAAATTAAATTCATGGGGCTGCATTGTATTTCCAGTTAAAAGGAAGAGAGAGAGAGAGAGGCATTAACACAGCGCAGGGTCATGCACCAGATATGTCTTATTAAGTATTCCAGCCTTCCTTAAGATAAGCATCACATATGGGTTCTTTTGCAGTTAGCAGTTCCTCGCTTCAAGAGAGAGAGAGGTCTGGATAACACCCCTTCTGTCTCCCAGGGCCTCCTGGGCTGATTGACAGGAACGTGTACTGTAGGGAACAAATGCTGCTCAAAGGGAAAACAAGATTACTTTCTCTGAAGGGGGCCAGTGGGGTCATTTCTTTGTTACATTCTCTGCTCGCCATCTCTGGTTGAGGAAAAGGCAAAGAGGAGGAGTGGCATTTTCCTTTCCTAGTAAAACACAGGAGAAGCTGGAGAACTGATTTTTACAAATGATGGCTTGCACTGAATTCAACATTAGGCAAGCAAGAGAGATTGCTCGAAATAAATATAGCATTCTGAGAGTCAAATACCACCTCCGGTAACCAGACCACATGGAAGCCCAACTCATAATCCACCTTACGACCCATCTCAGTTACTTTTTAGGATGTTTTTTTTGGAGATCAGCAATACACATCTGATTTTATGTATCACCTTTGCCTCCCACCCGCTTGTTTGGCTTGGCTTCTTCTTGGGCTGACCCACCAGATGTTTTCAGGCTGGGCTACCCTGCACGGTGGCAACGTGCCCCATCAGATTGTTGGGTTTTTCACTGCAAAGAGTCTTCCCTGAATTCAGCAACTTCTCCACTTGCTCCCTCATTTCTCATCAGTAGTCTCCTCTGCCAATACAAAGGTAACACCTCTGAGTTTTCTATTTTGTGCCATCCCAAATCTCCTCTCCACTGAAATGATTTTAAGCTATAATTCCTGAATGTTGTCACTTTTAATGATGCTAAAGAACTTTTCCTAGTTCTTTAGCTACTGCAAACCTTCCCCACGGCTTCAGCATCTCCCTCTGCACAGCTGTGCCAGGAATGGTCCATCTTCCTGACCCTTCCCTCTGCTCTGACCTATTCCTATAATAAAGCTCAGAGGTGGAAGCAGCCCTTGCAGAGGCAGCAGACACCAGAACAGCTCTCCCAGATAATAATCTCAGGGCAAAAGTGCTTCCCTTCCCAGAGACCTCTGCTAGTCCGCAAACAGCAGCATCAGCAGATCAGCACATCATCAGCTACTTCAATCCTTCCTACTTTTCCCCAGTTGCTCCTACTTAGAGCCAGGAATTCACGGCTCAGTTTATTCTTTCCAAAATGCAAGGTGGTGGTAGGGAAACAGAATTGTGGCAATAAACATTCATTTGAAATAAGGCTCCTGATCTGATGAAAAAAAAATAAATAATCTGGCTAAGCAGCAGGAAGGTCATGCCAGCAACTGGTTTTTCAGTGCAAGAAGAGAATTAGCGGTCCCTAAATAGAGGGGTTAAGGTAGATTGAAAATGTAAAGTTATTGATATTTTATAAGGTAACCATGGTTATTTTTTATGGATTCCTTTGCAGCACGAATGCAGAGGATGAAAAGTATTCATGGGCCAATTGAAACAAAAATAAATCTGAAGAGATATCTTGATGGTAATTTAAACCTTAGACTGCGGAAATTAATCAGTCCACACAGACATCAGCTGATATTGCACCACAAAAAACCCCTCGCTAAATAGACGAATAAAAACCGTTTCACAAAAGGATGAACATCTTGAAAATCATCCTGAATTTAGCCCTAATGTACCTGCAGGGACCAATGCTGCTGGAGCAGGACAGATCCGGTCTGATGCGTGAGGTTGCCTGTGTGGCCTCTGGATGAAGCACAACTGTTTCTAATTTAATTCACACAAGCTGCTGGAAATGCAGAGGACGGCGGCCCCTGGGGGCTGCGGCCCCTCTGTGCTGCCCAGTGAGGGGGTCACTAATGGTCTGGATGCATTACTCTTCTCTACTGATGCTTCTTGAGATAATTTTGCATGCTTTTCCATTAGACTAACGAGCTCTCTTGGTCGCTCTTATCTCACTGGCAAGTGGTGTCACCCCTTACAGTGAGAGCAGGGGAGGCGATCGGAAAGGGGGAACGAGAAAAGGCAAGGGTGCCCAGTTGTGACAATTAATGACCAAGTGCTCTACCGAGCAAACTAAATCAGAACTTTGGTTCAAAGGAGCCCCCATGGACTTCTGTAGCAAATCAGGAATTAAATCCACCTCCAGAACCCCATGGTAGCAGGGCTCCCAGCAGCCAAAACGTTTTGCATGGTGGCAGAGAGCAGAAATAAGAGGCTGCTCCTCAATTCCTGAACCTGTCTGGATGGCGACACCATTTTTTGTCCCTTAAATAACAGGCCACAACAAGCCACTGCTCATTTTGGTGGGAGAAGTGACATTTGGCTAGGCTGCAGAGAGGCATCCATGCCCTTAAACCCGGAGGGAAGGCTGGCAGCATGGTAGCATGGGAAGGATTCGGTGCAGAAGACTTCTTCAGTCTAATAAACATCTCTGGTTTGTGTTAGAAGAAAACAACTGACTTCTCCTCTGCAAGTCTTCACTATTGTTGCATGACATTGTAATTTCCCTGCTAAACTTCTGCTCTTCAGCTGCACAATCTAGCCTGGTTTGTGTAAAGGGGTTGTAAAACCAGAAGATGTCCATAGTAGGGCCAGAACTCCAAGTTCCTAGTGCACGAAAACATACATCCCCAACTGGCAGCTAACAGGGTTAAAACACCCTCTGATTAAATGAAAGCATCTTTAATTAGTTTAATTGACCATGCCTCAGCCAAGACCATCTGCTCAGCAGCATTTGCCTTCTCTTTGCAGAAGCGATTGATCAGCCATAGCTGGAGAATACAGCATTAGGCTACATCAGATTTATTTTGTTTAATAGAAGAGCTAATTTGCTTTAAATTTAATTACAGGGGCCAAGATTGCTCTCTAAGTCCATAACAGCACAGAACGTAAGCTGATCCTACAGCTAATGGATGCACACGTAGGTCCATACGTGTCTGTGCAAACCAGACACGTGGTGCCGACAGCTCTGGGGAGCAGATCCCACCCTGGCAGAGAGCAATCGCTGCATTTTCCATCCCAAAAGGCAGCCGCCCCATGGCACATTGCCAGGCTGGCAAGGCCACCCCACTCGCCACCACATCCCCCTCCAACCAGCTGAACTCCTCCCCGCAGTTCTCCTCTGGATGCTGGAGTAGACCACGTGACAGATGCTGGAGCAGGGAGATGTCCCATCTCAACCACCTCTCCTACTCTTAATTATAAAGACACTTGACACGTCACCTTCAGAGTCACTGTAGGGGACCGTTTTGTACCTCCTGGGTGACCTCCACCAGCAAACCTCTCCCATACGGAGCCAGACATCACTCACCCCATCCCTCTCAGCCTCTCCTCCCTTCCCATGCCAACATCCTTCTACAAAACATCACACCCTGAGCTGACGAAGACGGGCAATTCCCCCTCCCCGCAGGACCACGTGTACCTACATCACGTTATTACGAAGGGGACAATTTCATTCACTTCCCAACGCATTTTCCTTTTTCAGTTCCCCATCGGGTGCTAAATCACTGCCGTCTTTGGGAGACGCCGGAGCCCTGGCAGGCACACTGCGGCTGCCTGCTACAGGAGTAATTACAACCCTGCAGAAGGCTCCAGGCTGCCATTTCCGTTTCCATGGAAATAAATACTGAATTACTGAAAACAGAGTATGATGCTTTATGGATTTTGAGGCTTTTGATCATTTCAAAACCACCTTAACTTAATTTTTATTGGTGGTGGCTTTGTTTTAAGGTGGGGGGGGAAGATGATGCTTATAGTGTGGAAATAGGCAGAGCAACCAAAAGGTGTTTTGAAGGAGTGAAAGGCGGGGGGGGGGGGGGGGGAACCAAAGGGGCTTGGTTGATGCCCTGGAGATTTGCAAGGGGGACAGTGGTGCTGGTCGAAGCTGCTGGTTGTCCACAGCATCCAGGTATCCAGCCCTGGAGAGAGGAACCCATGGAGGCTCGTTGGTCCTTGCTGGCAGCCCCAGCTCGCCACTATGCCCCCCCCCGATGATCTCTTTGTGGGGCTGAAGCAAACCTCCTGCCCTTTTGGAGGGGTCATTATAGCCAGCGTTAGCGCTTAAATGTCCAGATCTGCAGATAGCCATTTCATAGCTGTTAAGCTTCAAGATGAAGCTAGAATAAAAAAAGGAATCGCTTTATGTTCTTAAAAAATGATGAACAGGGAGCAGAAAGGAGAGTTCTGATACTAAACCACCCCCCATCTCCGAATTGAAAGGACACAGAGATGTGCAGAGACAGGTAACTCCATGCTGTGCGCAACAACCCCGGGTTCAATTCTCATTGCTAGGAATGGCTGGGAATTTTTCATCACAACAAACTAAATGAAATACTTGGTTTGGGGAGGATACAGACAAACCAAATATTTATTCTGAGGTCACCTCAACCTTCATCTCACCATCTGAGCTGTTACAGTGCCTCACAGGAGTTTCTGTCCTGACTTGTTTCTGTCCTAACTTGGGCTGCATCTTCCAAGTACCACCACAGCATCTCTGCAATGGGCTCAACACACCACAACAAGTCAAGAAATGAAGTTTGGAAAAACCACCTGAATGGCAGAGCTGAGAGAGGGGCAGAAGGTGAGACACCACCTCAGCAAATCATCTCTAACACTGAGTTGAGCTAAAATCAAACATTTGAATCAGGACAGAAATCCTAAATATCTTTTCTGCTAACACTTCTGAAACTGATTTTTTTGGCAGAGGAACTTTGTGCTTTGTGAGAAATGTCAGCCTTTGGACACAGTGTCCTAATTCAGCCGCAAAAATAAATGTCAAAACAGTGAATTCTAGTTTTCAGCCAGTGCTGGTTGGCAAAATCTGGGTTTGAATGTTTGCTAGCTAAAATCACCGGCCCCCAAAACTTGCGAAAGAATTACAGTTGCACTGGTTAGAGGCTTTCATCCCTTTACGTGAAATAGCCACCAGGCAGCAATGGGACTTGGTCTGTGTTGTAGCCCAGCCACTCATGCACACTTCTCTCATGTTTTACCTTCTACCTGGATGGACAGGAATAGATGCTGAAAAACCACAACCGTGTATTACTCAAGCAGGTTTGACATGCGTATATTTAGCTATTTGTTCTCAAATCTAATATCTAAGGGAATTAGATGAAATTGGAAGCTTAGGATAGGTATTTGGCACATTTAAGAGGAATACCACAGTGTATGGGACACTTCAGGCCCAGGCAAGAAAAGAAAGGCTGACTGTGGAGACTGTGAAATCAGACAGTCCCGCAGGGACAGCCCAAGCATCCAGGACTTCCTCCGAAGTGGGAGGAATGAAGTGTGCAGCTCATCATGTGGTCAGGACACCAGCTACCGCTGCTGGATTAACTGAACAGCACTGTACTAGCTCCTTCTCTTCTCACTGCAGCTAAAAATTACTTTCAAACACAGCTTGAGATAGAAAAGTAAATCACTGCCCTACGGCTGGGGAAGAACAAGACGGGGAGAGCACCACAGCCTGATTTTCAGAGATGATGCTGCAATTCAGCCGTCATGAAGGTCAGTGGGAAATACAGGGCTCGTGCCCAAGGACATGCTGGCGGCAGCAAAGCCCCAAGTTTGGAATTGCCCAACACTTATAGAAAATAGCTCCTGTATGACTCTTCCACTATCTCAGGTTAATCACAAAGCAGAAGAGCTAAGCTCAAGCCTTGCCTATGGGTTCTGGACCAGAAACCCAAGACCGAAACACACCTCTCACTCCATGATGCCTCTTACACAGCAGAGGAGCTCGCTGCTGGAGCCGGAGATACCCCATTTCCACGCTGACTCCAGTGGAGCAGAAACACCAAGCCACGCAGCATGTGTTATGCAAAAACCTTAAGCCTCTGTGTATTATTTACAACGTTCTAGTCAGAGGTTGTGCTTAACAACACTGTTATCTCCACAACCATTCTGCTACACCACCACTTTCCATCTTTGTTTCCTAAAAGCCTTTCCAACTGCATCAATCCCTTTTGCTCTGCTGCTATCTCAGATCCTGCTGTATCACTTCTATCACATTAAGAATACACTTATCTCATACCACCTGGGGATATTGTATTAAAAAAAAAATCCCTTTAGAAATCATCCCTCCTTCTGCACAAACAAAATATTATTTCAGAAGTGAATGGAAATGCTGTCCCAGTGATGTAATCATTATGCAATTAGTGAGTATGATGTAACATGAGGCCACACAGAGAAATGCATCCTCTTTCAGACTGCAGTAGAAGTTCAAGCAAGTGTTTGGGGCTCTCAGCACCTTTCCTGCTCATGCTTTAGGAGGACAATAACCAGGCAAAGCTTTCTTACCCCTTGCCTCCTTGCCCAGCCTCCGGGGCACTTTCACCCCGCACTCCAAAGCGAGGGAGAACAGGTCAGACCAGCCAGCCCCTCCGCTCCCAGCAACAGGAGCAACAGGAGAATTCGATGGGCTTTGCTTTTCTAAGCCCAGGTGATTGCCTTATAGATTGCATTAACAGCTGCCGCTCCAGAAAGAGTGATGGCATTCAGACAGACTGCCAGGGAAAAGGCTCCATTTCCCAATTCCTCCCATGCACGGCTGACAAGTGTAGGTCAAAAATAAGTGTAGCTTATACTGTGCCAAACCACCGCTGGGAAGCTCACGATTGCCCCCAGATTTGTTTGGGAGGCTTGCTCAGTCCAAGTGTAAAGCCCGTGCCTGGCACCGCGGGAGGCTGCCGAGCCAGGGTCCACGGTGGGCTCTGGCAGGAGCTGCCCGAGGGAGGAAAGCAAATACATTAATCACCCACGTGCGTGCAACTTGAGCCTGCACAACGTTTCTGGGAATACTGGAATTTCAGTACATCCAGGAAAACACCAGATAGTGTTTTCCTTAAAGTTCATTCCCAAACAGAATATAGAAAATATTTTGTTCTACGAAACAGGTGACAGAAGCTTCAATCAAATTATTAAGAAAAAGATTTAAGTTGTACTTCCAATTAACTCTGACGAGACACGAGTCAGATCAGAGTCAGCATGCCTTCACAGGGAGGCAACCGAGCACTGCCTGGGCTGACTCTGACCGAAACTCAATCCAGACTGAAACAAAACAGCACGATAGAAATAAGTGAGCATTTTTAGGGGTTATGGGCCCTGTACCCCAAAGCCCAACGAGAGTGCTCTGTGCTGCAAGTGAAGCTGCAGGCACAGGCTGAGAGGTGCTTGCAAACCCACCCGGGAAGGAGCTCGCTGCTGGCTCCAGGACTGGCTGGCGGAGGTGTTTGCAGAAGATGGCTCGTCAAACAGAGAGAGACAGATGCAGCAAATGAAAATTTATAAAATTGCAAAGTGGTGGTGGCGGGGAGAGAGCGATGGCTGGAAGGAAAGTCCTGCGGAAGCACGTCCCAGCCCTGCCATGGCCAGAGCACATGTGTACATGCAAAGCAGGGAGCCGTTCCTCCCCTCCAGCTGCCCCTGGTCCTCTCCCACCCAGCACCCATCCGTGCTGCTGCAATGCTGCTCACTCGATTCTTCCCTCTCCAGATGCCTCTGGTGTTAGTCCTGTAATGTTGGCAGCTGCCTCTGGCTCCCTAATTGGTGTCAGGCTTCCCATGTCGGAGATGTCACGGTGCAGACGTGCTCAGCACGATCCAAGAGGTTACGGCACGGGAGAGTTTCCAAGCCACAAAGGGCAGTGCCCAGGGCTTGACTTGCATCTCCAGCCTGCAGCAATCGGGCACCCGGCTGCTGTCCTGGCTTTGAAATCTGCCCTGCGTGAACACCAAAAGCTTTTGGAGCAGGAAATAACTTGCTACTAAAGTTTAGGATGGAAAAGGAAAAAAATCTCCCGTTTGAGGGCTGATGCCAATGCTTAATCATGAGAGATCAGAAGGAAGCTTTCTTGGGGGGAAAGAGGGAGGTTACTGAATAACTGCTCATTGCATATCATTTCCCACTCTCCCCTGCAGCTCTGCTGCAGAAAACATACTAGCCAAGTGGTGTGTACCTTTGACTTTTGCCAAGAACTCCCCATACAAGCTAAGCAAATAAAAAGATTTGCAGGTTGATAGGTTTTACTTATACCCTACAACAGGCTGGCTGCAAGCAATGACCAAGATCCTGTGGGAAGGAGTAGTGGTCAACAGCAATTTTGGTGCTTCACGGCAAGAAGGAAGCTCTCCTAAGGGCTGCTGAAGGCTGGAGAGCTCCAAAGATCCCTCTGGTATAGCCCAGGTGACACAACCACAGGTAGCACTGAAATGAGGGTCCCCACAGCAAAGCCTGCAGCTCCCATGGGTGCTGACTGCTCACTTCCCTGCAGGACCTAATGGGTGCTGGGAAGGACCACCAGCAGTGACCTGCTCCCACTCCACCAGGGCACCAAAACCACCTGCAATGTACCCCAGGAAAATACCAAACAGCTGAACGACTGCTGGCCTCGCAGCTTTCTGAGCTGTGCTTTCCCTTCTGCATAGCCAATCCTCACTATCCAGGTATTAAAAACAGAGTAACTAATACTTGCTTTCAACAGAAACTATGTCTTTCTCTAAAAGCTTAAATTACAGGTTTGCCGCCTGCAGGTATTTAGAAAAAACCCAGAATTAAATCCTTCACTCTCAGAATAAAAGCAGCACCCACTGCAGGAAAGAGGCTGCTTGATGCAACAGGGCAATTTGCAGGGAGCAGCCACTGGGTTCACGGTGTCGGCCAGAAAGGTTCTCATAAGCAGAGATCATCCACAAAGCGGGGCAGCCATGATTAAATACTGTTTTCTGCATCACTGGGAACCACCAAACAAGAGGGTAGGATCCCACACACACTCACACAAAACCACCCTTGTTCCTTAGCCGAGCACAGGTCAAGGGAGGATGAGAGACACAGGGCTTGAGTTGGTTTTAAAAAAAAAAAAAAGCACAGCACTGCAGAACTGACTCAGCTCTCAACACATCACTGAAAACATCATGGTTTTGATTTTAAAGAAGTCCTCCAACACAGGATACAGGCACGAAATCTGGTTTGTAAACATAATTTATGAGGACTGATGCAGTCCTTGCTGTTGTCTTTTTGCTATGAAGATACTCTACTCGGGGACATTTATTATCCTCTCCCCACTTTGCCATTAAGGTCTGAGATGGAGAAGAACAAATGCAAAATAATTAAGCTCTTTACAGGAGAAAAAACAGATCAAACATAATTTTCTATGTCTTGAAAAGAATTGGAAACGTCTAGACAGAAGACAGACAGATTTGGTCTCCAATGTATTCATTTCAATAAGAAGTTGAACCTCTGAATTACTGGGAAGAGATTGAGGTCTCCTCCTCCTCATTCTCCTCCTCCTAAAACTTTCCACAGCATTACCTTACCCTCCCCGTGACTCTGACATCTTTTATCCCGCCTGCGATATTTATATCTGATAGCACGGGACCGTAATCTGGGTCACCAGCAGCTTGGGCAGCCACCGACAGCCCTCAGTGAGAGCTGCTGGAAATGCAAGCAGCACTGCAGAGTCCCACCTCCACGCCTCTGGGGGACTGGCTCTTACTGGGGGAGGAAAAGAAAGGAATGGGAAAGGTTTTCATCTGTCTGGGATCTCCTAGTGCACACGGAGCTGCCCTGAGGTCACAGCGGGTTTGGGATGCTCCTTCCACCATGGGCACGCAGGGGTCACAGAGGCTCCCTTTATTTAAGGAGAGCCCCTACAACCTCAATAAGTGAGTTTGCATACGACATCCACCCCGGGGGCATCTGAGCTTCAACTACTAATAAGGTTATTGTAGGCTGCAAGAACACACTTCTGTCATTTAGATTGGTGATGTGACAGTGGAAAGGCAAGCAAGGAACAGCAAAACGGTTCACTTAGGCACCATCAAAGACTTGTTCATCCAGACACCGAGCTGGAGAGATGAAATTTTCCCATCTCAGCAATCCTATGGGATTTCAGGAAAGGAAACTTTATATTAAGACCTTCTAAAACACCTGCAGAAAACCCTAAGCAACCAACCAAGAGAAAACAACGGTGGGCAAGAGACGGCGGCCCATTTGGACAGCCAGAACATAATTGGCAGTGCACAAATCCCACCCTGAACCAAAACTCCCTTCCCCAGTGGAAGTTCTCTCAAAAACAGTCTGGTCAGAGCCAAAGTTTCTTCATAACAGCAGTATTTCCTATTGGCAAGCCCTTCCCCAAGAAAACCCCTTCCATTCCCGCACAGTGTGGGAGAAGGACCTTACCTGACACGCGTTGTACAGAAGCTGATGCTCGAACTTCTTGATTCCCAAAATGTTCTGGAACATCTCGTAGAGCTGCTCCTTGCTGAGGATGAGCTCCGAGGCAGCGCTCGCTGTCATCCTGGCCTGCTGCTTGCGGGGATCCTCTTCCCCACGGTAAATAGCATCAAACTTTGCCATCCAAGAGCTCAGGACCGTCTCCTTGCTGAGGCCATCAATTTCTGGCAGGCTCCGCACTCTCTTCTCAATGTGCTTCTTGAAGACCTCCCGGGAGTCATTTGCCGAGCACCCACCACTCTGCACCATCCTAGCAACACGGTCGCTTTTCAGAAACACCTGCAAAAAAGGGGTGACTTCAAATGGTGCCACTTAAAATAATTTAAAAATCCCCCTTAAGTACCACAAAACGTGGTTCCACTGCTGGGAAGCCCACCTACTGGCTGCCAGGACACCTTCCAACTCCTCACTCAACAACCACGTGCTGCCAGATGGACAGAGGTTTCAGTTGTACTTTGGGAAGCATAATGAAATCAGGTGAAGCTTCTGCTTTGTGTCCACTAAAATGGAACATTTTGATGCAATTAGGACTTCATGCAATGTTGTGGTCGCACCTCTACAGATACATAAGTGCCCTTTGGGAAAGCAGGATTGTATTTTGCTCTATCAAGTGCTCTAATAAGGAAGTTATTGCACAACTATGCTCACCTAGACAAATTCTGCCCTGTCAGAGGGAGCCCAGTCATCCTTCTCAAGTCAGCAGCGTTACATTGCATTTATGCTGGTGGCCAGGCCCCTTGGAAACCTCTCACCAGTGCAAGGATCACGCTTACATTAAATTAATGCACCAGAGGAGATCTTTGCAGACTGTATTGTACTTGCATCGTATCCATTCATTTAGTCTTACCTTCAGTTAAATAACATGTGTGTCCCCACTTCTCCCATACCCTGGTCTTTCCAACCTGGGCAACCAGCACTGGAACAGCACCATTAAAACACTCCAGGAAAGGACAAGGACAAATGGCCTGGATCTTTGCAAACTGATGGGTAACACCAAGACAACTCAGATGACTAAACGGTGGCACGGCCACAGGTGGATGAGGCCCAATCCCTTCCAGCTACAGTTTTGCTGAAGCAGCACAGGATGGTCCAACACAGCTTGAGGCTGCCTGGGGAGGCTCTGCAGAGAAAGCAGCCTGCATGGTGCAGGACCCTGACAGCAGGAGGGAGGGAGAAGGCATTTGATGAAGATGCTCTTTCCCACCTCCAGAGCAGCAGAAGGGTCAAAATATACCAGACGCCTGCAGACGAGGAGATGCCATGAGAGCAATGCAGAGCTGAAGGGTGAGAGAGGGACAAGGGGGTATTGTGTTGGCTGTCCTCTCCCAAGCCCTGAGCACAGGAGAGCAATCGATGCCCAGCGAGAACTGCTGTTTCATAAATGATGCCGAGAATGGATGAATGCAGCAGGCTGGGAAGAAGTTGTGCCAGCACCGGGGTGTATCTGTCAGCTCTGAATAATTAAAGAGCTTGAGGATGACCTAAGGACATGGCAGATTCTTTTATACCACTCAGCAACATGGCACTCCGTGTTCCCAGATGCTTGATGGCACAGGCAGCTGTCGGGAGTAGGAGTGGGTTTTGCTCCAGGACCAGCCCAGAAATGCTGCTGAGGAAGAGCTGGGCTGTTTCCTTCCAACATCACTGTGCTGGGGAACGCTCCCTGTAGACAAGACAGGCAGGATGCCACCAGCAGCCTCTTCAGTTCATGCTGAAATGATACCACCACACGTTTTGTTTCCAGCACACATTTTGTTTCCTTGCAGAGCTGAAATGTGAGCGTTAACACCCTGGGTGTGCGCAGGTGCCTGTACGTAATAGGTGAGAGTTATCAAAACCCAAGCCGCTGGCGCAGCCGAGGAAGTCCACAGCACACTGACTGCTGGAAATGGTGGGAGGTCACAGTGAATGGCCCTGCTGCCACATCTTCGGCTCCCGAGTCCCCTCTTTAATCATCTGCTCCGGTTGCCTTTGGCCTGACCCTGTGCGACAGGGCTAATGACTTCCCATACCCACCAGAAGCAGTGGCTGTGGTTACCTGTGGTCCCCACCTCTGTCAGAGGGGTGACGGCGCTGTGAGCAGAGGGACCCTGTTCCCCATCTCCCCTCAGCCCCAGTTTATCCTCCCCAGGTGGGGAGCAGCAGCCAGCAGAGGAAAGGAGGGCTGGGGCTGGCAGGGGGGAGGCAGGCGTGAGGGAGCGCCAGTCAGACACAAAGCAGCAGAAAAAGACCGTGAAATAGGAAGATAAAAAAAGATAAAAGAGGTGTTTTGTCCTGCAGAGAGAGCTGCTTTCTTTAGAAAGTAGCAGGTGACTCGCGGGGCTGTAAGACTGCCTAGTAGAATTGCCAGGAGTCAAGAACGGCTGGAGCAAAATCCTAGCGTGGGTGCACACACCGGGGCATGCAGAAGGGAACTGGCCTCTGTGAGCCGGGTCAGGCACCTCCTGCCACATCCATAGATGAGCCCCCATGTCACACGTCACTATCTGCCCACAGCAGAGTGGAAATGGGTCTAATGAAGCATTTCCATAATACTCACCGAAGGGGCTTCCACATAAAGTACTGGTTGACAGCTGAAGCTTTACTCATCAGAAGTAAAAGTAGACAAGAAAAGGTGTCCTGGAGTATCTGTTAGTGTGGTGGGCCTGTCTGGCACACTAGGGTCTGCAGTGTTCCTGCAGGCACAGCAGTGCTTTGCAGACCAGCAGCAAGAGCCTTCTCACATCACTCAATGTTTTAATTTGATAGTAACCTGTGAACTAGCCTAAGACTGACAACCACACGCTTACCCCTTGACAGCAGACTTAGCAGCAGAACGTGGCCACGCAAACACATTCAGGGCAAGAGCAAACACATTCCTGACCTACCAAGTCACCTTTACCTCTTTCTTTCTCCAGCAAAAAATAAATAAATCATTCTCTAGGTAATGAACCATTCTGCAGTGTTAGTAAGAAGACTCCTTAGAAACAAGACCTGCACAGAGATGGCCAGTTTCAGCTGAGCAAAAAAACAAGTTTTAATATCTTCCAAGCCATCATGCAGCTTTATAAGTCAGTATCTAAGCGCTGATTTCTAGATGGTGTCCATCCAAGGGACAGTTAATTATACAAGACCCTGAGCTTTGCAGGAGCTGAGAGAAGCAGGACCTGCTGTGATTGCCCCATGGCTGAGCCATGGGTGGGCACCTCTCTGCAGAGAAGGGAGGCAGGAACACCATCAGCAGGGAATGCTGCTCAGGCACTGTGAGGGGGCAGAGGCTTTCTGCAGCGAGTCGAGGCTTTGCCTTGAGCCACTGCGGCTGGTGCCAAGGACGCCACACGCAGCCACGCTACAGCTGCTCAGAAGCTGAAAGTACAAGGCCATAAATCAAAGGAGACCAACAGCTGAAAAGAAGAAAAAGAAAAGTTGCACTGAAGGACAAGGGCGATGCATTACGCTTTTTTGTGGCCCGTTCTAAGCAGGACAGAGCCAGTAGAGCATCCAGTTGAACTGAAGACATGGGGTTTGCAAACATCTAGTGCTGATCAACTGCTCTTTGTAAGTTTGATCACTTGGGGTAATTATACAGCACAGCTCTTCTGGAGCTGGGTCAGGACACACACTTTCAGCCAGACCCACCAGTGAAACAGGGATGTAATTTGCCTGTATTTAAGCAGTTTCCTTTTCCTGCCCAATAGTCTTATCTGAACACATTACACTGCTCTTACATCCTAAAATGCAGCTCTCACCACCTTGAAAACTTTCTCTGAGAGCATTTGTTCAGTGAAGCTGCGATAAACTGATGAACCCTTGGCAATTTCTTTTCTGATACGAGATGTAAATTACTCTCAGCTTCCTTCCTGTACAGAGAATGACGGAGCAGTAACTGCTAGGCCAGTTTAATAGAGTTAATCCAGAGATAATTTGTACTTTCCTTACACAGAAGCAGCTGCTGCCATTTTTTATAGAGTTAAAATTCTCTTCAGTTTTAGTATCTGATTTTGGTCCTCTCTTAGATACTACTTCCAGAGAAATATTTTATGTAGGCAATTCAAAATCTTCACCTTTTATGACAGAATAGCTCTAGGGAGAAAGAGAAATGGTTTGCAGAAAGGCTAGCAAAAAAATAAGCGACACTCCTCATGCAAATCACAAGGACTGACTTCCTTCAAAAACAGAAGCTCTTTCCTTCTGAGAGAAGATATGAAAGGCAGCACTAAGGGCTGCATACAAAGAGGTGCAAAAAGACAGACGTGCATAATTATTCTTTTGCACAATTATGAATGATGCTTCATGTTCTTTGGTATCATCTAGTTTTGTAGATGCACACCCCCTCCCTCCCCCTTTGCTTTACAGCACTTGTCACACCAAAGAGAAAAGACAAGACTCTTGCTGAAAATCCCAAAGTCAATTAGACACAACGCAAAAGCTTCAGCAAGAACTGAATGTGCTGCCCGGTTTTCTCTCGGTATTTTTCATAGGGAGCATGTGATGCTGATTTTATATTGTGCCATCTTCCCTGTTTTAGAGTACGCTGTTAAAAAGAATCAGGAAAATATTTTTCAGCTTAAAGGAATCAAGCTATAGGATACACCACGGGGTGGAGATTGCCAGGGATGCTGTATGGTTGCGTGTTCAAACCCTGAACCTCACAAACATTGTGATGTACCAGACATCAGATGGAAAAAGCCTTGCACTTGCCTTTGTTTTGTGCTGTTTAATAAAGGGCAATCCATTAGTCCAGAATTTGACCCCGTCTGTGAACAGGAGTGAGAACAAGGATTCCCAGGCATAGTGTATTATGTACTCCTTACCTCGTAGTAGCTCTGGACAGCATTTATAAAAGCTTCATCTGCCACAATCTGGGTTTCTCCATTGAGAAAGGCCTGGAAACGATCTTTGATCGTCTGGAGCTGCTGCTTACTTATCTGTAAAACATGCCAAAAGGAGAAAATTAGTCAAGAAAAGTTTATGTATGGGGAAAAAAAAACCCACTAATTCTTCTGCAATATTTTATTGGGGTGCTTATGATGTACACTTCTGCTCTCCTTTGGGGACAGCAGCAATAGATGGGGAATCAGCCACGCATGGGTACACACACATAGTCTTTTCACCCTGGCAAGTTCATTTAAGAATCATGAGCACCTAAAACCACCCTGAACACCATTTCTAAACAACTCTGCCACCACAAAACGCGTACAAGACTTTTGTCACTTCAGGTAAACCTAAGTCAAAAGCAAGCTGCTCTGCACACGCTTGGAAAAGATGGTTTCAGTGCAATCTCTTCCCCATTTAGCCTCTCCTCCCCTTCAGAAGACGAGGTTTCGCCACCGAACGGGAAGCCTTGGGAGCTGGCTGTTGAAGTCAGCCCTCTTCAGCACTCTGAGGCCTCAGTCCTTCCTCATTTCTTTTTCTTTCCTTGCTCATTTCTTTTGGCTTGTCGTACATAAAACACCAGCCAGGACCAACGCTGAAAGAATTTAATGCCATAGAGATCATACGAGGGCAAACCTGTTCTCCTCATCCCAGCAAGGACCTTCTCTGCTCTCTCTGCTGCTCAGAACAGTTTCTGTCCAGCATACAGCTGGTATAACTTACAAGGCAGTTCTAATTTTGGCACAATGACATCAGTAGAAAGTTTACAAGAGTTTGTTTCAGCCTTGTAAGATAACATGGCATTATTTTGCCAATTTATCTGCCAGTTTAAAAACAGATATAGCTAAAAAAACTCCCACCTCTTCAGCTTGTAGCACAGGCAAAGTCGCAGCAGCACTTAAGTCATGTACCAACAATGCCAGTACAACATCTTAAGATGCAGATAAAGCTCATGCTGAAGTGCTGCTGGCATTTAACTACAGCTGTGCCTGGTTTATCACGTGGCTACTACAGGTTTGAGGGTAAGGATTAATTTAGACAAAAGAGAAGGAAGCAAACAAGACGTATATATGACAAGTCCAAACATAAACAGCAAAGAAAGGCAGTAAGAATTAGGACAACTATTTACTAATGACCAAAAGGTCTAGGGAAGAGGGTTGGTTTTTTTTTTTCACTTGTATGCCAGCAGAAGAAATCAGCCTATTAGAATGGAAGAGAAAAATAAAACTAATTGCTTTAAGTGTCAAAGGGGCTTTGAATAAAGTACCAAAAACTACAGAGATCTAAACAACTAGAGCATAACGAAGCCTGGTAAACACAGCTAGTGATAAAAAGCAGAAGAGGGACCACTTGGAAAATGCAATGATAAATATCACTAGATCTAGATGATGCGCCACGTGGGGTGTTTAGGGATTGCAGTAACGAACATCATGAATACTGGTAATTAATTCTGCAACACCACGCTGAGGAGGGTTAGTGAGCAATGGCAATTTGATGTGATAATCTGGGATTAGTTTATCCTGGTGCTTATGGAGAGGTGTTCATCAAAGTGACATAAAGCAAGACTCAATATGCTCTGCTTCGGAAAACACGGAACAGCCTTTGCCATCCCTGCGGGTGCTGGAAAGTCGTGTCATTCCCAGCCCCCAAAAGAGCAGCGCACACTTTACGGGGTCTGACACATGCAACAAGGCTCAGCATCACAGGGCTGGAGCAAGGACCGTCCCTCTAACCTGACCTACCTCTGCCTTAGTCACAATCTGCAACGAGCCTTGTGGAAACGCACTGTTAAAAGCTCCTCATTTTAAGGCTGGCAGGATCTAGGTTTTGTCTGTAAGAGTCCATTCGCCATGTCAGGCACCTAAAACTCTTTGTGGCATTTGCCAATGGCACCCTAGATACCACGGCATCACCCTTGGGCAACACACACAGCATCAAATGTCAAGAGGGACCCAAACCTATCTGAGCTGACGGAAGCTCCTGATGGAATTGAAAAGAAAACTGGGTCAGCAGTAAGAGGAGCCAGAGGCAATGTAGTGATCGAGTGGGAGACACCTGTGGGAAGGTGCCAGGTCTGTTTTTATTAAGCATTTAATTATCTGCAAGAAGAGAAAAGCAGGATGTTAATTAAATGTATCGACGATTTTGTATTAGCGACCATTATGAACATCAGGCAGAAACGACAGGGCAATAAAAGCTGTAAGAAACCAAGAAAAGAAACAGGAAAACTACAGGTAACACAGAAATCAGGGTGCTGAGGCACAAGGAAAAGATATACTAAGAGCATAGATACTCTGGGCTAACAGGCTTTTCATTTGGGATTTTAACAAGGTACGAAACATTTTTATTGGGATTTTTTTCCAGGTTATTTCTTAGGACAACGTCCAGAAGTCCTTGCTTGTTCCATTCCTATAATGCCATCCAGCGGCAATATTTTCTGCTCCTTCCTCAATATTGAATGGGCCATCTTCGAAATGAGCAATGCTTCTTGAAATTCCTAGAAATTCCCGACACGCAGCTCACGCGTGAGCTCCTGGGTGCTGGGGAAATGAATCATCGGATTTGTCTCCAGTAGAGACAGTTGCCTCCTCCTCGCCCCCAAGCTCTATGCAAGTATTTTCCCTGCCTAGGGAAAAGCAGATCCTCTCTGATCACACCCGGCTCCAGCGTGGCCCAGTCCATGGCTAACGGGACCTTCAGTCTTCCACCCCCTCCAGACTGTGAAACAGCACCGCGTCTGTGCCGCTGTTACAGACGTTACCAAGAAAACAGTCAATCTAAGCCAGAATTAAACTGCTTTCATATCAAAGTGAGCTTCAGCAGTACAGCAGCAGACGCCTGGTGCAGAAAGTCAGCACCAGCTGGGAAGCGGAGGGTGGTCAGACCCACAGGCCAACGAAATCTGCCCAGCGTGCTCTACCTCCTGCTTTACACCTTTTCCCCTCCCCATCAGACACCAAGGGCATCGCTGCTGAACCCCAGCACCTTCCTGGCAGAGGCTGGACCAGGGCAGGGGAGCAGCCTCAGCCCCAACATCACGCTCCAAAGCCTTTAAGCAGGGCCAAGCAATGCCACCAACCCGTCCGCAGGCTTTAAAGAGCACATGCCCTGAACACTCACCTGGAAGCTCAAGTGCTTTAAAGGCAGGGGTGTTAATTTATGTCTCACTATTAGAGGCACCAGTGACCAGGTAGAAATCCATATAAAGCAAGCCAACAGCCTCTGCAGATCCAGTAAGGCCACCAAGGGGCCAACACAAACCACTTCTCACTTAGCAACCTTCTGTAGCGTGCTCACAAATAGCGGAAAACAAGAGAATTACTTCCCCTTTGAAGCACATCAGTACAGCATCACAGCCTTCGTGCCAGCTGTGGCAGGAGGTGAGACTCTGTTGGGCTGGAAGCCCGGCGGGAGGGAGGCGGTGGGGGCAGAGCCTCCCTGCCCCTGATGCAAACACAAACCCGGGTGCCGGCACACGGGGGAGAATCACCGAATTGTTGGAGTGGGAAGGGACCTTCTTGAGATCATCTAGTCCAACTCCCCTGCCAAAGCAGGATTGCCTCTAGCAGGAGCACTGCGGTGGGGGAATAGGTTTATTCTAGTTACCTTCTCTCTCTTTTCCAACCCTTGCTGCTTCCCCCCACAACTGCTTTCAGCATGTGACAGCCGTTAAATAAATAACAATCATTTCTGCATTTGACAGAGACTGCAGAACACCCCGTTTGCACACAATGACTCTGGACCCAGCGAACTCCCCCAAGTTAATATTGGGGTGTGTTCATGCAGCAGAGCATTTCACAGCCTTTATCTATCTCAACTATGCGAGTACTTAAGCTGCCAGTTACATACATGGCATATTAAAAATTTAATTAATTGAGTCAGTGATGATGAACTCCTGGCACAGGTATCGGGCAGGGCACCCATCGAGCTGTGGACTGGCATTCCTAGTGGATTGCATGGCTTTTTAGAAGAAGCTTGTCAGAGGTGTTCTCCATAACAGATTAAATTATGGGGAAGGGCTCACCAGTGACTAGATCTGGGCATCCAAATGCTTCTTGGTCTAACTGTTTTTGGGTTTTTCTGGTGTTTTGTTTTTTGTTTAAATTAGAGAAACTGTGTGCACAGCACAACTTTGTGATCTTGTAAAATGAGCTGGAACAGTCTCTGACATGTACCACATCCCCCCCATGGTCATAAGTAAATCACAGTGGCAATTTCTTGAATTGGCTTGACGCAGATCTCCGCAAAAGGCACACCAGCCTCCACGGGACAAACACCCACCAGCAGCTTTCTTGCCACACGGTACTTTTGCACATATTCCATCTGACTCGGAGCCAAACGCAAACCCGAATGCATGGAGCCACGGCACCTTCTCCAGAGTTGTTCCAGCCAGTGAACAGCTGGCACCATCTCCGTGCATCATCTCCAGCCTCCTTCGCCCACACCGGGGGAGCACAGGCTTTGGAAAGAGGAGCTGTTCGGCACAGAAAAGTTCCTGGGAAAAAGTTATACACGACAACGTGCCTCACTAATCCATCCAGTCTCCAAAATGCTTTGCTGTATCTGAGCACACAGAAACAAATACAGTTGTACAGCTTGCTGCTTATGGTCTGTATCCCACAATAATACGACGTTAGCTGGATTTGGGTTTTATACACCACACTGTGTCATGAATGGGCTCAAAGCAGAGCCTCAGATTTACATGCCTTGAACTTCGAAGAACTAGAACAACTTCTGCAGGTTGTCACTCTTTCAAAGTGAACTTTCAAATCTGCATGTGTGAAGAAAACAAGATGACTTGCACTTACACAGGACTGTTGCCTCTTTCCAAGCTTTGTATGATGCACATCAACAGTAGTAAATGTCCAAGAACCAAAGATGACATGCCTTGAAAGCTAGAGGAGAGTCTTAAAAGAATTTATAAGATATTTCTTTATGTTGCAGTGACAGTGGTCCAGCACTGAAAGAGGGGCCCAGAGAGGCTGTGTCACCTCCAGCCTTGCAAATTTTCACAATGTGATTGCATGAACGTGACCTGGTTTAGGAGGGAGCCCTGCTTTGAGCAAGGAAATTGGGCCAGAGACCTCCAGAAGTTCCTCGCAACCTACATTATGCTATGGCAGTACCATACCCAACAGAAGATTTGCAAAGAGAGTCCATCCTAGATTATAGATTGCAGATTGCCAAATGTTTAAGGGTGAAACACTGATTTGTCAGTGGCAGGCTACAGAACTCCCCATCCAGAGCTGGACGTGTACTCAGGCCAGCTAATAAAACCACATCCATTAATGTGATGCCTGCTGGAATGGCAACCAGATTTTAACTCTGTAGAAGGAGGTTTTTAAGTGAACAGCACCCCTGTGGCAGAAAGGAGACCCCCTTTACTGCCACGCCTGAAAGCCTCTGACCGAGGACTGTGTGTTTCGGTGCACTGATGCCTCACAGTGCCCTTGCACCCAGCGCATCCCGCTGGAAGGGTCTGCCCTGCGGCTGGGAGGTGAGGATGCACCACGGCGCTGCACGCTGGTCCCTGACGGCTGTGACCATCAGTATCACCCGTGTCTCACAGGAATCGGCTCAGCTGGGGACTGCAGGCAATTCCCAGGGGCAGCAGCTCTGCCTTTTGCCCAGAGAGACCAGCTCACAGCACACGACTGAGAGTGGCATAAAGCGCTTCCTCCTTAGGGCACCTGCTGCTCGGGTACCACTGCAAGGAGGAATATTTAACTGCTCACCGTGCTGCTGTTCTGGGTTTCATTTTGTAACATCCAATAAATATCTTATTACTCCTCAGCACCAGGTGATTTAGGAAAAAGCTCAACCAACCAACCAAACATCCCCCATCACCACAGATCCCCCAGTCAGAAACCCAGCCACGACATGGATGAGGTGGAAGGGAGGGAGAGCAGCCGAGCAACGGCCTCGGGGGAGAGGCCAGAGGCCCCAGTGATGGGCACAAGACTAGCAAAAAAACCCCAAAATATCCAGGTTATCTCGCTCTGGGAAAATGCATCAGGTTCTCCCTGTGCCATGCTGCTTTGCCCCTGACAGGAGAGAGGACTACACAGGGGTGACTCTCATCCCCAGCGTTTGGGGTTTTAACTGCAAGCTCTCCTGGGCAGACACAGCTGCTTTGAAAACTACTGAATGTCAATGGCTTTTTGCTGTTAACATAAGTGAGGGGTATCAACTGTCAGTTTCGGGAAGCTTTTCCCAGATGCCTAGCACTGTATTTTTTTGGTTGCTCCAGAAGAATTTAATATCTGTTACCAGAGAAAGCTCCTTGTGCTTTGGTTTCTGACAGCCACAATACATCTTTCCAAGGATACTGAGCCAGGACGTCCTTTTCCCTTACAGTCTGACCATACGTGGATTGCTGTGCGTACACCCACTGATCTATGGGCTGCCTATACAATTCCCTCTTCATGGGCACTTGATTTGTTGCCTCCCCCCTCCAGCCATGATTTACAAGCCCTGGTGCATCCATGCTGCCCGGCCTCTCTCCAGCCACGCTCATCCTTTGTGGACAGCAAACAAGAAAAGCACCAGCCACGTCCCTGGCCACCCAACCCTGGTGCCACCTTCTCCTCTCTCAGAAGAGGTGCCCACTTGATTTGCTGCAGAGAAAATGACTGTGCCATCACCATGCCTGGGTTTACACACAGGGGACAGTGAAGGGCACACACCACCCCTCCTGCCTGAGGCAGCTCATGCCCTGCCTTCTCAGCCCACCTGCGATATTGGGGATGGGTCAGAGCGATGGGGACCCTTCCAAGGAGTAACATTCCAACGTACCTGCCCGTCCCAGGCTCAGAAATCAAGCTGGGTTCGGCCACAAGAAATTCAAACAGCTCCTGGGTTCTTACACACCAGCCCAGCACTGATTTGCAGCACAGACTGAGCCAACCTCTCACTCGAGAAGCCCAGCACTATAAGAATAATTATCTCCCAAGCTAGCTATAAATGTCGTCTTCAGCAACGTGGCTGAAGGGGTGAGAAACCCAGGAGCTGCCCGCATTGGAAGGGAGTCCTCTCCTCTGCTGAGCCACAGAGTTGCCCCCCATCCAGTGCCCTACCACCGCACCAGCTCCATCCTTTCCAGGACCTCTCGATATCTCCATCATTACAGGCAAACTCCAGCAGCTTTGCAGCACGAGCAGCGAGCGCCAAATGATTCTGGCACTTGCTGGAACATTTCTCCTGTAAAGAGGCTCAAGTACTGCTGGATAAGTGATGGGAAGGTAAAACATCAATCCCTTTGGTTAGGCCAGTTGCAGGCACGGAGCCTCTAGAATGAGCAAAGCAGATCTCTCCTTTCCACTGCCCCAGACTACATCCAGCAGCTGCTTTATCAGAAGAGACAAAGCACGGGCCCTGAGACGCTCTCTTTGAAACACGTGGATATTCTTTTTTTGTCCTCTTGAACCCCGAGTGCATTTCTTTCATTTCTTTTCTATGATTCACTCTGCCAGCTAGGCATGCTTCTTTGACAAACACGAAAGACCTAAAACGTTATCATGGCTGCTCTTGCTTTCTGAAGCACAGTGATGCACAATGCTAAAAGAGGAAAGAAAAGCCAGGATTTAGGACTGGGCCTTTGCCATAATGACCTTCTCCCTGGTGCTTTCCAAGCTACACCTTTCTTCTGCAACCTCCCACCACAGGGCAAGCCTAGACGCAAGACACATCAAAAGATACCTTGCCACTGCCTGCTTCTCTTGCTACCTCTCTTTGTACCAGGTGTGTCCATCCAATGCCCACATGCCAACACTGTACCTCCCCCGCTGCAAAGGGTCCTCTTTTCCACGAAGATCAACCCCTCCTATTGAAAAAAGCAGCTTCAGGAACTTCTGCTCCTGTCTCCAAGTCTCCATCTCCTGCCATCTCTCCCTTCTCCCAGCTGGTCCCTCCTCTGCAGCTGGTGTACATGTGAATAACCCCAAGATGGAGCCACCTGACGAGAGCATAGAAAACTTGGAACTTCTCCCAACTTTGATCTTATTTTACTTAAGCAAGCCATTAGCAGAGTGAGCTTGCAATAGATCTAACAGACTAAGCCAGCCCTGCTGGGTATTTTTCTGTGTGTGATCAAACAGATATGTGCCCCTATTTTTTACTGATTAACAAAAATATGACTTTGATCTCAAAAGAATGGAGAAGCCAACATAAAATACAAGAAAGAAATAGCAACAGTGAAATACTAGGCCAGTGACTGAGCACGGGCAGAGGGGCAATCGCTGCTCTAAGAAACCTCCCTGGTGACTTCTGCTGTGACGGGAGCCTTGCCTGGTGGGCTCTGCTGGGTAAAACACACCATCGTGATCTGGCAGCGTTCAGCAGAAAGCCTAGCATCACCCTGCCTGTGGTAAAAGTGTAGCTGCTCTGCTAATAAAACAGAAAAAAACAAAGCCATAAAAATACTAGCAGAAATACAGCTAGCAAATAAAACCAGGAGGCAAATAGAATGGAGGCTGTCTAGGAGAGGCAGAGCGATGTACAAAGCCCTCCAGCACTGGGTCCCCTCAGGCAGGAGACAAATCCCTTTATTCCCTCAAGGTCTCCTGCATGCTGGACTCTGCAGCTGGATTCTCTCCTCCTCCTTTCTCCAGCCCAAACACTGTCCTTGCTCCCTCCCTGTCACCCTCTGGTTAACCTCAAATCTCAAGGGCCGCAAATGCGACCACTTACAGAGTCTCCTCTGGAAAATCCTGCTAGCAAGGGCCTTGGTCAGAGGTGCAGGTCAAGTCATGTTTGCTTGGACTGGCATGGCAGCTCTTTGCAAATGCAACAGAAATGGCTTGGCCTCACCTTTTACTCCAACGGTGCAGCACATGTGGTAGGTACAGTCCAGCACTGCTCTGAGACATTAAAAGAAACCCCAAACTTAGCCCAGGAAAAAGGATCAAGCAAAGATCCTCCTTCTCCCCTCAAGCCTTACAGACAGCCTTGAAAAAAAATAACATTTTCACTCCTTCTCTTTTTCTTTTGGATAGAAAACACCACATGGTCTCCTGAAGCTTGTGAGTGTTGACGTGACACAGCTTCTGAGACATCACCTCACATACTTTCATGCCTCAAGACCACGGTGTGCTGCACAGCGGAAGGGCATGGTGTGGAGCTGAAGAACATCACAGGCCATCTCCCATGAGTCACCCATGCCATATTCCTTAGAAAAGACAGGGAGAGGCTGGGCTATGAACCTATTAGAATTAATATTTTTTTCAGAATATTTTGAGGACAACTTCCAGAACTTGGATGTTTTACAGCTACTGACAAAGAAAGTAAAAACATCAGTTTGAGGTACAGATGCTGCATGTCTATTGCCCAGTGGCCACAAAGCCCTAAGCCTCCTGCTCCGTCACTGAGTCAAGAATGTAAAAAACTCTCAGTTCAGTCTGTATTTATTTAATAATAAAAATGTTTTGTGCAAAATCTCCTACAAGCTCTAAAAAGGTGGATTCACAAATGATGCCCAGGTGCCCAAAAGAAAGAATTGTATAAAAGTGAGTGGTTTTACTGAGCTGATCAATATGGCCAGAGGCCCTTTGACCAGGGGCACTCTGCCAGCCCCTCCTGAGCGGTAACTAACAGTGGACAACCTCTTTCCACCACCCTGGTCAGTGTTATTTGGACAGTACTTGGAGTTCAGTAACTGTAATTGCTGCTGCTACTACACAAGCGCCTTGGTTCTTGGATTACTTTAGAAGCTGCACAAGGCTTGATATAACCTGTGTTTGGAGGGGCCAGGCAAAACCTAAGGATAGCTAAATACCCATAAACTAACTGAGTCCGAAAAGTGGGTGAGGGATGGGGTGAGAAGATAAGTTCTCATGCTGGTGGGTCCCCATAAAGGAGGATCCATGCAAGTGCTTGCTCTTCAACAGCCCAGTTGCCTGTTTCTTTTGTGCTGCCTTTGTGAAAGGAGAACAAGAGCACTTCGCTTCCCTCCAGAAGTGGCTACACGCATGAAAAGACTGAGAGCCTCTCACAGACTAGGATGGTGGGCTACCCAAGAAGAAAAGCGGGCTACTTTTAGAGAGACACTTTTAAATCACTATTTGAACTATTTTCATCTCTATGTTCCCATTCCAGGCAGACCTTACATACCACAGAAGCTAATCATCCTTCCTGGTTAATGTATACAGTGGCTCATGCTGACTTGAAAACATTAAACAACCAGAGCTAAAGATCTCCTACCGACACTTCAGATCTCCAAACAAAAAACCCAGCCTTGTCTCTTTTTTATTTTAAAAAAAAGGGAAAGAAAAAAGTACATTCACCATCACTGGGGTTATTTTTATACCATTTTCATCATTAAACTCTCACTCTCCTCCATGTCACTGCTATTTTAAAAACAGTCCTTACTGAGCAGAGCGGCGGACAAATGAATGGAGATTCAAGGACTCCTGGTGTGTCCCAGCCTCTGTGAAAGAGCTGTTTTCAGCCTGGCAAAGCTAGCAGGGATGGGGACATCTTTGATAGGACTGAATAAGGTAGCAAGAAACGGAGAGAAGCTTCCAGGCAGACAAGGCTGAAACGCCAAGCCCTGCCATGGGCATCCCACCTGCACCCTCGGCGAGAGCTGGGGGAACCACCAACCCCCCAAAACAGAGGGCTGCTGTCTAAACCAACTTGAAACCAGGCTGGTAGGGTGAAAGAGCGAGCACACACAGATCTGAGCAATATTTCTTTTCCAAAGAAAGAACATTTTCAAAGCAACCCATCAAGAGATCTGACCTATTACATGCTGGGGCTCTGGCTAAATACAACTTGTTGAATTTGACATTTTTCCTTATTCTGTGCATGTGCTATGATTTCCAGGAAACAAACAAAAAGAAAGAAAACACCCCAGACTTTAAAAAAAAAAAACTGTTTATGAGCCAAACACATCTCTGATCCAGTAAAAGATAAGCTGTCTCCTTCAGACAGCACTTGAAAAAGGTTCAATCAATCAGTCAAGGCAGAACAGAACTTGTTTCTAGATGGAAAAACAAGAGAGAAAAGGTGTGAAACTGTAGTGCACCTCCTCCTCACATTTCCTGCTAAAGTGAGTAATCTTAGATTTTACAAGGGCATGTTGTTTGGATCTGGAAAAAAAGTTTGGTAAAAGGTAGTTTGTTCTGAGGCAGCAAACTACTGCAAGAAAACAGAACATTTCAAGTTTCTATCTCCATTGCCGTGCAGAGACATGGGAACATACCTTTGCATGGAGGTTGGTATGTAACCGAAATAGATGAGAATTTCACTGAATTCCACTGATTTTTTTTTTTTTTTTTTTAGAGCTGGAAGGGACCATAGAGATCATCTAGTCCAACTCCCCTGCTGAAGCAGGATTGCCCAGAGCTAGAG
>JAOXNO010000003.1:7794186-7824615 GCA_028565335.1 Limnodromus scolopaceus
CAACCCCTGAAAAGAGTCTGGCTCCCTCCTCCTTCAACCCACCCTTTAGATACTTATAGGCATTGATAAGGTCTCCCTTACCAATGAATGTCTGCTCCTTCAAAGACGTTAGGGAACTTTATTTGCAATGTTCTGCTAGTGTGATTTATTATTATTAAGGAAAGGCATGGTTAGAATTATCCATTTTTTTTTCCACAGTCCTAGTCTTTGGACTCAATTTATATCAGCAGGCTGAAAATGAAAGGGGCAAATCTCCTGGGGCATCGCAGAGACAGGATGAGAGCCCCATGGGGACATACCCCTGGAGGCTAGTTTAGCTCAAGCAAGTGCTCAGATTTCCAGGCTCGGAGCACATTCACTCAGCAGGAGAGGCTGCAGGAAGCAGAGGCCTTTTCTCAGCTTTGGGCTGTAAATATAAATGAAACGTAGCTAGGGAAATTGTGTTCACTACGGTGCACACACAGCATGTGTGCTCTGTGTGCAGGTCCCACACTGGCATCTGCAAAGAAGACAATTAGCTGCTTGCATGAAATTAGGTGCAGAATCCGATAATGGCGTTTAAGATAAGAGGAAGGCCATTTGCTGACTCTGGAGTCTGTGGCAATAGGTCTGAGCCTTGCAACACGAAGGGATGCTGGAAGGGCAGATACCTTCAGGGTGAGGTGTTCTGGCCACACATGGTTTGCCTCCAGGACCTTCCCCACGCCAAAACCCTCCAGTAGAGCAGAAGAAGCAATTCCACAACCAACATGTGCTTGGAATCGTCCCCTGGGGCATCTGGCAGGAGCAAGAGGGACACCCTAGCTTCGTGAGTGACTATCCCTCTGCCCTCAGTGACTCTAGCTGGCATGATGGCTGTCTTTTGCCTTTCACCTCCTGCCAAATTTAATTAGAGCTAAATAACACCCCCTCAAAGCTGCTTGCTGTGACCCAGAACCAGCCATCCAGCCCCACGTGGCAGGGCCCAACTGGAAAAACACCTCATGCTGGCTCCCTGGCACAGCGAGCAAACGCAGCCACATCTGGTCCAGTCCAACCTGCCTCCCCAGCATCCATCTGCAACCCGGCCTGGAGACA
Organism: Limnodromus scolopaceus; assembly: GCA_028565335.1. Taxonomy (NCBI): domain Eukaryota; kingdom Metazoa; phylum Chordata; class Aves; order Charadriiformes; family Scolopacidae; genus Limnodromus; species Limnodromus scolopaceus. The sequence continues at coordinate 7,795,264 of JAOXNO010000003.1, forward strand.
GAGACAGTGCTGATAAGTGAAAAAAAAAAAACAAAACCCAAACCCATAAATAAAGCCTTTTTTTCTGCCTTTGATGGCGCATAGTACCTTTTTTTCAGGCCAAGTGTAAGCGATACTAGTGCAAAACATCCAACTTTTCTAACAAATGCAGAACACCCAAGTTTGGTACCCCTATTATACATTAACTACCTAAAGTCTGGCAATTTTCAACACAACAGTTTTATATGGCCCTACATAAAGATCCTTTCCAAAACCACATGACTACACATTAAAAACTCTCTTATTTAAAGCTAGGAAAGCTGTTTTCGGGATTCCCGTGCAACGGAGTACACTGATGGCTGTCTCAAAAAGAAGAGAGACTCATCTTTCTTCTTTGGGCTTGAGGCAAGATATCTTTAAGGGCATTTCTGCTGGGAGGGTTCCTGCCCCCTGCTATGCCCTTCCCATCAGATGAGCTGTCTCAGTTCCTCGGGTTGTGTGCAGGTGGACGAGAAGAAGTGCAAGCTGATGCTACAAGAGCAGTGACCTGCAGCAGAAGGGGATGTAACAGATGGAGCAAATACCCTCTTCAGCACACCCCCAGAACACGCTGTCCAAGCCCAAAACGCAGATTTCTTATGTCTCTTGCACCACCTTATCGCTGGCTGAAAAAGCCCAGGAGGAGGGAGGAGAGAAGGGGCTGTGCACAGAGGCACATTCCTAAAGGGCAGGAGGTAAGAACTGCCTGTTACTACATCTGGTCGTGAGTTTGTCTGCACACTGAGAGTACAAGCTGAAACCCCCACAAAAAAGCAACACAGCTACTGCAGATTTGAAGCATATAATTTCAGAGGAGTGTTTGTAGGAGCAGAAAACACGGAGGAGGAAAAAAAAAAAAAACACCCTAGAAGGAAGAAAAGACAAAAATCAAATTGTTCTTCATAAAAGGCAGCTGTGCTAGAATTTGCCTACCATGTTCTCCATCCTGGAGCTTCACTTCTGCCCCCAGGTGCCCTGGAAGAGGTCACTGAAACTATAAGAGTCAAGACCACAGAAGATGGCAAAATGAGCACAATGCATTGAATCACTGCTCTTGTTTCCCTCCTCCCAGCAAGTACAAGGACCAGGCTGTGTCCTGGAGGCAGGTCTGTGCGGGTGGCAGCTCCCGGAGCTCGGTGGCATCTCTGTTGGACCGCAGGAACCCGTGGGCTCTGATCCCACAAAACAGATCCCACGCTGTGCTGTACATGCACACCCAGTCCCAGAGACTCCAGCTCACCTCAGCCCACAGCGTGGATTGTTTTTTTTTTTTTTCTTTTAAAACTCAAACATTCTTATTAGAAGCCTCAGCCTACGCCAAAGAATTAGAGATAACTGTTACCTGCGGAAATTGGAAGGAAAAATACTAATCTTAAATATTGTTTAAGTAAAACCTGCAAAACTGAAGATCTGGCAATCCAGTCTTTTACCTGAAAATGCCCCAAAATGTTTGAACGAGAGGATCTGGGAGTTCCACTGCCGGTGCTAACCGACGGGCAGGCACCGGCACAGCCAGCGATCGCCTCTCCAGCGACATATTGCACAAGTGGCCCACACAGCCTGCTGGGGAGGAGGCGGCCCTGATTGACGGTTGTGTTGAAGACAAAATGCCTTCACACCCCACTGGGATAACAACAGCGAGCTTCCCTGGCAGCCGGGCGAGGGAGGAAGCACGCTGCGAGATGGGGAGGGAGCCCTCGGGGCGGAGGTGAAGGCAGGCGCTGCCAAACACCACGGGCACCGGCTTCGTTAGCTCCTCCAGTGTGGCCTCAAAACCCCATCATGAAGAGGGGACCAAGCTGAACTGGGACCAAGCAGGTTTTGTCCAGAAAGCCAGGCGAGGCTGGGGCATTCACGAAGGGAAAGCAGCGGCACAAACAAGCTCGAACCCCTCGGTGTGGCAGCGGTTTCACGCTGGCAGGGCTTTCCCCAGCGATAATTTGCCATCCAGCCCCTCCTCGTCTGCAATTTCCAAACTTCAGAGACCTACACACCATGGTTACTTGAGTGGGCAAGCATCCTGCCCACACTGACAAGAGAAGGACAAACGAGCGTGAAACTTTGTTCCACCTCCAACTCATTCCCAGGCAGGCTTCAGCGCTTGGCTTGACCCACGCAGCAGAGAAAGCTGCCAGGATCCAGCCAAAATCCTGGCTATGGGTTCGGAAAGCCAGAGATTATGCATGCTGTGACAAACAAAACTCAGCAACAAATTTTCCCCCCCACAGGAAATCTTGAAAAGAAGAGCCAGGGAAGCTGGCAATAGAAGCCACCTGAGAACTTCAGCACCACTGCCCGTCGGGAGGCAAACAGGCAGCACCCGTCCTGGAGAAGACACTTCTTCCCCTCACTGACTTAGAAGTCAAAGTCTTTGTCATGAGCAGATCTCCCCAAGCCCGAATGTAAAACCACTGGGCACAAGACACTCCTCCTGGTTTACACACATCTGTCTTAGCACAGGAGAGAGAAGTGAAATTGCAATCTCCTGGGTACACCTAAGCTCCTTTTTTTCCTCTAACCTTCTACACTGAGACAATTTCTTTTCAAAACATGTAGTGTTTTGTTGAGCTTCGGGATTAATTCCTAAGACAATTTTCACAGAAATGTGCTTTAAGCAGGCAAAACAAATCCCAATTCATCCAGACAAAACAGAGAAGCAAAAAAACTGCAGATAGCATCAGAAAAAAAACCCCAAACACAGAAAGACTGATGCCTTTGCCACGTTGCAGGCCGACAACAAACAGACATATGCAGAAAGTGCATGATAAAATAAAGAGGCTTATCTTGAGTAACCCAAGGTCTGGCCGACATGAGTCAGTAAGAGCAAGGCACCCACCAGCCTTCCTGGAAGACCAAGGAGACTTCTGAACGGGTCTGGTAGCTGAGCTCCCTGAACCCCTGTTGCCCACGGGCTGGCATTTGGGTGGGCAACACAGGCTCTTTCCCTGCTCGAGGGCTGCTGCTGTGCTGCTGGAGAGAGACCTACCGATGTAGGGCCACAGAGAAACCCTCTGAAGCACTGCATAAAAGGCTGGAGTTCCAAAGAACTAAGACTTTTCTTCCCTCATTCGTGGCACCTGCAGAACCAGCATTAACCCCCACCACGCTCTTTGGCTTCATGGGCTCTTCCCAAGGAAGAAAATAACAGAACATTAAGCCGGCGCAGTACGTATGAAGCAATGGCAAGACCCCTCGCAGCAAAATCTCTGTGTGACGCAGAAGGAATTACCTCCACCATCCCATTCCTGCCAATCCTGCAGCACCAGGCTGTCAGACGCCGTGCGGGGGGTGTCGTGCTGCTGATGCCAGAGCGTGATTTCCATTAGTGTTAATAGGAACTACTGACAGCAGCCAAGAAGCCAAAAAGCCTCCAATCTCGATGATCGCCTCTGATAAGTACAGAGCTGCATTAAGTCAGCCCCAGCAGCGGTGCCACGCGAGCGATCGCTGCTGCGAGTGTGAGAAAACAGCCAGGACTCAGAGTTCAACAGGCTCCAAGGAAGGGCTGGATCGTCGTTAGGATGGGGAGTCAGAGCTGGAACAGTACAAAGGGCCATCGAGGTGTCAGCAATGCCATAAGCCTACCCCACGTCCAGTGTCCATGTTACGGCTGGTTACGGTCCTTGGGAGCAAGCCGGGAGGAACCAGGTGGCCACTGCATCATTTCTTGTGGCTACTCCAGGAAGAGGTACTGCAAACAGCCACCAAGGTCCTTGGGATGGGCCACGGAGGCTGCATTTCTATCCCCAGTGGAAACATAAGATAGTTCACGAGAAAAGTACAGGTGTGGAAAAATCAGGGCTTAGAATCAGAATACAAGAAGAAACATTAAGTTGGTCCACGAGAAAACTAGAGGTATGAAAGAACCCTTGTTCTCTTCAAAAGGTGTTGTTTTGGGGTTTTTTTTGGGCTGCATCTGGCTTCATTTGCATAGCTGTATAACAAGCTCTATAACAACCAACAAGTATTATTGCTTCTCAGCTAAATGCGCGTGAACATTTTCTTGGGAGTTGCCTGTAAAGTCCTCGTTGGGCAACCTACTTGTTCAGGTTTCTGCTTCCTGCAGACACCCCTGTAGTTTTCAGGCCCCTTAAAGCTCAGGATCTCCTGAAATGACTTTTTTTGATTGAAAAAGTTACTAACACCGCATCAAGACCCTGGGGTTGAGCTGCACCCATCTCTGTTTCGGAGTGACAGTTCGGTGTTATTTTTCCCTTTTAAATTCTCTATACCAAGGGAAAGATAGTTGCTTTTATTTTCATTGGGTTTTAGCAGAGAGCAATTATACAGTCATTACACATTTACAGAAACAAATCCCATTCCAAACGTACTAGTCTGCATCCCCCATCATGGTCCAGCAGTTCAGACAGAAGGAAAAGCCCACCATTACACCACCACTTCATGTCATTGAGGCTTTTGGATAGGTAAAAGCCTAGAGAAAGTTTATCCCCAAGATATAAACACAGATTTTTATTCTTTAGAGCAAAAGTCAGATACAAACCCGCAGTCCTTTGAGAGCGGATAACCTAGATGTCAAGGTTATTTTCTTCAAAACAGTTTAAGAAGCAGGTGCCAAGCCTGTGGTGGCCGTCTATCGAGCGTGCTACATGAGGCGAGTCGCTGGCACATCCTTGGCCCTTAAAATTTGCAGCAAAACCATCAGGTCTCACAGTAGATCCCCTGCCAGTTTGGAGTGTCTCCCCACCACCTCCACCACTCGTTTCTCATCAGCTCTCCGCGGACAGCAACAGATCATTGCATCCTGTTACTTACGCCACAGAAATTTAGACTCGAGGAAAAATAGGCATAACAAAACTACATCACTTAAGCAACCAACTTAGCTGACTACATCAAATTCTGCCTGAACTGCTGGCAAGAGCAACAGACCTTTAATTAAACTAACTAGCCCTGAGCCAGAGAAATACTTTTTTCCTGCTGATTCACTTGATAGGAGGCGATGGTGCCGAGATCACCTTCACAATCCAAAGTACTGCTGTGTGCTCCCCTGAAGCTCACTCAAACCCCTTTGGTTGCAAATGCCTCTGCAGCAGCCTGGGCTTCCCAGGGACCTGCCTTGCCCCATTCACACCCAGGTCAGCTCCAGGGTTTATTTTTGCTGCTGATAACAGGACTCTCATGTCCTCCCTGTACTGCCCAGTGCAGAATGGAAGTAAATACAAATCCCAACCAGCTTGTGCCCCAAGGTACTTGTAACTTGAATAATTTCACATAATAATCCACGAGAGCCAGGAGCAGTCCCCTTCACAGGGCTGTGTCAAGGACATGAGGCTGCATCCCTTGGGCACAGACCGATGCTGAGCTCTGGGAGGGGAGCCCAACCTCGGTGCAGGGACAGGAGAGAGCACCCCCCCTCCCACAGTACCTGTGCTTGCCCACGTCAGGCTTGCCATCCACCTTAAAAAAGCCAAGCTCTTCATTGGGAGCAAACTGCTGCAGGGAAGTGACACAGCGTCGTGCCACCCAGCATGATGCTCCGTCATGTGGCACTGTCCAAGCCCACACAAGGCATTATCTTTTACTACACACTGAAGTGAGCTGCATTTTTTTAATGCTTTTTTCTTTTCTTCTCGAAAGGAGCTAATTAGAGGGGGAAAGGATCTCTATGGCTCTTACATGTATGACTCCTGTACTTCTGAGATTTTTAATTTGTGTTATGTGACTACCATGCACACACTGTACTTAGAATTATATAGCACATCACCAAATCAAACAACACTAAAACCGCCAGGTAGTTAAATCACGCTGTGATAAGCAAGGAAAACAATTTTGTGTAGGCATGGCAAAGTCTCCCTTGCACCTTGGTCGAAGTGGCATCTACTACCAATTATCAAGTTGGCAAAATGTACCCGTTACTGAGGGCAACGGTTTAACTCAACACGCAAAGTGCTTGGCTGGGGGTGCATTAAAGTCATTTACCCAGTGCTATTCAGCTGTCAGTGCAGTGGGCTACAGGCTGAGCACAACCAAAGGGAGGAGTCTTGAGTTGTAAAAATACCCAAAGCATCACACAGAGATGGGTAGATGAGGGAAGGGGCAGAGGGGGCACCCTCCTTTCCCTGGAGCAGGGAAGGGGCACCCCAGCTGGCACTGACCACCTGGGGAGCCCCCGAGAAGGGAGCAGGAGCCTGGCAAGAAACGTGAGCCTGGGGAAGGGCTGTGGGAAACGCACACAGCCTCGAGTAGGGAGAGGCTTTGAGAACAAGAGTCCTCAAAGTACAGAAAAATCTGCTGCAAAGAAGAAAATAATTCATTCCCTGCCTCCACGACAAGAAATTATAGGTATGTGTTACAGGAAGGAAGCCAGGCTGGATACCGGGGACAAGGATGCAGATGCACGGGAGGAGGTGGCACAGGAGCCCGTGTCCCTGCATCCCTGGTGGGACCGGGCAGACAAATCCCACCAGGAACGACCCGGGCATACTCCATCCCGCTTCAGGGGAGGAAGATGATCAGATAGCCTGAGGTCCTTCCAGCCCTATTTTTACAGGATTTCTACTCTTGACTCCAGCTACCCTGCCATTCCTCGCACGAGGCACCCCGCAGCGGCCCTCGCAAGAGGTGCAGGCTATATTTATTCTGGTACATTGCAGTGGGAAGCTTTAATCTGTGTAATCGCCTCAGAGAAGATTTCATTCAGTGAGGGGAAAGCAATTACTATTTCATTTGCAACCGGTTGCCTTCCCAGGGTCTTCATCTATCAGAGCTGGAGGGTCCTGTCAGCCCCTGCACCTGCCTGGACCTTTTTTTTTTGTTGTTGTTGGTGTTGTTGGTGTGTGTGTCTGAGATAGGTTCATGCCTCTGACAAATGCATCTGCAGATACTCAAGGTTTTTAGCCCCTGTTCAAAGCCATTTTTCCCCTCCCAGCTGCTATTGCTTTTATCTGACAGCATACACCCTGCATGAAGAAAACAACTGGATATAATCCTAGATTAAAGGGATTGTAACGCAGAATTAAATACAAGCCATCCCCTTGATAGGGCACGCTGTCGTCATTCCCCGAGTGCAGACTTCGGCTGTTTGGAAGGTGGGCAGATGGTGGCGTTTCGGATACTCTCTGCAGCTCCCAATTTTCCTAGACAGGCAGTTATGGCTCCCCACATAGGTGGGAGGAGAAAAAAGGAGAAAAAAAAACCACACAAACCCGGTCCTTGGTACTTCCATATGATGCTGCACTAAAATCCCATTGGGATTTCACTCTGGAAATTAGAAACGAAAATCCTGATGGCTCCAAACTCTTGGCAGGACCCTGCTGGAGCTGCTGCACCTTGGTGCTAAGAGGGGCTATATTCCCACAATGACCACTCCAGGAACTGCAGGAAGGTGACAGTGACCTATTACAGGCAAGCAAAAAGTCCCAAGGAAGGGATATTCATTGTCCAGGGCAAGGACCACAATAGCCGAACAACGCAAAAGCCCACCAGGAAATCTTTATGACTTTATCTTACCTCAGGAAAGCCACAATATACTTATATGCACAGCTGCATATTAACAAAAAAAAAAGGCACTTCAATCTTCTGCTCTTTGCAGCCTGGCAGCCAAAGCAGCTTGACTCAATAAAAAGACTTGAGAGCTGTGAAAACTACATATTAAAGGAGAAAATTTCCAACTGTCTTTCTCTTGTAAATTGTGGAAGCCAAAAAATCCAACCCTAAAATAAAGATGTGCCTGAAGGTAGCAATTTTACAATCAGCAACATAATGATTTATATCACTGCTGTCATCTTTGTTGGGGAAAAGGAAGCCAGGTATTGTGATCATTAGCTTTTTGATACAGATGATCTTTTTTAAAATGAGGAAAAACACATGCATTTTAATAAGGAACTGAAGGAAACAGTCCCAAAATACTAACAGAAGAATCTGCAGCTGATGCCGAGATTTGCAAACACAGGAGATGAATATTCAAGCCGACGCTATCGTTGGCAGCATCCTGAGCCACTGCACATCCCTGAGTCAAGGTGTTCCAGGTGCTCAAGGCCAGGCTGGATGGGGCTTAGAGCAACCCGGTCTAGTGGGAGGTGTCCCTGCCCAGGGCAGGAGACTTGGAACTAGATGATCTTTAAGGTCCCTTCCAACCATCCTATGGTTCTGTGAGTCCATGGGTGTAAGCCTCACTTCACTTTGAAGCCAGCAACCCCGCACCCTCCCAAAACACACGTCCTCATACCACAGGCCCTGAGCAGGCACAGCCTGGAAGCCAGCCCCATTCCCACTGAAGCCTGGGGGTGTTTTTCTATGGGTTTCCAGGCGCTGGTCCTCAACAGCGAGGTGCCATCGCTCCTGCCCAGGACAGGGCTGCGCACAGCGCTGGGGGTCCCCAGCATCCCCACTGACACAGAGCAGCAGCACTGGGTCCCACTGAGTGACAGCGCATCCAGGCTCTCACCTTTAAACAAACCGGGAGCTGAGACACTCCTGCCTCTTGTCCCCAGAGAAGTGCCACAAGCAAAGCCTGGCCTTGCTGGTGCCTGAGCTCTAAGCTCCTGCCTATGCCTTGGTACGCACACACGAAATTACAGGTGTAGAGATGGGAGGCAGCTGCCACTGCTACTGTCAGAGGATTAAAAATCAACTGAACGTGACCTTTAATGCTAAAATTTAAAGCCACAACCCAGCTTCTCATGCTTCCATTCCCTAATGTAACCATAATCAGATTTGTGGCTGAGATCAGAAAACTGTTTTCAGAGACCAATTTACATGCAGCCTTCAACTAGCCCAGGTGATATGACAGAAAGGACATCAGCAAACACTTTCTCAAGCCCCTGACAAAGCAGGTTTGAAGCTGGGAGGCATTTTAAGGTCACAGAACAGGATTTTCTGCAGGTGATACCAGCAGTACATCAAACTTTACTGAATGCTTGCAGAGAAAAACAGCAGAGAAGTCACTGAGGGTGCTCAGCTGGGATGGGACTCTAGCATGTACGGGAACTCCAAACCAAACAACAAGTCTCAGGTTCCAAAATCAACCAGCTCTCACCACAGTTCAAGAGCATCAAGAGCAAGTACCATGCTTGCCACTGAAAAGTGTTGACAGCAATGGAATTTGCACTGTTTTCTGGAAGTAAGTCTAATTCAGTATGGTTCTGGCCCATGAAACCTCTGGGAAGATGCAAGAACACCATCAAACCTTGCGTCCGGCCCTCCTCCTGCCCAGCCCATCTCCTTTTCCCTGATGTCACCAGCCAAGAGCAGATGAAACTTTGATCTAAGTGCCAAGATGTGCACCTGCAGCTGTGTCGAGCAACACAGAGCCACATGCCAAGCTGGAGGTGCTAAGCAGGAAAGGGCTAAGACACCTCTCATCCTCACTGACACACCAGGGAACGTGACTGCCAACCACCCTTCTGTCAACAAGCCCTCCCCATCTCTGTTAAAGTCACACCAGCACCTCAGACACAGCCCTATCTCATTTTTGAGACTTCTGTGGGAAGTTGTGGGTATGCAAGGGAGCCAGGATCAGGTCTAGAACATCCCGGTGGAAGGGCGCTTCCCGCAGCCAGGTACTGAGCCCTTCCCTGCTTCCCGATTTCATCTCCGCACAACAGCTAGCACAGATCTTGGGTGCTCACCTGGGACTTCATCCTGCTCTGTGCAATGCTGCTGACAACAAAAGCTAACAGCAAAACATCCAGCGAGGCAAAGAGAACCAGAGCACAGCCCCAAAACATTAGTCACTACAAACACTCCGCCTAAGCTGAAGCTGAACACATGCAGGTCACATTTTAATTTACCTTCCTTTAATTATGAATGAATGTAGGTTTATCTGGCATTTACTCCAGAGCAATAAAAATTCATTCAAAATTATAAATCCCCCTGCAAAGAACCATCACCAGTGGATGCCGACCTCAACCACCAGAGCCAGCGCAAGCAAGTGGAGATACCTTGGAATGCCAAGGGCTGACGTTTTTCACAAAAGAACCCCACCCAGGAAGGGAACGGCGTGAGGAAGGATTGCCTGGATTCACCAGGACAAACAATAATCATCGCTCTGATCTTGGGTTGAGATTGATTAGTTATGAATACACGCCACCAGCAAGGAACCATGGCTACAGGGAAAGAGCTTTATCGGAAAGGTGCAGGAACAGACCCCAAAAGCAGAGCGCTCACGGCTCTCCAAAAGATAACCCTAAGTGCCCATTGCAAATGGGAGATCATATTTTCCTGCTCACACTGGACAGAAGGGCAAATGATATCATTAAAGCCCACATCGCATCTCAAAGTCCTTGGAGGGAAGGGAAAGTGGTACTTCATATTTCTATAAAACAATTAGTATTGACAGAACGGACTATAATACAGCACTCGACCCAGAAGAGTAATTAACTATCACGGCAGCTTGCTTACTGGATGCAGATAGGAAGGAGGCAGCAATTAGAGAGCAAGAAGGCAAGCCAGACACATGGATTTGCTATAAGGAGGTATTGACCCACGAGCCCTCTGCACAGGTGTCTGACAAGACATCACGTACCCCATGTCGGGCACCGGAGCATCCCCAGCACAGCCACCAGCATCTCCCCAGGACGGACAGGGAAAGAGCTTGAGCCCAGCACTGACTGAGGAGTGCCTTCCCAGCACAGGTTGTGCTTGGCCTCTCTTCCCTTTTCCTTGGTTTCTCTGTGCCTCAAATAAGAGGATGGCTATAAGCCAAGCAGAGAGCTCTGGCCACCAATAGCATCAGTGGTGGAAAAGTACCACCGATGTAGGAAGGTGCCTGGGAAGTTATCTGCAAGATGCCGCAAACCATCAAATACTTTTCCACCGAAGTTCAAGGCAACTGGTTTCAGCACCCTTCCAATTTGCAAATCTCTGAATAACCCTGGAAACCGAAGCCTCAGGGACAGCTGGGGCTCCTTGCATACCGTTTCAGCCTCAGGATGCTTGGCTTTAAACATCTTCAGAGAGAAAAGATTCGCATCTCAGTTTGGGGTCCAGAAAAAAGGACATCAGGTGCCCAAACCTTCAGCGTTTCCCCACCCAAACCAGAGAGGTACTGTGGATTTGCCTCTGAAAAGCTTAGGAAATGCACCTAGCAAATAGGCTTTTCGATATAAACTTAGTAATAGCCCTCTAAGCCTCCTCCTCTAAGGAGATAGTAATAAGATCACTGGTGCTCTCTAAGAAAGCAGGGAACCATGGGGGAAGAACATGTTCCTACATTGCCAGCATCACAGCACCAAAAGCATTGGGGTACAAAGCACCACACTCCAATGTCTGGGGCCAAGGATTTGGGTGGGTTCCCATTCCGTACCCACCGTACCCTTGGGTAGCACTATCCCATCCTTGGGAGGCACCAATTTCTTGCTCTACCTTATTCCCAGCTGCTGGGAACAACTTGTCTCTTCTCAGGCAAGTGAAGCAGAAGCAACCAGTGGTTTTGATCCTTCAATACCTTCCTTCCACCTCTCCTTGGATCCCCTCTTCCCCTTCTCCCCTCTTTTGCCACGGGAGGTTTCCAGCACTGACTGGTGATGCCCTCCACAGGGCAGCTGCCAACGCTTAAAACCAGTCCATGTGATGCCATCGCATTCGTACCCACGCACGAACTTCTGGCAAACGGCTCACAAGTTGGGCTGGAAACACGATGGAGTATGAGAAACAGAACTCTTTCCTACGATGAAGTTTCCAAACAACTCAGGAGGCTTTTTCATACCGGGAAAAAGCTGGGGCTATACATGCAGTGAGGAGCAAATGCTCAGCAGCTCCACGTGCAGCTCCAGAGGCAGAAAACTATTCTGCAGCGATGCCAGTGACTGCTTCTTTCCCCGATATCCCTGAGATGAGGGCAGGAACTCACCCAGCAAGGGTTTCACAAAGACACCATGTTCTCCGGGGTACAGGTGCCAAGGCATAGTGACGATGAAGGGCAGCAGAGGAGCCAGAAGACATCAGGCATCGCTGGGCCACAGCAAGTACCACAATGACTAAGACATTCTCTCCACCCTGCCCAAACTCTTACAGCACGGTTAATTGATTATTTGAGAAACAGATCTGGATTTGGAGGCAAAACTAGTTTCTGGAAATCAACTCTCTGAACAAGCTGGGAAGGAAAACGAGACTTCTGCGGGGTTTGAGACAAGCGGTTTAGGACATGAGACCTGCTGGGAAACAGCAGTTTAGCAACCAGACTTTTCAGAAACAAAGCTACAGAGACCTCAGGGTCAAAGCCACGATTCCCACCTGCCGATGCCAAACCTTGCCCAGCGGCTGAGAGCAGCAGGGTCTCCCCTGCCACCTTCTCCTGACAGCAAACCCCAGAGAGCCGTCGGGAGAACATCACGGATGCAAATACAGCATTGAGGTTTTGGACACAGGGATTTCAAGGCTGGAATCCTGACAAGCCTTTTTGTCACGCTCCCTGTCCACCTGGGATACAGCACTCGCACCAGTTTGCTATCACAGTACATGCCATTTCACTCATTAGAGCAACAGCAGCCGCTTCCAGGCTTTCTGGTGGCAGTGACCAGCGCCCTGTGCACCAGGAGGACACCAGGGAGGACACAGTGATATTATTTAGAAGATACATTAAGTCAAATAATCTCATCAGCTCCAGGGAATCCCAGCCTGGTTCTGAAGTCACAGCAGCTGAGGACAGACAGTGCCACAGAGCTGCTGCCACACGGGTGACACAGTCCTTTAAAAGCAAAGCACTTATTTTCATTTATTCTCTTCCCAAAATGCTGTTGTTAATCCTGATACACTAGGATGAGAACACCTAGTTTTCCCTGGAATATTCCACCTTTGCACTCCTGCTCCATGGAGCGTTAACAAAGTAAACCAGATCTTGGCCCCAATGAAAATGATATGACTTTTTGCCACTGACGAGTCACGGCTTTACCTCACCTCAGTGCCCCTGCTCGTATGCAAAAGCGGCGCCTGCTTTCACAACACAATTAACTGTAGCAGCAGGTAACAGCCAACACACAACTCCTGCCAACACAAATGTGCTTGGTTTCATCTTGGGACCTACTCCTCTACCGACAGAGCTCAATATTGCTCCACCAGCATCACAGAGCAACGAGACAGGCAAAGGAAATCACAGATGAGTGAAAACTGACAGCAGCAAACCAAAACACCCCGGTCTTGCTGCAGTAGTTGACAGATCATATTTAGGTACCAAATCAGATCTAAAGGAAGCCAGCAGGATATGGAATAAAATCTGGCAGTTGCAGTTCTGGTGCCAGAAAGGACCAGGGCTGGACGGCACCGAGGGCAGAGGCAGGTCCAAGACACTTGGGTCCATCCCACACTACTTTACTACTACTACACCAAGCAAGCAGCTCTCCCCCCTCTCTCCTCGAGCAGATGATGTTAGGGAGGGATGAAACTGGGAATTGTTACCATGCCACAACTCTGAAATTCTTTCCCCGTGTACACAAGAAGCTGCTCCCATCACAAAAAGTCTAATTTCCACGTGCATGTGCATGAATGCACAAGGTAAGGACTAAAAATAGAGGTACCCTATTTCCATGCATTGAGTCAGCAGGTACAGAAACAGCATAAACAGTGATTCAGCAGCAGCCCGTGTGATGCAGAAGGTTGTTCCCTTGCCTCTGCCTCCCTGCTTGCAACCCTTCCCACCTCAGCTTGGTCCCCAACTCCCAGCAGCTCCCAAAAGCGATGCCCAGGTCTTCCCTATGGGGCTGGGGGAAGCCTGCCAGCCCCAGGGGACTCGCTGACTGCTCTGCTCCCTCGGGAAGGGGGTGATGTGGGGTGCCTGAGAATGCCCTTCAGGCAAAGTCCAACTCCCAAGAATACAGACATTTATAGAGCTTCTCTGTCTACAACAGTTTTTCTAGCGTAAAGTCTACACACAACCATAATTAAGTGCTTTGCTATGGAAATAGCTACACAACTCACATTTTTTCTGCTATTTTTTCATTGAGCTTATGAGCCTTGTATCTACAAATCTTAGTCATCCAAGCTGGGTACAAAAAGATGCACGATGTACAACCGTAGCGTATGGTTGCCATCTCTGGTGCAAAGTAGTGCTGTGACTCCATAAACACCCCTGATAAATTGCACAAGATGACACCAAGGACATTTTTCAAGTCCTGTGAGATCTGCTACATAAACAGCTATGACCTTGTACACATGGTTTCAACAGGGCCAAGTTGTTTTTTGCTGGTTCTCACCCCCAATTTTTTTCATTAATGTTTGCTGAGAAGCCAGAAGGATGATCAGATATATGAAAAGGAGAAAGACTGAAGAGTAGAAACATCATCTTTCATTTACCTTACATTTTGTAAAAACTGTAACTTATCTTTTCAAGCAGAGGGTAAGAAAATATTTCACCGTCTTCCCACCACCCGAGCTCTCTCATTTACCCTTTCAAGGCCAGCAAAGGGAAGAAAAGCCTCCCAAGAACTTGCTGGATTTTTTTTTTTTTCATGCTTTAAGAAAGTGCCTGCTTCTAAAGACACCCCCCATGAAAGAAGCCGATTTAACCAAAAGCACCAAGAGACAATGTCTAAAGAAACCCTGCTGGCTGGGATGACCAAACCAGGATGCACCTCCTCAACACCAGCCTTAAAAACCTTTTGGGTTTTGTTGTTATCTTTGTTTTTCTGGTCAAAACGCGTAGAGCCAGCAGCATCACCAGGGAGACGGGAACTCTTAAAGCATGGGACATCCCCCAGATGCGATGCAGAGATGCCAACCCAAAAGCATAGCCTGTGCCCCTGTGCTGGACATGCTGCTGCCCAGATCACACACCACTTACCTGCTAATACCCCATACAAAAATGAATAAATAGAGTTCTTAAAATCGGGTAAGCTGTCATTACAGCCACAACTTTCATTTTTCTATCATTTGAGGGATAATAGTCCTTTGAGCGTGCAAGTACTACATGTAGCCAGCAAGCCTTTTAATGTATGACAAAAATATCACTGAAGAGTTTTCCTGCACAACTTTGACTTATCCCCACACCATTCCTAGCCAGCATAATTGACCAAGAACAATTAAAAGGCACAAGGATTTCAACATAATCTGAGAATGGATTAAAGTTCTTTCTACTCTCACCTTGACATACTTTGAAGCCTGGATGATTTGCATTTTGACATCTAATTGAAATGAGGGTTGCTGCCTGACAGACCTTAATCTTCTCAAAACCATGGTTGTGCCTCCCTCCCCAAAGGAAATATTTATCACAAGTTTCACCTTGAATATAGGTCACAGCATTGCAAAGCAAGTAATCAGAGCTGTAAACAAAAAAATAAATTAAAAAAAATCTGTCTAGGTAAAAAAAAAATAAATTCAAAAGGCACATCTGCTCTCCTCAGCCACAGCAAGGAAAGATTATTACCATTAGCGTGAGGGTTATACAGCAAATGAAACAATTGGTTAAAGAAAAAAAAATAAATCACATATAGTGTCATCTTTCATCATTAAGTTTTCATGGAAAAAACACTGTGATTTGCTTAGTCTGAATGTATACATAACGTAAAGAGACCACCTGACATCATCAAGGCACAGCACCGCAAGATAAATGGAGACGATTTGCCACACTACTGGAGCAGCTGTAGCTCCCTCCCAGACCTGCAGCAATCAAACGAAAGGGCACAGAAATAGCAAGCCATCTGCTTCTTCCCGGCCACTGCATTTTGTGCATTCGGCTGATAGGAGAGATTTGGGGTTCTTCCTCTTCTCCTGTTCATATGGGCTTCAACGGGGGGGGAGGAGCTGAGCTGTTAGGCTAGTTTAAATGCCCATCTCTTGTTAGTCCCATTTTGGTCGTCCCTGCAAACCTTAGCCATCACCACATCTGGGGCAAACATCTGGAGGCCACGGTTTGCACTGAGAGCACCCTAAGCAAGGGCAGCTGGAGCACACGCGTGTGCATCCCGAGAGCGCCCGTCTGGAGCGGAGCCTCGCTCCGCAGACTCCCAGCAACGCACAACCAGGCTCGGGGCTCCAGGCTGCCTTCCTTTCATACAGCAGTTGGGTTTTGAGAGCATTAAAAGGGAAGAGAAAAGCGGAGCAAATAAGGCTGGAGGATTTTTCCTGTCCTGCTTCTGCACTACGGCGCAGTTCCCCCCGCTGCGCCCCCCCAAAGGATGGCAGCGCCCGTGACGAGCTCAGGAGACGTCAGAGGAGTGAGATGCGGGCAAGCCATGAACTCCTCTGCATGTGGAAACACCAGGCAGCCTGCTGCCCACCTTCCTGAGTGCAAACAGAAAGGAGGAAAGGGTGCACAGCTATTATGCATAGAGTTGTTAAGACCTATATGAAGCCCCACGCGTGTACATTAAACATCGGCTCCTTTTATCATCAAGTGCCGTACAGCTTGTAACCATGAATTATGCAAGACTATTAACTGTCGTCTTCTAAGAGGGAGCAGCTGTAGAGGCTGCTCGGAGGACAGAGCCAGTGCAGAAGGGGCAGCCTGAGGAGGCTGGGTGTCCGTGTGTGTTTGAGCTGCAGCATGGCAGCTCCCACCGACTCCAGCCCCGGTGCTCCCGGGACCCCGCGCATCCTGCGCCGAGCAATTAGCTCAGCATCTCATAACCTCTCACCATCTCCCAGCACTCTGTGGAGGAAAAAGAAATATTTTCATCACCTTTTTATCGACGGCAGCTCGAGAAGGATCTGGAGAATTGTGCAAGCTTGTGAAGGAGCGAGCAGGGAGCTGAGTCTATACCCCAGCCCAAACCCAAGCCAGCACCCAAACTGCCTTTGCTTTTGTCCAGGAGCACAAGGAGCCTGAAACAGCCAACCCCCTCTGAGACCAGGGAACTCCAGTTCCTGCTTCCATTCAGTAATTTGCTCTTTGACTAATGAACCCCCACACTCGGCTGGAGCACACTGGTGAGGATGCCAGCCTTGGGCAGCGTTGCATAGCCCATGTCATGAGCACTGCCAGGTCACAGGCAAATGCTAGCCACGGGCAAGGATGCAGGCTGGCATCATGTGCACTCACCTGCCCTGAGCCCACGATGGGCAGAGCACCACAGGCTATGTTACTCAGCCCCATCACCCAGTCCTCGCCGAGCTGACACCACACTAGGCAGATGTGCCGAGGTTGCTGGAGGCAAGCTCTGGCCATAAATTACCTCAAGGGTGAGAAGCTTTTGATCCAATTTTACATAAAATATTAATCTCTTCAGTCAATATGAATGCTGTTAGGAGTGAGTGGTGGGGCCATACGCAGCTCGGAAGCTTTTTGGAATACAACAGGTGCCGAAAGGGGAGGCACAGATTGGTATTAAGACCAGTTTCATTTCTTGTATATATCATGGGCTTGGAAGAACAAACATCAAGCACCATGATTACATTTACTGATGATTCAGAGTTGTGTGGGCTCCTCAATACACAAGAGGAGGGCAATAAAGTCCTGGACAACTGTGAGCAAGCAAGCACCTCAGGGGATAATTAAATTAATTCAAGCTAGGGAAATGCCACACAACAAGGCTAAAACATAAAGCAAATAACACTGAAAAGGACTTTGCACTCGGAGACTGAGACAAACCCAGGCTACCACTTTCTCCCAGTTACCCATGCAGGGTGCCAGGCACAGTTCAAGCACAAATCCCATGTTGTCATGGCCATCAGAGAGAGCAGATAGGTGAAAACAGGTACAGGATACACACAAAGTATTAAAAAAAGCAATCCCAGTTGTACGTGCCCTAGCCCAACACACTGTGGTTTTAGTGCCACATGGGGACCACTGGGGATACAGCAGCTCCTGGGCCACCCTGGCAAAACAGATCCACGCAGGGGACCTCACCTTGTGTCTCTCACCTTGCTTACCACCTCCCAGTCCCTATTATCAACTCCTTTCCAGAGTCTTGACCGTTGCTCCCCTTTCCCAGATCATGTACCTGCCCCTAATTGCCCAGGCGGCCTCGCCACGCTAAACCAGCCCTGCCTTAGGAGACACCGAGGCGTCTTGTCTGAGGCATCCTGCCCATCAGGGACCAAGGACCTCTGGCAGGGCACCGCAGAGCCCTTTCCAGGAGATGAGCCCCGACAGCACATCGGAGCAAGACTGGGGAACACAGAGCATCTGGAGCAGCAACACGAGAAAGGGCACAGGAGAAGTAGTAAGAAGTGGCAGAGCTGCCCAAGGCCCCGAAGGCAAGGAGAAGATGCTAAATTTTATGAGGTTGGGGAAGGGAGCCAAAGGAGGAATAAATAGAGCTAATGAGAAAACAAGGCATGAGCATTCAAAAACCTTTAACACACTGCTAAACAGCAATAAAAAGGCAATTAGAGTTCCGAGATGCATGGAGGGTAATTGCATGCACTATAAATAGGTGGTGGGAAGACCGTCCCCCTCAGCAGGATCTGATTCGCTTTTGGGGTGACTTCTGCATAGATGGGAATATTCTGGTGTGAGACAGAAGCTGAGAGAAGGGAAGTTTACAGAGGGACAAGATTACAGGAAGAATTTCTATCGCACACATCCTTCTGCATGAAATATGCCCCAAGCAGGAGCTTTATAATGGAGGCTTCAGGGGTCTGAGCTTGAGGAACTCCAAACAGAAGTTCAGCAGCAGAGATGCAAAACAGCCACAGAAAGAAAGAAACAGCCATTCAATGCCAGCCAGCAAGGTGTATGCACTGGAGTCTGGGCAGTCCAGTGGCTGCCACTAGTGATGGAGAGACTCCCCAACCACAGAGATCCTGCCCTGCCCATAACCCTGGCATGAGCACGTGCACCTGTAACAGAATTTAACAGCAAGCAGAAAGAGAGGCTTAAAAGTGGAATTCAAAACCCAAACCCACTTGAGCATGCTCCTCAGGCTGCCACCAGTGCCTGTGCCTCAGGTGTGCGCGCTCTGCTCACACGTAACCCTCTCCCCTGGGCTGGTGTAACCCCTGGGGAGATGCCCATGTCATGGCTGTACAGGCTCACAGTAGCCAGTGCAAGCAGCTAGTTCACTATTTAAAGACCAAGCTCTCTGATGGCATTCCCTGCCCAGTCTTCCTTCCCTGGGCCAGCCAGGCTGGAGCAAAACACCAACTGTCCCAAGGCTCTCGCCCTGCCAGGAACATGGCTCAGGCCAAGAGAGAACACGCCACAAGAGGTCCTGGGGAAGAAGGAGCCCTCAGAGCAGATAGAACCCATGAGACCCTGGCTGAAGGTAGGAGCAGGGTCTTTGCAGCATCACAGCCAACATCTTCAAGAGCAGAAAGCACCACTGAAGTCCATGGGACCTGCCGATGAGCAGAAATTGTAACGGGTAGATCCCTGGCCAATGTAAACCACCAACTGCATGATCAACTTGAGTTTTTTGAGGACATCAGTTCTCTTTCGAGGCAGCTATTGGGTAGAAAAGTACTATTCCCCTCTATCCCAGCAAGACCCCAGGCCATGCCTGCTGCAGAGAAAATGGGGAAAAGGAATAAGCAGCTGTGTCTCAGCTGTGAGCAATCCCTCCTCCCTGCCCCGACTCCTGCCCAGATACCATCCAGAGGGGGAAAATTTGCAGACTGAAGCACCAAAGGCCCGAGAAAGGGAAGGAGCAAAGCTGCCACTTCCCAGCTCCAGACTGCCCCAGCCAGGCCTGGTGCCCTTCCCTGCTCCTTCCCACCGCAGAGCATCGGCATCGATTCACGCGCCGGAGCTGCTCTGCCCTCGCGAATGACTGAGCACACACAAAGTCTCTGCAGTCCTAAACTCCAGCTAGCTCTTGGCTAGGCACCAAAACACAACCCCGTGCGGCTCAGACAGCTGCACGTCCCCAGATAACAGCAGCAGATGGCTTCTGCCTAGAGGTCTCGCTGGCAGAGGGTGGTCTGCGGCGCTGGGGGTGGGAGGCAGGGGGCCGTTTTTTGCAGCAAGCACCGCTGGCGGGTCACGCAGCCTCCACCCGTGGCTGGAGAAGGGCTGGCTGTGTCCTTCCTTCATCCTTGCATTGTCACCATGCAGGTAGCAAAGCAGCTGGCTCCTGCTGCGTCACCCCATTAGCTTCCTTCCCAGGCAGCGATGAGCCTGTCGCCTCTGGTTGCAAGAAGGGTGGGAGCCGTCTGCTAGGAGGGAGGGGAAATCTAGGGGTGCGGGCAATAAAACCAAACCCAGCATGTGCGATACCCAAAGCAATTTGTGCCCTCGTGCTGAACTAGGGAAGGATATTTGGCGTCTTCAGAGGAAATTTGCCTTTTGCTCGACGTTCTGCTTGTGCGACGCCTGCATCCCCTCCCAGCTGCCTAAATCCTCTGCGGCTGCGGTGCGAGAGCAGCGGACCCTCCCCACAGCACACCAGGCAAAGTGAAAGCCCCTTCTTGCAAAAGCCAGCCCCTGGCAGCATCAACAGCGGTCCCAACAGAACTTCTGAACAGCTTCACTTAACAGCTCCTACATCAGCCCATATTTTTTGTCCCTAAAACCTAATGTCTGAACCCCTTCTCCTTCCTGGCCCCAACCCATCAGACAGGGACATCCGAGGGGATGGTACGTGGGCTGTATCTGGCCAGCTGCTCACAGAGGAGTTTCTCCTGCACCGGTCACATGCCAAAGTCAGCCAGAGCGAGCCCAGAAACCTCCTCCCAAAGTGCCTTTGCAAGTATTTTGTTTTACTTGGCCAACTGGCTGGACAGGGCCCCCATGAATCTTTCCCTGGGGTAGGAGTTTGTTCCTGAGCAAAGCACCAGTCCCGTTGGAAGTGCGATGGGTGGTAGAAGGAACAGTGGGGACACGTACAGAAAAACACATTCCTCATACAGGGGGAAAGCACCCCAACACACAGCCTTCTGTACCTCAGGTCAATGCCAACTTAGCATCGTCTGGACTGGTAATAGGATAAATTTCCCAGGGAAGGGCGAATCGCTTCCTACAGGAGTTGGTGTGCCCCCACGCACCTCATCAACTGCAAACACACACTGCAGCTAATAAACATCAGTGGTTACTACAAACTTAGAGCATCCCCAAGCTCCCAGTGCCATCCTCTCCAGCTCAGCGGGCGCTCAGGATCAAATTCAGATGTTATAGCAGACACTGCTGATGCTCTTCACAAGGCAACATGTGAGACTGTTTCAATAAGACATTTTTTAACAAATAGCTTCTTCTATCAGTAGTTTCTCAGGGTGTGAGCCTGGAAATTGGCCTTTCCTCACTGTTCCTTTCCTCCCCTGTGCCAGACAGGCAACTGGGAGCAAAACCAGGTTTTGAGCTGTGCTTTGAGGGACCAAGCTGAGCCTCTACACACTGCTGTGCTTCAGCAGAACCATATTAGGCAATGACAACATCCAAAACAAGTGCTTATTTACCACTGCAAAAAAAGTTTGAGTTTCTACCCCCCCCATGATCCTGCCCCAGGCTAAAGACAAGCAGCAGGTGATGGGCTTGCAGGGATGGGGTCACTCTGCTCCATTCTTATACAGGAGCAGATCCAGTTCATAGCCAGTGCTCATCCTAATCATCAAGTGTGGATCTAAATCCCTCCCAAAAAGGGAGCAGGAGACAGAAACTGGTGCTCTACAAAGCTAGACATGAAGATTGCCTCATCATATTGTGAAGACAAGGAGCACCATGCCTATCACATCACCCTAACTCAGCACATGAGATCACAAAAGGCCACTGCTGGACCATTAGTGGGCAGCCTTGTTTGCCAGGCTACTGGTACAAATGAGTGTAAGCATCAGCCCAAAGTTCTACCAAAGGCAGTGGGGTTCCTTCAAGATCTGCACACTGCATCTCCAGTTCCCAAAGATTAACACTGCAGCAACATCATTAAACCCCCTTTCTCCAGCCCACACTAGGGAAAACATGACTAAATCTAGATTTCCTTAAGTTTCTTCATCAAACACTAGCATTTGGGCATGGGCAGATGCTCAGCACTTGAGCGGTCCTGGTCACATGACTGTCCTGAAGCACATAAGTCATGAGTTGTATGGCCCAAGTCATTGAGTTGTGAGCACAGGCTGGAGGTGGCCTATACTAATGTTCCCTCACGAGGGTCATCATATACCTCATGCTACTAAAAGTTGAAGCTCCCAACCTTACTGCGAGACAGACAGGTTTTGAACTATGACAACTACAAATATGGCATCGCTTACCCCAAGCTGAATAAACATCTGCATGACATTTTGACTCGGGTGTTTACATTCTAGAAAACATCTGAAATCATCAGCCTGAATCACAGACAAACAACACCAAACATTATCACTAAAAGCACCTTTTCAAACAACAATTTCACACATTCACATCAAACACTCAGTGACTGCACTTACGTCCAGTTTTAAGAATGATGCCCACCCAATCCAGAAGAAAACCCTTTCAAAGCACCCCAGGTATCCTGTACCCACAAATAACTTCTTCCGAAGCAAGCACCAGGTGAAGATGCTCTGTGCACTTTTTCAGTACCTACAAGGTGACAACATAGGGAAACTCCCCAGGAACATGCCACCTCTTTCATCTTCCCTCTTCCACCCTCCTGAAGACACAGCTGGACCTTGCTGCTGGACCTCAAAGGATGAAGGATGGCCCAATTCTGACCCGCTGGGAGCTGGTGGTACCACCTGCTGTGTGGAGCAGCCAAGGCAAGGAGACAAACTGCTTGTCTTCTGGTGCCCACACCAGGGTCTCCCAGAACTGAGGAGCAAGGTGTCACCTTCCCTTGCATCTCACCCTCCTCTATTTCCAGAAAGGGAAGCCCTTTGAGGGGCCGCCCTTCAAACCCCACCTCTGAGGAGCCACCGATCCTCCTGGGTGACAAAGAGAGGACCTGCTCACCGCTCATCTGCTGTTTTAAGGGAACTCTGCCCTTTTAATTAATCTTAGGTTTTAAGGCCACACTAATATATACGTTGCTCCTAGAGATCACCTTGTGGGTGAAACCCTGGAGCTGCTCAAGTCACTAGCTAAATTCACATCAATGTCAACCAAGCAACAGCTTTATTGATTATACTATATTGATTGGTCTTAACATTTTAATCAGGTTTACATACTTAAATAGATATAGAGCGTATACCTTGTGCTGCCCCAGATTAAAGCACCATCAGTAGCTGTAAGGGGTTTGCATGCATTGACTGCTAGTAGCAGTGCTGTGATGGTTGGGCTCTTACTGCTAAACCACACTAAAACCAAATTAAATACCTCTCCAGCTAACAAAAAATTACATAGGGAAATGACTTGCTGACCGCTTCCCACTTAGGTGAATGGAGAACGAGTGACTCATCATTCAGCAGAAGGAATTACAAGTTGTGCAAAAGGCAAAGTGCTTCAGGGAGAACGTCTAGACTATGCAAAGCGAGGCCATAAATAATACCTTTTGGAAACAACAGGCTTTAGCAGGGGTTGGAGCTGCACAGGCTGGTGAGTCTTCTCCACTCTTAGTTCACAACATCTCTGGCCCGAGAGGCGCCACCCACAATAATTGAATTGTTGGGCTACGGATCAGGAACTGTGAAGTTTTACAACAGCCAAAGACCAAGCTCACAGCCTATTTAATTACCTGCTTCCCAATCCAATAAACTGCAAGTATATAAATAGCCAAAGTATGACAAATATTTAATATCTGCTAGAATTAAATTAAGATAAGGCACTGGCAAAATAAATGATAAGTGTTTTGACTGAAAATAACCATTTTCTGCAGATTCCAGACAATTTGAGCACAACAATCCTGTTCTGCACTCCACACGGCTAAGGAACACCGCATCTCAGGTGTGCCAGACCTTCTTCCCACACCAATGCTCTCCAAGCAGCAGGCTCATCTTCACTGTGGGTTACCACAGAGCTGACCTGGGGACAACCCTAGGCACAGCTCTCATCTGATGGTGGCGGCAATCCATGTCCACACCGAGCCAGCTAAGTGGTGACAGCAGCCCCCAACTACTCTTCCAGGTTTTTATGGGTATTAGCACTAATAATCATCTTGCAAGCTCTGCTAGATGGTGTTGAGCTCTGCTGCAACTACAGAGCTGTACAGGGGGTCCAGCTCACACTTGAGACCTGCCTGGACCTTGTATCTCCTTCTTAAACAGAACTAGAGAGCAACCAAGGGACAGACAAAGACCAAGTAGAGCATCGTCTGTACCTCTGCTCTCCTGCAGAGCTGAGAAAACCACACCACCAAGGGTTCCTTAGGGCCAGCAGGGCAAAATCTGACCATAAAAATCACAGCTCCTCCAGCAGAAAGCTGCTAAAACAAGTCCCAACACCACCCGAGTCACAGTCTGTCCCAGAATAACGATGTGTTTTAGCAGAGAACTCGTGTGTATCTGGCATGAGAGTAACAACCCAACACATGATAGGGAAGAAGTATGTGATTATTTGGAAGGCTACACTAGCTTTACTACGTTCCTAACTGTTGTAGCACCCGCGTGCACGCCAAAATGGCAGAAATTTGATATTTTAAGATACATCGTAACCAATTTAACCAAGTTTCTGATCCCTCACACCTGTTCTGCATTAAGCACCGTGCTTAAATCAATCTCCATTCAGCAAAGCACGAGCTTAAGCGCTTTGCTGAATTTGACTGAGAATTTTGCTAATGCACCCGACGTCATCCCACAGGCTTACACAAGGACCCAAATCACAAGCCACTTCTCCCAGGAGTAGCTCCAGTAATCTGCAACTAAGCTGGAACTTCTTTCATCCCACATTTATCCCACCAGGAACTGATTTACTCTCCCACGTGCCGCCTGCCCGCTCCCTCCTTCTGCAGGGAGGAAAACACAGCTGATAACAACCACAACTGCAGCGATGCCCGACCTAATGTGGTCTCCACTCCTAACGAGCCCCTCCTGCTGCCCCCTCCCCAACGAGGGCTTTCAAGGGGCTGGTGATAGTCTGGAGAAGGTCTCCCAGCTTGTGCTACTTTGAATGAGCAAATGCTGAATCCTGGCTTGCGTTGTGCCTTTTGGCTGCCGTGTTTTGGAGGTATAACCCACATCCAAGGATGCTTGGTACATACACATTGCCCAGCTTCCCCAGGCTGCCAGCTGAGCTCTCTTCCCAAAGGCTTCAGACCGCTGGGATCAAGCGGGGAGCGGCACCGAGCATGGCTGGTCGTCTCAACTCTACTTCCAACAAGTCAGCGTGAGCTAGAAAATAGACTAAATACATCCTGGGCAAGCAATTACCAAGCTAAGTGCCATCTGCAGTACTAAAACACGCTGTTCCGAGAGCAACAGAGCTGGCAGAGCCACTTTCCTCCTGAGCTGAATCGTGAGGCTGGAGCCTTCAGTGTCCAGCAAGGTGTGAGCTCTGATGGGAGCTTCTCCTCACGGGCTACCCGTTCGGTAGGTCTTTTGCTCAGATTCTCCAGTGTCTAGTAAGGGCTGCCCGCACACTGCCACCTTCCTACCACCTGCGATAGGAGATAAATATGGATCTCCCTATTTTCACCAGGCCTTTAAGGGATGAGTATCTTGCAGACCACAGTCTGCCTGCCAAATGTGCCTGGAATTCTTAAAAAAGAAATCCAAGCAGGAAGTAAGACAGCACAGGCAGGTACCTCATAAGCTTTTTTCTATTATTTTTTATTCCTTAGGAAACAATGCTAGTGAGATGTAAATAAAAGAACTCACAGGTAGGCATCCCAGATGTGTAGTTACTCAAGTGAAGCCCTACCACGTAAACATCAAGATAAAGCTGAAGCAGAGGTGTAGGCTTGAACACACTGATCTAAAAAATAATTTTTGCTGGAATTTCTGGGGTGTCAGGATCAGAAAAACATCAGCTCTGAGTGGCATTTGCTTGAATTCATCTTGAAGTCTGAGACAGAGTTTGTTACTGGTATAACCAAGCAGCGTTGTCATGCCCACGTGCAGTATATACTTGGCTGTGCCGTCCATTCACGCATTTCCACTGCTCTCCTCGCTCCCATATACGTTATAATTCATCAAACCACATGTAATTATCTTTCTGTTGCAACAGCACCTTAAGTACACACTTCTCTTTATTCCGAGGTGGCTCACGAGCGCTGTAAAACACCCGGCTGCATTTTCCAGCTCCCGAGCACTCCACGCCGGCGTGCTGCTACACAACCGGTACCCGCGGTGCCTGTGCGTGACACCGCCGTAACACCCGGCCCCTGGGGCTCGGGGTACCAGCCAGCTCTGATCCGGCAGCGCTGCAGGATCAAGGAGGAAGGATTACACACCTCAGGGGACTACCACAGGGAT
This sequence comes from Limnodromus scolopaceus, assembly GCA_028565335.1. Lineage (NCBI taxonomy): Eukaryota > Metazoa > Chordata > Aves > Charadriiformes > Scolopacidae > Limnodromus > Limnodromus scolopaceus. The sequence goes on from JAOXNO010000003.1 coordinate 7,821,364, forward strand.
CTTCAGCCCAGGCAAGAACTTCAGTGCCGCGACTGCAACAAAAATCAATCACTCTCTTTTCCAAGAAAATTGCAAAGAAGAAGATGAAACTGCAGAAGGAACCTGGGCTCCAGGAGCTCAGTGGGGGCTGCAGCCCACCTCAGGTGTTTTTAGTCCTCCCGTGAAGATGGGCTGGCTCTTATCAGGTAACCCAGAGATGCTGGGTTGTACCAGGCAGCTACTCTGCAGGGTGACAGCCTCGCTTGCAAAGCTACGGTCACCCTGCTGGGGCTGTGCTTGGAGGTGGCAGCATCTCCCGTGCTACAGGGCAGAGCTGCGGGTTGGGTGAAGACAGATCTCATCCTCCCAGCACCATGCAGGACCTGCTGAGCAGGGCCGGGGACAGGTCATGAGTCCTCACCACTGCACAGCTCTGCCAAAACTCCTCTGTGGTGGCTGCCCAGCACCTCCCTGATGCAGGCGTGGCGTGCGAGCAGCCCCCCGTAAAGCCTGGCTGGTCCCCACACCTCAGCAGAGCTCTCAGGTGTCCTACCCACAGGCAGCAACTGCAGTGAGCAGATCGGCAGAGTCAGGCCCTCGCATCTCCAAGGTACCCACACACGCAGTGGATCAAACACATCCCTCTGCAGCCCCTCCATTGGCACCAACAGGAGAAGCAAGAACAAGGTCCCACACTGGCCCGTGCAGTGCGGGGACTGCAAACCACAATTCTTGGGGTTTTCTGCTTCCCATTTCTCCCAGGACAAAACCCTTCCCTCGTAAATAGCAGGCTGTAAGGATGGAGAGACAAATGGCGTATGGAGAAGGAAGCAGTTTATCCCCCTCTGTGGATGAGGAAACTGAGGCAACAGGTCCCAAAACCTGTTTTTTTCCCTGCCTTTCCCCTGAGGAGCAAAATGCATTTGCTCCACCCCAGCAAGTCCTGAAACATCTGGTAATTCTATCATTACCGAAAGCCCATCAACACACAAAGTCCCCACAGAGACCATTCAACCTGGCAGAGCCACCATGGCAGAAGCTCGGTGCCCAAGAAGGAACGAGTCCCACACCTTCACCCTCTGGTCCCCCTCGAGCCGGAGAAGGAAGGGTGGGTTTTCCCAGAGGGATACGTCAGGAAAGCAGAGGAGCATATGGAGTCCAGCAACAAACTCCAGGCTCTGACAGCCCTTTAATTGACTTCAACGGAAGTCTTGGCTAAGGAAAAAGGGCAAGGGTTTACTCCCAGCATGAGAACCGAATATAGGGACATACAGAAGACGGAAACCCAGAATGAATTCACTTTTAAAAAGGTGAATTCAATTTGACATGTGTTGTCAAGTTAAATTTAGTTTTCCCAATTCCATCTCACTGCTAAGTTTATGGGGAGACGCACCTATTTTAGCTATTTGTATACATAAGACAGGCATTTCCATACATCGTTTGTTTCACAGAGAATGAATTATTTCCTCCCAAGATCACGTGTACCTTCCCCATTCCCTTGATTATTGCTGCCAGTTTATCATTTTTCTCATTACTCTTCATTTCTTTGTTTCACCTGTACTTTATCCCCCCCTTTCTGTCCCTTCACAGGGCACTATTTTGATTTCAGGGTCTATGGATTGCCCTTTTTCCCAGCCGTTCTTCTCCAGACTGCTAAGATGCTGCCTATTCCTTTGGAAAAACTCCTTTTCAATTTCAGTTCAATTTCAGTTCAATTTCATTCGAGAAACAGTTGCAGAGCTTCTTTGTTTGTGTTAATTTCTGCAAAACTAGCAATTACTTAAATTCCATCTTCTTTTTCTAACGCAAAGAAGTTGCACAGGAAACAAAAGCCAAGACGACTTTGAAAACCCACAGTCTGCTAAAGAAGGGGTTGGAGGCAAAAATACACATTAAAAATTCTCAGAAGCTAGGTATATCTTTGCTCAGCATACAAAAGCAGATCATTCAACCTTCCAGCGACACCAGATTGTCCTATATTGCCTTTAAACTACAGGCAGTACGGATACACTTTCCTACCTCCGTATGTTGCAATGACTAATAATAGTCCTGTGGTGTAGCAGAACTGAATGTCGTTTGCATCAATACATCCAGGAGTCTGCCTGATTCGCAAAGGTCATTTATGAACGCAGAACGGTACCAAAGCTAGAACTGCAGCCTAAGAAATTCAACTGAAAATGGGGAAAACAAGCAGCCAGCTGTTCCAGAGCACTACGTCCCATCACGGACCTAACTCTGGCTACCACAGGGAAAAAGTTGCCCACGTTCGACTGAAAGGCACCTGTACCTGCATCCTGGAGAAACTTAATTCCTGCCCTGGCCCATGAGCTTGTGCCTCAGTGGAGAGACAAGCTCCAAGCCGGCTCCTTGGGATGGGGAGCCCCGCTGAGGGGTTCCAGCCCAGCCTCTGCCCAGAGCAGTGCGTGGCCCTGCTGCGGTGACGCACTCGGGGAGGAAGAGTCAGGATTGTGGCAGCGACTTCATCGCAAAGCTCTGCTGCCACGTTTTGCTGGGAAGCCGGCGTTGGGGAGCTCGCCACACATAAACACTTGCAAGAAGTTGAATGAGACTCAGTAACTCCCCAAGTCAGTGCCAGCACTCCCAGTTAAGCAAACTTTGCAGCGAGCGTGGAGTGGCAGAATCCCTTTGCAGGGGGCAAGGGGACTTGCCTGGTGTTTTCCAGCAATGTAACCCATTTCTCTCCTTCTGACAACCTTTTGAAGGCCAACATCTCAAACTTCCCGAATCCCGATGTTGCGTAACTGGAAGCAATGCCCTATGTCAGCTTTGTGCGGGAGACCAAGGAGAGGTGGCAAGGGGGCAGGGGGCTTCCCTGTGCCCCGGGACGGGGCTGTTGCCAGCAAAGCCCACCCGTGCAGGCCCAAGGTGCCCTCGCCGGGATTGCCCTTGGGGTGCCCGGGCGGCCGCAGGCCTGGAGAGCACCTGCACGGGGAGGGAGCAGGATGGGGGCAGGCAGGGATGTCAGCAGGGGGGTGTTTGGGGAAGCAAGCAGCGGGAGGAGGCAAGCAGGGGCAGAAGGGCAGTGGGCAGGCGGGGAAGCTGCTGCCGGGGGGTGGGAGGAGAAGGGCTGGCGGGGGAGCTGCCCGGGAAGGGGAGGCCGGGCCCGGCGGTACCTTCTGCTGCCGGCGGGCCATGTCGGTGGGCTGCTTGGCGTTGAAGGGGTAGGCGATGCAGCGCATGACGAAGACGTAGAGCTGCAGCTTCCTCTTCCTCTCCTCCTCCTCCCGCTGCAGCCGCTCCAGCTCGTCCTTC
>JAOXNO010000003.1:7825996-7848914 GCA_028565335.1 Limnodromus scolopaceus
GGTGTCCCCATAGATGCTGTTGTGTGCTTGGTGTCCCCACAGACACTGCTGTCTCTTGGTGTCCCCACAGCCACACAAAGACACCACCGTGTCTTTGGTGTCCCCACAGATGCCATTGTGTCCTTGGTGTCCCCATAGATGCTGTTGTGTGCTTGGTGTCCCCACAGACACTGCTGTCTCTTGGTGTCCCCACAGCCACACACAGACACTGCCATGTCCTTAGTGTCCCCACAGGCTCTGTTGGGTCCTTGGTTCCCCACAGCCACACAAAGACACCCCTGTGTCCTTGGTGTCCCCACAGGATCCATTGTGTCCTTGGTGTTCCCACAGACACGTGGAGATATCTCTGTGCCCACAATGTGCCCACAGTGTCTCCACAGACACCACTGTCTCAGTGTCCCTACAGCCACACACAGACACCCCCATGTCCTTGGTGTCCCCACAGACTCCATTGTGTCCTTGGTGTCCCCATAGATGCTGCTGTGTGCTTGGTGTCCCCACAGACACTGTTGTCTCTTAGTGTCCCCACAGCCACACAAAGACACCATCGTGTCCTTGGTGTCCCCACAGATGCCATTGTGTCCTTGGAGTCCCCACAGCCACACACAGACACTGCTGTCCCTCAGGGTCCCCACAGCCCCACACAGACACTGCCGTGTCCTTAGTGTCCCCACAGGTTCCGTTGTGTCCTTGGTGTCCCCACAGACACCGTTGTGTCCTTGGTTCCCCACAGGCACTGCTGTCTCTCAATGTCCCCACAGCCCCACACAGACACCGTTGTGTCCTCGGTGTCCCCATAGGCACACACAGACACCGCTGTCCCTCAGGGTCCCCACAGCCCCCCACAGACACTGCCATGTCCCCCCAGCAGCATGAGCCACACGAATCCCTGCTGCCTTGAGGCTCTCGGCAAGTTTGCTTTCCAACAAGCGGCTCTTCTTGCTCCTCAATGCCACTAAAAATCTTAATTGAAAAGCGATACTGCTAATAAATATTTCACCCAAGTCACTAATTATTACATGTGTAATGATATCGTGGAGCTCTGCTTTGAAGATTACCTGGAGCGAGCTGAGGACTTCAGGAGCAGCTCTGAGGGATGAATCAGTGAAGACGTTGTGTGCGTTCAATATTTTAATTTTCAGCGATTTTCAGGTCTGATTGAGACTTCATTTGGGAATACATGTGTATTTGTGGTGGGTGGGTGTTTCCAAGGTTTGTTTTTTTCTGCTCAATTAGCAGCGCTTCTTTGGTAAATGTCAAAATACCTGTCACCTGTGACACACGTTAATAAATATTTGTTTCACTTTGAGGGAGAACAGGTAAACACCGACTCCTGGTGATGGGGCTGTGAGATTAGCTCTCGGGAGGAGACGGGTGCTGTGTTTCGGGATTCTCACATCAGCTGGGCTTTCCAAGCTCCTTGCCCACTTCCAGTGAAAAGCTCAGCGTGGCAGATGAGTCTGGAAAAACTTCAGGGCCCTGCATTTCCAAAAGCCACGAGGAGCAGCTGAGAAATTGGCGCAGAGTGGTGGAAATGGCTTTTAGCAGCCTACCTGCTGGAGCTGTGCCACCCTGCACGTCCCATGGGGTTACGCTTGGTGGCTGGGCTCACTGCCACCACTGTGGGAGCTCCTTCTCCCACGGGGACACCAGCAGCACGAGGGGAGCCAGTGGCCGGCTGTAGCCCCGTGGCTGTGCGTGCCACGGTGCGGGAAGTCCTGAGGATGCTGAGCTCTCTGTGGGGAGGAGCAAAGTCATCAAGTTCCTACAAACAAAGTTTTCCCTGTGGTCCCCAGTGGGAATCCTGTTTTGAAAGGCTGGGATTGGGAGCCCCGTACCCCTGGCACTGCACAGGGACATCCGTGGCTCAGTTTTCCTGAGACCAGTCCCAAGGAGGGCATCAGGGTGAGCTCTGCAAGGCAGAATCATTGAACAGCCCTCTCCCCCTGCAAGAGTGCCAGCTGTGGGGCAGACCCAGACCCTGTGGGATGTGGATGGGGTCCCACAAGTGCCAGGTGCTGACACGCACCAACCCGCCAGGCAAACACAGCTCCAACCCTGTTTTCACATGGTGTGGTGTTGGGACACAGAGGCCAGGCCAAGCTGAGGTTAGGAAAAGGTTTTTCAGCCCTTCTCAGCGGCATTTCACTTCATGCCTCCCTACTTATTATCCCCCCAAACCAACAAATAAAATCATTGCTGTGATGTGACTACCTCTCCTCACCCAAGCGACATGTCATATAGTGGTGCTGCCAGTTCCTTGCGATAGGGGCAGGTCGTACAGCACCTCCTAGAGCCATTTTGCCTGGCACACGTGTCCTAACATGACTAACGCAAGGATGACTACCACAAAGGTGATGGGAACATCTCAAAGATCTCTTCCCCAGTAAAGTTCTCTTATTTTTTAAAGTCTGTTTTGAGGTTTTTAAAATTGATGTGATTTTCATATTATCCATCAGAAAAAACTCATTGCCCTGAGTCCAGTTGTGCCAACAACAGTTGAAGGCAGAAAAAAGAAAATCAATTACATCAGTGCTTATAATGGTGTTATCTATAGGTAATCCCACCACAGAGGAGAAACCTTTGTCTTTGGGTTTTTCAAGAAAGAAATGCTGTTTATTGTACAAAGAAATTTCTGGCTGCGACATGAGGTTGCAAGTGCCTTCCCTTATAGTTTAGGAGGTGGATGTTGGAAAGCCACAGCTCTCTGTCTTCTCTGTCCCAGACATGACAGCAATGAAACTCTCTAAGATGATCAGAGGAAAATCGGACCATTTTTTATGAAAGGTTTTCTTTCAGTGGTGATTGCTCTGAACTGTTTAGGTGGTTGGAAGTGCTACAGATAACTCTGCAGAGGTGGATTCGCTGGAGGAAAGCAGCTGGGGATGACAGAAGCAACTTTTGCTGGTAGGAACATCACAGACACTCCGTATCTATCTATAGAGGCAGATTGACTTTTCTGACAGATTGTCAGAAAAGATTTCTTAAATTAATTGATGCAAAATAGATACATACAACCACCCAAAAAATGTGTTCTTCTGTAGGAGCTTTCAGAATTATATTTATCCTTTAGTGGGTGAGATTTTGCTCACTGGAGAACTTTGAAATTGGATATGCTTGAAAGGGTCTGACGAGACATCCAGGCATGGATTAGCCAAGGTTTTTCTGGAAGTGCTGCTGGTCCAGAGGAGCAGGGACACATCACCCTCAGAGTGATCAACACTTTCTCTTTCCTTGATTCACACCACGGTGTTTACCAGTGGTTAAGTCTGAACATAAAGTTACAACGTTAATGCTTTTTCCTGAGTAAAGCCAAGAACAAGGTCAAAAAGTCTCAGGCTTCTTGCTTTCTGTTTCCAAATGCCACTTTTGTCCAGCAAGGTGTGTGCAGCTCCCACTAAAACATATCCCATGTACAGGTGTTTGCCTCCTAACCTGAACCAGCACTATTATGGCATCTCCAGCTGCAGGAAAAACACCGTCTGCTGACAGCAAGAAGAGTAGGATTTGCAAAAGCTCTCAGTGTTAGCCTCCCTGCACCTCTTTGTGGCACTTTTTGCAGGAGCTGAGGGGCTTTCTCGTTGGTGTTGGAACGTCCTGAAGAATATTGCCTTGTTAACCACATGAACGATGTATGAACCCTGAATTTTGCATCTGGGAAGATGATCTGAAACTCAGCTGGGTGAGCCAGCAAAGCAGCCGCGCAACAGGCACGACTGTCCGGCATCGCGCAGGAAGGGAGGCAGCGCAAGTGGAGCGATCATAAAAATTATGTGTGCGTAACTTCCAGTGGTAATATTTCATGGTGGGTAATTGTGTAATTACCCATTATGAGTGGGTAAATGCAGACAAATGAGAGCATTAGCTAAGTCATTTTTGATATTATATTGCCGTATATTGCTGTTTGCTCAGGGTACTAAAACAGAGGCTGTTTGGGTTAAAAGGATGCATAATGTTGGGCAGCTTGTTTTCAAGATGCAGCACAGCTGCAAAACCCATGGCCCTTCCTAGCTTATCGCTTTGGAGCAGGCTCCAGGAGGTTTCAAAAAAATCTGTCCCTACCTATTTGTTCCCAGCATCACAAATTAATTGCTTCTTCTAAAACACTTTCCAGAATAATTACCTAATGAGATCCAAAGGGCCTGCATCACCAGCTCTCTTGCGGGTTCCAGTAAGAGGCAATGCACGCTGTGTGGGAATACTGGACCCCCATGCCTGCTCATGTTTGCACGACAAACACAGAGCAGCAAACACGCAATGACCCCACAGCACCTGAGCTTCTCACCTCTCCCGGCTGCAGCCACTGCAGCTGCTGAAAGGAGATCTCAGGTGGCCTCAGGTATTGGAAGCAGCCTCGCTTGAAGAATATTAAAAGTATTTTGCGAAAGGTTGCAAATTTGTTTCCATTTTGTAGGGTGTCATAGGGAAGAACCTGCTGATATTAGAAAAAATCACTGCTGTAGCATCCGTATCCCTCTCCATTTATTCCCATTAGATGGGGGAAATCAGTGTAGATAATGATTTGTGGAAATGACTGTAAAGAAAAGCAGAGCTGAAGCAGAGGCCCTTGCTCTGGAAAGAGAGTGGCTGTGTATGTGACACCGGGTGCTGCGGCGCTGCCTTTGCAACCAGGCTGGCAGGATCCAACAGTTTGGAAGAAGCCCTCAGAAAGAGTAAACTACATTTAAAGCAGCCATTTGGGAGAGCTTAACTGAATAGCTCCCACAGGGAGGCTCACATTTGCATGAAAAACAAACAAATCCACGGGCTTTTTATTAATCCTGGTTAAAGGCCTGAACGAGAATATTTATGAAAGCTGGAAGCAATTAGTGCTGTTGTAAAATCTATGTGCACCAATGGCAGCAAGTCATGGAGATGGTCTAGAAGGGAAAAGAGAGAGTAAAGTGCATCTCATAGAATCACAGAATGGTTAGAGTTGGAAGGGACCCTAGAGATCATCGAATTCCAATCCCCCTGCCATGGGCAGGGACACCTCCACTAGAGAAGCTTGCTCAAAGCCCCATCCAGCCTGACCTTGAACACCTCCAGGGATGGGGCATCCACAACTTCCCTGGGAAACCTGTTCCAGTGCCTCACCACCCTCACAGTAAAGAACTTATTCCTAATATCTAAGCTAAATCTCCCCTCTTCCAATTTAAAACCATTACCCCTTGTCCTGTCACTACGCTTCCTGACAAAGAGTCCCTCGCTGGCTCTCCTGTAGGCTCCCTTCAGATATTGGAAGGCTGCAATGAGATGTCCCCGGAGCCTTCTCTTCTCCAGGCTGAACAATCCCAGCTCTCTCAGTCTGTCTTCATAGGAGAGGTGCTCCATCCTTCTGATCATCTTCGTGGCCCTCCGCTGGACCCGTTCCAACAGGTCCATGTCCTTCCTGTGTTAAGGACTCCAAAGCTGGACACAGTACTCCAGGTGGGGTCTCACAAGTGCAGAGTAGAAGTAGTCTCATGCTGTTTAGCCTCCCTTGTGGCCATGGAAAGTTGCTTGGGTAAAACAGGAGATTGGGAAAGTGAGGTGAGCCCTCAGACTGCTGCTGCTGGGATGCTCACTGCTTCTCCCCACTGGTCACCCACTGTATCCACTAGCTCCTGTCCCCAGCACAGCTCGGATGGTGTTGATTAAATGAGCCAGGGATGATTTGCCTTCTCCTGCAGTATGCTCGGGATGGATCTCAAAATGTTGGAGGGTTGTGCAGGGACCTGGAATGGGTTTCACCCTCGCATTGAGACTGACTGGATGAGCAGAGGAGCTCCTGATTTCGGGTGACGTAGAGGTGGGCACGGTGCTGCCCAGTGCCAGCCACCTGGGAATCACACATCACCTGCTGGCTGCTGCTCTCGGCGCATATAGGAGCCCAACATCTGTGATCATTTGGTCTTCAGGCTGTTACTCGCCGCAACCCTGTCCCTTTGGCAAAGTGCCGTCAAAACCTGAAATAAGTGTTTGCTCAGCTGTACCTCTTGTTTTGGAAAAGCAATTTTGCAATACAAGTCTGAGTTAGCAGGCAACACGGGAAGGGGAAAAAAGAGACAGAGGAAGTGGCAAAGAGTCTACTTTAAAATATCTTCCAGTTCATAAAAATGAGAAACTTCAGCAGCAGGTGAAGGAGGAAGCAGAGGAGCTGCTGAGGGCCAGCCTGGCTCAGGCTGTGCAACAAGTAGTGCTGAGCAAATGGTACCTTCTCCCGAGGACTGGCTGTGATGTCCTTGGACACAGGCTGCGAGGGGCCGGACAGTGCGCACCTTGCGGCGGGGCAGATGAAAGAACAGCAGTTACGACGCTGGATAACGAGAACGTGCAAAGGGGCAGGTTTGAGCAACTCGTCCTTTCTTTTAGGCTTGAATAAAGTCCGGTCTGCGGCTGCAGAGTGCCTCTGCGAAACACTGCCGCTCGGTAATAAAACTAATTTACAGAGGGGAAATAGAAATCCTGGTGTGTCCTAGGCTCCGTTTGTTTCACCATCTCCTAAAATAGCACAGAAAACAATCCTCGTTTCTTGGTGACAGCGTTATATAGATTGCCGTGTCTTCCAAACGGAACAGCTTAAACCGATGCTCTTTTCACCCCTTCCCGCACGCTCAGCTAATATTTACATTGGGATCCTGGCTGCATCAGGGCTGCGCTGGGAGCAAAGCAGGGGCCAGGGAGTGCTGCTGGCCTTGCTTCACCCTTTGGCATCGGGGAAGCATGGGATGAGGGAGGGAGGCACCTCAGGAGACCCAGCTGCTCCAGCTCCTACAGCTCTGGACAGTGCAAAAGCCAGGGTGCTGCTGCTGCTGCTGTGGCTCTGCACTTCTCTTACCACCGCTGTCGCATCCGCACAGCATCCTCCCTGCCCTGTGCATGGAGTATTCACAGCACGGGGCTCCCTGAATTACAGCACGGGCAAGAAAGTTTCCTTTCTTCAGCAAATTGCCATCTCAGAGGGCAGCTCCCAGTCGGTTCTGAGCTCCCAGTCCCTTCTCTGTGGTGGGACTGGTTATCTGTGTCCTGCTCGGTGGCAGCTGCCTGCCGGGGACTGCCAGAGCCCGACTGCCAGGAGAGATGGAGTGTCCCGTGCCACCCACACCGCCGGGAAACTGGGGCTCACAATGAGGTCACCTCCTAATCTATTTCTGGGTAGTGTGTTTGAAGACGCTTTGGGAAAGCGTGTCAGTCCCTCAAAAAAGTCAGCTGAGCCGTCATTTTCCCTCACCTCTCCCCACCCTTGCAGGTGCTGGGTGCTGCTCTCCAGCCCTGATTAGCATCTGCAGGGAAACGAGAGCTCCCGCAGCAGCCAGGCTCCAGAGTCAGAAATAGCCGCGCGTGCTGAGGTAGGAGTGCCAATTCCACCCCGTAACTGGATTTAGACGCGCTGCAGCCGCCGCTGTGTGGGGGATGCTGGTGGCTGGGTTTGAAGCAGCCCTGGCCTCCGGAGGCAATGCTGTCACTCCCCAGCTCTCTGCCTCCCACCGTCCTCCTGCGGGAAGGAGACAGGCAGCACATCAGCTTTGGTGGCTTCTGTGCCTTGAGGCTGATGCTGGTGATGTGCTCCACCTGATGTGCTTCTCCCAGGCACCTCCTATTGCCCTGGGGCACTGGAAGAGCAAACGCCACGGGGAGAGAAGGGGTGATGCAGGGGTGATGCACGATGAGAGGCACACCAGGGCAGAGGAGGAGAGGTTGAATTGCCTTCTTTGGGAACACAGAGCAGGAGTGGGGAAATTTAACCACAGCATCGTGGTGGATGTGCTGCGTGCCCTGGGCCCCCACCGCCCGGCTGCTCTCCCTCCCAGGGCTTGGGCAGAGCCTGCTCCCCACCTGGGATGCTCTTGGCCCTGGCCCTGGTCTTTGCAGCCTCTTCATAGGGTTTATTACACCAGGTGTTAAAATAAATAACACCAAATTAGCCTGACCCAGCAGGGACTGAAAGAGGGCAGACTCGTTGTCTGCGGCTACTCAGCAAAATCCACAAGTGAGCCATTTATCTCCGCTTTCTGGCCAGCATCACATCCGTGTCAGGTTCAGCACCGAAACCCTTTTCCAAACACTGCTGAGAGGACTGTAGCAATATTTTGCTGCCCAATCAACGCTGGCTCCCAGCTTTTGAGGCGTCTATAATTAAAAATGACTGAGGCTTATTGCAGATAGGAGGACCACGGGAGATTTATTAAATGCACCCTACTCTGCTAGCCCAGAGCCTGAAATAATTGCAGCTGATCTATTCCAGCATGCAGAGGGCTCCTACAAAACCCGGGCTGGATTGCTGCTGCCATTCAGTGCCTGATTGCCATCCCCCCGGGGTCACTGCAAGTCAAGGTGCATCTCTTTACTTATTTTTAACTTTCTCATGGTAGTTTTTCAACTGGTCCTCACATATCAGGAAAGCAGCCGGAGAAGGTAGCAATTGATTTGTAGCAATTATGCTCTGGCTGAGTGATTGCTTCCCTGAATGTACAGTACTCCCACTGCTAAGGAAATAACTCCTAATTTCTACTAAGCTTTGAAGTGTCTTTATTCTGGAAGGGCCGATTTTATTGGTCTTCAACAGATCACTGAAAACTTCCAACTAGTGCTTTTTTCACAGTAATTATGAACCCTTAAATTTCCCTTCGCATGAGCCACTTCCCCAGGTTTACAGAAGTGACTCGATGGGATTCCTCTGGGGCCCAGAATCTCGCTTTTTATTAAACAGCCCAATCATAATGAATGCCTCAGAGTCACCATTTTAAAATAAACGCATTATCAGCACTGCAAAATCTATGTGAATTAATATGTAATATCAGTAAGTAGGACGCTCGAGCAGTATTTTAGGCACAGAATAAATATTTAATGATTTCTGCTCCAAATTTAGTGTGAAAGTGATTTAAATGCACAGCATGCTCCCTGCTTACATATCAACAATTTGACACAAATACCAGGCGGCTGCTTGCGCGCTTCCCAGCGACACCGCTCGGGTGCTGCGGAGCATCCTCGCCGGTGGCACGACCATGGCTCGCAGCACTTTGAAATTTCTCTGCTATTAATTCAGCAAAGGACTGGCTCATACGTGGCAAGCAGGCTCCGTGCTGCTCATCAGGACTTTGCTGTCACCATCAAACAGGATGCAAATAAAATCCAGCCCGTTGAGCGTCCCCTCCAGGAGCTCGGCCATGGTTGGCAAGAGCAAAAGAGTTTGCAGAGGGAGAGGGTGGGGGATTTACTCAAACTGAAAGCTCACACACACAGAAAGGGGCTGTTTCTCCTATGGTTATTTTGGAAATGATGGTGAGTATCTTGCCACACCAAGGCCCATTGGGAGGAGAGTGCTTGGGTCCCCTCCTGAGCTGTTCGGCAGTCGCTGGATTTGGTTGAGGAGTCTCAAAGGGATTCCTCTTTGAGCACTCCAAAGGAGCATTTTTTAATTATTGGCACGGGCAACACCACAGCCAGGCTCCCTGTGAAATTCCTAGAGAGATCCCCTGGGGAAGTTTTAGGCTCCCACAAATTCAAAGAGGTCAAAAACTGTTTTTAATCAATCCCTTGCCAAGTTTGATGGAAAAAAAAGAAGACTTCAGCTGGTCAAACAAAAAAAATAAAATAGAAACTCAGCTTCATGCGTTTCACTTTGAATCACTTAGATATTTCAATGTCTCAGCTACATGCACAATTTTATGGATGAATTAGAAACGCAGCACCAGGGCACTACAACGTGGATCTGAAGAAGCCTGTGGCCGTGGTTTCACTGGTGGAGGCTTCTGCATTCAGGAGACCTGGGGCAACTCTGGAAAACCGCTGAAGAACAATGCTTGACTTTTTCCTCTCCATTTGCTGCAGGCAGCCAGCTCCGACAAGGGGCTGCCGTGGGGGTCCATCTGGCACTCACAGGCACAGCCCCGCCACCACCTCACCCTTCCCACAATGGGCTCTGCCTTCCCGGGCAAAGCCAAAGAGAATGCTCTGCCATAAAATACCCCTTTGCAACCACCCGCCCTGAGTCGGGGATGTGCTCACCGAGACGAGATGCAGCTGACCCAGGCTCAAGGAGAAATGCAGCCAAATGCAGCCCCGGTAAAACCCCAGGCTGATAAAGCTGCTGAAGTTTGTGCAGAGAAAGCGATTTTCCCCAGCAGTGAGAGGTCTGGGGCTGTACTGCCATGTGTCTTGGCTGTGCTCACACTGCGCGGTTTACAAGCTGGTAAAGCAACTGCTGGGTGAATTTGTCCCTTAAAAGCATATTAATTCAGGGAAATATGCCTCTTTACACCACGGAAACCTCCTCTAATAGTTTGATTAGGCTTTGATTCTCTAATTTACTGATGGGAAAGGTGCTGAGCCGCACAGATTTGAGCCTTCTAAGCGATTTGACATCTCTGTACATGATATCACACAGCAGCAGCAACAGAATGGGCAGGTTTGATGTAGGTTTTAAAAGCATCAGTTTGGATCCCTTCCAAGCGTTTGTGCAGTGTTAGCACTTCCCATTACTCCCCAAGTATTTTTGTTGCAAGCAGCATCTTCCAGGTTAGATGCAAGATTTTCTCCTTCACTACGAAACTTGATCCTGCCGTGATATCAATCATTATATATATATACACACACAAAAATGAATATTTCTACGTGTAAGTGGTGGTTAAGAGGATAATAATACCTGTAAGACTGCTATACAACTGTCTCAGCCTATTACTTGAAAAGATTATGGTGTTTGTAATCATCCTAGGATACTATTAATTTTAAATACATTATAAGAATGGTCAGATTGCTTAACATAAATAATTCTTCTGTATCATGGTGCCTGTGATACACGTGAGCATCTTCCTGCTATGGTGTTGGGCGGTGCTCTGAACTGAACACCATTTATGGAGTTATTACACAGAAACAGAAAAGATGCTGTTTAACAGCAAATTAAGCTGCAACAGGTAGTCAGCGTCATAGGACATAATTTTTCAGGTTGCAGACTTGCTGAGTTTCTTCTACCACCACCCTCAGCCAGGGCATGGCTCATCCTACAGAAAAATCCTGTTTCAGCAGGTGGTTTGCAGCAGCTGGTCTGTGATACCGGCAAAGCCCTGGTATGGAACAGGGACAGCCCCTCCGGTCTCCCAGCGCTAATGCATCTCTCCCCATCTGGCATTGCCTCGAGGGCTGCACATGCTCTGGATACAAGGGCATCCCAGCTTCCAGCCACACGGGTTCTGGGTTTCCAGGACACCCACCAGGTCCCTGTCAGTCCTGGTAGGAGCTTCTCCACCTGCACCCTCTTTGCCCTCCGTGTATCAATCAGTCGATCAATCACACATCTTTAGGACAAATCCTAAGCTTCAGCAATTTTGTAGAGCCAGGCTTTGTTTCTCTAACAGGATTGTGCTGATCGAGACAAAGCTTATTTCTTCTAAACAGCAGGTTTTGAAGAGCGGGGCTGAAACACTGTTTGAACACTCGTTGCTTTATTGGCCTCCCTGGCATAATCTCTGGCAAGCTGATTTACTGCAGCCGTTTTACTGTGTGTAGAGCAGAGGCACCAAGTCTGTGTGCCTACCCCGGCTCTTTGGGCTGTGTGGGTAGAAGCAAACAGCTCCAGTCAGCCCCATGGCATTATGGTGAGATGGGGGTTAAGGATGAACAACGTAGTGCAGTCCTCGGATGGGCTGGGAGCGAGGTGGAGAGACAGCCAGACGCACAGGGCAGCCTGGCTCCATCAGAGCCATCAGGACTGAACCTGCTGGGGAGTTCAGCTCCTTCAGAGCCCCTCAGGTGTCCCCCACCAGGCTCTAGAGGGATCTGATGGAGGGTTGGGGTCTTGGGCATTCTGCTGTACATGCACCGTTGTACGTGCCCGGTGCTGTCTGTGCACCACACTGTACATGCTTTATGTACACCACGCTGTACGTGCATTGTGCTCTCTGCACTGTGTCGTACACACACGGTGTTTTACGGACGCTGAGCTATACGTGCCCTGTGCTGCATAGGTGTGCACGCACCATGTGGTACGTGCACCGTGCTGTACGTGTGCTGTGCTGCCCATGCCATCCCTGCCGTGAGCACAGCAGCCCCTGCTCGGTCCCCAGCCAGCACACGGAGGACCCCGCTTGCCTCTGAGAGCATTTGTGGAAGCGGGGCTGGCAAAAACACAATGTGAAAACCAGGAGAACCAGCTCATGCTAATGAGGACCAGCGGCAGGAGGGTCAGCACCACTGCTGAGGGCCGGGCGGCGTTTTACCACGAGTACATGGAGATGGAAATAACTACAAAGCCCAATAACTGTAGCAGTGTTTCTGATGAGAACGAAAGAGACAATTGTCTCCCTGGACTCATCCAAATTTCCAAACACATCTTCAGATGGGAAAACAGCCAAAATATTCCCCCCCAAGGAGGCCAGCAACGGCAGAGGGGAGAAGCAAAGCAGCATTGCTCGCTGGATCTCAAACAGCTGGAAAAAGGCTAATATCAGCTAAACCCTGCAGCTCGAAACGCTGGGGGAGGTAAGGAGCTCTTCACTAGGAATAATCATAACTACCAAAAACTGCCAGCAGACTCCCCAGTCACAGCAGGAGCCAGCACTTGTGTCACCCGGGCAAGCTGTCCCTGAGCAGACATTGTGCTTTGCTTTGTCCCTGTCGGATCTCACCACCGTCCAACGCTATCTTCTGAATGCAGGAATGTGTCTGTCACTGCTGACATTAAGGATGAGTCCCAGAGGGATGCTCCACCGTTATGTGGGAGGTACCAGGCTTATACATGTTCCTGCACGATCAGAAAGGCAGGGGCAGGAAGGCAGGGACACCTCCCTGCAGAGGGGGAGGAAGATGCCCAACCTTCCCCGCCCGGCGATGACAGGCCTGAGCTGAAATCGAAGGAGACAATCAAATGGTTTTTGGCCACAAGTGATGAGAATGGATTTTCAAGGCTGACTGCAGCCTCCAAACCTGAATCTTGCCCAGTAATTCCTGACTGAACGTGCCTGCACTTCAGCAGTGCCTTAGTTCAGGATCCCCAGTCCCCATGCACAGCCCTATTCACATGGTTTATTAAATATTGTCTCAATCAAACATTTTGTGCTGTCTTCTCAGCTTTTTGTCTGGGTTTGGCTCCCATTTCGTTGCACCATTTTCTGCTAGGCAGCATCATATACTCCCTCTGCATAGACTCGTGCAGGCTCTGGTCAAGCCACCTTTTAAGAGGCAATAAATTACACTGAGGTACCAAAGATGCTAAATTCAGGATTGTTCATTCAGTGCTTGCCTGGCTTCCTTGCACTGCTTTATGTGAAGCTCTACAGCACTGCAAATACACCTTTCTTTTATATAATTTTTCCTACATTTGAGGTAGCATGTTTCTCTGTCTAAAAATATATAAAGCAATAAAGGTGTTATTTCTAGCCTTCCTACTGTCCTCGTCCCTTAAAAGTCTTTACAGTTGTAGACGACAGAGAAAGCAAGGTCTCACAAGGCCACTTTACTTAATGTTTGCTGCCCTTCTCCCCTCTGAAATAGAAAGTGGGTGACTAGGTAAATATTGCTGCAGTTTATCAAGCCCTCTGAGAGCACGTCACAGCATCTGTAAGCAGACTGCCTCTTGCCATCTAATTTCCCGTGATAATTCACAGCCAAGGAGCTGCTGCTCCTGGTCCCCTCGGCAGAGCATCATCCCCGCAGGCAGGGAGGAGCAGGATGTCCTGGGAGCCCTTCCCAATGTCACTGCCACGCGGGAGTGTGGGTTTTTTTGAGGGAAGGGCTCTAAAACTTCACCATCCCCAGCATTTATTGAGATGATTGACTGTTTCACCTGTTCATGCACCCCCCTATTGGGGTCGGTGCCCGCTGGGATGTGCAGCCCACATGGGGAGAAGAGCTCAGCATTTCAACGCTGACACTCTCCAGGTGGCTGTGGCAAAGACAACAAGCCACCATTTCCCTCACAGGCAACTTCAACACATTCCCCTCACTGCTGATATTTACAGTCTTTGTTGGTTTATTTCCTTTCCAGAACATGTGTCTTCTTGTACTCTGCCCCGAGAGCTTCTTCCATTTCTGCTTTGCTCTGGTCAAAGAACAGCGCTGGGCCATTTTCCTTGTCATTTCTTTATATTTGCCTGCCTTTTTATATATGTTCCTTTTTTTTTTTTTTTCCCCCACAAATCTCCCTGCGTGCCTCGCCTGGCCGTGCCTCGGCAGCCAGCTCAGCCGCTGGGGACTGGAAGTGGGACGATGTTTGAAATGGTGACTTGGCACCCGACCAGTCACGGAAACAGCTGAGACCACGGACATTTCTGAGACCTACAGGGGAAAAAAAAAAGAAAAAAAAAAAAGCAATTTTTGCTGCCTGTGATTTACAGGTACCGTGGGAGCCGTGGCAAGCCGCTCGCTTCATACAGCCACATTCACCCCCTCTGTAAGAGTAATCAAGGGACACAGTAATCAAGAAATGAGCTGGCCTCTGAAAATGCAAATGCAACATATATTCTTCAAAGGCCTGGCACTGTTCTTCATTTTTTGCCTTTAAACATAAATCCAAGCACTTCTCTATATTAACAAAAAATTGCTTGATTGCAGCCCGTTAGAGGTTTCATTAGTGTTCTTGGTGCAGAGAAGCTTTGGGTAATTAACTTACGGGAAACTGGTGCTAAAAAGGGTATAAGATAGAAGTTTAATAATGCCACACAGATAATGTATCTTCCCTTAATGATGTACTGAATTTGTCCAACATTTTTAAAGCATTTTGAAAGCTAATTTAATCTGACAAGGATGAATATGAGTAAACAAAACATGAAATTTAGTGAGCAGCTGCCAGTCATACCCCTGTGCTAGTAGCTTCATGTCTTAGTCATTTCACTGGTTCCAACAGGTAGCTGAGTTTTTGATGGGTTGCACAGGCTTGGTGTCACGATGCCTGGGTGGTGCTGGTACAGGAGAGGACAGGACCACTCAAGCATTCACCTTTTCTTTCCCTTTAATTTCCAGCTTTTTCTGTGACTCTGTGGTATTTGAAGTTATGAATCTGAATATTAAGGGGTGTCCTTAATATACTGCAAACCTAAAAATCTCCTGAAGGTTTTAGATTTTGCATCAAATGGAAATCGAATCTGTAGGCTGTTTTGGGGTATTAAAGCAAAGCAGAAGAAATCCCCAAGCTCCCCTGCTTCCTGGTCTCCAGCCCACGTGCCCACGATGGCAAAACTGCAGTGGCATCGATCATGGCACAAGGACTGCGTCAGGGAAGGGAAGCGATGGAGGAAGCAGATGGAGACTGAGCTGCAGACAGGAGTCTGCAAAAGGAGAAAGAGCAGAAGAGTTGATGGGGCCATGGCCATCCCGCGGTGCAAGCATCCTCCGAGCCATCTATCACCAAAACTGCTGGTTCCTTACAAAGAAAGATCATCTTTTGCAGAGACCGCAGCACAACAGGCACTTTCAGGCTATGGTCCATCTCCTTTTATGATAGGTGTCTTAAGTGTGTCTGATAGCTCCTGCCTTAGCAGTCTTGATTTGTCTCCTTAGCTATGAAAGGAGCCCAGGCCACTAATGGAGACAGAGATGTTTATAATAATGTCTCCAACATCAGGGGAGATGTATTGCATCCCAAAAGCCACCATTTCACTTGCTTCTGTGTTGTGCTAAGACACTTTATCTGACAAAACATTTCTCCTAATCACAGAACACATCCTATATTGCATCCATAGCTTGAGGCGCCCCGGGAGAAATATCAATGGAAAAAGCTTTGTCAAACTGCAAGATATGATCCATTTATGTTTGACTTCTCCAGTGAATCTATACATTCCTGGACTGCAGCCATGCTGACATTTATTTCTGCAAGAAATCTGCAATAAAACAGAGTATCTGATATTAATGTGGTTGACCTGCTGGCCTTGCTGAAGCTGCAGGGAAGTAAGTGTACGTTTAATCAATTTTGCTGTATATGTAGAGGTCATCATTGTGAGTGGGCTCTGGAGATGCTGTTCAGGTAGAGAAGAAGATTTTAGATTCCGATGTCATCTTAAGAATGCAAGATGTCCAACAAATATCTTCCTGTAAGAGCCTGTTGGGAAGGTCCTTGATGCTGCAGATGGACACAGTGCTTTGGAAACTTGGCTGCTTCCCTGTCCCCTGGGTACCATTAGCATCCCTTCACCTGGCAGTTTGTTCATGGCAGAGAGCACACTCAACACTGCTGGCTGCAGAGCAGGCAACGGTTGGCCACATGAAAGGTTTGGCGTAAATCAAGAAGAGCAGCATTCCTGAGAAGCTCAATGCTTGGGAAATACATGGACTGCTGTACAAGAAGAGGAGGATGCTGGCAAGGCTTTTCTTTAATAAAATGCTTTTTTGTATTTAGCACTAAAGTAAACTTAACACAGACTCTGGGGTGTTTGTTGTTTGTTTTTTTTAAGTAAATATGTGACTTCCTATAATAATTTTAACATGAGCAATCGGAAACGATGCTTGTGAAGTATTTTGTATTTTATCTAATATCAGCCTAATCTGATGGCTAACTATGGGTAGACAAGGCCCACTGTGATCCTATGTTCGTTCATATGGCACTACTTTCACGTCATTTGAACTGCAAGTTCTAGTACAGAGCCTATTTTTATATTTAGTATTTATACAGAGCCTTACACAAGAGTATTACTAGAAAATAATTACAACCTAGTGACATAAATTAGTGGAGAACTACTTATTTGTCTCCTGTATGGAACAAGCAGTTGTCAAAGCAGGTAGCCATATCCTGCAAGACTAAAACTTCTCAAGAATATAACATGTTATTCTCAATTTATTCATACCCTAAAGTGCTGTTTTTTAAGATTCAGACTGTGCAGTGTGAAGAAAACTGATGCAACTTATTTTAAACAATCTGACCAAAATGCAAAGAAAGGCATCTCCATCAGAGAGGAGGGTGTTGTCTTCATGGCTCGCTGGCTTTCACCTTCTGCTGAAATCACCAGCAGCAGGGTGCATGACCAACTCCAGTGCTATCCAGATGTGCTGAATTTTCCATTGGGAGCTTGTTATTTGAAAAAAGTACAGAAAACTGGAGTTCCTGTATTTGGGGAGGTGGTTAAAAAGGGAGTTCCCTTAAGGCTGGCACTGCATTCTCACCATTTGGGGACTCTCTTCTTGCAAGAGGAGAGGTGGCATCCCAAAGAAGAAATGTTCAGGACAACAGATGCCAACCCTCCCAAACCCAGCCCTGGATCTGTGATCCCAGGTGGCTGGGAAAGGCAGCAGCCCTAGGCCCACATCTGAGCCCTGGATGGGCTGCCAGGTTTCCTTGCTCATCCCACTGATTTTTGGTAGAGTTACTGTTGAGGTGAACACTCTTCCTGACCACCATATCACAGAATTATATGGGGTTGGAAGGGACCTCTGGAGATCATTTAGTCCAACCCCTCTGCCAGAGCAGGTCCACCCAGAGCACGTTGCACAGGAACGTGTCCAGGCAGGTTTTGATATCGTCACCTACCTCAAGAGGCTCCTGTCAAGCTTTCTTTCTCTTTCAAAATCTCACCATTGAGATTTTGCATGGCTCTGACAGCAGCAGCTGGGCCAGACTCACATCCTTTACAATGTCCATAAGATGACCTCTGATAATCTAGGTCTGTTACCTAAAGACAGAAACAGAAATAATTGAGAAAATATGCTGTCTGACCAGCAGAAAATGCTCATCAATCGACAAATTAACCCCATGCAGAAAAGCCAAAGTCAGAAAGCCCTGGCCCAATTATCCCACCAAGGAAAAACTGTTTGCATCTTCAGGGCATCTGCTTTTCAGCAATAAATAAGCTGCTGCTCATGTGAGTGCACTCATTCTCCCAGCCCAGCAGATGTGTGCAGCTCAGGGTGCTCCTCTGACAGAGGTGGAAGCTGGGGATGAAAATGTGAGAAAGTGTCTCGGGAGGGCTGGCCAAAAGCAGGTATCTCTGTGTAGCGGTCAGCACCCACTGAAGCTCCAGAGTTTATTTCACTTACCTGGTGTAAAAACAAACGGCATCCAACACGACGGTATTTTCTTACAGGCAGAAAGGAATTAACTCCAGGATGGAGATGTAGCCATTTCTCCAGGAGCACAAGATTGAGTGTTGATCATAACTCATGGAAAGCTGGAAAAAAATCTCAACTACTCACACATCCATTTGGTATTTTGAAAAAGCTGGTTTGATAATGCAAAACAGTTATGTACCAGGGCAAAGTGTGAAACAGAACTCAGAAAATACAGAAATACCTTTGTAGGCTACTGCAACCAGAGCCTCTGAGTGCCCCAGTCTCTCTGCTGGCAAAGGATCCCTGAGATGCTTACAGAAATCAGACATGTCTCAGAGAAACAATGAAAGGAGCAATGTTTGCATCTAAATATAAAACAAACAGAAACGGGGAAAGTTGCAATTAATGTAATTTGGAAATTAGAAACTGGATAAATTAGATAAGAGAAGGAAAAGAATACAAGAGATGGGCTACAGCTCCAGAGAAAAGAGCAGTAAGAAAATGTCTTTAAAATATATTAGGGATGAAGTGAAGCCAAACAATGTCTTTGGACTATTACCAAATTGAAATTATAGAAATGGCAATAATTATGCAGAAAGGCAAATGTTTTTAATGAACAAATATTCCTGTTCTGAACCTGGGGAGAAAAACAACCACAAATGATGCATTCCCATCAGATGATGATGATACAACAATTTGCATAACAGCAGAAGTTCAGGAGGTAGGAAGCAATAGTTACAACAGCTAAGCGTCTTCAAATCAGCAGTCTAAATAATTTGCACAGAAGTGTTTTGAAGAGAACTTACTGGGTTTTTTTTTTTTCTGGACTGCTAATGCTAGTTTTGTACAGATCGTGGAGTACAGGCAAAATTACAGCAGGAGAAGAAAAGCTTCTACTTAAGGGAAAGCTGAATGATTTGGATATTGATAGGCCTGCTGAGCTTTGATCCTGGGGAGATAATGCATCCCAGACAATGGGAAACAACTCTAGAAGTTAAAAAATAGGAAGGGATAATATCATTAATGCCTATCAACAGGGGCTGATGAGGAATAGATCTTCTAAAACTAACTGGATTTTTTTTTATAACGAGATTACAGTTTTGCTTAATAAAGGAAATAGTGTTGATTTAAGCTTCTGTAAAATATTTGACTTGGTATTCCACAATGTAACGTTCAAGAAGCCAGTTCAGTACAAAATCAACACAGCACACAAAGTGAATTAAATACGAGCTAAAAGAATTACCTGTCAAAGACGAGTTGATGTGGGTATGTTTCAAGTGGGATCTCCACAGAAAGCAGTCCTGTGGCCCTGAGCCAGGCAATGCTTTACTGGTTACCTAGACAAAAACCACATGAAGTCCCGTTCAGATCCGACTGGTCGCTGAGCCGTGCTGGGGCGAGGGGTGGGCAGTGGAGAGGAGAGGTCTCTGATGCAGGGGCAGGTGTCCTGCTTGGCTGAATGGGATGAAACCATGCACATTTTCTTTTAGTTGCAGGTAAGGTTATGCGGTGAAAGAGATTGTGGCACTTGTGCTTGCCAAGAACTGGGACGTGGTGGAACTGTACCCAGGAGATCGGCTTCCGAGGGAGAGATTCGGGTCTGAGGATGAGTAATTAGGTATAAAATGGCTAAAGGGCTAATACAGGGGACGCCGAAACAATTATTTCTGAAATACTGTACAGTAGAAGGACACACTCATAAGTGCTGAGGTGGGTCTGCTCTCAATGGAAATGTTTCCATCAACCTTTGCAATGAAAAACAGGATTTTTTATTAGAGCACAGCTGGAGACTGCAGCCACTGCAGGACTCTATCTATTGAACAGAGTTCTTTCGTTTCTCCAACATCAAGTTCAATGGTTTTCTTTTTTAGCAGTTCCTTCGGTGCAACAAAACCAGTGTCTCATCTCTTGGAGAGTGCTCAGTTTGGTGTGGGCAGATTCTTCTCTCATCCCCCTTCCCCCCTGTTTCACAGAGTGGTTTCATCTCTTCCACGATCAACTGCTCAAGCACCTCATCACACATCACTTACTAGCTGGCACATGTAATGATTTTTCAGTCATTTGGCTTCCATACAGCAACGCTGGATTTGGGGTTATTTTTCTTTCTAGTAGCTGACAATGGCTAAAGTGCTTTAGGATGCATTTGCATCCAAGCAGCTCATTTTGCGTGGTCTTTGGATCACTGAACACAGATCCTTGCTTGGGGGGTCCAGGCACCCTGGCACCAAAGGCTCGGCTGCTGTTGACCTGGGTGATGCGCTGCTGGTAGGGACAAGGTGAGCAACCTCGTCCACTGGGAACATTGCTCTTTTGGGATCACAGAATATTTACAAAGTAAATCCACAATTACGTATATTTCTTTTTTTTTTTTTTTTTTGTCTTAAGCTATTGAGAGCTGGTAAAAGTCAAGTATCCTGAGCTCAGTACTCATAAAGGTATGGATGTCACAGACCCATCCTGAAGCCAGAAGGTCATCCCTTGTACAACTGGGGTTATGTCAGGAAGATGTTTCTAAGTTAATCATAGTTTAAAAGTATTCCCCAGTCTTTTTGCTACTCTTCAAACAAAGTCACACCAAAAAACCTGCGGTGGCCTGCTGTGGTCACGTGTCAGGCAGCAGCTTTGAGATACCCATTTTTAACTTGATTTGTTGGGGTGCCAATAGCAAATATTTGGGCTCTGGCACATTAAGCCACACCACAATGTTTGCTGGACCCCACAGATTCCACTTCAGTAAGAAAAACAGCAGCTCTGGTCCTTCTCATTGCAGAGAAGCAGCACTGGAGTTGCTGCACCTCAATCCCTGGGCAAGCTGGGAGGCCACCTTGCTGCGGTCCCACATCACGGCTGCATTGCTCCTGCTTTCTGTCCTCTTGTGCTGCTGAGTGTTGTGCAGGGAACCAACCCATCTTCACTTGGTTGCTTCTTTTGGGAACAAAAATGCTCAAGGGCAGGTGTTTATCACATTTCTAATGCATAGGCGCAGCCTTCCTACCAGCAAATAGCTTTCTGGGGTAAGGGCCTGTTAATTAAAATTGAATTAAAGAACAAATCAACCTCTACCATCGCTGACAAATAAACCAAATGAGTCCTTGGCAAGAAGATAAAGCTCTGAAAGAAAATGGGGTGCTCATCTCCCCTCCTGATGGTGTGCCGGGTGCCAGTGCAGAGCTGGGCAGTGAGGGGAGGAGACCTGCACAGCGACACACTCACGGTCTTGGGGTATTCGTGTGGATTTCAGTAAAGGCGGGTCTGTGCAGATGCATCTGCCAGCAGGAGGGTGGAGGAGAAGAAAGGTAATTAGATCCATTATTAGTCACTTGTGGACTGACTGATTACATGTCATTAATAAGCAGGGAGTAGCGATGAAAATGTTGCACCAACCCATCTGCCTTTGCTTTTCCCCACTGGGGATGTGCCATACTCTTGGTGCCAGCTGGGACTGCTGCTGGTCCCACCAAGAGAACCTCCCAGCTACATGGCATCCCATGCAGAGTCCCCCAGAGACAAGTCCTGTGGTGGCACATCCCTCCACAGATACTCATGGGAACACAGTGGGGCACATGGGCTCCAAGTCAGACCTTGATGTATTCATGGAATTAGGGCTGTGCCAAAGGCAGCCGAGGATGTTGAGCTCCCAAAGTGAAAATCTCCCTGGAGAGATGAAAAATTGCTTTCCTGATTTTTTTTTTTTTTTTATTTTTCCCCCAGCTGAATATAGAAGAGAGATCAGAGCCTAAACGTAGAGAGAGCTTTTAAACAGCAGATTGCCTGATGACGGGGAGGGCTAGAGAAGTATTTGATGGTTGTTTTGACTGAAGATGAAAGCATCGCACTGCTCAGCCACCCAGGAGGCCACAATCCTGTGACAGAAACAGTTACTTTAGAAAGGAGGAAAACCTAAATATTTGATACTGTTTCTTGGAAGTAATGATCAGAGATTTTATTTATATTTTTTAAAGATGCTGCATTATTTACTTTGTGATAAATATTACTTAAAAAAAATCTGGGAAAACAAATGCAAAACAAACGACTTAACAGAGATCCCCAAAAGCTTTCCTGCATAACTATTATTTCTCATCCTCTTTGCAAGGAAAAGTCTATTTAAAGTTTCTATTTATGATAGTATTCAGACGTCTTTATCTGAGCATGTGAAGCATTTCTTAGTTTCATCTGTCAATGGCTGCCACTGAAATCAAAGGCTTTACCAGGGGGCTAAACCTGTTGTGCTGCTTTATTACATATTAGTCATCCCTAACTCTCCTCCAGCAGCTGAAGATCAGAGTGTGACTTGTCCCCAGTGAAGCACAGCGCCGTGCTGCTCCTCCCACGCCTTGCCAAAAGGGTATTTCCTTTTGATTAGATATTAGCTGAAAGCAGCTCGGCGGCAGGATCCTCCTAAACGTCGCCCTTGCTGTGCTGAAGAAGCAGAAGTTGGCAGGAGAGCACGGAGCTCCCCCCGGGATGGGGGAAAGCACCCGGCTCTGCTCCCCCAGACCAGCCCAGGGGCCCGATACGCCCAGCAGAGTCTCAAATAGAGTCCCAGCTCTCACAGGAGGGGTGGTCTGGTACATAAGTAAGAAGAAATATATATAGTACTCAGCCAGCCCAGCAGCCAGCCTGGTGTGCTGAGCAATCTCTTGAGGTGCTCATCTCAAAACTAACTGCTGCTTTCAATGTTGCCCTCTCTCATGGAAGGCTTTCTGCTGCTGAATGTTTGTACGTGAACAAGCATCTCTTCAGCTTCCACTGGATCCGGCACCCTCCTGCAATGCCATGTCCCCTGGGGAGGGCAGCGCTGCCACCTCCCACTGCTGAGTAGACAGGCAAGGACACCATGAGCTACAAATGAAGGAGTGCAAGGCATCACATCAGCCTTTGAGCTTGGCTTCTCCAGTATTTCAGTTAATGCAAGCTCATTTTGTTTTCCCATGCAACTACAAGCGTCACAGGAGAGCACTTTCCG
>JAOXNO010000003.1:7858010-7878703 GCA_028565335.1 Limnodromus scolopaceus
GCTGCTGAGAGGTATCCTTCATGCATATGAATTCTCTGTGTCTGAAGAAAGCTGGTTAGAATAAATGGACTTAATTATCAAGCAGAATGAACTGGAACAAAGATGATTAATTAAGTGAACCCAGAAACCTCCATGAAAGAAAAGAGCCTATAAAACATGTGGAGGTGGCCAGATCTGTCAGCAGCGGTGCAAGGGCTTGGAAGCCCCTAACGACAGCGGTGGCACAAAGGGAGGAGGAGAGCAACGCTCCTGCTCAGCCAAGCCTGCAAGCAACAAAAATTATTGAACCAGAAAGACAACCTGTGCTGCTTCAGCAGGGCCATTGCAAAAGGCAAATTTCAGCAACCTCTGCCAATATTGTGCGCTGAGCAGACAGCTAATGAAGATCTCCAGTTAAAGAAGATGCTGATACCGGATGAAGGCTGGCTCACTGGGCATGTTACTCACCCTGCAGCTCGAAGCTAAATCCTGTAGCTGAAAGCACACCCAGGCAACGAGCGTGTGGTATCGATGGTTATTAAAGCCCATCAAGAGGATGCAATATAGGTAACTATTAACTATGATTTTGAACAAGTTTTTGAGTTGTCAAACTCTGACAGTCTGTAAAATTGATTGACTGAGAGTCTGTAAAATTGACTCACAGTCTAGCAGCTGGTTCTTTATAATCTCTAAATTCACCTTTACTATTAAGTGTAATGACAATTGCTGTTTGCCATGGCATCCGCACCACCACAGGGTACAAAAACGGGGTCCCCTGCCTACTCTGCCCGCTCACCCCGCGATCGCCCCCCTGGCTCTGCCGGGGTTGATCTCTCAGGAGGCAAAGGAGGTTTCTGAGTAGCGCCTTTCCAATCCTGCCATGCTGAGAAATGTACAGTCTGGTGCTCCACCCTCCAGCCAGCAGCATGTTGCTCTCACGAGCAGTATTTTTCCCCATTGACTGAAAACGCATCACGGAATTTAGCTTATTTTCCAAAAGCAATCCCACTAATTATTCATGTAGAGTGAAAACCGGAGGCCTTTTAAAATTTTTACTGCCTCTCTCTTGCTGGCAAATTGGTTACTGGTTCAGCTCCATTGAAATCACCAGCCAAGGGCAGCCAAATTACTTTTACAGCATGAAAAGCAAAAAACAAAAAGTCCCTGTTAATTTAATTGGGTCCTTTCAAGTGCTTCAGAGATTTTGTTAGCAGAGGTGCTAACATTATCATCTTGTGCTACTTAAAACCCAACACATTTCTCACTATGTTTTCAAACATAACACTTGATTTTATTTTTAAATATTGATGTGGCCTGTGAAATTTTCTTAGAAATCTTTTATGGAAAGGGCAATTCTGAGCAATTCTGGTTTTAACTTTAGGGACCTTTCAAGTACTGTGTGTGTTTTTCTCTTCTGGAAGAACGACAGGCAAACACTTTTCTTAATTAGCAAATGCTTATATAACTTGCCTAAATATAAAATTAGACTTTATTTTCAAGCTGCTGACCTACTAGATTTCTTTGTGTCATGTGGAGTTCTGGCACAATAGTAACTGTGAAAATAGTGCTAAAATTGGAGCTGCAAAATTGACTGCTTTATTTTTTGCTTTCTTATGTACACAACAGACACGGAGGGTCTAGCAACACCCAGGGTGCAGAGGAAAGCTGGAGTGGGATGTATCAAGCCCAGAGCAGGAGGGGTTTGGCCACCTCTAAAAAGGCTGAAATCTGTCTCTGTTACAGCAAGGAGATGTTTTGCGCCGGACTGTCTGGGCGGAGGATAAAGTCTCTGTAATTTTTCAGCGGGGCCGAGCATCTGCTACTTTAAACTCCAGTTCTCATTACTTCTGTGAGCACCGAGAGTGTGATAGTGATACTATTTGGGAGATTTTAGCCAGTCAAACTTTAGCCAGACCCAGTGTTACTTCTGCCAGGCAAGCTAACCCCTCGTGGTACACCCTTTGGGAATATCCTCTCTCAGCTTCGCATCAGGTCCTCCTGGTCTGAGCCCCAGACCCCCAAGTGCTGAGCGTTGCAGGCGTCCAGTCCAGAAGATCCAAAGCCACGGCTCTTCAGAACCTGAGTCACAGCCCATGAAAATGACAGTTTAACTGGGGTTTGTAGGAGGCTAAATTAACTGCAATTCAAGCTTTCCTGTGAATAATTCACTGCCCTGTGAAGTGTGTGACTAGTCAGTTCAATTTAATATCCCAGTCAAAGAAATCAAATGAAAGAAACCCAATACATATATTGCAATCTCATTTGGAACGCGCTGTTATTTTAATTTATCTTATAACCTCAAGCACTGAATAAAAATAATACACCTTCTCTATTCCAACCGCCTTAAGGAAAGAAAGATGCTGGAACAAAATGTTTTGCACTCTGAAATTAACTGACAGATCTATTTGTTCTTCCATGTATTGATCACGGAGAAGATACAAATATAGTACAAATGGCACGCACATGTCTGAGCATAAGCCCCAGATAAACCAACCTCGCCAGCACGTGCCTGAGTCTGCAGGGGGCTGAAGGCAATGGTCCAGGAGCAGAGGTGTGGATAAGGCATTGACGTCTTCCCAGAGGGCAAAGATGCTGCCAGAGCCCCACCACGTGCTTATCAGCCCTGTCCTTGTCTCACCGCCAGAAAAGCAGTCAAGAAATACCATGTTGTGGAGACCTGTGTCACCCGCCAGTTGTCTTCTCCAGCGGCACCCTTGGGGTGTGCAGCTGGGGTTAGGAGGCACAGGCTGGGAGACCCAGGTCACTTGGTCTTATAATTTCACGATGCCGGGAATCTATTCTTCGAGATTTTTAAATTACGGCTTTTGAAAAATGCGTAGCAGAACATGAAACCTCTGGTGAAACTCACGGCTTGTGGAAATCCATAAAATCTCTAAAAAGGTTGTTCATACCGGGAATGAGATAGGCCAGTATCTGAATATTAGAGGGTTTTTCTTGCTTTAGTCATAAACCCAAGGAAAATAGAACATTTTGCCTGAACAGCGACTATGCTAGAAAGTTGAGAACTCCCACCTCATGTTCTGACCTGAAGTTTTTCAAGCTTTTTTTAATGCATCATTGTGGAAAAAAAAGTAAAAGCGAAACACCCAGTGACTGCTCCCCTGGGTCCTCCAAAGAAGCCAGCACAGAGCACAAAACCAGACTCTGGCCATCGGATAAGTAAGAGGGGAAAAAGAGGACAAATGGCAGAGCTCAGTTCTGTCAGTCTCCTCATAAGGAAATTTAATTTGCTGGTCTAATATGTTTTGCTTGACCTAGCTTTCAATAAATTTGAGTGACACTGTCAAGATCATTTATGGCAGTGAAGACCAGAAAATCATTATAGTTAAAAGTTATCATACACATTTTTTGTAATTTAAGACCAGAGAGCAATTTCATCCTTTCCTCTTGCAAGCAGGACTTTCCTTGGTGTTGATGGGTTGTAATAAGGGCTCAGAGTTTATCAAAATATCTCCCTGACAACTTTTCCTGTAGGAAAATTATGAATACAGATATTTCTAAATTTTTATAAGACTCGAGCTGGGAGTCGCCAGCAGCTGGGGATGCTCGGAAATTGGGCTGAGTCGTGTCTGCAGGTGAGGAGGAGCACAGGACTGCGCTGAGGCCGATGACCATTCCACTTACAGAGTAGGTAACACTAAAATAAAGCGTAGAAGTCCCATTCAGCAGGGTCTGTTCCCAGCTGTGGCAGCGGAGCTGCTACGTGCCACCATGTCAGCGGCCGGACTTCATTTCGTTCAGCATCTTGGGCTCTGCAGCAGGTTTGGCTGAAGCAGCAGTAAAGAGAAGAGCCAAGAATCAATGACGGAGAGTTAATTGATCAGCAATCTGGGTGTGATGTATTGCAGTTCAGTTGCCCATGGGCGGGTGGGAATAGAGTTGCTCTGAATAGTGCAACCACGAACGGGCACCCGGGTGCTGCATTTCGGCTGCTGAACTGGCTAAGGGCTGGTGAACAATTTCCAAGGAGCCTGATCCCAGGGACAGTCTGAGGGTGCCCTTTAGCCACCCTGGGGCTCAGCATCCATCCAAAATGGGATACTTCTCCCTGTGTA
Organism: Limnodromus scolopaceus; assembly: GCA_028565335.1. NCBI lineage: Eukaryota > Metazoa > Chordata > Aves > Charadriiformes > Scolopacidae > Limnodromus > Limnodromus scolopaceus. The sequence goes on from JAOXNO010000003.1 coordinate 7,862,066, forward strand.
CCTTGGGCAGGGATTGCAACAGAGGGGAATCCCTCCCAGTGCCTCCTGATGGCCGTGTCCCGGCTGCCATAGGCTGACCTCAGGCCAGGACTTCTTCCTCAGCCCCACACCGAGACCCTCAAAGGCAAAGCACGGGGCTGGCAGCATTTGAAAAACCTGCAGCTTGCAGTCGTTTCGTGCTAGACCTTCCCTAGTCCCACCCCAGATGCTAATATACTGAAGTTCATGATACACAAAATAAGCATAACAATACCAATAACCATTAGAATGATAATAAACATAACAATAACAATAAATACTAATCCGGAGAAGTACCTAATAAATGACAGCATTGCAAAGATACTGGGTAACCTAATGCACAACTAATGGCTTCTTGTGGTAACAAAATTACGAATAAATTATAACCTGTTAGAGCCCAATCTGTGCTGTCTGCAGAGCTGGGAGCTTGTGGAGCTCTGCTCCCTGGGGACCGTGGTGCCACCGAGGCCATGGCTTGAGCTACCCCAGCCTTGGGTTTGTCCCAACTACCGCACACCATCATGGGTTCTCTCCATTCATTAACCATCCTCGACTCAGCATCTGTTACCTGTATCCAGCTTCTAACATTTTGCCACACCAGATGCTTTCAGAAATTCATGGCAGTAAGCAGGTTCTGACCCACTTTTTTGTCTGTTTAATACAAAATTATATTAAAATGAATAAATGTGTTATAAACCAATCACTGCACATCTCTCCCCACATTCACTAAACTATATGTGGACAAGGGCACAGGGACGCCAAGGGAAATATTCATATTACAGCAATTTTGTCACAGCTTCCAGAGCTGTAGGGTGAGTTGGACCTTTTTCCATTAAAGAAATGGCTACTGCAGCGAAGGCTGAGATTGGGCAGATTAAGAGGGAGACTGGTAGAATATAGAGCTCAGCTTTGCTTCTTACCTAGGATAAAACATGGCTTGAAGTAATCAGATGTTAAAGACAAAGCCATAACAACAGCCTGATTCATAGGCTTCCACTTTGTAAATGTTTACGTTGTAAACAAATAGCTGAAATATGCTGTTTATCCCAGACATAAGCAATGCCACAAAAAGTAAAAGCAAATACGAATTATGCATTACAATACTTATGTTTCTCATTTTTCATCAGCAGTTTTCATTTTCTAATTTCAAGCTATTTGAGAACACTTAAGAATCTTGTTGCAAAATGCTTCATTGGTTGCTTGAGATTGCTTTCTTGATGCCATATTGAAAGGGAAACAAAATCCCTCCCCTGTTAGGGCTACTCAGGCAGTGATATATTTGGGTGTACGTTGACAGATTTTTCTTTAAGGTCCTGGTTACAAATAAATGAACAGTTTTAAACCTACATAATGAACTCTTTGTTCTTTAAGAGCCTTACATTATTTAAAGTCTTTCACCAAGCTTAGGTCTGCAATTTCTTTCAAAGCATTTTCTTTCGGATGCAATGGTATCTGAAGATGGATGTAAAGGTTAAAATGCAAAATATTAATCTGCCGAGCAGCTGGAAATTGCATGGACTGAAGGTGCCAAACCTGAAATAATTCCTCCTTGGGATTATCAGTCACTCTGCTTTTTTCGATAAAAGTAATTTCAAGCATATTGTGGCAGTGTCAAGACAGCGCATTAGCACAGCAGCCCGAATAAACTAGGGACTGAACTTTGCATGTGGCTGCAGATCCATCACGGCCCCAGCACGGCGTGCAGCAGAGCTGGCCCGGAGCCAGCCACCCCACTCCCTTCTCCATCAGTTACGGAGGCGTCTAAAACTTTGCCATAGTCATTAGGTCTTCCCAGAGCACTTAAGAGCCAGCAGTCCTTATGGCCCACGCGGAGAAGATCGCCTAACAGCAGCTCCCCGGAGAAAATGGGAATGAGGGATGTAAAAAACCTCATGAAATCCATATGGACATAAAGGGCTTCTCCCAGGGCTGAAGTTGCAGGAATGGTGATTAACTAAATGCATTAGCCAATATCTCACTGTATGGCTTGTGCTCTTCCCTCATTTTTTGCTGGACAAAGGTTTTTGTTTAACACTGCTCTGATTAAAAAACCCAATAAGTAGGGTCAATGCGACTGCAATAAGTCACGGATTGTCTCAGTTTTAAAGTCAAATGACACTATTTTCTCCCTTCACTCCCACAGCTTTGGCTGTAAGACCAGAATTAAAGTTGATATTTAATCCCAGCCCTTCCTTAGCTGGCCTCATCACACTGCTTGTTTTGTTGTACGGCCTGTGCAGTCATTTGCAAGGTACATTGTAAAGCCGTAAATAAGGGTAATAATTGTGGTAATTGAGTGCAAGATTATTCTCCTGCTAACAAGAGATACTCAAATGGTTATCTTTTGATGAAAAAAAAAAAAAAAAACCAAGGAAAAAAAGATTAATTGCTATATTTCCATCCCAAGCCTGGAGCAATGATTGATTAAACTGCAGGGAAGTCTAATTAATACACCAGCTTTCCTTGAACTCCCCAGTGACATGATGAAACACGGTTTTGTAGCTTTTCAAGGAGTAAAAAGAGAGCCCTTCAGAGCTGATGGTGCAGAGTGAAGGGGACACCACTGAATTATTGCCAGGGAGTGTCAGATAACGTTTCACAATCACGTCTGGCTGATTTTCTGATTCCTGGAGTTCCTGGACTGAGTCCTAGATGTGGTGCAGCGGTTGGAGAGCCCCTCACAGCACTGATGCTGACAGGCATCCTGTCATCCCAGTGTGCTATCTACCCTGGCTTTGGTCTCGCTGGGACTGCCAGCACCAGCCTCCTGCTGCCCGAGGCCCTCAGATGTTCTCAGTGATGGCAGGTCGTATGGGTCCCCCTCGGTGGTCACACAGATCCCCTCAGCCCTCTGAAAACAGGAGGTCAATTGCCTCAGATGAAGCCTGTGTGTAGGGATGGCTGATGTGCCGTATGTACCCTGTGGGGCTGACTTGACCCTACACTGATCGCCCACTGAAAGATCCTAGCCCAGGAAGGTCAAAGCATCTCTTGCCTCTAGCAAAATAAAGGACTAAGTTCCATGTAAAAAGCCATAGTTTCTGTGTAGCACCTCTCCCTCCTGGCTGAGGGAGCCAAGTGCGTGAGTCAGGGCTGCGGGGAGGGAGTGGGACTCATCCTGCTTTGCTTCTTGTCATCCTCATCCGGAAATCAATGGCAAAGCTCTGGAGAGGCCTGAGTACCTGTGGGTCAGGACAGCCATGACATGTCACAGTGTGTGCCAGTACTACAGAACCTGAAGATGATTCCAGCCAATTTACTCACAAATTATTCTTGAAATCCTCTTCTAGGAATATAAATGTTATTGAGAGACACACTTCATACACTGGTTATTTTTCCTTTCCCTTGTTGGAGTAGCCAAGCACCAAGCCAGAGGCTGAAAATCTTGAAGGAGGGTTATTTCATCTGTCCAAAGTATTTTTTAAAACCAGACGCCTGTAGGGTTGCCCCTGGAATCCTATATCCTGGTGGAAATTGAGTTCTCATCCATTTTTGTCATGTGCTATGTGTCCCTTGGTCCCGAGAGCAAAGTGAAGTGGAAGAATTTGATAATGGACTGAGAGACGGATGCTTGCAAGATGTCAGACCACAGGCATAATCTGTGCTTCACCTTTGTGCCTGGTGGCTTCAGAGCTTTCTTCTCTCCCTGAATGCTGTACTCTCCTTGCCCCGATCCTTAGGAAATGGAGGGAGCAGTAAGACTGTGAATTACTTTTTGCAGGGGAATAAACTGGAGGCCATGTCTAAAGATCTCCTGCTTACTGGCAGCTTAAGGAGCTCAAGGAATTTTTTCTGTTCAAGGAACTGACTGAGCAGTTGAAAGTGTTCCTGTGCATGCAAATTCACAGTGACACCGTTGGTTATGACATCAGAAAACAAGAAGCCAAAAGAATGTATTTGCTGGTAATCCAATTATGCAAAAGAAATGATTGCCAGTCATTCTTATCTGCACTGCGAATGCCACCAGCCAACAGACCAGAATATGACCCGAGCTGTAGTATGGTGCATGGTCATCTCAATTAGGGGTTTTTGTTGTGCATGCATGGATTTCCCTTCTGCATAATAGAAACAGACCTTATTTGGGTTTTATTTATTTATTTTCTAAGTAGATCTGCCCTAATGGTGTGGACTGTCTGCTATAGGCTAACAGGATCAGAAGTCATTATTTTGGATGAGAAATAGCTCACAGTGAGATGCGGAGCTGGAACTGGTGATAACGTAATTTCCTTAAAAGTCATTTGTACCTTTAACTATGCCAAAGACTTACTAAACAGCAACAAATAATTGTTTGCATTATAGAGTGGCACGGAGGAGTTAATCACAGGAAGGTATTTTCAAGCTGGATTTGTTTTTCTTCTAGTATTCTCATTAGCAGACTTATTTCTGATATCCATCAAGATTGCAACAGAGGTTCATTTATGGTCTGATTCAACTATTCACTGAATCAGTCAGAAGACTTGCTGATTTCAAATAAGTTTGAATCCGACTTTCAATTTTATTGGCTCATGTGGCAATTTGTTCTGACATTTCTTCTGCTTTTGCATTACACTGCAAGGATTATTTCTTCCTGGATCATTCATTGTACTATATATCTAATGCCTGAATTGCCTAGCGCCTTGGGATATACATGTCAGAACTACTGGTATTTTATTATTACTAATTCTGGTTTGCTTTGGACACAGGAATGGGTTGCCAAACTCAGTGGCATAAGAAGAGCTCTCTCTTGTATGAGAAAAGATGGATCAAGCCCTGCAAATGTTTTGTTGGGGGGTTTGTGGGGAGAGCCCAACTGAAATCAGTTTAGATCAATGACTTTGAGACATTTAACTGATCAGGTCCTGGTGACTGGCACTGGTGGGGGGTGATGCTTCAGTCTTCCAAGCGCTGTAGTTTTCAACTTTCTTCCTAATTACCTCAATGTTTGAAAAGCAACATAAAACAGCAACAAGAATCCTTTTCTTTCAGCAGCTCGGAGCACTGTGCAGGGATTACTCTGAGCTCTACTATTAGGATGAAGCTGAAGCTGGGAAAGTGGTGTGGTTTTTTTTTTTTTATAAGAAGTAGGCAAAAGCATTTCCGACTGTCATAAGCCCAACTTCTCCTTTCATGTGACACATCTGGGTTACGGTGAGCCTCCCCGAGGCAGACGGCTGGCGGTGGTTGTGTAACGTTACAGTTCACCAGCCCGGCTCCAGGCACAAAGGAGCAAAGGAAGAGAAATATATAGAAAGAAAAACAAAAAACGCAACAAAAAACCCAAAAAAGAAATCGTTTAGCAATTAAAAAATAATGATGCAGGGGAGAGGGAGGATGAAGAGTGTTTTTCATCCTGCAGTGGGTCTCATTACCAGAGGAAATGTCGCTCAATGCTGCTTTTCTGAGCCGAAATGTTATTTTTGGCAGGGCTGAGGCAGCCGAGGAGGCGCTGGTGTGGGGGGCTCCCGGGGCTGAGCCTCCCAGCCCCACTGGAGGAGATGCTCGGTGCTGCCGGGGAGCTGGCAGGGTTTGCTCAGAGCCGCGGCATCCAGCCAGCTGCCCAAAGGCTCTTGTGGCTGGCGTGGAGGAAGCAGAACGCGAAGCCTGAAACCTCCTGCCTGAGGTTTTTCAGACTCAGACCAGCAATGCAGGGGAGGGAAATAACTTCTGTTGCCTCTGCCTGGCCCCTGGCAGCCTCAGGAGCAGTGTTTCACTCTGACACACCCATGCCCTTGAAAAAAGTTTTGCTTTTTTGGGGCCATGTGAGCATTTATATTCATTCCACGTTGGGCAATTCCCTGCTACCCAGACCTCTGCTCTCAGGCCAGGGTACCACAGGACGTCGCTGTACAAAAGCACTGCAGGAAACACAGTTTCTCACATTTTTGAATGAATATAAAGCAAAGTCATCAAGCAACAGCTGTAACGTGAACTGGGCATCCGAACAGGCATATCTGCCTCCCTGTCTGGTGTCCTGCTTTCCCCCAGTGCTCTGTTCCGTGTCTGCCACAGGTGCCATTGCAGGGGTGGAGGAAGCCAAGGAGCAAAGAAAGGCACCCTTTCCCCCTGTGGGCAAGGCAGCGAACGGCAATAGATGTTTGCTGAGTGGTCCAAGGGGTCACAAAATTTTGGACTATGGCAGTAATGAACCGGTGACTATGGCTCTCCTCCGATGACAGTAAGGCACAGCTGCAACGGTCATTATTCACTGCTCAGAAATGCCATCCCCTAATAACGCATTCGCTTTCTGTGCTCGGGTTCCTTTAATGCTTTTATCTTAGCGAAGAAAGAACATGAGTTACATTTCATTTTAAACAGCCTCCTCTGGTAATGTTATTAAAATGCAAACTGAAGAATGACCAAGTGGACAAATGCTAAATAAAAATGGAAATGCCAGTGAGCTTGGAAGCACTCATCTTTTGAGAAAGGCAAAATTAAACAGAAAAATAATTCTGGAAGTGTTTAGGATTGGCTGAAAGCAGAAAATACAGTCATTTCTGCAGTCTAGGTTCCCCCTTGTCCCATCTCTTCCTTAACCTGAACATCAAATCTTTCCCTGTGATGGTGTTGATAAAGCCACAAGAAAGGAACAACACTTCGGTCACCAAAGGCTGAGAAATGAAACTGCAGACACGGATTAGCAATTCTCTGTAAGATCCCTTACAACCTTCCTGCCTAGCCTTGTAGCGTCGTTGCTATTTTTAACCGATTCTTGAAGAATTGCCACCAAACGTCCTCTTCTGTGACCATTAGGAATATCAATAAAAGCGCTATCATTAGATAACCTTGTTGAAGGGCAGGTGACGAGCGCCGTCACCGGAGCGTGGCACACGATGACTGACTGCACAGCAACCTCTACAGCACTTCTGGAGGATGCGAGGCTCTGCCTCGTCTCTGCTGCAGAGCATTTGTCACCATCAGAAGTAGAGGCTCTTCAGCAAAACAGGGCAGTTTCCCCTCCGGCTCCCATTCTACCCCCCGGCACAGGGGTCATTCTCATCCATTGCTGCATCTTCTTCCCAAGGTATCAACAGTAAATATTCAGCACTCCAAAAGAAACAGCCGTACACAGCTAGGATCACTTGGGGAACATGAAAATATTTACACTTCAGAGCTAGAAAAGCTATTTCAATGCTATAGGACATCATCTGTATGAATTTATTCATATTACTACTTTCCAGAGAGAGAAGATGCCTCTGAGCCTTCCCTGCTACTGAAAAATACTATAGATAGCCTATAAGCACATAGAAAGCTGATGGTAAGCTGTTTCCCTTTATTTTCACATATTTTACAAAGCAAGCAAAGTATTTGATGTTTCAAATGCTATGGTGACCTTTTTTGGGTGTCTTCTACCCAGAACCAAGATTTGTGCTTTGGAAAATGGGGAGGCTGCTTCAGGTAAACAGAAAGGGGAGGATTTTGAGGTGTGCTCTGGCTGCCGGGAGCAGAGAGATGGTTGTGGTTTTATAACAGGACAGTGGAAACAACAAAGCACAAGAAAAAGGCCAGAGAGCCCTTAGGGTAGCCAGGGAATAGGGATGACCTCCCCAAACATGTTCCTCGTGGTGCTCTTTGGCTGCAGTGAATTTCCCATACAGCTCTAAGGCTGCAGGTGCCATATTTGGAATGACTTATTTCAATGCAAATTGATCATCCAAATGCTTTTTGCAGTATAAAAATTACAGCCAAGATTAAAGTGCCTTTTAATGATGACTGCTCTGGTTTACAACCCTGAGACAGCCAGGAGCCTGAGCTTTGGACAGTATGTCCAGGATCCACAGAAAATTTTCTGGTATGGTGGTAGAGGTACAAGACTGACAGACATTTCAGGTATAAGACTCTTTGCTCTTTAAATCCAAATAATTTTGTGAGTCTGTGGCATCTGAAAGCACATGAGAATGCCTGTTGTTGGGAGAAATTCCCTAAAATCAATTTTCTTGAGCTTTTTTTTTAGATCTCACCAGTATCAAGTCACTAAAGGAAATCATATAAGAATGAGGGGGGAAAGTGTTTTTTAAAATCTCTTTTAATGAATGTAAAAAATGATTTTAGGTACAACCAGAAATGTGCACTTTTCCAAAGCCTGATTTAGCTCAGGTGTCTGCAATGGGTGCTGTGTGTGCTATGGCTGCCATGTCTGTTATGGGTGCTATGCTAGGCATCCTCTACAGTCCTTTGTGCTGAAATCTACAATTTCTGCCCCATCTTAGTCCATAAATCCAGACAGGAGTCACTTGGCTAATTCTGCTGAGCACAGGAGTTTTAAAATATCCAGCTTTTTATCCCAGCAAAGTGTGTGTTTGTTTATTTGTTTGTTGGAGAAGACCAAGGAAAAGGATTATATGGGAATTCTGCCTGGCTGGGCACAGCCAGTACAGATGAGACCCCCGTGGGCCATGTGTCTCCTTCTTTAGAGCATTAACCTTGTGGTTTTGTAGTCCTCTCTCATTTATTTCCACCTTTGATCATTCCCGTAAGCATTAGCCAGTGCTGGCAGCAGGAATTTGTGCGAGCACAGCTCTGCCTACCTTTCTTTCTAACTCTTTCTTCACATTTTCTTTTGGCTCTCCTTAGCCAGAGTTAATTCTGATCCTCCCCTCCTACTACTGGGAAATGACATAGCTATATATTGCTTATCTCCTTTCATATTTTAATGAAGGGCATGAAAGATAATGGCTGAATTTGTAAAGCGGCAGAAGAAAGGACTTGGTAGATGACGCTATTGTCTACACACGCACTGGGTCTCTATAAATACAGAAAGTCTGTAATTATCATTAGAAGGTTTGTTAAAATTGAAAAGTAGAGGAATGCCAGTTATCCATTAATGAAAAATCTCTCTCTTCCCCTGTTACCCTCGGAGGAAGCTGGCAAGCTGTTCCCTATTCTGCATATTGTTCCCCTACCTCCATCCTTTTTCCTCCCTTCCTCTCATTTCCATTCCTGTCAAAGCCTGCAATGCCTTCAGCATGATAAACACACTGCTCCTGTTCCTCCACTCCTATCTCACAGGAAAAGATGAGGTTCATTAAGGGCTAGCATTTTTATTTAACACAAATGCATTGTTTTAGTACCATTTTATTTCCTGCGCACACCCCAGTGACCGTGTGCTCAGAGTTAAACCTCTGGGAGCTGATTGTGCTGGTCCCGGCCTGGAGCCCACGTCCCTTCTACTCTGAACGGGAGGATCTCCGTGGGGGCCAGCGGTGGCAATTGTCACCTTGTCTTTACAGTGGCACTCTGTAAGGTGTGGGCACAGTATCAGGATGCAGATTTGCATCCAGGTGTTTCTTCAGGAGACTGCATCTGCTCAAAGAACACTTTTATTTACATATGTATATATCTCAGTATATTTGCACACACATGCACACACATATGTATATAAACACACATATGTTTTTATAAATATGTATTTATATACTTATATATTTATAACAATATACTTTTTATATATATATAGTTGCAAATGTTGGGACTAAATGTAAAAACCTGGACACAATTATGGGTGAAACTAGGCAAACTAATGTGGTTATTAATTTAGATTATTGAATGCCCTCCATCTCGGTAACAACCATTATTAAAATTTTTATTTCTATAACCAGCTTCACAGTTGATGTTAAAATTGCTTGGAAGATGAAGTGCAGGATTTTGTACTACATGATAAACACCAGCCCCAAAATATTTGGACAGTTTCAGGGACTTTTTCATCTATTTTGAGCTAAGGAATCCAGCAAAACTAGTCCATTCCCATGAACAGGTTTATTTGTGAAGACCTACTATTTCCAGGGAATAGATCTATATAATCAAAACACACAATTCACGCTCAGCTCTAACTTGAATCTGAGATTCAAAAAATCAGATACAAAAACTCAAGCAAGATTTCTCCCACACTTGCCAATAGGACGTCTGCAAAGAAAAAGCTTTTCTCGCTGCGTTTCTCAAGCCCCGTCCTGAGCCAGGAGTGAAGGAGTGAGTAAATAGACGCAGTTGTCTGAACATCATCTGTGCGGGAAGGAGCGCCGGTTCTGGTGGTGAAGCGGAGTGACTCATCCGTGCCCTGCAGAGGCGCGGGGCCGGATCCGAAACGCGGCACCGGGAGCAGAAGTCGTTCTGCTGCTGCAAGCTCTCCTTCATCAATGGGATGAGTACAGTACAGCCCGTGGGGAGCTGATTTCCCTAAATCTTAGGCATTATTCAATATTGTGATTTTATCCAGCTCTAAGTGCCTGCTATGTTTTGGGGCACTTAGCCGAAGCATGACAAAACTTCCAAAAATGTGTAACTTCAAACACAATTTTGATGAGTCAATGTTAGACCTCTTTTACAGAGGTTACAATAATGCTCTTTTATCTCACATTTTCTCTGAGCTAAGAGCACACCAGCCGTTACTATGTCTCACAAGCTGTGGCATAAGGTGTGATGTGTCAGCATCCCAAGCCCAGGGGGAACAACACAACACAGCACACGCACAAACTCACCCTTTAATTTATATTGAATACATATTTTAAGCACCTTCACTTTAAGGACCTTGACTTACGCATTGCGGATGATGCACAAATGCCCCAGATCTGTTTGACATTTAGGCTGGAGCCACAGACCACTGGTAATCACGTAGCCACATGCTAAAATATCTGCAGCAATTAATATACAGTATTTACATGCACTGATCTTTGGGGCTGTAATCAGTCAGCTGGGGAAAATCTGCTCTGCATACTGCTATTTACATCCCTTATTATTATTTAGCATTCAGATGCCTAGGCATCACTTTAGGATCTAAAATTTAGACATCAGTTTTTAAAAATATCCTTCTAACTCTTTGCATGGAAAAGTCACTCTGCTGCTTGTTGTGTCACCAATTCTGAGGATGCCACAGCTGCTGGGGGAGGCAGCTTCAGATCAAGAGCATTCACACTCTTGAGCTGAATTTCACTTGTATTCATCTTTTCCTTGCGTCTGAACTGGGATGTTAATCTTTGGGGTTATCCAGGAAATGCAATATGTTCAAAAATTGCTGTGTCTCAAGAGTAAGGTAGAAAAGATAAAATTCAGAGAGATATCAGTAATGCAATAATTCATATCTATATATATGTAGATTTTTATCCTAACATGCGCTGCTGGTATGTATAATAAAGTTGTTGGGCTTTTTTCCTTTTCAATATACCATACACTTGAGATAATGTGATTATACTAGAATTAAAATAAATATAATTCCAGCTCTGAAGCATATTTAGCATTGCAGAGGTGAATCTCATTTGGGTATTGTTATGCATTTCATTTCTTCTGAAGCTTCACTGCCCAAGGCCAGAAATGTTTAAATAGGTCAGAGATAGCTGCCCTTATCGTACTGCTTTTAGACACTCCCTTTATATGACAGTCCTTGTTTCACTTTGATCACCAACTTGTCTCGATGTGCATTTCAATAATTATTTGAATTATCCCCTAGAACTACCCTGTAATCCCCCCTTTTAAGAAATATTGCGTGCAAAGGGAGGAGAGATCTAGAGACAGCAGAATGACTTGGCAATACTTGCTGTTCCCACACTCAAATTCTCTGTCCCTACTTCTTCATAACCAAGAGGAGATTTTCCTGGAACAGGAGATCAAGTGATCCGTTTAGCTGCCACAGCAGCAGACAAGAGTCCTTTCTTACTAACTTTGGATGCTAAGCTCCAAAAGAGCTGCTCAAAACTCTTTTTTTATTTCAAAAGAACTTCATGAGCTTCCCCATCACCAAATCGCCCTGAGGACATCATCAGCCTGGCCATAACCCTGCCTCCCACAGGACAAAAGTTGGAAAAATGGAAAACCCCGCTCACATTCACTGTGTTGCTCAGAGCAGGTTTGTCCTTTCTGTTGCTTGGGCAATATTTGTATCGTTGTAGTTGAGTATGCAAACAGCGGCAACGTTAGTCTCTGGCGCTCCTGCAGTGCCTCTTCAAGTCAACCAAAAGACCTTCCCTGAGAGTAGTGGGAGTTGGCACAGCCCAGAATGGCTCTAATGGGCCTCCAACAAGCACTTACGAGACTTAATTTTAGGAGAAATCTGTCTGTAGTTACTTAAACAGATGCTCATTTCTCTAAGCATTACAAACTTGTCTTACTACTTTCCAAGACCGGGCACTTTTGGATTTATGTTGTCAATTGGGGGTAGAAGAAACTCAAAATCAGTCAGGGTTTGGTTGGAAATGGGGACAATTGCATTTCCCAAACCAACTGGATGCTTCAGGCTTTGAGCCAAGTCGCAGGAGGGGTCCCTGTGGTGGGAGGGGTCTCCTGGGCTCACACCAGCATAGTCCTTGGACGAGACACGGATGGGACCCAGGAGGTCCAAGTACTACCTGTAAATATTAACGTACCAACATCCAAAATAGCTGCTTCCAGATAAAAACAGGAGGATGGGGTTTCTGGGAAAATGGGAGGGGAGAAACAAAAGGCACATTGCAGAAATTGAAATTAAATATCTCTTGGAAAAGGTTTAAAACTGAACATTGGAGAAAATGAATAGAGAAGAAACCAAACATTGGAGAAATCAGAGCGTCCCCCATCTCTGCTTGTTCTCTCCCCTGCTCCATGGGCGTCCAAGCACGGTCAGTTGTGAGAGAAATGAACGACCATATGAACAGCAGAATTTCAGCTGGCAGCACACATGTCCCCTTAAAGAGGGTATTTGGGCTGTGCCATCTCTTCACCTGTGGCAGGCTGGCTAGCAAAAGGTAACGCCAGAAGCAGGATGAATAAAAATTTGGATATATTGAAAATTAACAAAATGTCCTTGTGTCCTATTTATCCTTGTTGCTTAGCCATCAAGTCTTTGGACTTTAGCTAATTGGGGGCAGGGAGTCTGTCGCCCACACTCCTGCAAGCATGAAAAGGTTTATGACCAGAGACATCATGAGCACGATCTGACAGGGAAAGGCCCCTGCCAGGAACATGCAGGCATGTCAAATCCATATCGTTTGTCTCATTTAACATCTGTGGACACATGAATTTTTAACCTGTTTTAAATTAAGTTGCAAGACCATGGCCATTTGACAGCAAATAACCCCAAAGTGACTTGCTGCTGTGTGTGATGTGCAGTGGTACCGCACTCGATCAAGAGCTCCGGCGGCCGTGCCGGGGGAGAGCTGGCACACGGAGGACCTTCCCTGCAGTAACGCCGGGAATGACTCAGCTGACATAATATTCCCAGGGATGAAATGTCCACTGCAGCTTTGGCATGAAAAGGCAGAAGTGCAGGAAGGCAGGATGGCTGGTGGCCATCAGGGGTTCTTTGGTCGCCGGGTGATGTAGTGATGGATGAGGCAGTGGTTTGGACCATGGAAGATCATTTCCCAGCAAGGCAGGGTGAGGCCAGTTGCAAACCCCAGGGCTTGAGAGATCTCCAGGGTCCCTCCAATACTGCCTCCAGTGACCACCACAACCCTGCTCTTCATGAAGTTTTACAGACCATCTTTTTAGCACTCCATTAAAAGAGCTTTTATACCCCAAGTGCAGTTGTGTGTTCTCCAGTGTAATGGTGGAGAAACATCACCTTCATCCCTTCTCCTTCCCCAAGCTGTAGGCAAGACCTGACCTCTTTTCTATCCCTCCTTGGGAACACTGCCCTTAGAAAATTTTCATTTCATTACCTGACTTGGCAAAAGCCAGGTGCGTGCTTTCCTTCTAAATGGTCTTTTCAGCTATGGTAGTTTTTCACAAATTTAAACTAGCAATTTTGGAAACTATTTTGTTTAATAATGCTCCTGATACTCACCCTTGCTTCACAGTGGAAGCAAAGTTGTTATGCACTGCAAGTATTCATTTCTGCAGTTAGATTTAAAGGAGTTTGTGTACAAGATGCAAACACCACCTTTATACTTAAAACTGAGCATTTACAGAATCCTTGTAAATACATGTGGAATTGTCCAGAAAGGAATTGTCCGTATGTAAGGGTCCTTCTCCCATGGGTGACAGCAACCCCTTTTTGTCCCAAGACTCCAAGTGCGTTCTGTCATCTTCTAACCAGTGAGGCTTGTGCCAGCTGCATAGAGGACTCTCTGTGGTCTTCTCTGATCCCAGCTGACATGTCCGAGTTGTGCGATGAACATCTCAGTGGTTTGACTTCCCCACAAAGGTTTACCTTGCTTATAGGCTCCCACCAGCTTCTTGGTCTGAGGCTTAAAATAGACCTGTCAATACCACTTCCCTTGGAAGAATGTGGTGCTGCTAAGCCATTATTCAGTATAAAAAGAGTAGAGCTTCCAAAGAAAATATGCTGTCTAACTGTCTAACACAGAAAAAAAGGACACAAAACCTACTGAATCAAAAACTGGATGCCTCTCCTTTTTGGTCTGGGTTCCTGCCGCGAGTTACCCCAAGGGAATCAAAGGTCTCTGAATGTCAAGAACAAAAGAATAAATGTTATTCCTCCTTGCCTTTCTCAGGCAAAGATGATTTGAAATGAAATTTGTTTGGTAGATGAGGCAAGTAACCTTTTGTGACTGCAACTTTTGCGTGTGAAGAAGTGGACAGGTCTGTGATGGTTCCTCCTTCATCTTGCTGTGGCAGTGGCACATGGCTTGTGGGGCTGTGCCACCCATGAGCCCCACGAGTCACAAGGCACATCTGCCCGAGAGCTCGGTGGGCACCGCCAGACCCTCGGCCAGGCACTGGGCACAGCCTGCATGGGGCTGGGCTGCCACATGTGGATACAGATGTGCAAGGGGGTCCCTGTGCACTTTGGGACATGGGCTCTCTGTGCCCTTAGATACTCAAATCCCCCTGAAATCTGTGCCATTTAAGCATTCAAATTCCTTTCGATATTTTGCTGTCAAACCAGACTGGGTTTTGGGTCAGGCTACTAGACTATTTCTGAGGCTTGTGAAGATGTAAGTAGGCAAAACAGACTCCTTGAGCAATTTTCCTCATCCTCCCGCATCCTCTTCCATGTGGCACATTTGCAAGTGAGCTGCCTTGCTTCACAGACTGTTAGGAATGTGTTTTCCTTTCCCTATGGAAATCTTATATAATATGTTCAGAAAAATGAAATATAATCCTTTAGAAGACTTATTTTGTAGGGATATTCATGGGGCACAGACGTGTATGACTCTTGCCGTGTCTCTAGGAATTTGTCAGGAGATAAGTGATTAGCAAATGATTAGTCATGTCCCTATTAAAATTTCTTCAGTGCTTTCCAAATACAAAGGAAGTAGGACCTACCATAAAGGTGCTTATGATTTATGTCACAAGATAAAGAGGGATTAAAGGCTTTTATAAATATTGCTGTTAACACTTTTAATATCACTAAGACCTTAAAGACCAGCCCATTATTCTGCCAAAAAATCAATTTGTTGACGCTGTCTGTCGAGATTTTAGGCATGACCTTGGGGTGTTTCTCATGAGCAACTGTAAAACAGAAGTGGGGAATGCATAGGAATGGCAATTTCCTGGATTAGTTCCCCTATAGGAAAGAGGTTCATGTTCAGGGTCAGACCTTGGGGAAGCCAGGGCTTCTCCTGCTGTCCTGCCCATAACACCTTCCCTCCAAGCTGTCCTGATGGGAGAGGAGAAGCCCAGAAACAGAGCAAGCCCTGTGCAGCATTGCTCCGTGCTTCAGCATCCCCCGCTGCAGGGCACAGCCCTCACAGCCCTTGGGACCAGGTAGTGAAGTAAATGAAGGTGAGAGACCTGGATTATTTCCACATTGATTGAGAGAGCAATATTGTTACAGAGGGGTCTTGCAGAAAACATTCTTCTTCTCTATTTGCTCATATAGTGCCTCTCTGATATCTGGAGAAGGCAACATCATTGCAACTCCCATAAAAGCGAAATGCACTGCATTTGGGGCTGAAGTCCTCCAAGACTCACGTCCTCGTAGCTTGCATAAAAGTTTCCTTACAGCCCTGGAAGATGAGTTGAGTCCCTCTTCAGACTATCAGCTTTTTCCTTCTTAAATCTCTGGAAGAACCGGAGAGCTAAAACCCCACCATTTGTTCCGAGTTGCTCAAATCCAAATAGGACTTTTATGACTTCTTTCATTCACCTTCCCTCTGGTGCTAGAGGTAAAACTGGTAAATAAATATCATCCCTGTAGTATAGATTAGGAGGCCAAAAAAGCAAGTGATTTGGTCAGAGTCAAAGAGGAGAAGAAAGAAATGACATTTTCTCTGGCCAGCTTGCTTCCCCCTTCAGCACCTTCCTCCTCCTATTATATCACATTAGTAGTACATCTCAGATTTTGTCAGATAAGAGGTGTTTTGAGCTGATCTGTGTGTCTCTGTACCTTTCCAATCCTGTAGGCATAGTGCCTAATTTACACAAACAGTTGCAGAGCCAGCAAAACCAACACTGTCTGTTCCGCATGTCTGTGCCTCGAGGGAAGCTCTCCCACCTGCTGTCCCTGCTCCGATGCAGCTTGGAGCTTGGGAAGAGCCTTTCCCCAAGAGCAGGCTCCTTTTGCCACCGGGAACTACCCGGGCATTTCAAGGAGGTGGTCTGAAAGAAGATGAACATACAGACACCTGCAGTACGCCATGCACATACATAGGGCACACCATGCACACACCTACAGCACGACCATGCATGAAAACCCAAGAAAATTTTAAAAATATACCCTTCTGTACAACTAGTGCTGTTTACTGAAATGGGTTCAGAAAATTTTTTGCTACC
>JAOXNO010000003.1:7886463-7899914 GCA_028565335.1 Limnodromus scolopaceus
GAGCGTGTAGGATCAGCTGGATGCTCAAAGGACCTTCCTGCATACATCAGAAATGTTAACTGCTGGTGCCTTGTAGGCAATTGGAATTTAGATCCTTGATTTTATACTTTTGGGAGAGTAAAGGTGCAGAAAACCACAGTAAGAAGTATCCACATGCATGCTAAACAGGGTTGGGTCTCAGGTTGGGACCAGAGGCTAACTGCACCACCAGTGCAAGAAGACTGGTTTGCATGTTGGTGGTCTTTGCTCCTCTGTCCTTGCAAGAGCACAGATGTCTGCCATGAAGCTCCTAGGTGGCTTTTACCTGCATTCTGCTGCCTGTGGAGCTCTCGTCTCCCTCCTGCCATGGATGGAGGTGGGCAGTAGGTACTGGAGCCATCTAACCCCCCTAGTTGCATGGAGCATCTTCTGCACAGACTTTGCTGGGTAAGAAGACTGTGCATGTGGACTGATTCTCTCTGGAAATCTGGCATGTCAGGCCAGTTTCTACACCCCCAGAATGGCTCATCTGAAGTGAATGAATGAGCTGGTTTCGGTCAAGCCCTTGGGGGGTGAGAACAAAGTCTATGCCTTAAATAAAAACAAAACTAGAAGGTTCCTCAGGGGGGCTGGAAATATTACTTGGAAAAGCATCGTAACCTGTCAACTTCCAATTCCCTTTATTTCCATGCAACTTTAAATAAACCCAGCCATACACATTCAAAAAATACACTTCAAGAATTAATCTCTTCTTAGCTGACACTTTAAATGTCAACTCTGAGCCTGGAGTAAATTTTCACAGGCAAGTTATAAAACTCTGAAAACAGGATTTAATAATGGTAATGCTGACAAAGCCTCAGCCGTGGCAAATCTAGGAGGTGCCTCTGTGTATACCCACCAGACGGCTGGGCTGAAAAACAAATGGAGAGATAATTTATTATTATTAGGTAGGTGCACTTTTGAAAGTTTCATAATTCGGAGACCTTGGTTTTCTGACTAGTGGAAGTCTGGATCTAGAGACAGATTAATGATTCTAATTTCCCCACCTGTGTTATTTTATTAGACTCACTATGGTAAACTGGTATTGTTGTTGTTAATGGGCCCCGCATACCTATTTCTCTACGTGCCGCACGCAGAATGTGCTCCATCGTGCCCATCAAAATAACTTTGTTAAAAATGCCGAAGCTGAGCCTGCTGTGCCTGTTAGTAGAGCCGAAATGAGAAATATCTGGCAGGAACTGAGTCTGGAGCAAACAAGAATTTACTTAGACTAGGGGAGAAAGAACGCTCTGATTTAGCGTTCAGCTCGGGTGCATGTTTTATGCATGTGCATATAGAAGCATTGATTTGCTTCAGAGCTAGTTTATGTCTTGATGGAGCAAAGCACATAAGTGCCTGCTTAAGTCTATTCCTGTTCAATAAAGTGTTTAAGCAGCTGCCTATGTCCCACTGATACTAATATAAGATTTAAGTGTCTGCTTAGAGTGAAATGTTCGCAGAAGCTTTGTTGTATTGGGCCCTGATGCATACTGCTGTATTCCGGACACGGCTGGTCACGCAGACCAAGGATGCAGAAATGAAGACCAGAGTGGCCATTCCCTCGTCACCGCATGATGGCTTGTTCAGACTTTCTCCCGGTAAAGCTCTGGGGACACATTTTAAGTGTTATCAGCACACGGATGTAGGGATTTATTTTTAAATCTTTCACGAGTTCTCAGTCTTGTGAGTAGTTCATTCCCAGAACTGTAGCAGAAATTTGCAGGATCGAGACTGGTATGGAAATGCTCCCCATCACAGGGATGAGCGTGAGAAAGCCAGCACCAGTCCCTCTGAGGTTATCCAAACCCCTCCTCCTTTTTTTTTTTGGCTGTTTTTCTGGCTTTTTTTCTCTCATCTGTAACAGTCTGGGAAGGGATTTTTCTTGGAGTTACTTGATATTCAGAATGATTTTTGCAGCACATCTCTGTATTCCAGGCAGAGCTGCAGGGGGTTGCTTAACATGGGTGGGAGAGAAGGCGACACGTGGCCACCCCTGCTTGGGATTGTAGCACACCACGGTGTGATGTAACTGGTGGCTGATAGCAAGGGAAACCCTAAAAATATTTGGCATGATATTTGTGAAACTATTTTCTTTGGGAGGGAGGCCATGGCAAGCCCTGGGACAACTTGCTACCCTACAACCAACGGTGTTTCAAACAAGGTGATGAGTCTGCTGGCAGTGTCAGGGAATTTGCATGAAATGATCAATCCCCCCAAAAAACATGTGGAGTGCTCATTTTGAGGATCATAGTCACCTAATAATTTTGCTTGTAATGTCTATGAATGAAAGCTAGACAATTTTTCAATGTCGAGTTTGCTTCTCCAGCTCAGATGGGACATTCAGGGTTCAGTCCTGCTTGGAGCACATCACAGAGGTCATTGTGCCCCTTATTTCTTAGTTTATTCCTAAGAATAGGCAGCTCAGCAGAAGCAGCTGCTCTCAGGGTCTGACCTGCACACTGATGGAAGCAGAAAGTCTAGAACTGATGATGAAACCTTGTTGCTTTTCTGAGCTTTGTAACAGCTTTGGGAAGGGTTCTTATTTTTGCTTTCTCCCATGCAATCAGCACTGAGATTAAAATTTACGGCTGCTGCTATTTCCAGAGAAGAGTTGGGAGCTGAGCTGAGGCTTCCTTTTTTTCGGGTGGTTTTTAGTGTTGATAGTGCGAGAGAGTCATCTGTGACAATTTTGTTTTTTCTGTCAGTGCAGCTTCCCACATGGGATTTATTTTTATGGCCAGAATATTTCTTTTTTTCAATTCCATTTTCATTTAGGAAAGTAGCTTCTGTGGGTTGTCCCCACACAGACAGTTTTATATACTCTAGAAAGCTGAGTTGCTTTGCTGATTCTGGAAATGAATTGCCATCTTCTGTGCATCGCAACAGGATTATTTTAAATCCGTATTAGTGTTGCGGATTTCAGTAGGAATTTTGCCTTGGTCATTGCCAATGTCAGTTTATACAGAGATTTGAGTCACACACAACAATGAGTTTTTTTCTGAGGTGTGATATCCATGGATTACTTGACCATGAAATTCATTTATCAGATAAAATGTCATTGTCTCTTCTTTCTGGTCATCTTTCTTCCTCATTTTTTTTTTGCTCATTTTCCATATCTCATCTTATGTTAAAATTGTAGATAACTCGTGGCAAGGATCATCATGTTTTTTTAGCAATGCTGCAAGCCAATTTTGAGTAGAATGTATGTACAAATGTAAATCTTTACATTTTAGGGAAAAGAATAACTGTGTAATAGCAACTGTAAGCATTCAGCTGTCCAGGGGCTCATTAGTCTTCTGTGCTTCCCTGGAGCCAAATTAAACAGTGAACACCAGTGAGCCCTTATACCACACAACAAAGCTTTCCACGGGGCATGGGATTACAGAGTCACAGTGCCATATATAGTACCAAGCCTCTGGTGTGGATTTTGCAATGTCTGCCATTATATTTCAGATACCAAGCAAATAAAAACATGTATTTCCATAGAAACTGTAATGTGTTGCCAAATACTGCCCTTAAGTATGCAAATATCTCTTCTAGCATAGTCAAGTGAGGCTGTGACTATATTATTAAGATGAATTTGGTGCCACATGCTGATGCATAAATGCCAGTCAGTTACACATATCCCAATATCTGTACTTCACCTATTATTTCTACCTTTGCATGGTGCATGATGACTTCTACACAACATGACTCAGTGAGCACCCCTGACCCGGGGCTGGCTGGACAGCAGGACCCAGACTGAGGGACTTCCAGGGAAGGGGCACAGGTTTGACACAGCCCCGCTCCCATGGGCACCTTGAGGAACCTGGGTTGCTTAAAATTAAAGATTTTAAAAGGGATGTCATTGCTCAGCTGTTAATAGTCACAGGATAAAACAGCTAATAAGAAAAAAGTGGAGGGACTAGTAATGACTGCTGTAATATAGTCTGATGTCTCTGTTATTCCCAGGCAGATCTCTAATTTTTTAATCATCATCACATCTTTTCTTTTCCTTCATAGAGCAAGTGGAATTGCCATGTGCCCCCTCTGAAACCCTGCAGGTGGAAATGGGAGACTAATACATTCTTCTTCCCAAGGGCAAAGTAATTCAGGTTTAACCAAAATGAGAATAATAACCATTAGATGAAACAATTAAAGAAAAAAATTGTTTGACTGCACCTGAAACTTTTTGTTTGGCTTGGAGTGAAAAGTTCTTTTTCACTGTAAACAATTTAATGATTTTCTTTCATTAAAAATTCAGGTCAGATTTTTAAAGAAAAAAACCAAACTACTCATAGCAGTTTGAAAGTGTTGAGACAAAATGCTTTACATTTCCACAAACTTTGTATTTTTAAAATTGACAAAATGCCATATTTTCCCCTATTCCCCCCCTCAAGTTCTTTTCAGCTGAAAGTTTCACATTCATAGTTGTTTTTCCCTCTGAAATGCCCCTTGTGCAGAGATTTTTAATAGTTTTTTCAACGCGTAAGATCACTCCCCCCAAAAAGACCTCTGTTGCATGCAAAGTGCTAAAATGCTATCAAAACCCAGAATGAAGCACGGCAATGGTTTTCATGTTTCACTCACCATCAACAAACTCTCCGTAGGCAGGGATGGTATCTCAGTGTTGTTTTTTTTCTTTCCAATCTTTATTACATCAAATGAATCCACCATGGGTAGATGCTGCTCCTTAATGATCATAATGGTGTTTCCAAAGATTTAATCATCCAGGCGACAGGGAACAAAATGAGGATAGAAGTAAATTATATACTGTCTGTTGGAGAACATGTAGTCTTGGCTTTAAGAATTTGGATAAAATTTGGGCTAAGTTCACTTACTCATTTCGAAAAAATTACTTCTGTTTTGAATTGATGATGGGGTTAAAAAACCTTGGTTGCTTTTTTTTCAGTATGTTTCAGTTCCAAAATCTTCTGTTTGAAGACAATGTTAATAATTAATGACAACGAACAAGCGCAGCATATGAAAGCACTCCCTCAAATTACAGCTTGAAAGTCAGTGTCTTTTGATGCACCCCTGTTCAGACTGATGCATCACTTTTGGAGGTTCAAACCCAGGGAATCACCCCTTATCCTTCTCTGGAATATTGAAATATTTAATAAATCCCTTACATGAATGCTTAGAAAATGAACTATCAGTGCATAGACTGGCTACTGGCTCTTTACATGCCATTTTTCATGTTGTTCTGGCCTTTATTATCTATTATAAAATTCAGTTCTTCAGGTCCAGCCGTACAGAGTATCTTCCAGGACAGCTGGGCTTGCTCTCAGACGTAAATACTCTTGCAAGAGGCTCTGCAGCACACTAAAACTGAAAAAATCAATATGTATTCTAATAGACAGGAACAAATTGGGTCTTAAAGTGTAAATAGGGCTGTGTGAAATACAATAAAGTAAATTTAGCTAGTGAACTGTATTAACTGCGGTGATTATTCTGCATTCGGGGAGGATAATTTATGTAACGATCATCAATGCTGTTGGACTTTCCACCATAGATCTTGAAGGTCATCGGCTGAGCTGGGACCTGAACCTTTCCAAAGGTAAAGAAAATCTTTTCAGTTAGATTAAACCTCATTATTATTTTCCAAGTCATCTCACCTCCATTACACAGCTGACTTCTGGAAACAGTGTGGGATGGTGTCTCGTAGTCTGAAAGCACACTCGGCGTTTGCCCGGTCCCTCGGGCCACCAGCCCCATCACAGCAAGGGAGCTACAGCTACTGAATCACCAAACCACGATTTATTGACTTCCTCAGCTCAGGGCTGGTTTTCTCCACGGCAGACGTAGAAGAAGAAAGAGTTTGGGAAATGTGGCTCCCTTCCTCCAGGCTGCACTTGAAAAAAATGGCTGGGATTTTATGCTAATAAATAACCAGCTAATAAACAACATTTCCAAAGTAGTGGGTTTCTGCCTGCCTTAGAAATGTTCTTTTAAAGAAGAGTGGCTCTGGATGAAGTTTTTGAAATCTGAAGTGAATCATTTTGACTTACTCATTTCTCTCTCGTGTCAAAATACTTTGTTTCATAATAGCTTGAAGCTATTTCACCTGGACTTTGATATGGTACAACATTAGCTGTAATAATAGGATAAGTACTAGACTAGAGCTGTTTTCATGTTATTGAAACAAAAGTTAGTGCTGTTTCAGAACTACATGATCCAGTATTAGTGAAAAGAAACACTCCCATGTTCCCAAACCAAATAAAAACGAAAAACATATTTACAGAAAAATTCTGGGTTTGGTGTTTTTGGGTTTTTTTTCATTTAGAATGAAAACAAATCTCAGGATTTTCTTCAGAGTTGAAAACCTGAGCAGTGTCCTCAGTGACTGCCTCGTTTGTAGGTTCAGCTGCCGAAGGTATGGTAGATGATGTCTTCAAATGCAGAGCATCTTGCCAGCCTCAGCACCAGCATTAGTCTAACAGTGGCCTTTGGGGGCCTTCACCCAGAATTGAATCTGGTTAGTGCTCTTCATTAATTTATGGCACTCATTATCACATCTCCCTGACCATGATTGACAGATAACACAAGCAAAATGTAGCCTGGTAGAGAAAAAAGTTACTGGATAAGGGAATAAATTTTTTTGTTACCAATATAGGTGGTAAGGATAGCTACCCATTGATGTGAACATAATAAACATCATCAGAGGTAAATGGAGAAACTGTGCCTTATAAAATAAGCAAATAAAGAAAATTAGACAGAGTCAATGACCCTTAAAAGCAAATGGCAGGTCCAGTCTCCCTGAAAATAGTCCTGGGAATGATCCCAGGCGTTTTCAAAAAAGATGCCTTCACTGTTGCAAGTGCAATATGTATGCAAGTCCAAGCAGCTTGTTGATCTTTAAAAAACAATAAATCATTTTAATAAAAATTAATTGGTCAAATAATACTTCTGAAATTAGCTTGCCAATTTCTGTGTTGTTAAGACCTGAAGAAATTTCTATATTTGAATTACATATATTGCATGAGTAATGTCTTTTCTGGTTTGGAATGGTCTTCTAGCATTAGTGCTTCACAAAATAAGAACAGCTAAAGGGATTTCTAATTGACAAATCTGACTGCATTTTAGGCATGGCCATTAGACTAATTAAAATCCAGTGTGACCAATGCTTTTCAGTTGATTTTGATTTTAAGTACACTCAACGAAGCTGTTTCCGTTGCCAACTCTATAATACCATCCAGGCAATGAGTCCAGTTGGGTTTCAGTAATTTGGCCTTTTTTGTATATTCAAAATTGCTGTTCAACCTTACCGTATAACAGTGTTATTTACTTGTATTTTCTTATGAGAAGAAAGAGTTATGCAGGGTCATATTCTTGTCTGGTGGGAGGTGGCATCGCTCCATTAAACCACCGGTGGGAGTCTGATCCAGAGAGGTTTCGTGATGCACTTAATCTGTTCTGCATTTCTGCATGTTTGTACCTCAGTGTCTGTTAACAGACTCTGGTGAGGTCTTTGAGGGGTGAAAACAGGGTCACCTGTTGCTAATGAAAAACATGGAGAGAGTTAATGAAAACTGAAGAAAAATGAAAATGGGAGCTGATGGGAGGATAGGAAATTTGAGGGGAGAAAATACCCAGGTACTTCCCTTCTGGTAGGTTGAAGGAAGAGTTCAATTTCTATTAACAGTATGCTCTGTAATTCTACCAAACTCTAACATATTGATTATCAATGTCTTAAAGTGCTAATCTTCTGCTGAAAATAAGTTGTAACAGGTCTGTAATGGTCTTCCTACATAGGATGAACTTGCCCTGGCCCACAAAGGTAAAGAATAATAACAGACTTCTTTCTATCTAGTGGTAAAAATTACATGAATATGGTCTAACTATAATGTTCTTGCTTCAGCTGTTTTATTTCACCACAGCATTGCCACGTGACATCTGACCCAGGGAAATTATTTGACACCTGAGTTCACAAACCAACATGGGATCTACAGGACCCAGAGATGCGGGAGTCCTTTTTTTCATTTTAAAATTCATTAACAGTGAAGAACAAATATTTATTTGCCAGGCATTTTTTCCAGTTAAAATGTTAACTCAAATCTGTATTTTTTAAATCATATTTTGCCTTCCCTGAGTTGCCCTCACCTGTGACACAGATGTTGTGTTTTAGTGTCCTTGGGCATCAGAACCAACACCCTGGCTTGGTACAAAGCTCATATTATAGCATTTTTTGAGTGATGTTGAGCAAAACCGGAAGGGTCCAGACAGATTTTAAGCCCTGCAGGATCCTCAGCTTCCTCAAGGAAAGAAAAACAGCATTGTGGGGAGGCTTCTGCAGATAACTGAAGGATCTTGGCAAAACTGAGATGCTTTAATAACAGATGGTGGGGAAAAGGCTTAGCCAGTTCTCTTTCCATCATTCTCCAGTGCAGAAGATCCCTCCACATGACATCCCGCGCTGTCGCCTCAGATCTATTATTAAACGGCCCTCGCAGTGCGTGTGCTCCGCTCCCTTCCTCGGGAGACGGTCTCGTGGGATCAGGCTTTGATTTCCACGCCGGCGTGTCTGGCTAAGCCATCCCACCTCTGTGGGGTTCACGAGGTGGAAACGTTTAACTCCTCTCCCAACGCAGCCAAAGGTCCAATCCAAACCAGCACAGAAATGCAGGAACACAGAGGTGTAGCCGCTGCATGTCAGGTTCTACATCTGCTTCTCCTGCTGCTTTACAAGACCAAGGTGCTCTGTACAGTCAGTTGATCTGTGGCACTGGGATTCTCTTCTCTTTATCAGCATTCAGTGAAAACAACCAGGAAGGAGAAAGGTGATAACAGAAGGACGACAGTGATATTCTTCCTCTGGGCGCAAGCTCCAAGCTGCAGCATGACCCTCTATGGCTCTGTGCACCACATGCTGAGAGACGAAAAAAACTAAAATCCTGTGTTTGAAAAGAGCATTCTTGTAACGGCGCAACACCATGTCCATCACACTCACAAACAAGCGATAGCTGGAGAGAGAAACCCTCCTGGCGCTGGGCACGGGGACCAACATCAGTGCCAGGATACCTCAAGGCCTCTCACTTCTGCTCCACAGAAGAATTCCCTGAAATCCCAAGCCTTTATTAAGATATTTGAACTTAAAATGGCCAGGGGACATTGAAAGTGAAGAGGTATTGGCTCACGGTCAGTTAGACATGCCCTGGGAAGAAAATAGTCTCTTTTTAATTTGCAGCACAGTCTCTCAGCTCTTGCAGTCTTGGACAGGTTTACAGGACAATCTAAACTCTCCAGTAAAGTATTACACATATTAAAATACTGGCCATTAAAAATCACATTAACAAGCAGAAAATCATAAAGGTAAGCACTGTGACAACTAATAACATGCAGTAGACACATCTGTCCTTGTAGTCCCACCCCACCTGGCCAAAGGAGGAGAGTTGAGCCTGAAGTCATTTGGACTAACAGCATCCCGCATCCAAACTGAGTGACTTGAACAGTAGCCATGCCCTCTTATGCCAGAGCTAAATCTGTGTCCAAGTATTTGAACAAATCCAAGGGTTTTGTCCCAGCAGTGACTGAAAGAAAATTTTTCCCCAGGTCTTTATCTTCAGGTTCTGAACTTTGAATGGAAATGTGCCAGCCTCAAGCTGGAAAGGACTTAATAATGCCCTAGCACTGGTGAAAAATAGCCCACATATTGCTGTGAATGGTAATGCAGCCCTTTCTGAGCATCTGAGCACAGGAAGGTGGTGGAGGTGCTGCTCCACAGCTCTGCCAGGCAGGTGGCTGCAGGCAGCGAGCAAAGGCTGGGCTGCGGGAGCTGTGAAATTCCACTTCCAGAGGAGCCTGAGAAAAGCAGGTTTAAAAATAAGCAGTCAAGCTGGTTTCCTTTGTTAATGACTCAGTGATTCACCCAAGATAAAACATTTCAGCTTTGAAGGGCTCCACTCCTGGGAGTAGCTTTCTTTGGAATCCATTGTTTTGAATGAAAATGGGAAATGCATCTAAACCCAGTACTGATGAGACTGTATCCACTGTGTTTAACTTTACTTCGTCTTACTTTCCCCTTCTTCTCCTTCTCCTCCCCAGCCGTGGACCTCCTCAGTCACTAATAGCCCTCTGCCAGGGGAAACAGACCTTTGGCTCTTGACTGACCTTTAAAAATGTTGACCACCACCACCTTTACGCTACCTGCTTTGGCTGGGAAACATGAAGCCCAGGTGATCCCCCGGTCTTGTATCATGCTAATAAACTGGTGAAACAAATCACAGCCAGAGACGTTTCACTGTGGCTTTTCTCCCACAGCAACAACAGGAACAAGAGGGACCAGAGGGAATAAACGTGCAACGTTCCAATTTGCTAGCGAGAGCTACGATCCACGTGAGGATGGTGTGTGTAAATCCCAACGGCAGAGTGCAGGAAAACACATTCAATTCCCAGCTTTGCCCTAGGCCCAGTACGTAACGCTGGGCAAACCCCTGGCCAGTTTGTCCCTCTGTTCTCTAGCAAGGGGTTCCCATGTGCCTCATGCGTGACTCAACTTCCCTTCGACCAGGAATGAAATTCCCATTGAGAGGATTGGGACAAGACTTTTTAGACTGATTTCTGCACACAAACAAAACTGTGATGAGGAAGAAGCCGGTAACGGAGAGGCAAATCCTTTATTGGAGCAGCTGGTCCAGCTGGAACAAGCTGGCGTGCTTTCAGACCTGCAACCCCTTCTTCCGGGCTGAAGACTGAGCTCCTAAGACAAACTGGACCCAGCAAAGGAACAACGTAGGAATAAAGGATCACTTAAGGTAGGTTTTGTTTCTGCCTTTCTTTGTTCTCTTTGCAGTGCTCAGCCCACACAGCCCTACATTGGTAAGATTTCAGAGCTGAAAAATAGCTCGTGTGTCCTCTTTTTCCAGCTATTAGAGATGATGTAAACCAAGATGTTACCTCTCCCTACAGGTCTTGTCCTGTTTCTGTCCTTAGAGTACTGGAATTACAACACAGGAGACACAGGTACTTCACCCTTGATTATCATAATAAGCAGATAAAGGAGTAAACAATGAGCTAAACCCCAGTGGATGCTGAAGCCTGGGCCGGATCTGTTGTACCACAATCTTCAGAGCCAGCAGCCTCTAGGGCTGATGTCTTTGACAAGTGTCACGGTCTCACACCATTTCATATTCACTTTTTAAACTATCTCCCAGGTTTCTGCCCACAGGGATCTCACCCTGTGATAATGGAGGAAACGCAGGTTTTTGCAGAGGAACAGTGATGCACTAAATAACCCCTGCCAATAGCAGGCTACTTCACTGCCAGCTCCAGATGGGTTTTTTAATCAAGCAGAGCAATATTGATGGCCTCTGCTCAAGCTCTTTCACTAATTGCCTTCCAACATGAACTCAGCAAAAGGTATGATAAATCCAAATTTCCACTGAACATAAGGCTAGGATGAAGATATATTTTCTCTGCGTATAGACAAAAGGCAGCAAACAGGGAATCTTGACACTTAAGTCTTTCTTTTGAAGATGTTTTTACTGACTTCTCTGGATCTCGAAATGCATAATTTAACATCTTATGTTTTACCTCGTTTAAAATAAACTGCCAAGCCCTCACCTCCTTACCCACAGTTTTAAGACAGTCTTTAACACTTCCAAAGGAGCTGTATTATGCTCTCTGCTCATTTCCATTATGTGTACTAAGCAGTTAGTATTATTAGGTTGTTGCTATTTCTCATATTACAATATGTGTTATACAAGTTCTCAGATCTTCAGCACTCATCTACAGAAATAACTAACGGATTTCAGCTTCGAGAATTTGTGTTTAAGGGTTCAGGAATGTGGTGTTTAAGAGGGATTATTAGCATAAATATGAACATAGTTCTAAACTGGACAAATACGTTCAAATATTATAGAAGGCTTGGAATCTGCCAGAAGACCTTTTCCAACTTACCTGCCATTTCTAATAGGAAATATGCATTAAACATAGACCTAAGTATGAAAAGGAGGAGATATTTTAGCTGACATTTTTACCAGCAGAGTTAACTCTGCTCTGTTCTCTAACTGTGATGAAGATTTCAATTCTACACTTTATTTCATGTTCCTGAGGGTTATCACTAATCCAAACTGTCCTTGGAGAATTTATGAGCTTGGACTATTGCTGCAAGTTTGGGTGAACCCACTCGGGGGCCTTTTTGTGCTCTCTCTCCATTGCCATCAACTTCTTCAGTCTTCTCAGGACGAGTGAGGAAAGCCCTATCCTTTCAGCAGCTGTACTCCATTGTGTGATTTCAAAGTTAAGTACAGCAAAGGGCTACAAAGATGATTAGGGAACTAGAACAACTCTCTTACAAGGAGAGACTGAAGGACTTGGGTCTTTTTAGGCTGGAGAAGAGAAGACTGAGGGAGGATCTGATCAATGCCTATAAATACTTAAAGGCTGGGTGTCAAGAGGATGGGGCCAGTCTTTTTTCAGTGGTGCCCAGCGACAGGACAAGAGGTAACAGGCACAAACTTGAACATAAAAAGTTCCATCTAAACCTGAGGAGGAACTTCTTTCCTTTGAGGGTGGCAGAACACTGGAGCAGGTTGCACAGAGAGATGGTGGAGTCTCCATCTCTGGAGACGTTCAAAACCTGCATGTCCCTATGCAACCTGCTCTAGGTGAACCTGCTTTGGCAGGGGGGTTGGACTAGATGATCTCCAGAGGTCCCTTCCAACCCCATATCATTCTGTGATTCTGTGTAAAACTGTGGGACAGCTGAAGGGACGGAGGGACCCTCACCTGCAGAGAGGGTCAGCATGAAGTTTGGGTTAGGGGACGCTTGCTGCCCATGGAGAGATGAAGGCCGATGAACATAGCAAAGTGCTAGCGCAAAGTGTTGCCTTTTGCTAGCTCCTTCCTTTCTTGGGCTGAGAAAATCTCATTCTCCAGCCCCTTCCCTGGAGAGATGGCACAGGAGAAAGCGCATACATTGACCACCGGCGGATTGCCCTGAAATTTCCAGTCTGAGCAAGAACCAGGGAGGGGAGCTGGTTGCAAGGAGGTGAGGACGGGCACTGCTGGGACACGTTTGCAAAAGGAAAGATATTCAGGTTCAAAATGTGTCTGAAGACTGTCCTTAAGGCTCAGAAACAACCCCAACTGCATCCGGGCTCAAGGAGGGTTGCAGGGTGATGCTACATCTGCCCCAGGACAGAGGGGACAGCATGCATCAGGGCCTCCTGGGGCTGTGCAGGGACTGTCACTTGATGATGCTGGAACATCAGCCCTCTCCCACCAGTCTCCTGCAAACGAATGGAAGGAGGTTGATCTGATGCTTTGGAGGTGTCTGCCCTGTCTAAGCACTCAACAGTTCACTCTCCAGCTGTGCCTGCTTATGTTGCCCCTTCTAGTGCTTGGATTCATCCTGGTTATCCTTCCCCAGGCAGAGCTACAGGCTTGGGGAAGAATGGCTGGAGAGCTGCCTGGCAGAAAAGGACCTGGGGGTGTTGGTCAACTGTCGGCTG
>JAOXNO010000003.1:7900014-7927691 GCA_028565335.1 Limnodromus scolopaceus
AGAGGCACCATCCCTGGAGGTATTCAAGAGACGAGTTGACATGGTGCTTGGGGATATGGATTAGTGTTGGGTTGGTGCTTTTTGTGTGTGTGTGTTTGTTGTTTTTTAGGTTTTGTTTTTGTTTTTTTTTTTTCATTGGTTGGACTAGATGATCTTAAAAGGTCCATTCCAACCTTGGTGATTCTGTGATTCTGTACACACCTCCCTGTGCTCTGGGCGTCTAAGGCAATCTGCCCAGCTGCCCTGGGGCCTGGCTGCTTAACTAGGTTAAGGGACAGTAATTTCCTGGTGAGACAGCCAACAATCTCCCTCATTTCAAATTTTCTGTTTAATTTCATTTTCTGTTTAAATTAATGTTGTTTCCCCTGTGTTTGTCTCAGAGCGATCTCTCTCCCATAGAGGCTCTGTGGGATTTCTGCCTGGAGCAGGCTAAAGGCAGCTCTGCAGCTTTTGGTGTTCTTGGACACCAGGTCCCTGGGTGATGCTGCCAGCAGAACGGTGTGGAGGTGACAGGTACCTTCCTCCCTCTCCTTGTTGGTGGACCTGGAGAGCTGGGGCATGGGGAGCTTGGCTTTCGCTGTGCAAGGGGAGGTGGGTTTTGACATGGACCTTGGACACACTTAACTCTTGCAGAGCACTGGAGAGAGTCACACTCCTTCCCAGCATGTCCGTGTTGTGCTCTGAGAGGATGGCAACTGTGCTTTGCCTTTTTGGTTCTGCAAACCCTGTTTTGGGGAGCAGCAAGGTCCCAGCCCCCTCACACACCAGGAATATAGTTCCCTCTCTATAAGTGTGAGCAGGTTGCTTGTCCTGAAACCAAGACCATCCTACAGAGACCCCTTGGGTACATTTCCCAAAGGTTCCCTGGTGCTACCCAGAAAGGTGGTGGGTGAGATGGCTCCCGACTCATTTTGGTATAAGCTGTTCTGTGGGTAAATACCTCAAGGTGCACGGCTGTACCCTAGCTCTCCTTCATTGAATGGACAACTGCCGCTTTTGACCAAGCAGAGAGGAGAGCCTGCCTTTATACAGATTGCCTTCAGTCTCTGATGATTCCTCTGTCAAGGAAAATCTCAGTGTTAACCCATCTTTGTTAATATACTTTGAGATGTTTGGCTACAATAAAAGCAGTTTCAGGCAGGCGCCAGGTGTTTTCATTAAGCCCTATGGGGTGCTGTAATTTTCATTATGTAGAAACCACTCAAACGACTCTTCAAGGATGAGAATGCAGTGCTAATAGGGCTTTCAAAGAGGGACAATTTATTGATAGTGCTGGAAGTCTCAGAGGTCAGCCTTCCAATGCACTCGATACTCCACGGCACAACTAAAAATACCAGGTCTCCTGCAGGTATTTCCCATTTTAAGTTACTGGTAGAGCAAAGTGAGGAAAAACTGAACGCACGGAATGGTGGAAGGGTTATGCAGTGCCATGGCATTTGTTTCAGCTCTGCGAACAGAGAAATACACTTTCCAGCAAACACTTTTAAGCATTTCTTTGTGCTTTAGGACTAACAGGTTTATGTGGAATAAGTGAGTCATGGTGCCATATTCTGTTTTTAAGCACGGTGACGCATCCAGCGTAAGCCCTCCTGAAGGTGTAGCACAGGATCTGCCTGAAGAAACCAGGCCATTGATTGGCAAGGTGGTCACCCATGGCTTGCACAGCCTGCCTCCTCCCTCCTGAACATGGAGCAGTCCCTGGGGGTCCCTGCCGCACCATGGGCTGGGGTACGTCCTGTGCCCACGCTGGGGCAACGCCAGCCTCCATGGACACAAGTGGGAATCCTGCAGTGACGGATGTCTTCAAGCAGCTGAATTGCAAAGCATCAGGTTCCCTTCTTTTGAGATAATCTTTCAATTCATGACAAATACCATAGAGGGAAACAGTCAGTTTTGGAAGTGTGCACGGGCCAAGTTCCCAGAGGCCCGGGCAAGGCGCCCTCACATATGTCCCCCTCCTGATTTGCCCACTTATTCGATCTGTTGTTAAACTTAATGAGACAAAGAGTAGCTAAATTGTCTTGGGAATTTTTTTTTTCAACTGATTAATCAAAACTGAAACCTGCCTTAAGAATCTTTTCCAACAAAAATAAGAAAAAGATGGTTTTGTAGATGCTGCAATATTGTTTGAACAAAGTGCAACTTCAATTTTCATTTTGAAACAACTTTCATTCTCCAAGTCCATGTAAATTTTCACCTCAGCCTTCTCCATGCAAAGATCTTTTCAAAAGGATTTTTTTTAGTGAAAAATAATTAACTCAGTTTCTCCGAATGGATTTCTGTATTCAGTTTGACAAGCCAAAAATGTTTTCATTTGGATAAAAACTTGGAAAACATCACGAGATGGAGAACTTCTTGGCATTCCAAAATGGGAATCATTTGTCCATCAATTTCCTTCCCCATAGGTGTGGGGAACAATAAATAAAATAAGAAATAAATGAAATAAGAGTCTTACTGAGGTCCACCTCTCACAGTGGCTGGTAGCAAATGACCAGAAGGAGACTAGAAGAATGAAAGTGATATGAACTGATTGAGTAAAAGGTAGGAAAAACCCAAATGCATCTGCGTTTGTAGCAAGTACTGGCTGCTCCCATGTCATACTGACCTCCCCAAGAAGTGTTTTAAGATGTAATAAGGATTTTTTCTTAGTAAGGAGACATTACGGAGTCTCTGCTGAGCAAATGGGAGAAGGTCGGTCTGGCCTCACCGTCACAGTTGGTTCATGTAGACGCTCCCAGGAGCCCCATGTACTCGTTGGCGCAGAGAGAAACTGCACGTTGTCGTGCAGGGCCCTTCCCATTGGTATTTTCTCCTCCACACACACGCAGCAGTGAATCACAAAGCATATTCTTTCTTATCTAAGTTTCACCTCCAGGGAATTCAAATGAAATAGAGGCACGGAGGAAAGCCGGCTCACGGCTGTGGGAGTGTGTCAATACCTTAACTTAAATTTGGAATGATGAGCTCCCCCAGTTTTAAATCTTTCCTAAGATCAGCCCATGCCCTGAGGCAGGGTATACAGAAAATATACAAAACTAAGATTTCTTTCTTTGCAACAGAGGCATAAAAAACCCCCTCTTTTGGGTTAATAGATGACCTGTTGCTTCAAAGTGGAGAGCCCAATCAACCAACACCAAGCCCAGGGGAGCTCTTCCTCTCACTTCCTTCCCGTTCAAGTACTCCTCCGTGAGGCTCCAGTCCTACTGCTGTTTAAAATGCGCCAATATGTTGTCTATTCATAAGAACAGAATCCCATTCGGCTTGACATTCAATCCCGTCTCTAGGCTAGAACTTATTGGTAGCACATCAAATGCTTTACCATCATCCAAAAACTGAGCAGCAAAGGGATTTTTGGCTGCTCAGGGAATTACTCAGACCTAACTGCAGTGATGGAACACTAGCAAAATACAGCAGTTGCTTTCCTCTGGATGTTTTTTTGAAACCTTCTTTCCAAAAAAGCATGGAGGCTGGCAAGACCTGGTGTTCAGCTCAGAGGTGTCCAGGGAAGGTTTATGTGCAATGGATCCGAGTACATCCCATAAACAAGGAATATGGTTTAGTCTAGGACTTAGCAAGGGACCTTGGAATGAGCAAGTAGACAAAGGACAGCGCTCAATTTTGTCACCTGTTCAGCACTTAGCCACATTCTCAAATCCTTTTGGAGCCAGTGGGAGTTTGGAAATGCTCTCCTGGGTTTGCAGCTTGTTCTTGCCTGCTTCATTATGCCAAATTACCCAAAAGAACCTCTGACGGATTGAAAGGCAGAGAACGGTCTAGGTGTCAGTAAAGACTGAGCAGATGCTTTGTCTTTATTTTAGCTACTCATACATGAAAGTTTCTCCTGGGTAAATGTTGGATGGCCATTACCTCCTTGTCCCTTAATGACCTCACTTCACCAACAGCATTTAGTATTAGGCTTTTTAAAAGAATCAGGTGGAAAACAGGCCTAAGAATCAACCAATTTTTGTTGCATCATCTCCTTTTTTAATAGAATTGTTGCACAATACTGCAGTGAGCACCTGCCTCTCACAACCACTGTGAAGATTACTTAAAGTTGGAGCGATGCCTTGAAGACAAATCATATGTAGGAAGGCTAACTACCATTACTGTGTTACTAATAAGGTTATTTTAAACTCAAAGTAGGTCACTGAAGGAATTTCATAAAAAGCCCCTGCAAAACACAGTATTTAAAACAACGTTAGCTGAGAACAAAGGACTAACAGTCTCAAATGAAAGAAGTAGACCAAGAATTAGGCAGTGTCTTCTAATGGGAGCATGCAGCTGGTACCACAACCTGGGTGCAGGTGGTGGCTGTGCCAGAGCCAGCCTGTGCGGTGAGCCTGGTCCTGCACCCGTCAGAGCCCTGCTCCATCCCATCTCCCCTCCCAGGCCCAGTTGCCCTCCAAAACTCAGCAAATCTGAGCACGTCACAAAGGCCATGACAGATTTCATTGGCTTTTTGGCTCTGTGCCCTTCTGGGGAGGAGAGGAAAGCTGTGAAGACCAAGTTGATGTACTGTGTCGTTTTTTTGGGGGCTGATTTCTGGAGGAAATAGAGTGGAGTGAGGGGTTTAGTTGCATTGTAACAGTTTTATGTAGGATTGAGTCCTTAGTCATGGTGCTGTCACGGAGTGGGGCTCGGCAGTGCCATCAAAGCCAGCTGGAGCCTGAATTTGCTCCCTTCCCTGTGGAAGGTGGTTTAGGTGACTGCTCAGATGCCCCCCAAAGATTGCCATCGCTGGTCCCTGGAGAGAGCAGCGTAGTTGTCTCAGTCCCGGGTGACCCCATAGGTCCACAAGCACCAGCTCCTGTCCTCCAAGCCACACAGCCCAGGAGCCTCACCTGACCCATATATCATTACTTTTTCACGTGAAAGAAGTGGAGTCCTGACAAATGGAGATGAAGGTTAAGCCAGATTGGTTTTGTCTAAAATCCAGTGTATTAAATGCACTAGTGACACAGATAAGCCACACAGGATGTTCTCTTTTTGTCCACGTGTCTTTCTCGGGTGGGGGAAACTTGGTCAGTGGTGGTGGGAGAGCAGCAGTGAGGAACAGCACCCTCAATGTGAGCCCAGCATCATCGCGGCCGCGAGGCATGACAAAAACGGCCCTTAACCCAAAACCCCCTTACTGACAAAATATAAGCTAGAAATGGGGGAAAGAACCCATCCAAACCAAAACCACCCTCCTACACTTCACTGGCTAAATTCACACTGTCGTCGCAGCTATGCTTATCCACAAGCTCATACCGGGTTTTACATGAGATTGCACGGCGTGTGCTAATACACAAGTTATTTTGCATGAGGTCCCTCCCAACCTAGACAATTCTATGATTCTATGTCAGCAAGCCACGATTAGCTTTGCTGATGAAGCTTCTCTCCCCACCCCACAGGCTGTGGAACACACACACACACACCCCAGGGTGTCACAGGGTCCCGAAGGATTTGTACACCCACAAACCCCATCTTGTCCCAATCAAGGAGCTCATCCTGGGATGATTGCAGGAGCTATTAGCAAAAAGCATGGCTGAGGTACATTACTGACATAATGATAATAAATGGAGGCTTTCACTAATCCTCATGGTGCAACGAGCCATTGCCCTTCCATAAAATGAGCCAGATGCTGATGGTTTGATTTAAAACTGGGAAGAGTACGAGCGTTTCGGTTCATCCTGGGTTTTCAAAAGGACACACTTGCAGGAGAAGGGACCTTTTCCCCTAACTCTCCAAGCATGAAGCTACACGACACCTCACAGGCAACCTGGGCTGAGCTTGGAACTGAACAGGACTAGACCAGGGCAGGCAGGGGGAAGGCTGGGGCTGGATGAGCTGCTGGTGTAGCACCAAAATGTGGCTGCCATGTCCAGATGTCCAGACCTGGCTGCAGAGCGGCTGGTTGTGGTGTTTGATTGCAAATGTTTGCCAGGAGGGAGGCCGAGCTGCTCTCTGGGGTGATCTGTAATTAACTTCAGGTTAAGGACCGCAAGGTCCTGCGTGGTGCTCTGTCAGCTGTTTTAATTTGACTGCAGGAGATAAAAAAGCCCCTTGTCTGGACTGCAACCTGAGGGGAGAGGGGACTCGCAGATGACAAGAAGACAGAGTGCAGGCTAGGGCTAAGTGACTGATCCACAGCAGCCCCCTTGTGCCATCAGGGCTGCTTTTTTTCCTCAGAAATGGCTATTGCTGCAACGTTTTTCTCCTGAAAGGCACAAAAATGGCCTTATTGTGCCAGACCAAATGTCCAGCACACCCAATCCTGGCTGCACCCAGAAAACTTACAGAAAGGATTTTTATTTCTGTATAAGGATACATAAGGATACATAAGGATAAATAAGGATATTTATTTCTGTAAATAATTATTTAAGCCACTTCTATTCCTACATCCATGGAGTGTCTGCAAACCAAAATATCGTGACAGGGTGGGAGCTCTTTGTCTTATGATTGGCATTAAGGTTGGACCAGATGATCTTTCGAGGTGCCTTCCAATCTGGGCTGTTCTATGAAAAGAACCTACAAAAACCTTGTAAAACCGGAAATTAGGAGAATAGAGTTCTAGTTAATCCATTCCTATTACTCTGAAAGATATGTGCAACATAAGTTTGTTTTTATACAGTATGATTTTAAACCAAATTGTCATTTTAAGATGTAGCAATTAAGAACAAAATCACTACTGATTGGTGTGGCAGCAGCCTGGGTTGGCTACCATGAGGATGAAGTGAACATTAGGGAATGCCACAATAAATTGGTCCTAAATTACATGAAGCTGCTAAAAATATAAAGCTTTAATTATTAGCTCATAACACCAAGTGAGAAAAGAAAATGCTGCCATAGTGACAAGGTGCAACACCAGCATGTCTGCACTTCATAATCACATTTGTTAATTATGGTGGCACATGGTGATGGGGAGTAATTGGTTGGAGACCTCTGGTCCAGCACGCACAGAGGCGCTTGCAGGCAGGGAGCTGCAGAAAGGCAGAGCAAGGGGACCCGACAGAGGCAGGGAGGGAGTAATAGGTGACACGGGGGTGTACCCAACGTACAGGTGGGACCTCATTTTGCTCCTGCCCTCAGCCAGCCTTCTCCCTGGCTTGTACACAGGCCATCAGAGGAGACTGTGGTGCCCAGCAGAGAAACGCACCCCCTTCTGCCCCCACTCCTCACCTGCGGTGTGGGGAGGACCCCGGGCACCTTTCAGGGAGGCCTTCTGCAAGTGCTTGAGATGTTTATTAGGCAGCATGCTGCCTAATAGATACCTGGAGTCTTTCATATTTGCATTTCACACTCCTCCATACACTCAGATGGACGTTTTCCCAATTAACTTAACTTCTGCTAAAGCTGGCAGAACCGAGGCAGCAGGAAATATTATCTTGAATGTCAGGGACTTAAAATATAACCTTTTCAGAGCACGGTCAGACTCTGACCACAGCCGAGGCCTCTAAACGACACTTTAAAGGAGATAAATAATATAATAATAGATAATAACAAATGTCAAGTTTGTCATAACTTGAAAATGCAATTTACCTTCTCAGCCAGAGGGAATATAAGCTTGTGTGTTGTTCTTTGCCGTTAATGTTCTGCCAGTTAATGTACTAGGTTTCTATAATTATCAACCCTCCTTTCATTATATTGGTGGTTGATTGAATATTTGGAGGAGATACACGCTTGCACCTCGGCCCACATCTTGGCCCTTGATTTATCAAATCTCAGCAGCCAAGGCTCTGCCTATTTAATAAAGACAGAACGACTCGGGGGAGCTCTGGAGATTGTGGCTGTTTGCAACAGAAAAAATGAATTGCTACAGCTTTGATCTGAGCGGTTACCCCTGTCCGCAGCACGCTCGTTAATTAGATCTAATGATGGAATGCTGCAGACACAGACTTTAAGAAACTCCTTAGTAAAGTTTGGGAGAGGAGGGCTTGCAATTGCGTTATCTGTGAAGAAGTCTGGGAAATATTTTGCACGCTCCTCAGCACTGCTGGAATATCTGCAAGGTCCCGGCTCGGAGGTGTGCTGGGGTGGGAGAGGAGGGGGGTGTGAGCTGCCCTGCGGGCAGGGCTGTGAGCCTCCTACCCACACACCCCATCGCCCCCCCCCCCGGCAGCGCTGCCAGGCTGCCTGCCTCCTCCTCTAAGCATCTGCTGGTCCCTAATGGGGACGGAGCCTCCTCCCTGATGGGCTTGTGGTCTTGAATGTGTGCGTCCAGGTCAGAGCGGTTTGATCTGCAGGAAAAAAAAAGCACAAAGACCCTGTATCTAAAGTCTCCAATGTCCCCCTTTTTTGCAATGTGTTTCGTGCCTAAGTTATAGAAATGAAAATCTGGAGGCGAGTTATTTACATAAGTATAGTGTCTAAACACAAATACTTAAAAAAATATGAGAGGTTTTCATGCATTGCATATTTTCCCATGTTTTCTTGATGTTTTTTCCAATGTACATGGTTTTTGGTATGGAAATCGTGGCCCTTTCCAAAACAGATGACCCTCCTCCTTGAATATGTTTTAAAAATAAAGATTACTTTAAAAAAATCTAATTTTTGAAGTACATTATTATTTTCAGCCATGTTAACATCTTCTGCAATGGTGGCTTTTTCTTTTTCCTTAACCCCCCTGCCCTGAAGACCTTTCATATTTCCAAAGCCCAAGAAAATGATGTGAAGTGTGTTTAGATATGGTGCACTTGATTCTGCTTTGGGTAGATCAGCAAATCCACCTGCGTGTACCTGCTCCTGCACAGCCCAGGCCAGTCCTGGCAATTGCAGTGGGGACAGCAGTGACAGAGATGGCAAGAAGATGGGCTTCATCCACTGAGCAACACGTGCACTTGTGTTCTTATCTTCAGCATTGCCAAGAAATGCTGTCAGAACGGGGACCTCAATTATCATAAGAGCTCATAAGATAATTAACTGTACAGATAAAACCAGTAAACAAATCGATCCAAAGCAAAAAGACAGGGAGGGGAGATGTTAACTGTCAATTAGGAAAATATCCTGCTATCTGCAGGCTTGCAGCAGTGCAGCTGCTGCTGGTTTTGAAGCATGGCAAAAAGAGACAGGAAACCACCAAAGCAACATTAAGGTAGTTCAGATGTTAACTGCAGCATTAATAGTTGTGTGACTAGTAGAACTTAAAATGTGGGATCAGATACTTTAACTATGGAGTCCCGAAATCCATAAAGGAAGATGTAAAGATGTTTCTGAAAGCTAGAACACTTGGAGATTCAGAAAAAAGAAGTACCTAACTAAAAAGACCCAACAAGTTGGTTGCATCTTTGGAGGGCAGAGCTCTGCTTCACAATTTTTACAAGCGATTTGACTATTTCGATACTCAAGGAGTTGCTCTGACAAAATAAATACATCTACTGATAAAATAGCTTGCAAACTGTACATCTAAACAGAAATCGAGGCCAAACATTTCACAAAGCTAAGTGTGAGAACAAAGGGGTTTCCATTTGAATCCAGTGCGTTGCCAAAGCATCTTGTTCACAAGTGCTACCTAGAAGATTAAAGAGAATGCAGTTTGCCTGTTATAAGGCGCAGCTAACCTTATACTTCTCCTGAATTTCAGATGATGTAAGACTCCCCATCTGCTCAGATTTGCCCTGCTGTGAGACTCGCTGTATTGCCTTGAATAGACAGAAAGGCACGTGGTCCATCAGACAGGCATCTCGTCTGGGAGACAGGCTGCCTGCTGGGCACAGGGCAAGGATGCAGAGCAGTGTCCCCCAGCCTGGACGCCGTGCCACGCTACTCACCCTCACACACCCTTCTCCCTTGCTTTTCTCTTTCAGATAAGTAAATAAAGTAAAAATCAGATCACAGAGAATCTGAATCAGATGCAAAATGCGATTCTGGAATAAAAATCCCCATTTTACAGTAATTTTCGTACTCAAAGTCCCATCCAAAGATTATTGCCAGTAAAAGCAGGGCTTGCATGGACTCAGCAGCCTGCAGCTTGCATGTTTGCTGCTGGAAAGTGTCTGATGCTTCTTCCTGGTTCTCTGGTGTGTCTGAGATAATAACCAGTGCAGGCAGTTGGTCTGAGCAAGCTGCTTCGATGGGGAGCCGGGGACAGCGGCTGGGAGCCATCTGGGTGCATGGATATTAATAATGCCTCTAATGTCACAGGGTGATTAAGGCAGAGATGGTAAGCAGCCAGAACCACTGGTTTTGGGGATGTGGTGGCCGCCGGTGGGGATATGCAGACTGTGCAAGCCCGAGAGCATCACCAGAACAGCAGCCTCATGCCTGTCCCTTTCAGGGACCCAAATTCTGTCTCCCAGGAAGATGCAAACTTGGACAGAGCTGGGTGGCGAAAATCAGCCTCTGGAAGACATTTCGTCTTCTCCTGCAGATTACAAGGCATCTGCTGTATTCTGCTTTTCTGAGAGGCTGCTAATATTGGCTCTCTCAGCTTGCAAATGTGGGTGAGCCATCCATTAGCATGAGCCTTAGCACAGGCTGAGGTCGCTCCCAGGCTCTCAGGCTTTCAGATGAAATTGGCTCATTTTCACCTGCAGACTTGCGAAAGGACTGCATAATTTTTCTATAGGCATTGCAGACCGTCTTGCCTCTTTCACAGACTGTGGAAAAATGGGGCATAGAACAAGTCTGAGGAGAGGCCCATGCATTTTAAACACCTGTTGTAACTGCAGAATTCTTAAAATGCCACGAACTAAACAGTGATTTTTAAAAACTAACTTGACAGCACTGTCCATTCACAAAATAGCAGCTATCCCTCCATTGTAATGCCTAGGAATATGAAGTGTGAAAAAAATGCACTTTCGAGTGAAAAAAGCAGAGAGATGCAAGAAAAAAACGCAGCAAAATAAATTTGAGTGCTTTTTATAATACGCTGCAGCTCAGTTCACCAGCAGTGTCTGATGATGGCTGCTCACAAAGCTGACAAGCAGTCACTGGCGTGAGCATGGCCTGTTTGCCTCTCGGTAGCCTCCAGGGTGATGCAGGAGGTGACTGTGTGGCAGGTTTCTGTGCACGGTGCTTCTTGCGGGCATCCTCACGAGCACCATGCCCCAGCACCCTGCAGCACCGTCACATCCCCCTTCGGTTCCCAGACTTTAGAAACAGCTTGCGCAAGGATACAGATTCCCCTGGCCCAATTCTGCCTCCTGGAGGAAGCCTCAGCTCCCTGAGCAGGTTCTGGGGAACACAGTGCCTGGAGTCTGGGCTGTGTCCGAGCCAACCTCCGCGGTGGATTTTGCATAAAGCATCCCGGATCCTGCATCTCTCCACTGACTTTAGACCCCAGGGAGGCCCCAGGCACAGCTCCTGCTGCCTAACGTTGGCTGAGACAAATGTCTTCCACTCTGGGAAGGTAGAAAGCATTCAGCTTTATAGAGGAAAATGTTATTTGGAATCAAACAAGAGGTCTGTGACCTCAGCTGACTGTCCCCAGCCTCAGGGATGTGCCCAGTGTTCTGCTCACCCTCCCTGCAGCTCTTCCCCCGCAGCTCAGCACCCACCACACAAAGGCGATCAAAACCCGCCGTCACCAGCATCCTTTTACGAGAAGACTTTGCTTGCCCAGAGGGTCTCCTGCCCGCTCTTGCTGTGCTCCCATTTCTGCCAGTGCTTTCTCTTTGCTGGATTTCAGCAGCGTCTGGTCCCTCCCAGCAGCAGCAGCAGCAACAGGACCGACCGGTGGCTGTCTCCTGCAGCTCCTGCCACCCAGACCCGTCTGCTGGCCACGGGAAGCGTATCGCTGCCACCGAGTCTGCGTCTAACCAGCTGTGTGCAAGTGCAGGAGAAAGAGGTGCAATTCATTATAGCTTTTCATTATTGTTTTCCCCTCTTCTCTGCTTCTTCCAGGGGAAACACCACCCGTTCCCACCCTGATTCCCTATTAATTTTGCAGAGATGGGCTGTCTCCTCCTGAAGGAGCGAGGAGGGGGGGGGGCCAGGAGCTAATCTCACAGCTGTGCTGGCAGTGTCTGTGTGTGTGTCTGTGTGTGTCTGTGTGTGTGCAGGGACAGGGGATGGCGCAGCCTGGATCCTGCCTAACGCCAGACTGCTACCGGCTTCATTCACATCTCTCCGTAACTGTGCTCTGGTTAAACCCACAATTTTCATGAGCTAAAACCCTCCCCTGCACCTCTTTAACACATCCTGGGCTCCAGCAGGCTTTCTTTACTGCTAAATCATGGCTAGAAAGAGAGCTCTCCACCTATTGTCAGGTTTGATCTGTCCTTCTCCTAAAGGCATTTCCTTGACACAAACTGCAACGTGTGAGAGCAGGAACCTTCTAAGGTGTTTGTTAAGTGTAAAATACTGAGATGACTTAAAGACACAAGGATCTTTTCTCCTTTTCTGCTCAGACACGATGCAAGCTGCCCCCATTGTATCAGCCTTTCAAAGATTCAGCCAAGCCGGTGCTATTTCACACGTGAAGCTGTCACATCCGTGTCACGTCAAATGCAACCATCCCGTTAAGGGGGAACGTTTCTCCTGGACGCTGGTGACAGGCGCCAAAGTCCCCTTAGGTTTGAAAATCGGTGCTGTGTGTTCCTGCGTTACATAAACTCCTGCCCTGAGCTGCACCCTTGGCCGTCAGCTTGGGAAAGTGCCGAGTGCCCGAGCATCACATGGGCTGGGGAAAC
Organism: Limnodromus scolopaceus; assembly: GCA_028565335.1. Classification (NCBI taxonomy): domain Eukaryota; kingdom Metazoa; phylum Chordata; class Aves; order Charadriiformes; family Scolopacidae; genus Limnodromus; species Limnodromus scolopaceus. Next base: position 7,912,626 of record JAOXNO010000003.1, read on the forward strand.
ATGTCTCAGTCGTCTCACACAGCTCAGAGGTGTCACCAGCAGTGGGCAAACTGCTTCTCTCTTCCATCTTTTATTACCATATATTTTCTTTTTTTTTTTTTTTCTTTCCCAGAGACTCTTACTATGTAGACATCCTCTTCATTTTTCAGAGTATTTTTAATGTGTCTTCCCAATTTTCCCTTCAGCTGTCTTTCACATGTCACAGCTCATATGGTTGGGGCTCATTGTAACGCCATGAGTGTCTATCCATTTGTCTTCCTAAATCCCTGCAGGTTTTAGGGGTGGTATTTCCGTATATCTGAGTTGTCTTCTCTCTGTACTGCCATGTTTCTTAAGAAAATTTGCTGGTGTTGAGATCTGTCAAGAACAACGAGTTAAACAGCTCGGGAGAGTGACGACAGCTTATGAAGAACCAAGTGTTCAGAGAGCCTTGGGATACAAAAAGCCGAAGAGGCATAGAATTCGCAGGTCAAAAGTGGAGTCCCTCCTTCCCCTGCCATGCAGGCTTTTGTAACATTATATATTGCTCTGCAGTGTTACGCAGCCCGAATGTGCCTGAATATGGGATATTGGGTAACAGCTATTTCCCTGTGAAACTCCCCACTGATGCTTGTTGAACACCGATAAATGCATGAAAAATAAAATAAATGAAAATTCCACAAACAAGTTGTGCTCTGAGAGGAGTAGATGTTTCTACAGTAAACAAGGTCCAAAGCATTTTGTTTTGGCTGAAAGTTTGTAAGCACTGTCTGAGCAGAGGACCTCTTCCAGATGAAGATGTCTTCCTGATGGGCCCTTGGCAGTTCCTTTCCCTCTCCTCCCCAGCTGCTCTCCTGCACTTCTTCAAATAAATTATGCAAGGACTCCTCTGATGGCCCCTCACTAATACATCATGGCTTGGATTAGTCTCTTTGCCAATATTGATGGCTGCAGCAGTTGCTCTCAGGCTGAGCAAGGTACTCAAGTAATACCTCTTGCATAATGTTGATCTAATGAAGGATCATCACTTATTAGATGGAGGGAAGAGAGAGGAAGAGAGCCAGAAAAGTCTTCTAAGCAAAAAGGGTTTTAATTAGCTTTCCAAACCCCTAAGCCAAAGCAGAGCTTTCAGATCAGATGCTGCATGCTGTTACTCTGAATTATTCGGGACCCTGTTTCAGCCCCGTAGCAGCAGAGGGCATAATTGAACCAAATCTGAATTTTCTGATCCTCCCTATTGCATTTTCTTTCTGGTAAGCAAAAAACATAATTAGTTTTCAGATGTAAGACAGAGAGACCTCCCTAATCTCTCAGTTTCAGATTTTCTACTTCCCACTAACAAATCAGTGTGTTTAAAATCAGTGCGGTCTCCTTATGGTTAAAGATTTTCCCCTTTGTTTCAAATTTTGCTCCACTTCAGAGAGAGAAATCACATAAAAGCCTTCAGAAGTCCCCTGTTCCTCATATCTCTGTAACAGCTATGCAGAGGTCTTTTTAAAGGGATTTTAGCACGAGTTTTGTGTGAAGCAAGCACAAGAGCCTTTTTGGCAGCAATGCTTTCTGTGAAGACGGCAATCTCCTACAGGAAGCTCAAAAGAAGTGGAGAACTGGCTTTCCTGGATACACGGCCTGGGCAAACCTCTGCAGTGCTCTGATATGAAGCCATTCCCGCATCCCTGTCTTGGGCAGCATCCCTGGGAAGAGGCACAAGAGCACGCACTCACTCAACCGGGGCAAATTAAACACGCTGTCTTGAAAACAAGCTGCCTTCTCTGAACTGAGGCATGAACCTGCCCTGGATAAGAGAGTTTTCTAGGAAATTTTGGCAGGTTTCCATGCAAAAAGGTATTTTTTTTGCTCTCTGAGAACAGATAGGATCTCACTGCACTATACTCAAACATAGAGGGTAAGAAGGTACCCACTCCAAAGAGCTGACAGGTGTCAAGAGGTGGTTCCTGACTGATGAGGGAGCAGGAGAAAACACAAATCAAAAAGGAGTGGGGAAATAGGTCATGCTGTTGTTATTTTTGTAAGCATACTATTGATTAACCAACAGGCTCAAGCAGTGCTTAAACCAGGTATGTGCTCATGTTCCCTTGACTTTTTAGTGATGCTTCATTAAACTGGTCAGAAAGAAACCCAAAAACATCCCTGTATGAATCTCTCAAAGCCCTGAAAGCATGGCCAAGCTGAAGCAAATTTTCAGGGCCCCGGTTCCTAGGTTGGGGGCAGGAAATTTTGTGCAAGCTGTCATTGCATTAGTGCAGCAACATCCCATTCTGTTGAACTCAGCACAACATTACTACGAATAGTTGGACAGTGTGCAGATATTTGAATGGTATTTGTGTAGAAAGTTCTAAAAATATCCCACTGTTACTTTATGCTCAACTGCTGTTGATGTCAATGGGGTAGTACTGTAGGTATCAGGGTACTTACCAAATATCCAACAGTTATATTGTTTCAAGTGTGCCTCAAAATACCTGCTTCAATATTCAAATAATCAGCACGGGTGCATCAAAGGAAGAGGCCCATGTCCAGCTGACAGTGAAGCCCTAACTGGGATTTGCCACGCAGAGCTGCTCTGCGGTGGTTGGCATTACGCCCTGCCCGTAGCTTGGCGAAGGCAAGAGCAAGCTCTAGTGGCACTGGCCAAAATTAATATCTCCTTGAGCGCTGTGCCAGGTCTTCTAAAGCCAAGTTGCACACCAAGCCAGGCACCTGGGAATGTGCTCCCTTGTGCTGCCATTTTCTGCCCTTAGTGGACACCCAACAAAATGACATATCCTTCTCGTTGGCAACAAAGGTCTTCTGCAGCTCTGTGTTGGCTTCCTGGGAGGAGGAGGAGGACAGAGACTACCCTGAGACCTGTACCCTACCCTTACCCATGGCACCTAGAGAAAGAGCCAAGCTTGATGCTCTTCTTTTGCTTTCCAATCCTGCTGGTGTGTGCTTATGTCTGAAATTTCTTAAGCTTTCTGAGATGTAGGAACCAATGGGCATTTTAGGAACATCTTGAAGGAGGAAAAGTGTTTGCAGGCAACTAAGGGAGCCCACCAGCACTAGCAGAGTTGATGACAAGGCTGCAGGGAGGCTCACAGAAGCTTCTATGAAGTTAATATAATTTTTGGAGGTTTCTACTTATATTTAATTAAGACAGAGATCGTATTATAGCCTTTTTCATTAAACACTCTGGAAGCCCTTAACTTCCCCTTGAGGAAGGTGCTATGAAGGTGGCTGAGATTTGCTCTCATTAAAATCTCAACCCCTGCAGATACCCTCTCAGTCTTGCTGTGTTGCCCCCAAAGCACTATAAGCCAGTCAGAGACTTGGGACCCATTCAATGACCAGGCATCCAGTGGCCCTTCCCTGAAAGAATGTCATCAAGAACAGTTACCTTTCAAAATATCTTAATTACCAAGTCAGCCTCAGAAACGGTACCAAGAAAATTGCTATATATATAAAATATCTAGGAAAATTCTTTGTTTCTGAAGGAATTCTGAAAGAGGAAATGGAAAAAAAAAAATATTCTTTCTTTCAAAGGGGGAGCCCTCTGCTAGTTCTCTCAAACCCAGAGAAAATCAAAATGACTGGGGATAAAATGAATATGGATGGCTGGGTGCTGCGTTGCACTGATAAGAGCCTCTCCAGTTCTGCTGGCAGCACCATCCGTCCTGGCTCTCGGGCTCCCTGCATCCTTCCCGCTCCCTGAGGCAGTGCCCAGCTGATGAGAGCTGCCCGCAGAGAGAGGAGGAGGAGGAGTGTGAGGAAGGAGCAGAGCCAGCAGCACCATCACAGGGGCTTTGGCTTTCGGAACCCCCCTGGCACTGCTCTTGTAAGCTGGATGCCAACATGCAGCAGCACTCATCCCTCTGTGGAGACTTTCCCCTCTCAGCCCCACGATATGAAGGGGGGCACAGAGGGTCTGGCAGAACAAAGCGATGTTCTCAGCTGCAAACGCAATAGGCATCTGCAAGCCCTACATTGTCCCTGTCACCTGGGGGTGGAGTTGAGGGGTCTGGAAGAGGCACTCCTCCCCTTCAGCTGCAGCAATCTCACCATCCCAGAAAGTTAATCAACTAAAGCCTTCAGGTCTCAGCATCACTCGGAGGCGTGCTCGGTGGGGCAAAGTGAGGTAGCATGCCGTGCTGTACCATGTTGTCCCACGCTCCCTGTCACCACCTACATCACCTGCTGAGGCAAGGAGCCGTGCTCTGATCTGAGCAGGTCCCATGGGCACTGTGCTGTTGGTGGCTGGGGCTGCTGAGTGAGGTGTTTCCCCCTACACAGCCTTGGTTTTGCTTAGCTAAAGCAGCCAAGCTCTCACAGACCTCTCCCATATACCCCCAGCATACAAATAATCCCAGTCAGGACCTCTTTGTTTGAGATGAGGGGTCACCAGCGCCCAGTTAGATCCACGTTAGCATTAGAACAAGCTCTCTGCTGCTATATCCTCGGATCCCATTTCCCAGATCCATACTTCACGTGTCTCAGCCTGTCAGCAACAGATACATGGAGAGCAGTCATTTCCAAATAATATGCCCTCAACTTAGAGCAGACACGCTCATTAAGTGCACTACCTGGTGCTTTGATTCTACTAAATTACATCCCATATTTATTCCCCAGTGATCAGATTTTCTGTGTGGTGAAAATGCCTCCAGCTTGCTTTCCTTGCTAAACTTCATTAGCACACACTGCTTGCAAAGGCTCTTTAATACATGAAACAGGCTCAATCCTGGGCCACTCTTTGAGGAACAGCCCCTTTACCATCTCTTTAGCCTGATGTTGTGCTAAAAAGACGCTGCTTTCTCACCGTTATCCAACGTCTTGAAATCACCGCCCAGTTTTCGCACGAGTCTTTTCTTAACTATCATAACCAATAATCTCCCCTGGGGACACCATCAGCAAGCAATTTGCAGATGTCCAAGCCTGTTAAACCTGCCACATTTCTCTTGGTTTACAAATCAGCTATTGTATTTGACTGACAGAGATGACAACCTCTTTAATGCCTCTTCTCTCCAGATCCTTGGAGATTTCAGTGCAATTCACTATTGAGTAGTTCAAGGTAATAAATTCTGATGGAAGCAATTAGAAGTGCTTGCCTACAAGTAGTTGTGATCGTGTAAGGGAGGAAAAGGCCCATCCCTAGCAAGTTGTGGTCCCTTGGCCCAGCCTCATTCTTCCCATGGGCTGGTAATGAGCTACTTTCTCTGTGTTCATCACACGAAGATGGTTCTGGTGTTCTAAAAAGAGCTCTATGTTTAAGCTCATATTCAGAGTTGATGCAGTTTAGCACCACTCCTTTGCCTGCCAGCATACGGCATGTTTGCACAATATAAGGGAGTTTCTTTACAGACAGTGAAGTATTAAGACAGCAACGTTGGCCCAGTGGGGTGGTGTGCTCCACAAGTGATGCCAAGTAATCAGTGGGAAGTTTGAAGCCCTCACCCTCAACTAGACCATGAATGTTGTTTAGCATGGTAACTCCAGAGCATGGAAATGCTAAAATAGCATGCAAAATCAGTCCCTTTCCCAACACATATACACCCCACCTGTGTATAGACACTGAACTAATTACTTTTCTCCTTCAAGTCCTCAGATGATTATTCTTCATTAACATATCATACAACTTCCACGTAGTTGGTAGTTCAGGCAAGGAGATTCTAGGTTAGAGTACATGTACTGAAATACTGGCATTTTGTTGAAGACGTGTGAGACCCAGACTTGGCCACCAGCTCAGACAGAGGTACTGCCAAGTGCCGTATACCTTTTCTGCAACCTGTTCTTCTCCTTCAGCAGAAAACAAAGGATTGAAAGAATTGAATTGAGAAAATAGCCCCCAGCCTTCCTGCTACTTGCGAGTTGGTACTGGAGTGGCAGGAAGGCAGCCCAAAGGGGGTCATCTCAAACCTCAACTCAAGGTGGGGAAACTATGGCTCTGCTGGGAAAACAAGGGCAGAAGTGGAGCCCCATTCCCTGAGTGCATGTCTTTCCAAGGCCACTCAGGTACAGCTGTGCAAGGCCTGGGGTTGGATGGTCTCCTCATCCACCCTTGACACTTACCACTTTCTATACATTAGTTCTAGCAAGAATAAGGCCATAGAAATGGATGGCTCATGGTCAGCTCAGCTGATATCCTATCACTCCACAGCAGTTTGATCCAGCAAGAAGGGAACAGAGGACAACGGCTCCTTGTAGCAGCAGTCCCAAGGCATAGATTTACAAGCTATGATTTTCTGATGCTGTGCCCCAGTACCCTCCCTAGATCTCCAGGAGTCCCTCTCACCTTTTTCCACATCTTTTTTCAACTAGACGACCCCAAACTGGATGATTTATACCAGGTGCATTGAGGGGAGGGGGAAAATAACTTCCCTTGATCTGTTGGCCGGGCTTTTGTGGAAGCTTTCGGACACATACTTAGCCACAGATTAACAAGCAAAGTTAGGAAAATTAAACGCCCTGGTTTCTCTGGGGAAGTCAGCTCCATGTTTGTGCATTTTGGCCTGTCCAAATCAGCCGGATGCTTCGTACCAGCCCTTTGCCATTAGCTGCAGGATTGGTACCACTCTCTTTATCCTTGGCGTTCAGAGAGCAATTTTAGTGCAACCATGAGTGCAGGAAGAGGCAAAGCAAGCACAGTGAGATATGGAAAAGCACTCCAGACCCAGAATATGGTGATGGATTCAAAGGACCGGAGGGCTGGTGAGCCTGGGGCCCCGGCCCTCCCGCCGCCCCAAGCACCCGGCGTGGGAAAGCCGGGACGCGGCTCTCGCAAAAGGAGACGTTCGGCCCCATCCAGTGGCAGCTCAGCAAATTGCAGGAAAACGCAACTAAATTGGTTGTGCTCGAGGATTAAACATTTACATATTTCATTTTCCTGCTGCCCCGCCAAGATCAGTCACCGGTGTTACGCGCTTTTGCAAATAAAAAGGGTGCTGGCCATTTTTAGCAGCACCGATTTAAGTGATTACACTTGCTAAAGGGGAAGCTGAGAAACAGTCCCTTTCTTTGCAACAGTAAGTTCAGTTAATTTAAGAAGTCCTGATTTGTTTTGTTGGGTTTTTTTTTGAGTGCCACTATTTAAAATAGCTGTTCTACACTGAAAGTGTTGTTTGTAAGGTTCTAGTATGCATTCAATTATTTAGTGGAATGCTTAGAAATGTAGCTAAGGTGCCTGTGCCTCACACACAAGTGTATAGCTACCATACGTGCTGCATAAGTGGATTACAAATGATACAGTTTTGGGGAAAGGCAATGTGGTTGATTTTAGCACTAGCCGAGGCTGCAAATCACCCCGTTCCCTGACATCCCAAAATAGCACAGGCAGGGGCACCAGTGCAACCTTGCAAATACAGTTTCCCACTATTGGGAGCTTAGAAAAAAATGAATTTTGGATTATTAGATGTGTCACCCATCGCATGAACTACAGGCTTGGAAGCCGCAAGTGTGTATTTCAGCACTTGAACGTTGTCACAGAAGTAAATGGATATGAAGTGATGCTGTTACCGGTATTGAAGTGTTGTCCAGGGTTACAAATCCTCGGCCTTGTAATGAATCAACAAATAGTTGAGATCCTTGATGTCCTGATTTCTAATGCTGCCTACGCAGGTAGGGAAGAGTAGAGAACAGGCTTTGCTGTTCGCAAGTCCCTGCATCCCAGTTCAGCTCCATTTCAAGTACACTCAAGAAATTTTCATAGGACAGAAAGTCACGAGAAAGTCTGTGATACTCTTGCACAGGAGAGAAGTTTCCAGCAACCCTTGCTGTGGCTCATGAGCTGTGTTCCTTCCTCCACGTGCTGATCTGTCTGCAGTGAAATGTCTCCTTGGCGTTCCTAGAAGGGTCCCGTCCATCTGGGAAAGCAGCTCCATCTCCAGCTACAGATGCTCAGTTTAAACTCTACCAACCTGAGACCATTTGTGATTACCCTTGGCATGTTCAAAACCATCAGTTAGGTACTTTCCTTCTCAAATACCTGTGAAGAGCTTTGAAAGCCATTCTGTGATTGAATCTGTTAATTATTTTCTCTCCTCCTCACCTTCTGTTATGTTCATTTAAGGAAATATCAATCTAAAACCTTCTTCTGTGCAAATGAATGCAGACACTGATTTGCGTATACCTCAGCATGAAGTGTCCCACAAGAAAAAAACTGCACCTCTGCTACTGAAAACCAAAAAACCAAATTTTCTTGACTATTGAGCATGACAGTCTTGCTGCTTTTGGATTCAGAGCACCACTTTTCTGATGGATCACACACATGGAAAGCCACCACGCCAGCCGCCCAGCTAGAAGGACTGTTTTCCCATTGCCTTGGCTCCAGCAGTGCCTGCTGGCCAGCTCGGAGATTTAACAGAGGGCAGAGAGAGCAGGCCTGAAAGTGGTGCAGGCTCCAGCAAATTCCATTGAAATTCAATATAATTCCAATAATCTGCTAAAAGGTCAGCGAATAGCGAGTAATTCAGCACGCAGCCGATAGCAAGATGATAGCGTTACTGGCACACAGCCTACGTGCTCTCACAGATAACTTGCTAAGTGAGGCCATTTTCCCTGAAAGACAAAGCTCAGGCTAGAAACGCAGCCCTCTCTCACTGAGAGCTGGGTTTTTCGGTTTAATTTCACGTTAGAGGATTTCTAACGCCCCCAAGGCACCCAGCTGGATCCTGGAAAGAGAAAACGAGCGGATGCGGATGCCTAACCGCTGCGCCAGTAAGTTACCCTGCCTCTGAAATAGCGGCCAGAAAACAATAGCATCGCTGGGGAAATCACTTCTCCGGAGGGGGAAAGAGGCACCCTTGTTTCTGGGTGCTCAGGGGGTGCTGTAGCTGGGTGCTGGGTGCCTCCCCTCCGCACTGTCACAGCGCCTGCCCGCAGTGGGCAGCTCTGCAAAGTGACCCCCGCTGCTCCTGCGCCCGATCGTGGCTCTAACATCACGGATGCTCATGTCATACCCACCCAGCCAGGGGGTCTCCAGGTGACCCGAGCTGTGCCCCAGTGTCCTCGCTGCTGGAGAGCCCGGCACTGGCACCGCCTGAGCATCAGATAAATCCTCTTGCAGCACCCCGGGGTGATGCATCCTCCAGCGCAGGGGAAAGCGGTTGGTTTCCAGCCCAGTCGCAGCTGACTGGTGAGTGCATAAGGCATTTGAGGTCAAATTCTCAGCCAGCATCAAGGACCTTAACTCCTGAGGTCAGTTTTTCAACAAGGACCCAGTTCATTCTGAGAAAACAGCTGAGTTTTGTGTTGAGGCAGGAGAAAATATGCAACTGCTGCCTTGCTCTAACAAATTCACTGTTCTTTACATTCCCAAGGATCTCAGACAAAACCTCTGATCTACTGTAATAAATAGAGCATGAAAATCAGGTTTGGGCTTCAATTTTATCCATGACGTTAGCTCTGCCTTCCCTTTTTTCTCCTGCAGGGTGAAGTCCTAATGAAAACAGCAAAAGTCACTGCTAATAATCTGGGTATTATTTTTCCCTTCTTTTCTTCCAAACCTGAGTAAGGTGGATTTCAGTGAGAACGGATTTACAGTTCAGAGCTCTCCTGTAAGCCCTCCCTGAGCTGCTGGCTAAGTCACCACAACATTGCCATCTCCTAGCTGCCGGATATTCCCAGTCCCCAGCATCAGCAAGGATCTGCCTAACTCCCAACTTCTCACCTCCTCCCACAGAGAAATGGCTGGTAAGAAAGTAAAATAAATTAAAAGTTGATAGATCAACTTATTTCCCACCATTTTCTCAAAACGTATGGGAATTAGCCGCTTCTGCTGGCTTTTGCAAGGTTTCTGGGGCTTGGGAGGGCACTGACATTAGAGTCCACAGGTTTGCATCACTCAGTGAGGACATAGGACACATCTCCTGCCCTTTCCACATCCTCACCAGGCAAGGCTTTTACAGTGTTTCACACCCGAGGCATCCAGGGTGGGAAGTGGTTTGCCAGAGAGCTCCTGGCTTTGGGACATGCCGGGAGCATCCCTGAAACATATTCAGCTGCTCAGAAGTGAAGTTGGGACGAAGTCCCAGCCAGGCTCGTCCAAAGCTGCAAAAAGCCTGGTGGACTCATCTCGCTGCGCGCGTTGCCGTACTCGCTCATCAAAAGCAAAGCACGGCACCGAGGCGTCTCACTCTTGAAAGGGACTGGCAGTGAGCGTGGGTGGAAACGCAGCCGTGGCTCCGATCAGGTTATCAATCATCCCTTCGCGACGTGGCCGTCGGTGCCACTCAAGTCGCCGCTTGACTGAGCGTCCCGCAGTTGCCAGAAAACCACATGGCCCAAGCAGCTGCTGAGCAGTCAGCCAAGCAAACGCCGGGGACGGCGAGGGGAGAAGCAAAGCCTTCAGCCCCTTTTCCCGATAAAAAGGAGACCTAAATTTAAATTTGATGATAGGCTTGGTTATCACCCCCAGTTTAATTGACTGGGGAGGGTTCGCCCGGGTTGGATGGCTGCCGAATTCAGCCCCAGAGGGAAGTGGTCCCCAGCTCTGCTGAGGCAGAGAAGGATGGTTTCCTGAAGTGCAAAGTGCTGTGGGACTGTCTGTGCAAACCCAGGCAAGGTCCCAGCTTTGCAAAGTGATACATGGCAGAGATCAGAGTCATCTTCTAATTCAGGAGGTGAGAGTTAATGGCGTTACTTAAATAATATTGCATGGCAGTGAATTAATAGAGCCTGGATAGTAAAACACTCCCTGGCTTGGCAGAAGTCCCCCTTTGATGCTCGTCTAGAGAAAGAAAGATTACTTTCCAGAAATTCATAAGCAGCAGTTCCTTTGCATCACAAAAGTCTCCTATTGCTCTGATAACATTTTCCAGAGGATTATTTTGGAACAACTTGCAGGATCAAGGCCTCTGTGTGACTGCACGGTCCATTTGCTAGCTACAGTCCTATTAGTTCTCCTTTCAGCTCTGATTTCTGTGGGAAACCTTGCCTGTTGCTAATGCTAATGCTGACCTCCTGAAAGGCTCTGAGGTCCACCGATGGCAAACGGTGTATAAGAGCAAGATGTTATTGCAATTAGCCAGAGTCATTAAGTGCATCCTAGCAGGTAATGAGTACGTGAAATATGTCTGTACAGTAATTCAGCAGCTGAAGAGTGCTGAAAAAGAGGTTGTGTTTTCTAAATGCCTTAGGTTTCAAAGAAGGGAATGAGGCCACAGCTGCTTTTCACAGAGGAGCCACGTGAGGGTGAGGTTGAGAGATGCTAAGGCTGTGGGAAAGGACAGACCTAGCCCAGCATCTCTCTTCATCCACCGTCCTTTAACACCCTTTACATTCAGACTACCCAAGTGAAGGCTTTTACCCTAGAGGTAGCCTTAAGGCGATGAAACCAGCCACCCTGGGGAAGCTGGGAATTCACCATGGGAGGGTGGCAGAGGACCCGTATCCTGATCATGCCCGTGCAGCTGTGCCCAGCCACCACAACAAGCCAGGTCTCGACGTGGGCTCCTAAGAGTTCCAGGACTGAACTGCCATGTGAAGTGCCCTCAGCTCCTGCTGCCAGCACAAAAATCCCTGCTGGCTTCTCCTGCGTTGGCACGGCGCTTCTCGTGTCAGCGGCAGGAAACCCTCCTCTCCTTAGCTGTTCTGTCCGGATTGATCCGAACAGTAAACGTACAGCTTGAGTGTGAATCAACATCATGATTCATCCTTCCTGCAATGTATCCTTTCACTGTGATTAAACAGCTATTCTGTAAGACATGAACTTCACTTAAGACTACATGGTTTATTTGGGTTTGGGAATACAGATGCGGTCCTGTTCAAACTGCCATGCCCGGGAGCCAATGACAGAATACAAAAATAGCTTATGCTGTCAGCATGGCTTTTTCTTATTTGTATTCTGAGTATCATCACTTTGGCAGGCACAGGAAGCTCTTCTTGTTTGCATTTTATTTTGCCTGCAGAAAATTTACAGTTCAAATGACTTCTCTATGCTTCATCAGACTAATCGGATGACAAATTGCTTGAGCTACAGAGAAGAGACCTCAAACAACAGAAAATTGTAATGGAAGGAAAAATTAAATGCCTGCTTTTGGTAGGAGCAAAGATTTTGCTTCATACCAATCTCAGTTTTCATTTTTCCCTTCTGTGCTAGTGCAAAGCTTTGTGAAATGAAAATCAGATTATTTAATCTGATTACAAGGATCTGGAGGCTTGACATCATCATTTTCTACAGTGACTCAAAGCCTCAGAAATGCCTCCCTTCTTTAACTGAAAGAAACAGCTACGTACTCTATTTATGTTGCACTTCCTGCTTCCACTGAAGCCTCATAAAGCATCCAGAGAGAGGCTTATTTTGTCCTCATCTTATTTATTGTTTCTGATGGCTTGCTGCTACCCAGAAAGAGCAGTTTAACAAGTACCCAAAGATTTGTCCCTTTTTCAGAGGGAACGGGAAGATGGGATGGGTGACCTTGCCTGGAGTGACACACAGCAAAAGCAATAAAGATAAATTGCCCTAGTTTTCAGTAAGAGCCTTAACACAGACTAAATGTCAGGTTTTGAGCTCTGAACTGTCCTTGAAAATAAGTTTGCTCTTAAATTTCTCTGAAGCATTTTTTCCCCGTGCAAGGACTCTCTTCTGGGCTGGCATTCATTTTACAGGCAGAACTGTGGCACCATCTTCTGGATGACTCTTTAGACAATAAAAAATAACCCACCTAGAGCAAAGACATTTCTTTATCATCCCTAACAATGAGAGCAGCTTGAATATTCATTGACTGTGCACTCCTGATTACAGCAGGCTTTAAATCATTTAATTATGCCATCCATTTTGGAAACACTAAGAGCTAGTCAGACTCTTGATTGCTGAATATTGTTGCGAGGGAATACAGATTTTGCTTCTGAAAGGATATTTCTACCCACAGAGTGTTAACAAGAAGTGCCCCATATATTAAAGATAAAAGACGGGCAGAACTCTCCCTGTTGTGAGGTTACGAGCTCAGGCTATTCTCTAATGAAACAGGGGTGAGTTATTCTGCCTCAGACTGTTACTCATGAAAAGTTTGCATTTTGTAAGAGGAAAACTAAAAAAAATTGCAAAAGGACCCTAAAAAAGCAGCCTGGGAGTGCCTGTAGGTGTAACACACAACCCAAGCCACCTAATGCAGCCTTACAGCCTAACACAGGACTCGGGAATTAGAAAAGTTTACAGACTTCTTAAAATCACATCTTTCCTGAACACACCTTTCAGACCAGTAATTACAGTTAAACCCCTGAGGCATCCAGCTACCTAAGGGTACCAAGCAGCTTTTTGGCACTAGGGAGTTTTAGGAAGAAGATGCTGATGTGATGCACAGCAGCTCTGCTGCCTCTCAGCTGTCAGTTCTGTGCATCCCCCCAGAGCAAGTGATCTTCAAAAAGCAGTTTTTGTTCAGGGACTTGTGTTATTTTCAGGTGTTTTGTTTTTTGGTGACCATTGAAAATTCTGTAACAGGTGAGATTATTGGTTGGATTCCTATTATTGATTGTGGGTCATCCATCGCATTAATTTTTTCTTTATTTCTTGTCACACTGACATCTTTTTTTTTCCTTTTTGACTAAAAGAAAAAGCTCTTCGGATAGTGTTTTGGCTGGAGATAAGGGACTTAGGGCTGCAGAGGCTTCTCACCTCTGCTGACTTTTCCTCTGCCATTTCCACACTCACAAAGATGAAGTAGATGGGCTGCAACTCCCCTCCTTCTGCCTCCTCCAGGTACTGCATCCCGGAGCCCTCACTGCACCCTCTTGGGAACTCATCGCTCCAGGTATCACATAAATCTTGAGTGAAAGGCAAACCCAAATACCCAAACCATACTTGGGGCTGACACTTGATAAATTCCATAACCTCAGACAGCACGAGGTGTCAGGCACAGCTTTCTGCCCCTCCTGCCTCAGGTGAGCATCGATGCTGCTTTTCTATGCGATGCAAATGTTTCAGGGTATATTCATTTGTAGTTCTTATTCTTAAATATGGAGTTAAAAGGCTTAGGCCCATCTAAAGGATCCTTTTTCCCCTGTGCTTGAGACCATGCTCTGTGCACTGAGATGCACAAACAACACAGGTAGTTCCCGTCCAAATGAAGCCAGAGAGACTTAGCTGTGTGTGCCGTGCTCTGCTCTGGCTTTTGATAGCTCTCGTATGGTCTATGTGATGACTACAGTCATGTCATTTACCTTGAATGAGCGATAACTGGGTTGCTTTTCACAGATCTCTATCATGACATACAACGTCATTCCAAAGGAGCACCACGACCGGTGCAGCCTGACATTTATGCTGTGCGACTGGGCTGCTCGCTCACGTATGGAGACCTGCTATGGTTCCCAGAACCAGCAGCATATTATCACATCAGACGAGATTCCTGGGGGTCATACCACTATATCTATAAGCACAAGAGACAACTTAGGTTGTCTCCTTCAGTGGCAGCTTGAAGATGCGGTATCTTGCTTGAAATAAGGCAGAGGATCAGAGACCCAGCCCTGCCCCCAGGAAATTCATGGGACTTGTATCACCACCAGTGCTTCTGGGCTTGCTCTTACCCGTTCCAGATGCAGGATCACAGAATCAAAGAATCACAGAATGACATGGGGTTGGAAGGGACCTCTGGAGATCATCTAGTCCAACCCCCCTGCCACAGCAGGTCCACCTAGAGCAGGCTGCACAGGAACTTCTCCAGGTGGGTTTTGAATGTCTCCAGGATGCGGGCATGCGGCCGCTCCTGCAGCATGCGATACTCCATCCCTGCCGAAATCAGCAGCCACGGCTGCCCAGCTCACCCTGGTACGAGGAGCAGGACCCCGGCCACCCGGCACCGACCACACAGTCCTGTTCCTGCTGCAGAAATCAGCTCCTGGAGCCGCTCTGAGGTCCCCACGGGTCACCGCGCACCACTTACCCTGCACCACTCTTAATCCTATCAGCAGCATTTTCTTCACTCAAATGTCCAGTAATTGAAAGCACTGGGAATTTTGACTTGCATGCTGGGTTAAAGAAAAATATTATGGCTAGGCATTAAACGCCCGCTGTGAAACACGACATATGCCGGAGGAGAATATCAGATATGATTCAAGGATTGGAGCATCTCCCTTATGAAGAAAGGCTGAGAGAGCTGGGACTCT
>JAOXNO010000003.1:7944252-7961246 GCA_028565335.1 Limnodromus scolopaceus
CCAACAGGCGACTATAAAAGCTGCTTTTGTCAGGGTTGAAAGGCACCTGCAGAACTCCTCTGGCTGCTCTATCTGCATGTTGCCTGGTTGTGTGTGTATATATATATCTTTATGCACATGCGGCTCTATGTAAACAGAGCTCCTCTGACAGGGCTGAGGTGGATCAGTCCTTGGCAATAAGGGAATGTGGGAGAAGGGTGCAGAACGTGTTAACGTTTTAGATGGCCTGAGAAATTACTTTTTCCTCCTTTTGACCTGTGTGTGTAAGTAGAATTAAACACATTTTAGTGTATGATATGTCAAAGTGTGGAAGACTTTTTTGTTTTTATTTAATATAGTTGAAAGGCTTTTTGGATTACCCAGATCCCAGCTCTATGCACTTCATCTTGTTGCACCCAACTTCCTTCTCCTCTCACCATGCCTACCAGCTGCAATCCCCCTCTCTCTACCATCTCTGCTCTCAACTAAGTGTCCACCTCTCCCTCAGACTCCTTTTTTTTTTCAGCCTAATTATAATTTTAGACTTTAAAAAACACCCAAATGCTCCAGCAGATTCTGTGGCTGCTTCCACATTCCCTGGCAGCCTCTCAGCCCTCGGTGCGCTTGATCAGAACAGTCAAATTACACCGCTAATTGCTGGATTTACAGCTGTTTCATTTCGGGTGTTAAATGATGTGTGAGTGGGGCTTTTTTTTTTTTTTTTTTTTTTTTTTTTTTTTTTTTTTTCAAAATGCAAAAAGTGCTGGTGACAGTGGAATTTATTAAACCTGCTTTTGTTAACACTGTTGAGTTTTTCGGAGCTTTGCAGGAATCACCTGTTGGAGGGTGTGACCGGTGTCATGGGGGTGACGTGGCAGCTGAATCATATCACCCTGTTTTACTGAGTTTTAGGGTTTGGGAAAACAAGTGCAAGTAACTTTGATGTTGCCTTCTTTTGGCTTATTTGCCCACTAAAAGGGAGGTGTTGGCTTCTGCTTTTGAGAAACTTACGCTTTTTTTGATGCGTATTTGCCAGAAAGCCAGGTTTTGGTTTTCTAGTGTGAAGAGCAAGCAGGTAGGGCACAGAGGTGGGGAAAGCCCTTTCTGCAGTCTAAGAAGAGGGAAAACTGGCATTTCTGCCCTGTTGTTTGTGTACTACAGCCCATATGCTACTCGTGGCACCTCTCAACACCTCCCACCTGAGCCCTAGATTGCATCTGCAAAGAAGTGAAGTTCATAGCCCAGCTGGTGAGGCTCCCATTCTGGGCATTGGGTGGTTCTCCTGCCTGGGGGCAGGCTCTGTGGTGTTGCAGCACAGATGGCAGAGCTGGGGGGGTTCCTCAGCAGGGCTGGAAGGGTGAAGATGGTGTAGACCAAAAATGTCCTCAGCTGGTCCAGGCAGTTCAGCCCTGAATTTGCACTCTCATTTTTTGGGGGATTCGGGTGGGCTCAGGGGTCAGCGTGTTTTTATTAATAAAGCTCTTGTGCAGTGGTGCTGCTGAAATTTGTGTATAAACGAGTGCGAATCTTTGCAAGTCTGGAGATAACTGGGGTGGCTGTAGGTTTCTCAGGTGTGAAACTGTTGCAGAAGCATTCTGTAGGTGTGCTAATTCCAGTTTACCTATAGTCTGGCTCAGACATGGACCTCTGTCTTGAGGAGCAGGGACTTTATCTGACCTTCTTCCATCTTCTACTTTGACTGCCACCTAACATCTGCAGAGAAGATGCTGGGATAAGACTGATTCTTCCAAATATTCACAGCACTGTAATATGTTTTCATTTGTATTTCTCACATACTTTGTAATCTTATTTTCAGCCAAGAAATTGCATTTAGAAGCCATTAAGAGACAACATTGGCTCAGGCCCAGGAAAGGTTCGGGTGGAGGGGAGGGAAATGACTTTTAACGATTAAGCAAGAGTTGCATTTTTTGAACTCTACCTTGGTAATAGATTTTGTACTTAGAGTATGTGGATCACAAATCTGGGCTTGGAAAACTGGACACAGCTGTACAAGATAGGCCCTGGGTGTTTCCAGTCAACTCTTGCTTCATGGTGTGTGCTGGGGGCAGGGAAAAGCTGTTTAAAGGCCGTGTTTGTTCTTGCTCCTCTTCATCCCCTTGGCTGTTACTCCACAGATCTTTGCATGAGAAGCGGGTGTCCTTCTGAATCTTATTTCTCGTGATAATCTGCTGTGGCACTACAACCAGTTGCAATGTCACAAACGCTATTACAGCTTCACTTGAGAAGTGACTCTCCTGTACACACACCTGACAATAATGAATAAGGAAAGGTGAAAGAGAAGAAAATGTTCATTCGTCTCCCTGGATTAATTTCAGCCCTGTGGATCTCTGGATGTGTTTAGACTGCTTTTGTTGGGGTCCACCAAAAGTAAGCAAGAAAAACAAGTTTGTCAGTTGTGGTGTATTTGTTTCGCAGTCGTTGCCTCTCTGGAGCCCTACAAAAGCGAGTGAAATGAAAAGCAGGGCTCTGGGATGTGTGTATGAACTACCTCCTGTATAACCAGCTGGTTACCGGCAAAAATATTTTTGTAAGACTGGAAACTTTGTATCGCTAGTCTGAGGTTTTTAATTACTTCTGCTGCTTCCTCGCAGTGATTTGCCACAAACAACTTTTCCTCCTCCAGACCCAAAGCAACCTGACATTTGTCCAGGTTCTGTGTAAAACAGCAGGAGCTGCGGTGCGGTCCGTAACACCTTTCCCTGTAATCCTTGAGAAATAGCAAAGACGCGGAAACTCCACCCTTTTGCAAGTTGGGAGGTGCTGTGACCGCCTTGCTGATTGTTTGCAGGTTGTTGTTTTAAAATGCTGTGCAACCGGCTCCCTGCTCCGCCAGCTTGCAGCCCTGTCCAGGCTGGTACGGGCATAGCAGAGGGGGTATTTTGGGCACAAGGACCCTACAAGCAGCTCTGTCTGAGCCAGTGCTGCTGCTTCTATCAGGGCAGATGCGAGTGATTTCTGTTCCAGGACATATCTGGTGTACGCTGGGGCTTTTCTTGATAGGACAACTCGGAAGTGGACGTTTGGATGTTCAGTGAGCCCAAACGTGTCTGAGGAGTTGTTTTAATTCTTGCCTTTGTGCAGAAAAAAAAAATAAGTTCCAGGCCTTGCATGACTGCTGATCATCACTGCTCACGAGCATCTTCATGGGATGCACCAACAATTTCCAAAGCAGTTCAGGGCATTTGGACAAAAAAATCCCCATTCATCTCTGGTGGAAATTGGACAAAGGGATTGCAATGTGGTTTGAAAAATCTGTGTGTACGTGGACCAAGCTAACCTTGCTTTGCTTCCCTGCCTTCGCGATGGGATCATTTGACTGGTGAGCCAGGAGAAAGGCCAGGCTGTTGCCAGCCTGGCAAGAGTCAAGCTTGCTTTGATTGTATAGCTTCTGAAAGGGTTAGCACCCCTTGCCTTGCAAGCAGGTGCGTATTTGGAAGGCAAAGGGAATCTGAATCTCCAAAGATTGATAATAAGTCTTGTCTTTTGTCCTAATGCTGATTACTCATCTGGCCATGGAGCGCTTTTGTTGGATTATATTTGCATGCATGTGAATGGACATAAGTAGCTGCACGCTTTCAAGTGTGTCCTAGAAAAGCTTAGATATGTTGAGATGCTGTAAATAAATGAAAAAAAAATAAGAAGGTAATGCTTGCATGAGGCATATGTGATTAGTAGTTTGCTCTCTATAGTGTATTATCGGCCTGAGATGTTTCATAGTTGCTTGAGACTCCTCATCGCGTTTGTTATTGCTTGTTTGGTTTTTGCTTAACCAGAAGGCTGCTGTCTACTCAGGCATGGTCAGAGACTTTAGGTGATGGAGCAGGGTGACCTTGCTGAAGCTTAATGGTCCTCATAGATGCAGAGCTGGAAGAGTTGAGTGTTTGATCGTCTCTACTCTCTTATTGCAAGAAAAACCTTAATAAAAATAATATTTCTTTCTACCTGTCGATGTTGCTTGTACAATGCCAGGGTCAGATGTTGCATTCAGTGCTGGGTCCGTCCATCTTGATGTGCAAGATACACGAACACGTATAAAAAGTGTATTGTCAATTTTCTTTGATGTCTGCCTCGGGATGTAGTTACCTCGTTGTTCTTGAAAACCTGGTCCCAGTTACTACCTCAAAGGCCTTGTATGTGTAGTGTCAAGTCAGTAAAACATGTGCCACTTAATCAAAAAATGTAAATCCATTTCTATGGTATTTTAATATTAGAAAGGTAATTACCGTGTAACTAGCCCTTCTCTGTAAGCTGTCATTAATTGGATGATTTTTTATAGGCAGCTTAGCATAATGCATGCAAAATACACTGCGGCTCTGTACAGACAAAAATTGCCACAGTGAAGCCCCGGGATGTGATTGTCCAGGAGACCTGAGCCCTGGGAACGGGCTTTATTGGTCCTTGTCGTTGGACGTACAACTTCTGAACACGTGTCGGGGCACCAGTAACCTGCAGGCAGGGAACTCTGCTGGACGAGTTATGTTAATTAGGAAGAACTGGGAGGTGGATTTTGCCATTAGACGTCAGGCTCTGTTGTGTGCGATAGGAAAGATCTGAAAAGTTTTTTGTAGTCTCACTGAAGACAGATGTGAAAGCCACTTGTCAGTCTGTCAGCGGGACTGGGATAACGGCAGCAGAAGCAGTAACGGTGCCTACGTGGTATTTTACCTTGTGGTCTTGAAGTCTCAGCTTCTGGGAGTCTTGTGATTCTGAAACCTTTGGCTTTGATAAACCATGCACTTCTAGATCAGGGTAGCAGAAGAAGGATGGAAGCCCTAAAGACAGAAAACCCAGAACACAAGCGAAAGAACGGAAAATCTGTCTTGTGATCCCATGGTTTTTCACAGACTGCAGAGAGCTGGCTGTTCTGCACGCTGTTCACATGCGTGCTTATCTGTGTGCCTATCTTGTTGGAAACTGAGAACTGCACTGATCTTGTCCCATCAAAAAGTTGCTGTTAAATTGGTACAAATGCTGGTACAGGCAAGGAGGGAAGGAGAAAAGGTCAGCAATGCCTGACCGCATTGCAAATAAATGACATCTTTCATCTGAAAAGTACCTGCCATTTTCCTCTTAGGCTCACGTGATTGTGGAAGAGTTGATTTTAAAATGTCACCTAACAATTCATTGAAATCCTGACGATACTCAAGCAGCCCAGAGTGGGACCTGGTATAAACAAGTTATGCTGGATTAGCACATACGGTTGAGATACAGTGCTCCAGGAGACGGGAGTTTCTGGAGCCATGTACTGCTTCTGTGGAAATCCCTGGGTGAAACTGGTAAAATCTCCTCATGGTAAGCCACCTTCTGGATGGCAGAATCTGCTGACGTTATCCAAATGTAGCTGTTTGAAGCATTAGGAATAGAAAATGAGGAGAGAGAGGCTCATTAATGCTAAATTTGATTATATATGCAAACCAGGTTTCTATGAAAGGAAGAACAAAAATGATCTGACTTTCAAACCAGCAAGAAGATGCACGGAGATAGAGGGTTCTGCCATTAGACATACACGGTTAAAGTCTCTGCCAATTTTTATGAGGGAGATGTTTCTGTCATCGCTCCTGTAAATCAGCATCTGCATAATTGGAGCCCTGGGTAAAAGCCCTGCATGTTGACATCTCTGGATTCAAATGTTGCAGTCGGGGGAGGACAGGCTTGGAAGGTGCTTGTGATAAAACCCTTTCATTTGGATCATATGGTCCCTGAGTTAAGCTGGAATCATGGCGCTACGTGCGATCCCAAGGGGCAGGAGACCTCCTGGTCGCTGGTGAAGTCTCCGCTCCGCTCTGGGAGGGAGGACCTCCTCCTGAGGCAGGAGAAGGGGAGAGGCAGAAAAGCAGGTAACGCTGGACTCCGCACAGGGCTGGCGATGGACGGCAAAGTGCTCACGCCACAGCTCTGCTAGCGCTGCTCTCTCCTTTGGCGCCGAATAAAAGAGGTTAAGTAGTATTATGGTCCTGAGGTGTGGGCTCTCCAGCCCAGCAACTGGCCAAAGGGGTCTTAATGGCTTTTACTCTCAGGGGGATCTGCAAAGAACATTATGGAAAGGAACGTAGAGTGTGGAGGTGCTGCTTTTAAGGTGTTTGTTCAAAGTGGCATATGTAGTGCAAAGTGTGACATAGTTGCTAAGGTGACAGCTTGCTTGCTTTTTGGCAAAAGCAAAAGAATACTGAATATAGACAAACTGTAAGCTTTTGCTTTGTTTAATTTGCACAGTTTTCTCTTCTGGCCATTTTAGAGACTTCTCAGGTTTGTCTTTGGAAGCGGTGTTTTCCCATTCAGAGTACTTCACTCTGTTAGAAAACCTAATATTGCTCCCCATTGCTAAGGAAATACTTAAGTTGCATAGAATGATGGGGGTTTCAATGATTATTATTGTGGGTACAAATTATGGCATTGAAAGGGTTTGGTAATGGCTTTCAGTCAAGTAAGGAAGTATCCTCTAAGAACCTTTTCTGTTAAACGAGAAATATTAGGTGTTGCCTCCTCAGCAGCCTGTGGATGCGGGCACATCCAGGAGCACGCAGTCCGGGAGATTTTTGCGTGTAGGATTTGCACGCGTTTGCAAACTGCTCAGACCCTGGCTGGTGTGCAGGGGGAGGTGAGAGCTCCTGTCAGTCAGGCCGAGGGGTTGGTTGTGGTGAGAGGGAGCCGAGTCGAGGCAGGGAGCCTTGCCTCGCACAGCTCGGTGACTGCCGTGGTTGAGTATTTTCGTAATGCTGCTGGGGAGAGGGATCAGCAGAGGATTAGACTGACGTGGCCCCTCAGGAGAGGGGGGGGTTTCCAGATGAGCAGCCATCTGTGGTGTGAAGCAGTGTTACGGTCCTCAGTGGGGAGAGGAAAGCAGAAAGGTCTCACAAGCCTAATCCCAACTTTGGTCCTTTATAGTGGGGTACATGGACGACCCAGGAGAAACGGCCGGGAAAAGCTGAAGTGATGCACTTGTTGCCCTTTATTGTTTTACCTTTCCTTTCTTTGTGCTGATCTAATGGATGGATAAATGTATTTCTCTGAACTAGTTGTTCTGTCTGTGCCTTTTCCAAAATGCCTTTGCATCTGGCTGTGTGAGAGGCAGAGCCTGCGGGAGCTGCTGGGCCAAGGCTGTGGGGAGCAGAAGGTGCCACAGCCTGGAGCTTGGGATAAAAGTTGGGGGGGGAGCTCTGTGGGGTCCTGTTCACAGATAAGCGCTGGTGCAGATGTCCCAGCCCCGGTTTGGTGGTGCCATCGTGAGGCAGAAGTTAGAGAGGGTATTTTCAGAGTGGTCAGAGATCATGACACCCCACACAAGGGGATTTTGCTGGAGAATTGGGGATGTCTCTTTGCTAAGAAAACCCCAACAAGGATCCTAGGCACTGAGAAGTTTCTCTGTGTTAAGGAAGCAGGAGAAAACTGTGGAGCAGGAAGATTTCAATGAAGTGTTATGTATTTTCAGATGAGAGGTGTACAGTCCCAGACCCACTGTCAGAAATAAATCTGACTTGACTGTCTTGCCAGCCTGTCACTTGATCTTTATTCCATGAGAAATACCAGGGCCTGCTACAAACAGCCTGGATGAATATTCACTAGAAGTACTCAAGAACCTGAAGTATTGAGGGTGAAGTTCTGCCCAGAAAATCTCGTAAAGAAATGCTACCTAACATCGGCAAGATCATTGGTACGTCAGGCAGTAAATTATAGTAACGGCTCTTCAGTAGCTCTTTGAATTTCAAAAAGAAGTTTATTGTGTCTGTCCTTAGTCTTCCCTTTTCCTGATGTTAATGCTCTGCCCTCCTGTGTTGTTTCTCAGGTGGTACACAAATCCAAAGTGTCGTTGGTTTGAAGTGACAAGCCTCAGCTCAAATCCTTTGGCACTTGCACGTTGGGCTTATATTGGGGCCCCGTGTTTGACAGTGCATTTGCTGATCTTCCAACTATCAGGTCAGAAGCCTCTGTGGCACCCCAAAAAATACTATAGAAGTAGCAAAATCTTCCTTGCCAGAATCCCAAAAACCAAGGAGACAGCTGGCTTCTTGGTTCAGCCTCCCTGATGTGGGCCGTATTATGGCCTGTGACTGCCTACAGCATCCAAGTCAAAATACCCCAGTATACCAGAGAATATCTTACAGTTATTTAACAAGCAAACTTGAGCCTTCCTTTAACTGTTTTCAGAATAATCTTCTCCCTGGCTGCGTGTGGAGGTCTGCTCAAAGCAAACCAAGGCAAGTTCCCCCTCTATGTGCAAGTTTAAAACCAGGGAGTTGCTTCCCCCTGCTACTCCTCGTGCAGAGGCAATGTTGCACACAAAAAAGCACTGCTCTGCATCATTTTTTTATCTCATTTAAAACAACCTTCGTATGGAGAGAGTGGTGGCTGAGAGCGGTTGAACGTGTCAAGGTCACAGCTCCATGTTAGGTCTGTAAGGGGGAATGATGCCCACGGACATACATCATGCCCAGCCCAATGGGGTTGGGTTTGACACAGGAAATAGGCTTATTACTACAGAATGTACATATTGCAATAAATACCCTGTGGAGTTGAGCAGTTTCTCCAAGTGCTTTTTTGGAGATCGTGCTTGAAAACCTCTCCTTGCAAAACTACAGCAAAGCGTGGGATTCCCCCACCGCCAAAGCCAGCAGCCGATAAATGCGGCAGGGCTCTCCTGATTGCCATCTCCAAGGGCAGTCAGCGTGCTGGAGTGGAATTAGGTCCCGGTTTGAAAGGACACGCCTGCCAAAAAATTAAACAATGGATGCCTTCCTGTTTAATTTTAACATTTTAATTAAATTCTCTGCTGCTGTGCGCCTTTGATCTCGGCGAGCTGATAGACATGGCGTCTGCGGTTGTGTCGTAGCGGCGTTTTGTTCTGATCCTGAGCGCAGACACAGGGATGCGGTTGGGGACGGGTAGAAGTGCAGAAGCCACGTGCTGCCGAGGGCCGAGCACATCGCAAACTGACTTCTCCAGTTGGTGGCCAAAGGCACGTGGACGGGGAGGTTGTTCATGAGTGTGCCTCAACAGAGCTTCTTTCTGAACACGTTCTCTCCCCGTTTCCAATCTCCTTCTGCGAACGGTGCTGCAAGAAGAGTTTCCTTGATGGAATTACTCATTGAGAGGGTTGAGGCCGGGAGCTGAGATTTTTTATTGCAAAACAGAATCAGTTTCAAGTGGGATTGTCAATAAAGTTTGATCCCTCGTCCAGAGAGCAGAAGCAACGCTGTGTGGCTTTGACTGGGCGCATCCATTGATGAGTCCCAGCCAAGCCCCTGGTTTGAGGGTGTTTGGCAGGTGCTGGCTTTCTACACAGCCACGCAAAATGTGGGTGCCGAGTGGCACGTAGCCAAGCAGCCCCACCACAGCTGATCTCCTAACGCGTGGAAAAGCCTTTGAGTAAAGATGTGGTTACACGCTTCTCCTGTGCTGTTGGTGGCTGGGACTCGATGATGACAGGAGGAGGTAAGCGAGCTGGGAGCATGGGGTATTTTCACAGGAAAGGTGTGAGAGTGAGCTCCCTTGTCTTCTGTAGCCTGGGGCAAGTGACTGAGGAGTATGTGGAGTGTTTGTCCTTTGCAATTTGAGCTGTACCTAAATGCCAGGGAAGCAGTCATCATCGCTGCATGGAGGAGTCATTGGTAGAGCTGATTTGTAAAAAAGGAATTTCATTTCTTTGGGGGAGGAATCATTTTTAATCACAATTTCCATTGGAAGCTTTGGCATTCTGGTGAGATTGTGAATGAAGAAGCATTTTTTCCAGAAACTACACTATTTCAGCTCAAAATATTTCTGTAAAGAAACAGTGGTCAGGTCGTGTTTTCCTTCTCTCTGCAGCCCAGAGCATCCCCCTGTGATGCCCCAGGCTTGTTCCTCCCGGAGGAGTCAGTGGTGGATCACGTCAAGCGTGACCCTGCTGTGCATTGGGGCAGTGTAGTCCAACCGTGGAGGCTGATTTACAGAGCAGGGGCAGCACGAGGGGCCAACCCAAGCTCCTCGGAGGCACAGCAGTGGTGTTCCCAGGGTAGACACTGCAAGCTCTTAGCACTGGGACTTGCAAAGAAGAGATGATGTTTTCGGAGGGAAGATGACAACTTTTTTTGGAAAAAGACGAGCAAGACGAAAATGCAGAAAATGTCTTGGTGGAAAATTTTCGTCTGACTTTTAAGACGGTATGTGCGTATTGGTGTTGGAGTCTATATTGTGTGCCTAGCGCTTCTTTTTGGTCAAACGTAGAGTTTTTCAGGGCTGTGCAGAGGTCTACCTAGCAGAGAATCATTGAGCCCCATTGGTGAGCCTCCCTGTTCTGCTGGGCTGGCTCCACGGGCGCTCCCGCTCCGCCGTTGCAGCCTGTCACTCGTGGCAGGCGGCTCTGCGGAGGGACCGTCCGTTCCAGCACAAAAATCTGTGCCTGGCCAGATTGCCAGGCCCTGGCAGGCAGCAGGAGCTGGCTTCACGGCGGGCCAGCATATGCGGGGGACGCTGCCTGTGCCACACGGCAGAGAGCCTCCTGCTGCCACCGAGCCCGTTATGGTCCTTCCCGGGGAGGGAGGATGCCGAGAAAACGAGCTCTTTGCCTGCGGTCCTCCACGCCCCCATGGTATTCCCCACTGCGGGGACCAAGTGCTGTCACTTCTTTTTTTTTTTTTTTTTTTCCCCTTTCCTTCCTTTTTTTCATCCCCTCCATCATCTTTTCACAGCAGAACGGCAGCAACAGGAGGCTGAGAGGGAGCTCAGGTCTCATGGCGGATCCAATCCAGCACAGCTTGTGTTGCTGAGCAGTGACACAAGAGAAGCTTTTTCTGCCACACAGCTCACCACGGCGTAGTTCACTCATTTTTAAAAATAGTTTTCCATCTTTTTTGTTTATGTGCTCATTAGCGCTGGCCGCCCATGGGTGCAGTGTTGGTTGTTAACGCAGCTGAAGAGGCTCTGACAGAGCTAATAAATGGGGTTTTTTTTGCGCAGCTTAGTCCCTAAAAAGTAGTGACTCAGCAACGATCAAACATCTCTTGCGGGACAAACAGTTCCCAGCTATTCCCAACTTGCAATAAAACCTGCCTGTGACTGGGTGCCGGGAGGCAGGGCTCGAGTACCCTGCATCTGTATTACTTCTGCACAGAGAGATTGCTAAGCATGTCCTGGGTGTTAGGACAAGAGTACTCTTGCTTGGTTTAAAAGAGATTATTTTTTTCCTGGGGATTTTTACACTCCACCCCGTGATGCGCTTTGGGATGCATTCAGCTTTCTCTTCTGAATAGGACTCCAGATGATGGAAATAAATTATCATAAATTAGAATAGATTGCACTCTTCAGCATCTCTACATCTGTCATTATGTTTCTTTAACAGTTCAGTTTAACATTTATACACACTCTGACAGCAGCTACTGGTGTGTATGCTATAAATATTGGCTTGGAGAAGACATTAATGGAGTTTAGGTAAACGTTTGATGCCGCTGAGATTCTGTTCCATATGGTGGTACGCAGTGAAATCGGATTCAACGTGCCACGTATAGCGCTGATGTATTCCCTATAGACTGGTCTCCTGGCGTTTCATCAGCTTACCGCGGTACCAGGAAAGCGCAGGTGCCTTCAAAGATGAAAGTGAGCTTCTTGCAGTCTATTCTGGTTTTTACCACCTGCATTGCTTGCGAGGATTAAAGCCAATGTGCAGCACGTACACATGGGAAGGGCCCAGGGAAAAGAGTCGTCTCGCAGAAGCAGTGGTCAGGAATTAGGCAACAAGCTGTGGGAGCGCTCTGCTTTGAACATGTGTGAAAAACATCCATGGGATTTTCTGGCCAAGATGCTGTTTCATTAGACAGTAACTGAGTAACAAGGCAAAAGCTTTGTGTGTTGGTCGTGTAGCTAGACCTGGAATTTGTGACTCAACCCCTGATGAAACTGTCCCCAAAACCACCCTGGGGGAGTGTGGCTTTCAGGGTTTGAGGAGTCCAGCTTGTGTTCCACCGACTTGCAGGAGAACAAATGGCTGTGGCCATCACAGTGAGAGGTAAGAAGAAATAGATTGTGGTCCCTCTGGTGTTGCTTCCATTGTTCAACTGAATTTTGGTGTCTCCCACAAGTCTTTTTTTTTTGTTTTTTTGGTGGTTTGGGGTTGTTGAGGGTGCTTTTTTTTGGTTTTGCTAATTGGAACACCTTGATTACTGTAGCCTGATGGTGTGGCTGCCTCCTCTGCAGTATTTCTCTGATTTACCCCGCTTTCATGCTAGCGTGAGGGTAAGACGTGTGTTGTCTGGCTCGAGACGGAGGGGAATTGGGGTAGAGCAGGCAGGCAGCCCAACCTCTGCGCCTGATGTGGGACCCTGGGAAACATCTGGCTCACGCTGGCCCCAGGACACATCTGCTGTGGAGAGGAGCGCGGCAGCTTCGTTTGCCCCTGTGTAATGCAATGTAAGTAATGAAGTAACTGTAATGTACAGACTGGCTCAAAGCAGGGCAATCCGAAGAGAAAGTGCTCTTCACACTGTAAATTGCTAAGGGTTTTTATGGTGCCAGTGAATTAAAAATCTGAGAAGAAAAAACCCTCCAGTGCTGTAAGTTCAAGATGCATCTTTTTAAAAGCTGCTGGTGGGGAGGGGAAGAGATAACTTATCTGAATGGAAATGTAACTCTGCATCTTGCACGGTTCTGGGTTACTGCAAGGAAAGCAGTGTGTTCCCTGTCACTTGGAGAGCTGCTGAAATTTTTGTATAAATGGGTTTCTGTGATGGTGTTATCCCTTTTGATCTGAATCGTTAGCCAAATTTTCAGACCTTTGTAGGTTGTATCTTTTAAGAGAGGGGGTTGCCTCAGCTGTTTTGGTGATGCGTATGTGTTTATTCGCGCTGGCAGAATGGAGGAGCCTGGTGTGCTCCTGCATCCCGTGAAGGACACTGTGTCCACAGCCTCTGTCCCCCCAGCCGGGCAGAAAGTCCATTCTTACCTTTTCTCAAGTTCCCAGGTTTTATCATTGTTCTGGTGGCTTGTGTGGTTCTTCTGCCTCAACTTTCCTCTTCTTTCTGGCTCCTGCAGAAAAAAACCAATGTTTTGCAAAACCATTAGCAAAATCCTTCTGCCCAGAGCAGAATCCTGCCTGTGATTTTCCTTTGAACAGCTAGTTGTGTCTGTCTGAGCTTGAGGCTTGCATTTATGTCTCTTGAATGATGCTTTAAAGGAACTAAACGGTTTTTAAAGAAA
The DNA here is from genome assembly GCA_028565335.1 of Limnodromus scolopaceus. Classification (NCBI taxonomy): domain Eukaryota; kingdom Metazoa; phylum Chordata; class Aves; order Charadriiformes; family Scolopacidae; genus Limnodromus; species Limnodromus scolopaceus. The sequence continues at coordinate 7,957,417 of JAOXNO010000003.1, forward strand.
GGCAGCATTTACATTCACCTGATGTTAAGGACATTTTAGCCCAGCCAACAAGATTTCCTGGTGAGCCTTGCTCCAGCAAGGAGCCCTTCAGCCTTCTCCAAGCTGAAAGAGAAGCTGGACTCCGGGGAGCAGTTTCAAAGCTTTGAAGCTCTTTTATGATTATTTGTTGTATTTCTTTTCTGCACCTTTTGGCTCTTTGAGGCCTGGACACTGTGGGTACAGTGACTATCCACACAGCTATGGCAGGCCTCGGGTTGCTCCATGATGCCCTCATAGGAGCGTGCTGAATTTGAGAAGGGATGTGCAGTGGTGGGAAATTAATGTAAACAATCTGCATTGGATCACTTGTCATGACAGTATCTCCTTGATTTGTTTAATTAATTAATTGCATTTTTTAAAACTTAGCTCTGATCTAGACAGTAATGATACTCTTGTGTGGAGGGGAGAGAAAGGAGCCCTTATTCTGGGTGGGTTTTTCTGTTTGTTTTCAAATATACGTGATATTCTCATAGGAAATGGGTCTATGTACATCTCTCTCATTAAGCCTGCCAGGTTTTAGCTTTCACATATGGCTGACTTTCATAAATTCCAAAGCTATTTCTTTTAGGCTTTCTGTTCCCATAGTAAACCTGGAAACGACCTATTCCTGGTCCCTACTGTCACTTGTACCTGGCTGAAAGGCCCTTCGGGGTAGGACGGGAGAAAAGTCACACTTTTTGCACTCCAATCAGCGATGGATCTCGGAGTTTAAAAATATCACAAGTGAAAAACATGGATGTGACTCATACAGAAAACACCCTTCATTTCTAAGGGAATATAAATATCAGAGAAACACATTCTTCAGATGTTTCCTCCTCCTGAGAGGTAGCCACATCTAAGATTTCTGTTTGAAGTGTTCAATCATAAACATCGGTTCCCTGCTGTCAGAATGACCACTAGATACAGGAGACGCCTATTAAATGTTAATAGCTACTACTGTGCCAGAGCTACATCGGTCACGAGGGCCCGAGTGAGCTTTGCACAAAGGGAGAAGACAGAGAAGGATGTGACTTCACTCCTTGGGTCAAGATACTCCAGCAGTCACGGTCTGCAGTTAATGCCTTGCTTCTGGAAAGTTTGGTGCTCTCTTTGGACCTAAATGCTTATCCACATCTAACACATCTGGTGTCATATCCCAGGACCAGGACATCTGCATTCTCTTGGGACAATGAGCTCTCTCTTTTCAGTCACCCCTTTGCCCTGCAGCAGCTGGGAGACTGATTTTGTATCAGCTGGCTTTAGTGGTTTTTTTGAGGCAACCATGTGTTAAAATGTATATGCATTTTTCCTGTGTTTTTACAAGATTAATATTTTAAAGGCTACTTAATACAAAATTGCTGAAAGTTATTTAAATCTGAGACATACTGGAGAGATCAGAGAACTCTTATCAACTGTTGAATTAGTAATGTTGAATTAGACATGAGAAAATCCTTTTCAATTTAAGTGGCTTTTCTCAGAACTTTTTACATGTTTCATATCTTCGTTTAGCTTTCTAATAATTATTCCAGTTTTGGCTCTCCCTGAGTATCCGTTCAGACGTGCACAATGCATACAGTTTGGGTCCTGGTCTGTTCAGCCGAGCTGTACATCCCTGAGGACCATCAGGGAGCTCCAAAGCCACTTGTCTCAGGGATACTTTTCCCTCCTGTGGACGCAGCGCAAAGATTGAGCCCTTTGTGGAGAATTTTGTACTTGTATTGGAAAAACCTGGTTGTGCTGCCGTCTGAGAGAATGGAGATCGTGAGTACTCTTTTGTGCAGACACTTCAGCATTATCTTTCAAGAATCTTAAACTTAAAAATTTGAACTAGAAATAACATTTGCCTAGTATTTTGCAAGAATGCTACCATGAGGCATTACATGCGAGGGGAATTACAAATATTACAAACGCTGCTTTCCCGCCCCCCCTTCATAACTCTTAGAAGGGTTCAGCCTCTCCCCAGTCCCCCTTGATAACAAGCTGCTGTGAGAGCTTAGCAGAGCAATGTGTGTCCCAGTCGCACCAGATGGATCTCATTTGTGTTGCTGTTCATAGTCGTGATAGGCAGCAAATGGAGTGGAGCCTGAGGCAGCACTTTGCTGCCTGAAGTTGGTGCCTGATGGATTACGGAGATAAATAAGGCGAAAGTCTGCCTTTGCTTTTCCCTTTGAGTGTGCACATAAGTGTTAGGTGGCCCATGTTTGAAGAGACAATGTGAAATGAGCTTTCAAATATTTCCTTGAAGTTGTCTTAATTATTTCATTATAATGGTAAGGAACAAAGCAGAAGAATCAATATGCCTAATTATTACATCTAAATGCAAGAGAAATTAACCAGTGAACTCTCCCTTCTCTGGGGAGGATTAATCTTCCTATGCTCTATTTCAAATGTCTTCCAGAAAAATGAAAGGCTTATCACCTAGGAAACACGCGGTCCTAATCGCCCAGGTCTGGCACTTGGATTTGCAGACGGTGAGGGGACTCTTAGTCGGTCTTCTGAAGCACAAAATTAGATTGTTTTGCTTGTGTTTAACCATTGTAGTTGGAGTTTTGTAGTCGGGTGATTTGAATGACAAACGCTAGCGGGGCCAGCACCACGCATCATCCAGAGATGCCTTGGCCAGCTCTGGATGAGCTGGTGGACCTACTCAACACCAGGCAGTGCCATGTGGAAGGGATGGGTTGGATCCCAATGGGATGCTGTCAACAGGGTAATGCTAATTAGCTCAGCTTCTCAGCAGTGAAGTGCTGTATTGATGAGTCTATAATGCTTACAAAGCTATCTCATTTTGCACTGTACAGTACATGCTTTTTTGACAGCTATATGAGACTCCAAGAAATATCATTTTACCTGGTGGCAAATTAGCCATAAGACACTTACAGGTGATCCTGGTGGGACTTGATTCTTCACCCTTGAATTGTAATGGCAAAAATATTTCCTCCATACTAGGTTTAGGATGGCAATAAATTCTGGTTCTAGCTCCTTGCTGTTGACTTGCAACAAGCCAATGGTATCTCAGGGTACTTTCTACTAGGTTGCTTATAGCAATTTAGAGCTGTGACAAAGATGTAAGATGACTTCAGATGGAGTGTTAAATGAACAAATTCATCTTTATAGAAAATGTGTTTAACCCCCGCCCCCCCATAAGATCTGACTTTCTTTAGATTTTGTCATTTGTTGTCATGTGTCATCCTGGTAGAAATCCAAGTCTAGAAGTACTAAGATGTGCTTCCCCAGAATATTACCACATTTTTGCACAGGCAGATCATGCCCAGGAAGAGAAGGGTTAGGTTTGTTCCTTGCCTGCAAACCCACCTCAGTGTAAAGACGCCTCAGCAGCTAAAATATGAATTCTAAATAAAAGAAAAAAAAAAGGGCCATTTCTTTGCATAACACTGGGGAAATCAGCCTTACAGTTCACAAACTGAGATGACAGCTCGCTGTAGGGAAAACTTCAGTCCATCATTATTTTGCATTTTTGGGTTGGGTTACTCATGGCAGTTTATTAATTAGTTTCTATTTTGCACTCTTTCTTAAAAGGAAAAGATTTCAACTCATTACGTATCACCCTTGTACCTTTCTTGCTTCCCAAATTACTCTTTGAATCATGGTCAGTTCCCGTCTTTCCCGGCTGTTGAGTTGATTAACTGGGTGATGCTGTCTGGAGGGCATGGGATGGGCCACTGATGCACCACCTGATTATGTGGTCATGGAAACCCCCGGAGGTAAGACCTCTGTTATCAAAATAAATTGGGATTTTCTGCCAACTAATGGTTGCCGAAGCTTGCACTAATGCTAGATTCTGCTGGATG
>JAOXNO010000003.1:7969291-7979508 GCA_028565335.1 Limnodromus scolopaceus
AGAACTTTGTAGAGTGGGGTTGATGGTTGAACTCGATGATCCCAAGGGTCTTTTCCAACCTGAATGATTCTATGATTCTATTTCCTATGTGTTTCAAGTGCAGAAGGAAAGGCTCATGAGGAAAACAAACCCGAGTTTGCTAGACTGAGGCTGAAACCCATGAGGTTTGTGGTGCCTCCATAAAGGAGCAACAGGCTTTTGGTCTCTCCTTGGGCATCGTGCTGTTTGGGTGCTGGGCTGCGGTGGGTGCCCACAGGCAGCTCACTGGAGCAGACAGTGGGGTGCTTCTCAGGGTTCCTTGTGCTTCCCTTTCTTCTGCATGCTGCTGGAAGTCTGATTTCTGGGAAGAACTCATCCTCAGCATGGTCTGCTTCTCGATATACTAGAAACAGAATTAATCTTAACAATGTCATAGGCCAGGTAATAGATGGAGGTGATAAATCTGTTAGCAGTCGCACAGAAAAGGCTGAAATGCTCTGCGTTTGTGGAGGTTAGGCACTATTTGTGGAAGATAAACATTTACTGTGGGGCCACACCTTGCAAAAAGAGCAAAAGAGGTGGCCAAGGAGAGCTTTCCTGCCTGGTATGATTTTAAATTGTTTTCTGATAGCAGGGAAAGGTGTGAAAAACTGCTGGTGTGATAAGAAACAGAGTGCTGTGCAAGAGGGAGAGAAAAGAGGACTTGGCTGGGGTTTTCTGGTATAATGGGCACACTTAAAAATGACTTTGCTCTTTAACCACGTGGAGGGGAGAACAGCTGTTTGAGCTAATGAACCAACCTTGTGTGGCCGTAGGCACACCATAGGTTAGAGGAACACGGCAGCCCTTGGGAGATGGGGCTCCACTGCCAGTGTGGTGGGAGGAAAGGAAGCAAAGCTAGTTTTGTGAGAAAGCTTGAGAAAATTATGAGTCACGATGCAGTGCTTCTTCAGCAGCAGGAGACGTGGTGACCCTCATAGTTGCTTCCAGCCCTGTGAGAGCCAGGAGAGCACAGTGGCTGCAATGACCTTGGGACCGGACGGGGCAGAGGGTGGCCCTGCTTGCCGCAGCCAGGCGTTGCCTTCTGTGGCCACCATCGTGCTCTCAAGGGGTTGTCACAGAGAGTGGGGCATGAGAGGAGTCACCCTACACGTGAGGGTAATTTCTTCCTCAATGACACTTGGCAAAGCCACGTGTGAAACAGCCTTCACGTCTCACCAGAAGAAGGAAAGACTGCCAAAATTTTGTCTGTTTTGAGTCAGGAAGAAATGTTAAAATCTTGAAAGTCTGTTTGCCTTGAAAAGATACCAACACCCCAAACCTCAGATCTGGTCAACTGAAGTATTTTGATTTTTATTCCTTATACTTTCTTTTTTTTTTAATGTGTGTTAAAAATTTATAGAACCAAAACTGTTCATTTTGAAAACTTCGGAACAAGAATTTTGAGACTGTCAAAAATTTCTGTACAGAACGTGTCATCCTTCCTGTCTGCAATTATTTGTGACAAATCAGAGTTTTAAAGGGGAAAACACACATGCACAAAAGTAGTTCTTTGGGAATTTCCTTTCCAACTCCGTGGATTAGAACATTATTTCAGTTTTAATTGAAAAGGAAATGGTTAGCATAGACCTGTAGCATATTTTGGGAATCAATGGCAATTCCTCTTGAGTCTCAGACAGCCAGCCTGTTGTTGATAGGAAAGGAAGATGGATCTCCTGTTGACCTGGCAACATGTGGGGGAACTCTCGGGACATTGTCTCCTACAGCTTCTCACCCTGTTGGCAGAAGCCAGGAGGTTTCAGAAGGATGTGGCTGATGGCACCGCTGTCACAGTCCCAGTGGGAAATGTGGCTTTATCTGCTAAAGAGCAAAAAAATGTTGAGGCATTTGGAAATGGAAAGACAAAACACGAGGAGCCAGTAGCTCTGCACCCTTGGCTCTGTGCAGGTGGCTGCTTGCTAATGGAAAGGTAAGGAGGAGTGAAGGTCAGGCTGGCACCTTTTGGGAAGAAATATGAGATTCACAAGGTGATCTTGGGAGAAATGCCAGGGTTTGGGGAGTATGAGTTCGCACAGTGTCTGCTCAAGGGTCCGTCTCTTCCCCTCCAACAGCAGTGGGCACCTCCATACCAGCTATGGGGTAGTCCCAAATCGAGAGGAGCCTCCTGTCCCTCAGGGGACACTGGCCACGTGCAGCACTGTGTCTGGTACTAGTGTTGTAGCTAATGTTAATGAGAAAATATGCCTGGCCATCAAAAAGGGGTGAAAGTGAGGGGAGGTAGAGCTGCTGGTGAGCTGTCTGCTGGCATGGGTGCGGCTCAGGCTTTCCTGTTTGCTTTCAAAATGATCAGGAAATCCATGTTAATGACATGTTGCTGAAGCTGCCCTTGAAGGTAAGTGTTTATGGCCACGTTTATTGTGTGTTGTTTACTGCTGCAGGTTGTATGTACCAATATATCCGAAGAGAAGTGTTAATGCCATATTGCTTTGGCACAGCGTTGTTCTGCTGGTGCAAGGATGCTCACCAATGTCTTCACCATAAAATGTTTTCATGTTAGTGAGCTACACATCAGTAAGTGCTTGATAGCAAAGAAAAAATATCTGGTTGCTGTTTGTGACTCCATCATAAAGAAAATAGATGCAAGTGATTTTTCTTTTTAGTGTTGTGTGCTGAGCTTCAGGCTTTGGAAAGAACAGTGCCGTCCAAACCTATTTACATCCTGTATTTTGCCATTTTACTCTCAGCACAAAACTCATCGTCTCCATGTCATTCCATCAAGGATAGCTCATTGTTTGACATTTTCCCGGCAATATTTCTAAGCAGAATTTTTGTCCCCAGTAGCATAAACACTGTGGAGCAGGATTTATGCTTTGTAACTCAAGGCCTGGTACTCTGTACAGAGAATAACAACTTGCCATGAATAAAAGCTCGGTGTCCACATGTCAGATGACTACAGCATCCTGCCTTCTGCACCGCAGGATTTGTCTCAGAAAGGGTATGATGGATTAGCTCTTTGGCACTTCCACAGGTGTAGTCTGCTTTATGGGTGCTTGGGTGATTCACTAGGACTCATGCAATATAAATCAAATCTCTCTCTCGCTGGCTGAATGTTACCTTGAATGTAGACAATAACTTCAGAAATTGGCTTGTTAGAGATGTGTTGTTTATCAGCTTAAATTAACTATTAAAACAAATTGTTTGCAGTGATAGCGAAAAATGTGGACAAGTGTTCCAGTTTAAGACAAGTATATATTGATTTTGTCTAAACTTATTCCACGTCTTGCGAGTATAAAGCAATTTAGAATTGGCTTATAAAGAGATTGCATCTATAGTGTGTGATTTTGCCTTAGCCAGATTAACTAAAGAAGTAAAGTCTTGCCATTGCCCTGCTACAATGTAGAATACATATATATTATAGAAAATATGTATATGTAGGGAGCATATATATACATACATGTGCGTGCACACACACACATATATATAAATTAGGTAGAGAGCGCGTGTATGGGTGGCTGTAGGAATCTGGATTTGAACCATCACCTCTGAGTTTGATATCTGTACCAAACCTTAACGGAGCAAGATGTCACTGCCGTGCTTTGTATTTTTGGTGTGCTGCATCAAATGAGGGTGGGCTAAATCTCATCAGTGCTGTACAGGTCATTAGCAATATGGGCAGGCCCTTGGCCCGCCTCCTTGCCCCAGCATTCCAGGTTTCTTTCAGTTGGATGCTTCCATGTGGTCATCCTTAATCTATGAATGGAAAATAAAGACCCTTTCTGAGCTGACTTGCAAAGACCGCTGTACTGTAAGCCCTGCTTTTGGGGTCATTCATGATGAACACGTGCGGATATCCCAGCATTAGTCTTGTGATGTATGTAACCCCCAAAGCCCCGTATTTAAAGCTTGGATAGTATGGGGAAGCTGGGCAGCAGGTTTTACACACATCTGTGCTTTGCACGCTGGCATTTTTGTCTACAAAAGCAGCATTCCCTCTGTTACCTGTGTCTGCGATGTGAGGTGATGCTGGGCTCTCATCCTGGTCCTGGTGGTGTGTGAAGCCACACAGGGCTCAGTGCCATTTGCACACGTGGAGAGGTGGCTCAGGACCTTGCCGCCCAGACACATCTTCTCTTCTTGTGGTACCTTCTGTGTTCGTAGAGCACAAAAATCTCATCACAGGGGATTAGAGGGTTTAGTTCTGCATTGTGCGGTTGAACCAGTTAAGCTGCACTTGGTTTATCCAATCTGGTGCCCAGATATCTTGATGAATTCATCCTGCCCTACAGTGTGTGCACGTTCTGATGAGAATTAGATTTATGTTTTTAAATTTCTGAAAGAAAAAAAAAAATCTAAATAAACTAACAGAGTTGAGCAATTGATCTGGATTAACAGGGACCAACTCTATTAGCCTAATACAACACTAATCTGATTCCAAACTGTTAACATATTAAAGCTGCTTAATTATATGTTTGTTTGACACAGCGTAGTAATCCTGTATGATTTAGGGTATATTGTCACAGCTCTTGACTTGCAATGCCTCGCCATTGATAAAAACACAATCAAAACCTCTCAGTATGGGTGAGGCATTCACTTCACCCTTTGAAATGTGGCTTGTTGTAAGCGCTGCCAAACATCCTCCCCACTTCTATGGGCAGGAGGAGTCACCACCTCTGTTTCATGCGTGAAAAGGAAGGGGCAGGAAAGGCTGGTGTTTGCTTACACAGGGAATGGGTGTCTGAGCTGGGAATTCAGTCCAGGGTTCCCGAGTCCCCATCACTGATTCAATGATGCGACAACCTTCTTCCCCTACTGATGCTGCTAACGAAGCTGGGTTTCATCATACAGCAGGAAAAACAAAAGTTCAATAGGGGAGGAGCTGTGGAATTACTTCTAGATTAACTGGTAGGTTAAGGGATAAGAGGATATAGCACTTTGATGTATTTGGGCAGTTGTCTGGTGTCATGCAGTATTTTCTGCCCGGGCTGGAGACAGCAATGCTCCAAAAAAGTGAAAAGCCTCCTCACATCTGCTCACTGTGAAGAGTGGGATAACGAGATGCAAAATCAAAGCAGAACACAAGCCCTCTTTGCTTTTTTGAGCCAGGCGCTGTCGGAGGAGAAGGAACCTTCACTGAGAAAATTGCTCAGCCCTTTCTGAGTGCTGTTTATGCAAAGGACCCGATCCTGGGCTTGTGAGGAAGATGCTGCCCTGATCCACTGTGGGAGCAGGGCCAAACCCGGGTTGTTTGTGCCTCCCTCACTGCGCATCTCCATGGTATGCTGTGTTCCTTGCAGCAGAATACGCAGTGTGAAATGTGTCATGGGCTCAAAGGCATGATGTGCATTTCCTCGTGCAGGACACAGCACCTTTCTGGCTCTGCAGGAGACCAGAGAGAGGTGCAAGATTTGTGACTCCTGCTGGTAAATGAACTGAACGTGCCGAGGTCACTCACTAGTGAAGATTTGACCAGAACGATTCAGCTAATACGCCTGTCCTAAAACCACAGTTAGCACCTCTGCTTTTCAGACTGTCAAAGTCTCTGCTGTCCCAGGTTACAAGGGTTTTATTGACATCTTGTACAATACCCTTGAGATTTTGTGTTGCCATCAGGCAAGCCTAGGCTGTAGATTTTACATAGCATCTTTAAATTAATACAGATCAGAGGCATTTTTACTTACAGCTTTGCATTGAATTGAAAAGTTTCAGGTTTTTAAATACAGTTGAAAATCTTGAAGCGTTTCTGGCAGCTTTGGTATGAAGATCCTAGCTTAAGCTTGATGTAGAGGATGTTGTGCTTTGGTGGCCATCAAAAGTCAAAATATTCTGGGCATGGATGAGATATAAGGTGGTGCCTTGAAAATAAAGTGAAACGTTTCTGGTCTTGTGTCTGTCTCTTGAATTCAGCATCTACATGGCCTAATGAAGCATCTACAAATAAGTCAGATTCCAGGGATTGTTTTATATGAAGATATAGACAACATCCTCCCTGAACCTAATGGATAGTGTCTGCAGTGATGGTGCCTTCAGTGGCCATTATAGCGTCGATCTCAAAGAATAATGCAAAATGAGGACCCGCCAGATGGAGGCTATAAGTTCTGGGGTGTTTCACAAGGCTCCAGCATTGGGATGGATACTCAAGAGGGGAGAGAGGAAGAAAAGGAAGTCCTAATTTTCATATGATGCTGAAATTTTCAAGTCTGCTGTTAAGTTTTGCCACTCTGCAAGGGTTTGCTTGCTTCGACCAAAGGACCTGGGTCTTACTGACCAGTAAGGAAGGTCTGTTCCCAGTTAAAGACACTTGTATCTATGGCAGCTCAAATCAGAATAAGAGGAGAGTTTTGAGTCCCTGCGGGAGTGTCTTTCACATGTTGAGGCAGTGTCAAGATGCTGCAAGAATATTTCCACGTTGATCATTTTCAAAGCGTGGCAGTGTCTGCAGGCACTGAGTACGGTGGCAGCATTCCCAGAGTTAGTGCTGGGTGCTGCTTTTGTGTGTCCCTGCCTCCTCCATCTCACCGTGTGACATTGCACTGGGGGCCTGGGATACCTTATCTCCTGTGATAACTCTTTCTTCACCCCAAGGTAGTTTTGTAGCTGATGCAGGAGTATTAGTAACTCCTATTTTCTGTGTAGCTCTTGCATTGTGCTGATTGTAGAAATGTCATGAATGTACATGGAGATATGAGACCGTTTGGAAGGATGATTTCCCCCACCTAAGCTGTTTTTCTTACCATTGCTCCCACTTTGTGTTATTTTAGGACCTTTTTTTTCCAGACACCAGGACAAGTAACGGTGTTTTTTACAGTTAACCCTTACCTTTTCCCAAGGTACTCTTTAAGTCTCATGTCTTATGACTTGTTTTACATATCTGGAGGCTAACTTCTCCTCAGCTGGAGTTGTGGGATTGATCCAGTTCCCCTCTGGCAGCCTGGACCATAACTGCTCTGTAGGTTGATTTTTGACAGTAAAGCAACATCTGAAATACTGGGTTTCCTCAAAGACTGTGTCAGGCTTCAATCTGCCTTCTTCAGAGGCAGCACACGACAGCCCCAGGCCCCCACATCCCTTATGGGGACCAGAGTTAAACTCATTGGTCGGATTAGGTTTTCCTTTTCTAAAAGGTGCCAGGCTGTAGGAATGACTGCAAACATAAGATAATTTTCCATAGGCAACTGCACTGAAAGCTTTTGCACAAGAACGGAGACAAACAGCACCCGATTTTGGAGGGGAAAGTGGCCGTATTTTCTGGTTATTGGTGGTACGTGTGAAAATCATCCCCTTGAGTAATAAATAGTCTGATAAAAGAGCATTTTCAGATCTGATCTGCGTTAATCAAGAAGTTGGTGACACCTGGTGGCAGGCGCCGGCCGGCTGCAAAACCCGCCGAAAAACATGCGCTTTTCTGCCTGACCCAGATTCAACAATTGCCCTTTAAATGTGCTTCTGCAGAATTTGCTGCTGTTTTCTGACAACAGCAAAATGCTCCACATTAGCGTTCTCCAGGGTTTTGCAGCAGTAAAACCGGGTTGGTAATTGTGTGCAGCGGTGAGAGCATCCTGAGCCTGATGAGGCTTCTGCCTGCACGGGCTGGATGAGATCCCTGAGACCGTGCGTGCCCTTTTCTGGCTGCTTGAATTCAGCTGATTCCCTCCTTTCAAATCACCTGGAGTGTGTTTTCTGTACAGGATGAGAAATTTGGGGGGAAATAGACTGTAGCAGAGGTTAAGCTCAACTGACTTCTTATCTAGTACATTTTGGAGTAAATAAATGCCATTTCTGCTTATCAGGATGCATATCAGGATGTTTTGTATTGTTTTTATGTGGCTCACCTTATAGAGACACAGGGAATCCGTTAAAAAAAGATAATAGTGTGCTGAGATTTATCCATACCTGCTATACTTGCCAGCCTCTAACTGGGAAGAATGCTTTTGCCCAGTTAGGGGGGGCTTTGGGGTCACTGACCCTCTTTGGTGTGAGCACCCCTCCTGTGTGTACCCGGAGCCTGCCGGGCTGGTGCACGTGTGGAGCAGAGGTTTTGGATGAGCAACAGCCACCGTTCAGGGTGGTGTTTGCCTCTGCCGAGCCAAAGGGAGATCCTTGCTGTGTCTCAGAGTAAAACAGTTCCAGTCGCAAAGCCCTGTAAAACAAAAACCCATTAAAATATTTATGAAGACTTCTTGATAGTAACTTTTCATCCTTTACAGTCACATCTTCTGGTCAATAGAATCGTAGCATCGTTATATCAGAGGAGTGACATGAAAGGATCCTTCAGAAGGTATTGCTGCTGATGTCCTTCTCCAGGGATAGATTTACTGCAAGAGATTAACTACCAAACATATTTCTTGGATGGCCTAAAACCCCAGTATTTAAGATCAGAGAAACAGAGACTTATCCAAAATCCAGTCCATTCAGTTGTACTAAGGTGTTTTTTTCAGACATTATTTAATGTTTTGGAAGTCTTTTGTGCTCTCAGTTTAATTAGTTTCCTCTGGATGAATTTTGGTTTCACATGTTGACTAAGTGATTCTTACCCAAACCCCCTGAGGCATCAAGTTGATCTCGACAGAAATGCTGAAGTAAACATTATTATTTGGTAAATGTGACCGTTCAGAGCCACATCACTGGTGCCGAAATGTTACTGGCTGTGACAGCTCATTATCTCCCTGCTTTCCGAGGCACGGTAATATCAAAATCACTCTGTGTTCTTTTCATTTATCCTGGTGGGCTGAAAATAGATTTGTGACCATTTTTGCGTGTATTGCTGTTTTCTGTACAGTAGAGTAACCACATTTATTAGGTTTACAACATCTTAACTTGTGTAGTTTTATTAGTGCAGAGGCCAATGAGGAAGCATGTACTGGTGTAAGCTTGTTTTATGAAGTTCAGATGTAAAATATACATTATTGTATACTAATTTTTAACATACATACACAGTTATAATAGTGTGTGACCAGCTCAGCGTGTGCGTGGATGAAGATGGTAACCATTTCCAGTCAAGGACAAGTCTGTGTATACCTCCCAGAAACAGTCAATAAAGAGCTTTCCTGGTCTGAAACACTTAGACATGTCTTTTTGAGCTTATCTGGTTTCTGCGATGGTCAAAGACAGCAATATTGTCCACTCTGGGTGACATTTTTAATAATGCACCAGCCAAGTCCATCAGGTGTTTGATGAAATCACTGTGAACTTTTGGAACCGTTCTGAATCTATATTAGATTTTTCCTTAATGCTTCATCTCAATAAAGGTGAAAATATTAAGCATTGAAACTCACTTCTGTACTGTATTATTCAGATAGAATATGAAGATATAAAAGCTCATGTTTAATTGGCAGTTTGTCCCATTTCTAGTTTGGGAGATGGCCTTTCATGCACACGTGTCAGGAAAGTGGAGTAGAAGGAAAACTGATGTTTCCTTCTCTGACTGGGGGTTTGTGTTTCTTTGAGCTTTATTGCAGCTGCGTCATCTCGGCACTCAGACTAATTCCTGGTTTTGCACAGGTGGCTGTATTTACCTTGAATCCCATAAAATGTTGCTAAAAGCAAACCAAAAAGAGTTACTTCTCTTTTCTTGTGTATTAAGGGGAACAGTGACCAGATCATAATTGCAGAGACTTTTCCAGGTCAAAAATTCTGTGATTGGGGTTATGCCACGTGGATGGAGGACTCCAAATACAGAATGTATTTTTGATAAAACACCTCTCAGCTTTAACAGCTAATGCAGCATCACCAGGTTGATGGAAGTCACTAATTTTAATTACATTTTTAAAATTTTTAAGCAAAGACGTTGCCTTTTTGTTCATGACCTGGGACAACCTTGTGATACTGACCCTTTGGCCAAGCAAGTAGCCATTTTTACATACACGCAGAGTCTGGGATCTGCGTTACACGTTTCAGTAGATCATGACATATTTGGGAAAAAAAAAATATAAAAAATCTAAACCAGATATCTGGCCTTCTCTATGCAGCCACCTGGTTGTCCTGTGCTCAGGGCATCCAAACATCTCTGCCCTAAGTAGATCCCAGGTGCAACAGGTTGAACTTTGGCAGCCTGGTCCTTCAAAACTTGACTTAAATGGATTATGCTCTTGCAAGGTGCTGGACTGAGGAGCTCCACTAACATGATCTGCCTGGGTCTCGAGCCCTTACAGTGTTGTCTCTTGAAGGCATGGATCTGCTGGAGACAAGTTCTGAAGAGAAAGATCTGGGGGTCCTGGTAGACAGCAAAATGACAATGAGCA
>JAOXNO010000003.1:7991967-8006107 GCA_028565335.1 Limnodromus scolopaceus
GGTTTTTTTCCTTGTCTCAGATATGCTGAGGGTAAACAGCTCTGCCCTCTAGTGCCGTTTGCCAAATCTGTTAAATCCTAACACTTTGGTGATCCTGGGACTATGCCTCACCCAGAGCATCCCTTGGAGCACACTAGCCTGTGCCAGTCTGGGGCTGCTGTGGGCATTGTGCTGAGGGGTCTGGGAACAGCTGGACCCTGGCAGCATCCAGGTAGGAGGGTTTTAGCCCCAGGCCGGGCAGGGAAGCGTGGCACATGCTGGCATACCCTCTGCACAGCATCCGCAAGTTCATTTCTGTATTTTCACTCAAGCAACCCCGTCAAGTCTGATATTTGCTTTCCCTTAATGTTTATTATGCCTTTGAGAGATATGTAGAAGAGCTAAATGATGAAAAACCATTTCAGCAGCTTCGCTCCTTTAGCCCCATAAATAATGAATTCATCAGGGTGAGAAAACACATGTCCAGACACAAACACACGAAGAGCCTTGCGGAGGAAAGGGAATAAGCACAGGAGCTTGAGATCCAAATGCAGAGCCAGTAAAACAGAAACTGCTTTTTTGGAGTGAGAAAGTGTCAGAGAGTGGGGATGGAGTTAATTGCCTCAAGAGGAGACAAAAAGCAATTAGAAATGCAGGCGAGTGCTAGCTGAGGTTTGAAGTGATAAGTTGCTACCTGCCTGCCTTTTGGAGAGGGCCATTAGTTTGAAGGGGATGGGATTTTTTATTGTCTGCAAGTCCTGTCTTTAAGTATCAGCCGAAATAATTTGGTTGTGACTCAGCTTGTGTGGTGGCTGGCTCCCGGAGCTCGACAAGGTGTTTGAACCTGCTGACCAGCTTCAGCTCGATGGGGCAGGATGATGTGGTTTCAAAGAGTCTGCATTTCTGGAGGTTTTGTAAGAGTGAATAAATAAATGAAACCCTACAATTCTGACACTGCTGAGAGTGCTTGCAAGGTAGTGTATGTGCAACTTTTAATAGACACCAGAAAATCCACAGTGGAAAGGACTGGGAAGGCAGCTCCATGGGCTTTCCTTAGCCCCAGTGCTCGCAAATGAGTCACTGCATCTGGAGAAGGGGAGGGTTGCGTGGCGAGGCTTCGCATCCCGGAGCGTGCCGCTTCCAGGGCTAATGCGAGAGGAAGGGAAGAGCTGGTTTCTTCCGCTTCGTTGGCAATTAAAAGGGGCAAGCACAGCGGGGTGAGGTCTGGTGTGTGCTGGCAGAGCCCCGCAGACCCAAGTCTAATCGGCTGAAATGCAGAGCTGCCGGTACTAGCCAGGGGCTGGGGAGAGCGCTGGGATTTAATGCTTCATGCTCTGCTCTGGTGTATTTTCCCCAATTTCTTAGCACTGCCAGCTCCTGCCTTTAAAAAAAAAAAAAAAAGCCTGCCTGCTCTTTCGATCAACAAATAGCATGTGGCTTGATGGCAACGGCCTCTGTCAGAGGCCATGTCTCCTCTTTGGCCGTGGGAACATGCATGAAGGAGCCAAGCCTGCTGAACAGGAGAGATGGCACGTGGGTTGTCAGCACTGCTGAGTCCTTACGGTGATGGCGGAGCTTCAAGGCAGCCCTCCTCTGGCAGGCTGGTCGTGGACCTCTGGGGTTTGCAAGGGCTCTTTCTTGGGTGCCTTTCCCAGGAGAACCGATGTGCAGGAGGAGGTTTGAACCCAGCCAGTGTTGGGATGCCGGTGCCTGCAGGGCTTCCCAAAACCCAGGTGTCAGTAAACCTGGACTGCATGGAGAAGATAAATGAGAAGTGGTTCACCTAGGCAACCTTAGCAGTGTTTTGCTGGCTGGAGAATAGCATCTTTTTGATAACTCTGTTCTGGAAAAAATAGCAAAGAAAAATATGCTGGTTTGCAATTAGTCCTTCAAATACAAGTGCTCCTGGACAGGCAGCGGAGCACATAGGCAGCTCTTTGATTTATGAAACGCTGAGACTTCAATTCTCTGATCCGTCTTAGCTTGATTTACACTGATAAGAGCTAGGGCATTTTCATAAAGTTTGATCATCGGCTTATAGCCTTGTCTAAAATGTTTCACAAGCCAGCTCCCAAGATGAGATTATCTTTTGTGGAGCTGGAAATTTGTTTGGGGAAGGCTGGACAATTCAATTTGGAAGCACTTTACCACTCAGTGGGTGGTGATGGGGGTGGGGGGAGGGAGAATTAATGCAGAGTTTAAAGGTACTGAATTTCTGAGCTTAACTGGGGCTTGCAGTTCTTACGTTGGCATCAAAACCATACCTACTTGACTATTGCATAAATAGCCCACCAATCTGCATGCACTGTTTTACCCCCACCCTTGAAACTCAGGCAATCTATGACAACTATTGATCTGCTGTATTTTTCTCATTGATCTCTGAAGCAAATGAAGCCCACAAGATCATGCTGTCTTAGCTCCTTCCTTCTCCTCATAGATTTTTGGACTTCGTTAGCCTGTCTTAAACAAATTTGACTGGGGGTAAATGCTATATTGCTGTGGTTCTTTGTGGCCCTAGGTGGTTGGGCTGATCAGGGACCTGTTAGTGCCTGCAGAGCTTCACACCAAAGATGACAAATGGAAGTGGGGGAGAAGGGAAAGAAAGAGGCATTAGTAATTCCTGAGTTAGGGAGAAGTTCAGCCAGAGCTTCCCCCGGTAACTGTCAGTTCCCTTCTCATCCCCCTTTATAGATCTAATCGGTGTAATGCTGAACACTCATCTGTAGATACAAATACAAGGTAATTTTTCAGAGCATCATTACCTACAAGGTAATTTTTCAGAGCATCAGTGCTACAATTATTACAGAGTGAAATAATATAATTAGAGAGATAATAGCAAAGAGAGAGGAAAATGGAGAGGTGGGAGCAAAAGAGAAAATAAGTTTTCAGGCGAGTTTGGGAAAGAAACAGAGCTAATGAGTTGGAGCTCATCTAGATGGCAGCAGCAGGCATTGCTTCTCCTACCAGGAGAGGTGATGTGTGTCTGGAGAATAAAAGAGAATTTAAAAGTTGCCTGACTAGTGGAGGGGGGTAGAAAGTGCTTCAGAAAAGGAGTAGGAGTAGACTGAAACAACCGAGGTATGGTGGATCTATATGTGCTTCACTTTATTCAGAATGGGTGCCTGATACTGGGCAGTTCATAAAACCAGGCTGCTTTATCTGTCTAATCCCTCCCTGCCTTTATTTTTAAACTAATGTTTGCGTTGAGCAGTTTTGGTCCTGTTGCTGCTACAGAGTGGCCAGGAAAGGAGAATGAAGGTGATGCCAGGGGGTTTGCCCGGAGACCAGCACCAGGACAAGCCAAAGTTTGGTGCCATCAGCATACCCACCCTCACCCTGTTGCCTCCTGGCTAACAGGAGTAAATTTTGGCAGCCGGCAGCCTGATCCGTGGCCCTGGTGTGAGCGCAGGGTGGTGCCCCCGCCGCAGGCAGAGCCCTCCTGCTCGGCTGCGGTACCCCAGGCAGTCAGGGTGGACCACGGACATGGGGAAGGGCAAACAGCGCCTGGCATCCTCAGGAACAAGAGGCACATGTGTTTTATGGGCTTGTTCATCCTCTGCCCTCTCCCACGAGGCCAAACCCAGAGCACTGAGTCCCTCGGGGGGGGGGCTGCAGCCTTTTGCCCCAGTGATGCTGCCAAGCAGAGGGTAATTTGCATTTGATGTAGGCAGCTCCTTTGCCTTTTCTTCTTTTTCTTTTTTTTTTGTGAATCCTGGTCAAGGAAGCTAATAGACCCAGCAGCTGTGTGATTAGTGGGAGCAGGTCCTGTCGTTTGCGGGGGGCATTCATTAGTGTGCGGAGCTGCTCGCTTGGCTGGCTCTGCCCTCCCACCCCCCCTGCCCGACGGGGACAGCGGTGAAGATGGACACTGGTGGGCTGCTTAGTGTGACGGAACATAATTAGGAGAGCATTAGTTTTAGGTTGAAATAAATGGGTTGTCCAGCTGTAGCTGCTGTAGAGAGGAAGTTGAATGTTAATTAGATGCCACCAGTAATTATGGTGATTATGTATTTTTTTGAGTGGCTGTTGGGAATAGCTCAATTCACATCCAGAGGGTAATGTGAATGATGTTTCTAATCGCTTTAAGGAAGAGGGAAGGTACTTTTTAAAAAAAAAAAAAAAAAACAACAAAGACAGTTACAGTAAAACAGAGCTACAGCAGGACACAAAGAACTGTAAGTAGTTTGATGTAACTGCTCAGGAAAAATGAGTGCCAGTTGAAATAAGAGAAAATACTTTGTCTGGTGCAAGTAATTCATCCTGCTTTTCTTCTACATAGGAAAAAAAATAGATGGTGGCAGAGGTGGGACCTACCCTGTTCTTCCATCTCCTGGTGTGTTTTCTTAACTGCGAGACAAGCAGTCCTCTTGAAAATAACTATGAATTTATTTTGCTGGATTTCAGGCCTGTTTGATGCTTCCCCCATCCATGTTACACAGATAAACAAAGGTGATGCCAGTAAAATTCATAAAGACAGTGATATTTTAGTAGTCTTTCACCTGATATTATTTGCAGACAGTCAATTTTAATATTTGGATGAGAAACCTAATTTTACAGGCTTGTCCATACGTAAGGCTACTCTGAAACAGTTGCTCCATGCATATTTATGTAGGCATTGCGATAAAACAAGTGCCCACATGCGAATCTCTTCAGGAATAGCTGTTGTGCTCTAAATTCAATTTTTCTTTCAGTTTTTTCTGTCAGTTGTAGATCAAGCCTCTCACTTATACCCACTGGTTAAGAAGTGAACTCATTAAGATGCCACCCACTGTGTCTGATAACCTAACTAACACCTTCGATCTCAGACAGTCTCAGCTCAAATTCACTCTTAGCATTATTTGTCAAGATTATTTGTAGAATAAATTTGCATAAATTCCCAACAAGCATGCACTGGACACTCAGATTTTTGTGGAATACTTTACTGGAAATAGCTGGTGTACAAGAGTGTTGTCTTCTATGCAAACCCACTAAGTGCTCCTGGGGGTTCCTCACTTCAAGAAATAATAACAAAGGCTTGAATCCTATACGCACAAAAATGCGCAAAAGCCCGAGGACAGTGAGCTGACTTGCACAGAAACCCTCTGATGAGTGGATGAGGACAGTCTCCTGCGATCCACCGGGAAGGTCCACCTAAAGCACTTGTGAGGCTGAAATTAAAAAAATGCACCATTCCCCTTCGTTCACGGGGGAAATACAGTACCTCACCACCTGACCTTCTGAAGCTGATGCTTGGAAGACCCCTGCTGATGATGATTTAGGTAAGGGTACTATCTGTTTCTTGCATCAGCTGTGTTACTTGCTATCAGAGGCATGACTGATTTTTCTGGGCATTGGGGCCATACCCTCATGACTTTCAGTGGTCAGACAGAACTAAATAGATACCCATCACAGTGCCATAGCCACCTTCTTGGTCTTGCACTGCACTGCCTGCCTGGGCATCAGTTGGAGAGGTGTAATCTTTCAGCAAATGTCCAACCCTTTACCTTCTTCCAGCTTCTTTCTTCACGTGGAGGTTCTTTAGTGGTCCCTGCTCTTGTTACATGGGACCACTTACTCCTTGGGGTGTGACTAGAAGTCTGTCATCCATAACAGAGCCAAAGTGCGAGTGTCCTCCATCATGAGATGAGTGTCTTCTGACAACTCTTCTCCCCTGCACCCAGGCACATTGGCATCTCTTGGCAGAAGCAGCTGTGTCTTGCTCCTGTAATGGATGTAGTCGCACGGTGGGGGAAGGATTGCAGGTCTGAGGGAGCTGGAACAGTGAGGTACCTCACATCTGGGAACAAGCCTTGGGCTTGCTGAAAACTGCTGGTGGGTTGGATTCGTCCAAGAGCATAAGGTTTATCAAAAGAAAGGCTCCATTCTCAACTGCAAGCACAACAGCCCTTGCATCCCTTAATTACTTCCATCTAGGAAAGTTGATGGCCTCTTTGATTGAACTATGTTAAATGGAAAGTAGGTGGCAAGATGAATGCTTTGCTTTTGCATCTAAAATCCCACTGCTAATTAGATGTTATAGAAGCAAGAATGCACTCTTTTTTTTCCCTTTCCCCTGCCCAATGAGTCAACTGAAATAAGTTTTCACCCTTTTATCTGTAGTACTTTAATTTGGTTAATAGTGAGACCCTGCACACATTTTCTTGCCTACTCGGACCACTGTGTAAGTTTGAAAGTTGGGATGGCCTTGGTTTACCCAGTGCTTATGAAGCCTTGCCCTCTTCCAGATTCCTCCTGAAGGGTCTGCTGCTTTGCGGGGAAGTTGTCAAAACACGTTGTGCCACATCAGGAGGAGCACAGGGTAGCCCGGCACTCTTGTTCCTCTTCTTTTGAGGATGAAAAGTTGACAAGTTTAAATGGACACACCATGAGCAGTAGAGTCTGGGGGAGATGAAGGAAGATCAGGAGCCCCTGGCATTTTTTGAGGCTTCGAAGAATGAGACCTCAAGGAAGTTCATCTACTAGATATTAAGGCCTGTGTTTATAAGAGCGATTGGTTTGCCATGCTCTCCTTGAGGACCTGGCGGAGCATCCAAAGAGGGACCATACGCTGTCACCTCCAGCGGAGCCAGGATGGCCCAAGCCACTCTATCTGTTCTGGTGCTCTTAGCTTCACTGCATGCTGTGCCATCGCCAGCACTTGTTCCACAGGAGTCTTTGCTGCCCCTGTGTCTGGCAGCTTCAGTTTTCCTTGTTTGTCCTTTCCTCTTTTCCTCTCACCCCGTACTTGGACACAGGGATCGTTCTCAGTCACACTAATGGGTTTGCTTCAGTCCTGATACTTTGGTGTTTCCCGCCGTTATCCTTTCTATGTCTGGCACAGATGTGGAGGCTGTGGGCCCTGCTTGCTGGCCAGGAGCTGGCAGTTCAGTGACAGAGCCATTCCCAGGGGTAACTCTCGCTATAACACAGTTTCTCTGGGAGTCTGCAGCTTTCTGGGTGAGGAGATCCACCAGCCTGAGGGTTCATTTACACAAACGCCATGGGTGAGAAAATCAGCACTGTGTTGGGCCAGGTTTATTTTAAATCTGAGAGGCTGCTGAGAGCTGTGTCAGCCAAGGGAATCACACAGGGCCTACTGGCTCCAGAGGTGTCCTCCTGCCGTCTTGCTGCCTGCAGGCTGTGAGGACCACCTCCTGGGAGGCAGTTGTACCTGGTGTTGAGGCTTCTGGGGAGACATCCCCCCAAGCCCCAGTCCCTGGGAACACCGGGGCTCTCCAGGCGGGGCTTGCTGGAAGCTCTCCTGGTTTGCTTGAGAGAACCGTGGTGCTACTTGGCATGAAAGACCTTCTATCCTCTTGTCTCAAAGAGTAGAGCAATGTGATGGAGGGAGGAAGGAGTAAGGCAGCTCAGGGAAGAGCTGTGTTCCCACAGAGGGCTGCGCTGAGCACACTCATGCTCTCACAGTGCGCTCAGAAGGGGTTTTAACCCTGGGATCCTTCCTGGGTGCTCGTAACAGTGTCTGGTAAGGGTATCTCAGCCTTGCGTGGGAAGCAGTGGTTTCTGTGTAGCTGCAGAGCGTTGTGTCATTATGCTGGGGCTGGTCTCTCCTTCCTGTGGGGCAGGGGAGAGGGGGCAAGCAAATTTTTTATTATTATTTATTTCTCCAAAGATTTTTTTTTTTTTTTAACCTGCTTCTCTCACTCCTGGGTTGATGGACACTGCAGACCATGAGTGAAGGTCACAGTGCTGTAGCTTGGGGTGGTATCACACTGGTACCTGGCTGTAGTAGGTAGGGTGGTGGCCCTTCCAGGAGGAAAACCACCTCTGCTGAAGCAGTCAGTCTCCTGTGATCTCCCCCCCCCCGTGCAGCGAGTGTGCTGGTGCATTTTGTGCTGTCGCGCTGCCTGCATCAGTCACAACAACACGAGGGGCTGCTCCAGCAGTGGCTGAGCAGGGCAGAGGCAAGTGTGGTGACTCCGGAGCTGGTTCAGGTGTGTGCAGAGCCCTGATGCTGGCTCCTTCCCTACCGGCACGGGCACACCAGGCCCTCACTCTGGGACACCACTTTGGGAAACAAGAGGAAATGGCCTCAAGTTGCGCCAGGGGAGGTTTAGGATGGATATTAGGAAAAATTTCTTCACCAAAAAGGTTGTCAAACATTGGAACAGGCTGCCCAGGGAAGTGATGGAATTACCATCCCTGGAGGTATTTAAAAGTTGGGTAAACATAGCACTTAGGGACATGATTCAGTGGTGGTTTTGGCAGTGTTACGTTGATGGTTGGACTCGAGAATCTTAAAGGTCCCTTCCAACCTAGACAATTCTATGATTCTATGAAACTTGTCATTTCCCATCTGTGCCTCAGCAGTTTCTGTGTGTGCCCACCAGAGAGCAACACTGGCACAGGGTTGTTGTCTCCAGAGTGACGAAGACAGGGATGGTAGGTCTGAGTGTGAGGCCAAATCCATCTTCCCTCATCTCTTCCAACCCTATCACCTTTTCCTAAACCTCAGCTGAACCCTGACAAGAGATCCTGCCTGGATCTTCTGCAGCAAATCCACTGCTGTCTCCAGGGAAGACCCATGCCCAGAGTTAGCAAGGAGCATCGGTCCAGTACACAGGGCTTGGACTGATGGGGCAAGACAGAGCTTATAGAACTTGGATGCATAAAAATCTGGTGCTTTATGCAGTATCCTGAGTAAGTGCACAGACAAATTGTGCTCATCTCGTAGAATCATTTAGGCTGGAAAAGACCCTTAAGATCATAGAGTCCAACAGGTATCTCAGCGGATGTCTTTGGTGCTTGAACATGTAGTTGAGTATCTCTGTGTGGTTTTGTCTGTGAGCTACCATCCCAGCACTTGGTGTGGGAGGAAGGAAGGGACCCATGCTTTTCATGCATCCGCAGGCTTTGCAAGTGTCAGCTGAACTCCAGGGCTGGCCTGAATTCCCAGGGTGGGCAGTCACATCTAGGCTTGGAGGTGAAGCTCAGCTATACATCATCAAATATATTACCTGAGCTGCTTGTGTCAGGAGGGAGAGGCAGAATGACGGACAGGATTTATCTTGTCCAGGTCAGACAGGATATCCCTGTGGAGGGGGGATGAGTTGCCTGCTGAAGGTCCCATCCCTCTCCTCCATGCCTTGCTTGAGCCGGAGGAGCAGCCTTCACGTGTCGGAGGCGGGTGCAACAACCCGTGGCAGCACTGAGCCGCAGCCCCGGTACTTGCAGAAATGGCTTTGAGAGAAAGCTGAGGGAAGAAACAACTCCTTGCTATTTTTATCCGTGCACCGGCCCCCGGGGATTTCGATTGACAGGATTAGTTATGAAGCCAATATTATGAGTTTAACTATGAGTGAAATAACACAACTTCTGTGGGAAGCGGAGTAAAAGAGGCAATTATACAGTAGTTTAATAACAGCGCTCTGCTGGCTGGGTAGCTGAAAACTTACAGTTGACAGTAATTAGATTTTTTCATTCTTCCTGTTAAATAGCTATAAAAATTACAATAGAAATTCATCTGATTCCTTTTTATTCCATGCTGTTTTCATCATCCAGTCCATGCCCATTTGGCCTTCAGATTATTATTTTATACTTTTTAAGTGTCTGCTATTTAAGACATGCAGAAACAGGACTTAATGTTGAAAATGCAGAAAGCACCGGGAATAAGGGGGTGGCAGCAACTCTCTTCTGAGCATGAGAAATCCAGGGCGTGCTTGGATGGGCAGTGAGGGCTTTCCAAATTGACTCGCTCCGCATAACAGCTGGGCTTCTAACCACAGGAGTTACTGCAAATAATTTAAAATTACAGTAAAAATGATATGTTAGAAATCCAGCACTCTCTTGCCTGCCCGTTACTTTAGTGTGCCACGTGTGGATAGACTGTCGGGGGAGAGGTAGATGCTGTGACGCATCCATCTGCACACCGGTCCCTCACTGCCCTCTCCTCCTCTGTGGGATGGGAGTCAATGTGATGATCTGGTTTTGGGCTTCACTCCTGCCTCGGGCTCTGTGCTGGGATGGCAGCAGGAGTGGTGGTGGGGGGTGTTTGTTGGCTGGCAAAGAGCTAGGCTCGGCACTAGTTCAGGTAAGAACCTGTGTGGTCCCTCAGGTCTGTGGGGCATCTTCTCTTCCCAGTCTCCGCTGCTCCTCTGCAGCCCTGTGGTGGTGTGATGTGTGCTGATGTGCCGGAGGCTGGGGCCATACAGGCATCTCATCTCCCTGTCCTTTACATCCCAAGTGACGCTTACTTGTCAGCTGCTCTCTTTTCAAGCACTATCCTTTTCTTTTTCGTGTCTAGACAGCAGAAAGTTTTCTCTTATGCCGTAAAAAAACTTGAATTACTTTAGCAACTGTGTGTGTTTCCAAACTTGCAGGGTAGAACTTGATGAGCCAGCAAATGTGTGGTGTTTCGGCTGCTTATGATCATAGCTTGAAAGCGCTGCAGAGCACAAAGGAGAGAGCTCTCAGGTTTGCTCTCATCATTGAAAGCTCAGGATGGGATATTTGCTTGGAGGCTAGAAGTATTCTTCCTCTTGCTCCCCTTTGCTGTGTAATATAAAAGAGCTAGGTACGATAAATGATATCCTGGCCC
Organism: Limnodromus scolopaceus; assembly: GCA_028565335.1. NCBI lineage: Eukaryota > Metazoa > Chordata > Aves > Charadriiformes > Scolopacidae > Limnodromus > Limnodromus scolopaceus. The sequence goes on from JAOXNO010000003.1 coordinate 8,002,481, forward strand.
TCATGTTGTGAAAGGGGATTGAGTGTGAGGTTTTTGTTTTGCAGCTCCGGTGCCTGGTGGGATCTCTGACACATGCAATAAATATGCTCTGCAGCCGCACACCCGACCTCACAGCAGAGCATGTCGCTCGTTTTATTTCTTTTCCTCTGCCGTGGCAGGAGCATCACAGTTCAACTTCACGCTTGTGTTTTCGTTTTAAAACACTCTGGAGATGCCCGGAGCCATTAGCAGGGCAAAGGCCACCTCCAGGTATGCTGCTGCCCCGTTTGCTTCTGCTTGTCGACAGAAATACGCTGTGCTTTTTGGCAGATGTGAATGCTCCAGATGGTACTGGGAAAAGTGCAAATGACAGATTTGGTTCCAGCCCTTCCTCGCTTTTCCTCACTTTAATAAATCCTGTGCATCTCTCTGGTACATCTCTTTTTTTTTCTTTTTTTTCTTTTTTTTTTTTTTTTTTCCTTCAGGGGCCTTTAAACTTCCAACCCCCCTCCTTTCTCTTGCCCCTAACTCTGAGCTTGTGACTTTCAGCTCATCCCTGTGTCGTTGGAAGGCACGATGCTGGTCGCTCCAGCCTGCCATCCAACGCACGTGCCCTCCAGCACGTCATCCTGGTGCTGAGATCATAGTCTGAAAAAAAAAAAACCCAACCTGGATATAATCCATTCATCAGTGTCCAACTGTCTCAGTGATGGGGCCAGTTGCCAGGTTTGGGCCAGGTGGACAAGGTCTCGGCACCTGGCCACGCACCAGTGTGGTGCAGACCTTCAGTGCTGGCTGAGACAAATGTTCCCACTGCCCCCAGGCAGACAACATCCTTCTCCTCCAAAGCCACGGTGGAAGAGCAGGGAGGCTGAAAGGAGTCACCCTCTGGGGTTGGTCTGATCCATGGGGCACTACCTGGACCTAAACTTGGCTTGGGAGGATGAGGGTGAGGAGAGCTGTCATCTCCTCCATTAGCTCCATCTGGAATGGCATGTGTGCTCCGGATTGTGTGCTGTGCTGATGCTCACACAGTGCACGAGTCACCACCTTGCATTAACTTATTCCAGCACATTTCCGTGTTACAAAATTAGATCCATTTTGCAAATTGCTGCTGCACTAGTAATTGAATTGAAGGATGGGGTTTTGTTGTTTTTCTTTTTTTTTTTTTTTTTTCCTTCTTTGCACTGGAGTAAATCAGGAATAAGTCAACAGAATCAAGCCCTTAGTGCTTTCAGCAACATGCTCATTTAAATTGGATGCAAGAGGGTGTCTGTGTTTACATTTGGCCTGCCAAGAATCTCTGTTTCAGAAACTGGCTTACATAATATGTCAAAATTGGTTTACTCATTAGCATTGCAAACTGCGTGAAACAAGCTGCAGATTGATAAACTCGCAGCAATATTTGCATCCAGAGCCGAACGGCACAGGGGGAGGAGAGGTTCATTAGGAAACGTTCCATTTCCACAAGAAAAACAAATGGTCTCCAGCTAGATATCTCAGACTTCGTTAATTTTCTGTCTTCCCAAATTTAAATAAGGATTGAGAGGGAAATGTGAAAATCTCTGTTGGCAAACGGGCAGCCCATCTTGATATTTCTTGGGCTGACGGGCTATTTGCAGCAGGGGCTCCAGGTTGTCCAAGTCCCCTCTCCCCAGCCAGGGCTGAAGCCCCTCTGCCAGGCTCCAGCCTGCTCATGCAGCCGGTGCTGCCTTGACTGGTGTTTTCTCGGCACCACAGGTGGGATGGGGGCTCTGGTTTTACTCAATGTGAGTAAGCACAGATGTAGCAGCATGGTCTGAAGGGCCCGTGGTGGTGCTGCCTTCTCCTGCTTTAGCCTGGTCAGGGTGAGTGAGGGTGCGATGCTGCCCTGGGCGGAGCTGAGGACCATGGAGCTGAAAAAACACCAGGCCAGGTCTTCCGTGGTGGGACCAATAAAACTGTTCCATCTCCACCACACAGTTTGTGGTTTTATAGGCATCTATAAAACTGGAAGCACAGATGAGCATGAAGAGGGATCCCAGGGTAATACGAGCAAATATGCTCAGTGAAAAGCAGCGCAGCAGTGAGGGGGTCTAAGTGTAGTTGGCGCTTTGGGGCTCTATCTCTCCCACTCCAGGGGTTTAGGTACCCTGTGGTGGGCTGGGGGCTGTGGCAAGAGATGGCCAAGCATGATGGGCAGCCAGGAGAAGAGCTCTTGTCTCATGCTGTCCTTGTGGAGATGCCTCCCATGACTGCTGCTGTACCTAGCGGGGGAGAAGTTTCTCCCCAGGCTGCAGCCCTTGCTGTTACTGGTGTCGCTGCATCCCTTTCAGCTACATGGGCCATGAACTTCATGTAGGCAGAGATTAAATCTCTTCAGACCCGGAGAGATGTGGGAAAGCTGGCGGAAATCTGCTGGATGTGTACAGCTTTTCAGTAGTACCTCGAGTTTGGGGCTTAAATCCCGTGAAGCTTTTTAGTCTGCTTTGAAACTCCCAACTTAAAACTCAAAAGCAGAAATCTGTGGCACAGCCCAGAGAGAGGAGTGCCATAACAGCGCTGGCCTTGGCAGTAGCTGGTTATATGCTTGGCGATGCTGAGTGCCCTCCGATATTTCAGATGAATTTTTGCAAAGGACTCTAATAAAGCTGAAGAGAGCACCACCCTGCGGTGCTGCAGGGTCCCTCGTAGACCAAGAAATGTTTTGCCTGGTCAGCAAACACCACCACGTCAGTTTTCACCAGTATTAGACCTGATCCACAGAATTCATGGCGTGTCATTGGTTTGGGGAAAAAAAAAGCAGGCTTTGATCTCCTTACGGTGTAGAGTCCATGTTGCAGTGTTGTTTGAAGGAGCTGTGTGACAGGACAGGTCATTGCCTGCTGTAATCCATCGTGCTCTGGCTAAAATTGCGTCCTGCATGCCCACATCCTACACAAGAGCCCAAGTGGGCACATATCTTAGAGAGCTGAGACATGGCAGCTCCCAGGGGTGCCTCTGCAAAACTATTTTAATGGAAGTTTTTCAAAGTTTTCAGAAGACTCAGTGAGTTTAAGTAACAGCAGTTGTTAGCTGTGGGAAGGGAAAATAAAATTATCTTACTGGAAAATGAAAATGAGAGGTGGTTGCATTTCATTTACTGTCACACCTTGCAGCAAGAGGCTGGTCACCATGAGATACAGCAAGTTTCAGTGCCAGCTGGAGAGCTGAATGCAATGAAAAAGGCCACGAGCAATGAGATGTCTCAGCTGGGGAGCTGAGGCAGGCTGAGCATCCTCCTGCCATCCTCAGCCAACGTGTGGGAGCAACCCAGGCACCCGCAGGCTGGAGGAGAAGAGCTTTCCCAGAGGTGTGGGAGAGCCAGCATCGCCTCTTGTGCTGATGCAGCGCATAGTAAGTTTTGTGTGATCCTCGGTCACCTTTGCCCATCGCTGGCTTTTGGTTCTTGTTCCTCTTTGGGTCTATGTTATTCCTACAAAACCTCCTCTGGGCCGCTCTGTGTCTTCCAGAGATGGCAAGGAAGGAGGAGCGAGATGTGTGAGCCCCGTCCTCGGGGAGGAAGGCGTGTTGACCAATGCAGGTGAATGTCGAGAGGCTACAGCAGCCTGCGTGGTGTGAGCGTGGTGGCAGAGTGCAGATCCTGCGTGGATAAGGCATCAAAGGGCT
>JAOXNO010000003.1:8017557-8028742 GCA_028565335.1 Limnodromus scolopaceus
TGGGGGATATGGTGTAGGGGAGAACTTTGTAGAGTAGGGTAGATGGTTGGACTCGATGATCCCAAGGGTCTCTTACAGCCTAGGCGATTCTATGATTCTATGATTCTAAGTCATACAAAATTGTTGATGTAAAGGTTTTCCCCCAACACAACTGTAGTTGCATTTCCATTCCCCTTTCAGAAGATGCTGGAAAGGTTAAGTCTGATAGCCAAGTGAAAGCTATGAGGTGCTGTTGTGAGATCTGGACAGGCTGTGTGTGGTGACACCAAAAGCCCTTTCCCAGCTGCCACCACATCCCAGAGGTGCCTATGGTCTGCAAGTGCCTCCCAGTGTGGGACAGTTGCTTCAGTGGTCCTTCAGCGGTGTGCTAAAACTGAGGCACTGCTGGGGTCAATGTCTGGGCAGTGTTCTCCAGATGGGGCACATGAGGTTCTTCAACCCCCAAACTCCAAGATGTTCCCTCATCTCTGGGCTTTTCCCTCCATGCAGACCAGGTCTGGGCAGGCACAGAATCATTCTTTGCAGTACTGCTGTTTATTTTTAAGGGGGCACACTAAATCGCAGCAATTAGTGGACAATTGCTTTAGGGTTTATTTCTCAGCAGGAGCAGAATATGTTTCAGCTTTCTCCCTGTGTAGCTGTTGGAGGAAAATGACTCCTGCTAGTCATCGCCTACTCCCCCAGCACCGCGTCGGCTGCGATGCTATCCACCTCCAATTCATCAACCAGTCAAGTTGATATAATTAGGAATCCCAAAGTCAATAATCTGATAATCTCCAGTGCACAAAGGCTTGTATGTAGGAGAAGTGATTCCAGGAAGTCTGCAGCTCAGATCCGCGCAGGAAAAATGCCAGGTTTTAAAAAAGAAACAAGCAGAGACCTGGAGGAGAGAGTGCTTCCTAATCCTTCACTGGTGACATATTTTGGGCCATCAGCTCTGCAGTAAATGTTTTCCCGTACAGTCATTTGATGGCTTCGAACCTTCCCCTTACAGTCTTAATAATAATGTTCAATTACTGGCTCTGCTCTATAAATAAATAATCTCCCTTTAACGAGATGCTCTGCTGGGTGAGGGACGCCGGCTGCCGGGGGGACGTCTCCGGGGCCGTGGGATCGGCGCGCTCCCTCCCCGCTCTCCCGCACGGCGTTGGCCCCGGTGGGGCCAAGTGAGGCAGAAAGTGGAAAGCAATATAACATTGGGCAAACGTTTTGCAGTCTCTTTGTTACGGCGATCCGGAGAAAGGGAAGCCATACACCCAGAAATAATGCCAGAAAAAAGACGTCTTTTGTAAAACGCTTTGAATGTGTGAAGTGACTAATAAAAGAGTAGGTGTTTCAAATATTTCAGGTTGCTCTTTGGAAGTGTCAGGCGTTCCCCTCGGCTTTCCAGTGTTAGGACAGGAGTGGAGGGGAGGACCTCTCTGGGAAAGCGTCCAGCCGGTTCCTTCCCATTTTCCTCCCTCAAGCCCAAGTGAGAGCATTGAAGGCCAACCCATGTAGTGAGCTGTGTGTCCTCGCAGTCTGTTTTTGGCCACCACAGCTCCAGGCAAGACGGACACGGTTTCTTTTTAAGATCTCACCATCCTGGAGGAGTCACCGAGGAGCTCTCAGGCAGAGCGGGGATCTCCCCTTTGCACCGGGTTGAATTTGGGGTGCATCCTGAGGGTGGCTCCATCTTTTCTGCCAGTGAGCTGCCAAAGGTTGCTGCACGGGGCAGACGTGCTCCCGGAAAAAGCCAGTGGCTTATATAAAAGTTTCATCAATTTTAAATGACAGTGTTATCTTCCTAACGGGATGTTTGAGCTGTAACTTGCTCTACATAGACCTTTTAACTCGCCTTGTCAGGAGCCGTTCTGCCTTCTTCTGGTGCGCACGGCGAGCCTGTCGCTCAGCAGGCATTGAGGGGAATTGTCGGAAAGCCAAACGCGGAGAAGCGATGGGAAATCATCCCATTTTTCCTTTCCACAGCGGGATGAGTGATGTCCGGGGTCGCGTGCTGAGGCGCTGCCAACTGTCTAATGCACAGCTGGGACTTCAGCTCCCCCAGGGCATCGCACACCCCCAGCCCCGGGCAGTGAGGACGGCTGGGCTGAGAAACGAGGAGACCAGCCTTGAGTCTGGATAAATAACAGCCCCTGAATACTGAATTAGAGGATCCATTGCCATTGCCTTGAAGCCTGGCATCAGAAGGAGGAGGGCTCCCAGCTGATCCCCTAAATCAGCTGATGAACCTTTGCCTGCCCTGAGCTGGTGTGAGGAGCACGTGCTCTGCTGGAAATGTTATTGCTATTTTTTTTTCTCAGAGTGCTAAGGAGCCAACTGATCTTTAAAACATGCTAATCTGATTTGACAGTGAAGGCTGTTTATTATTGCACGGCACCATAATAAGTATAATTTCTGTGGGTTGAGTTAGACTACCAGATTTACCTGATTTCCTTACAAAAATATACCAATTTTTGAATATATATTTTTTGAATCTTTGAATATATATTTTTTTGCAGCCAAGGCTGCAAGGCCATTGAGGGAATATCCCATAACAGGAGCAGGGGATGGGGTGCTAGTCACCGTACGGAAAAGCATTGCAAGCTTCAGAGATGTGCTGCCTTGTTAGAGATGTGTCTGAAACCATGTGGAAGAAGGGTGGTCTTCCAGCCAGGCTGGACTGGCCACGGGAGATGTGCATTGCTCTGGTCTGAGACACAGAGCTGAAATAATGTCCCTTCCTGCCCCTCCTTTCAGTCTATGGGCTCATCATGTGGGTTGACAACTGCTGTGATACCGCGCGTGGAATGAGCACCCAGGATGCTTGGGGTGTTGTCCCACATCCACTGTGGATCCGGGCTGGGGAAGGGCACATTCCATTTCCTTCCAAGTGTCCAGGCGGGTGCGAAGGCACCGACCTCCCCACTGCATCGCCGTTGGGCCGGCGCAGGGCAGCGTCCCCCCTTGCAGGAGGGACCGGGTGGGCAGGGGACAGCTGGGCTTTGCTTTTCTTTGGAGATGTGTTGCCTGGAGGGCACCGTGTTTCTCCTGGCTGCTGCTCCTCCGGGGAAGGCAGGGCTGAGCCTGGAGAGGCAGCCGCCACGCGACAACCAGAGGTACCCGTGTGCTGGGGACATTTATCTCCTGTGACGGGGGAAAGCAATATGCATGCACGCTGCAGATGGGACTAACGCTGAGCGTGGATTTATAGGCAAAGAGTAAATAGGAACGCAGGGAAACGCTTTCCCTTTCTCCATAAACTTTTCAATTTCAGAGAGGCCAGATTCAATAAAATTATTTCGCAGATGGAGGTTTTATTGAATCTGGCCCATAAAGCTCCCATTATGGGGTTTACAACTGCCATTTACACAAATCCTGCTATAATAAAATACAGTGGTGTTTACAGCATTCCTGCAACTGCCACAGAATTACAGTGTGCACAAAACCTGACAAGTAAATCTTGGCTTAATACACCAGGCGCTCCGCTGACAACATAAAGCAGCAAAACTTGGGCGGGGGGGGGGGGGAAGGAAAAACGCAGAGGTGGGAGGAGAAGGTTGCTTGGGCGAGAGGAGAATTATGCCTGCTGCTTGGCCAAGATACCCCAGGGAAATACCACCGATTTACAGCCCTCACTCTGCTCTCCTGCAATGCAAAATATAAGTGTGATGCCAAAAGGTGCTGCCTGGGCACACAGCTGTGGGGCCACCAGGTGTTACAGGCAGCTGGGTGATCCCAGCCCTTAGCAGCATCTGATCCAGGCCCGGCAGAGAGCCAAGCTGGGGTTGTCTGAGGCCCTGCTGAAGTTGGGTATAAAAATCTCCAGCTGGGTCCTTGTCCCTTTCCCACCTGCCTCGTGGGTGCTCATGGAAGGGTGTGGGCTGAGTAAGGGTGGAAACTGGTGGGTTGTGGCTGGAGAGGAAGGAGGCTGAAGGGTTTGCTGAATGAGTGAAAGCATCTGAAAAACCTCCGCTTCAGAGCTAACCATGCGGCAAAAAGGTGAGTCAAGGCTAGATCTGAACTGTCTGAGGGGCTGAGGCCTCAGGTGCCCGAGTCTGCTGTCAAAGATGCCCTCGATAGGAAAACTAGGAACTCCAGAGGAGATCCTTTTGGAGAGGGAATAGCCTGAGCTGTGGTTTTGGGCATGACTGCTGGGTCTTGGTGAATAAATGTGGTGGCAGACATGTGTGCTGATTTCCAATACTCGATTGAAGGAGGTGCGTTTCAATTGCCTGTCTTTCCTCTGCTGGTCCCCGTGCTGAGGGCTGGAGCTGAGAGGTGGCAGCTCCTCCTTTATGGCAGGTCTGTCTCACACTGCAGCCCTTCAGTTCCCTCTGTATATATCACTGCATTAATCTTTGTGCCTCCCTATGTATCTGCAAAACACTTGCATTTGCAACTCCATTAATTAGGCCAGAAAGCAGGTCAGCACTACTGTCTCCTGTTCTCCTTAATTTATTGTTGTCTGACATCGCCTCACAATTAAACTGAGATGATTAATACTAATTTTCTGGGCTGTGCTACATGTAAGGGCAGAAACTTCTTGTATTTACAGAGGAAGTGTCTCATTTAGGAGGAAGGAACACTATTCAAATTGTAGTAGAAACATTTATTTCATGGCACATATTTAACAAGTCAATTCATAGTAAAGTTCAGCTTTCCTTTTTTTCACTGAGCTCAGCATGAAAAATTGATTCAAAGTTTTTATTAACTTTCTTATTGGGCACCTAAACAGCTAATTAACCTTATTATTGGACACCTAAATAGCTTTGTAAATCTATCGTTGATGATATACCCTGACCACACTGGAATTGAATAGCAAGGTGGGAGCTCGTGTTATTTATTCCCTGTGCTCCGTCATGCTCAGCACATCACCTTGCAGGATCTCCCTGCCCCAGCAGGAGATGACACCCTGGTCATCTGGTGGCGTCTGGGGAAAAGATGCACATGCAAACCTCAAGTCCAAGGAGGCTGCTGAAACGGCCAGCCTTGCTCATGCTTTGAATTGGGAGAACTTGAATTAATGGTGTGTTTTGCAGAGCCTGGTGCAGCAAGGATAGGTCTAGTTTTTTCTATTTATATATTTCCATATTGCTTTTACTGAATCATTCAGGCCTTTATTTTGCCATTACATTTGCTTTCTGTATAATTTTTCAGTGTCCAAGTACACATTTTCTTTTCCACGTGTGTGCACTGGTTGTTTCCTCTGTGTTGCTGGCTTTTAGCTTATTTAATTGCCACTGGGATCAGGGGTTTACTTGTCATTTTCCATGTCTGCCCCACTGTACATCTCAGAGTAGCTCTGTTAAAGCTGATGGAGTTACTTCAAATCTATAGTGCTGCAATCAACAAAATCTAGACTGTCCCTTACTTTAAATTACAACTGCATAAGTAAGCTTTCCCCATTTATGCTCAGGGTCTTCCCAGGAAGCCTACATCAATGAAGCTTTCAGACAACAATTCCTGTTTCCAATTCCTCTGTCTGAATCCCTGATATAAATGCTGATGTGTCTCTGGCCTGCACATCCCTCCCTTCACCTTTTTCTCCTGGAAGATTAAGACGTGATATGGGTTTGCATCAGAACCACCCAAGCTCTTTGTTCCTCTCTGGTTTGTCTGAGCTTCTCCTAAGTCTTTTTAATTTTTTTCTGTTTTGCTGAGTGTCAGTTTACTGCACCTCTATATCCATCTTGGGTTATGGTAGTAATTTAGAAAAAATAATCAAAACATTATTGTGGTTTTATTCCCAAGTCATACCTGCAATGGAAGAGGGGTAGCACAACTTGGTGTTTTACCATGTAATGGGGTGGTGGCCACATGAACTGTCTTGGTCTACCATTGGTACTCCTGGTTGCTCCTTTTAAATGCTTCTACCAGTGTTTTATTTGGGTTAAGACTGACTTGCTACGCTCAGTCAATATTCATCCTTCTGTTCTTGTCTGTCAGTGGGATGATTTAAAGAGCTGCCTGGGTTGTGAATCCCAAATGGGGTTTGGGACAGGAGGGGAGGGCTGAGATGCCTGGCACAGACAAATGGTGACGTTCCTGTCTGTGTGTGGCAACAGAACTTGAAGTTTGGTGGTTCTTTGTATCGGCTTTTGGGAAGGGTGCAGGAGTCATGTCTGGCAATGCTTTGAGTGCACGGAGTGGTGGATAACCCGGCTTGAAGGGGACGATGCTACAGCAAGAGCTGCTGCATGGATCTGCTTGTGGTGGTCGCTGAAACGAAACGAAATAAAAATGTTGTTTGTTTTTGACAGCTTTTTGCAATCTTTGCATTTGCAACATGCGGTGGGTACTCTGGAGGACTGCGCCTCAGTGTGGACTGTGCAAACAAGTCAGAGAGTGACCTCAGCATTGACATAGCCTTTGCCTACCCCTTCAGGTAACCCGGGCTGGGCCGTGGCGGTTCGTCTGCAGGGAGGCAGCGCTGGGGGCTGATGAAATGCCTGCTTTCAGGGGGCTTTCCCATCATTTATAGCAGCTTTTGATTAAGGGCCAACCTGGGGCTCCTGAATTCCCCTCGCCATGTTGGGTGTGCGGGAAGAATGAATTTGGCTAGACCTGGTATGGATGGGGCCATGGGAACCACTGGGGAATGAGGTGGGGGGGGGGGGTGTCAGTGAAGGAGAAGAGCAGTTGTGGGCATGCAGAGCCCCATAAAGGCCATCACAAGGGGTGGAAAATGCTAGGCAAGGAAAAAGAACAAAAACACATCGTCCCAAGAAAAAAAGTGGGGATAAAGTAGCCATTAATTGTGGTGTAGCCATTAACTAAGCTGGAAATGTGGGAGGATTCCCAACCATTGGGGTAGCGAGGACCTGGAAGACCCACTCCATGGGGAAAGGGAAGCAAAACAAAGAACAAGTTTGAACCGTAATTTTGAAATGCTCTTGAAAATTCTGCTAATTGCATGTCTGCATCTCTTGTGCCTGAATACTTGTGACTTAGGAAAACAGATTTTGTTGTTGAAGTCTGAAAGCTGTAATGAGGTTAAAAAAAAGTATACATATAAAAATATTCATGCTATTTAGGATCGTGCTTCAAGAGAACATCCAGTCTTCTGTTTTTAAAGATGTCAAGTCCACTCTAGAAACCTTTCACTTCATTGTAAGTCATTTCTTTGAGGAGTTGAGATGATTAAGAAAAGAATGCATAATCCAATCTTGAGCCCCGTACACTATGACTCTAAAATTATTTTGCTTCCTTGGGAAATTGCATGCTGTTTAGCTTATGATTGCTATGCACAGACCAGAGGTAATCGCATCTACTTCTTCAACATGTTCTAAAATACAGCATCTTCGGAACAGTGGAAACTGAATTTGATTCCTTGAACTGTTATTTTTCCTTGACACACATTTATTACTCCGAAGAGGCACATTTCCTGGTAGTACAAATGTTTATTTTTTGTCTTGAACTTGTCTGCATTTTCTTTCATTTCTGCTTAGTATGCATGAGAGAGATCCTGAAAATTGAGTTATATGAATTTGTAATGTGATTCACTTCCAAATAGGTCATTTCTCTAGCATTCATTACAGAATACACCCTACAGTAAAGTGCTTTTAATTTGCATGATTATAAAATAGTACTTTAAGTAAAAAGTTAATAAAACAGAGAGATGTAGCCAGCAAGTGTCTCCTGGTGTCTTACCAGGCATCTCAACAATTGCTTTTAGAAGGATGTGGCTGGATCTGCAATTTCCCACAGTCTTGCTTGTTAGAAAACTGGCGATATAGTGGCATTCCAGCCTGTTGGAGAGAGAATGGAAAACGGGGTTTATTTGCAGAAGGGATCCAGCTGAGGCTGTAGCTGCCCCTTGACCTGTCTGGGTGGCTTCTGGCTGGGGCTGCTCGGGGCAGAGTGGGACACGGGAGGAGCCTGCACCTGAAGGTTGGGTGTGTAGCATGTACAGTGGGGGGGGTTGGGAATAGGGTGGAAATACACCTGTAATTTGCAGGTGGGAAGGGAGGTGACAGCTGGTGTTTTGGGAGAAGCATGAAGATACTCAGTTCTTGTGGAATTTGCAACTTTGCATGCAAACCCGAGGCACATGCAGAAAGTGCCTAAGGATGTACAGACTGTGTGTGGTAGCAAATATGTGCATTGAAAATCTGGCCTGGTGCTACCTGTGGAACTTGGTGACATTTTACACTTTAATCTAAATATTCCCGTGACTTCCTCGTGAGCTTGCTCTTCCTGCTTTTCTCCAGGGCTCCTTCCACAGAATGGAGAGGGGATGCTCTAAAACCAGAAGTCAGCTTAGTTGGGAAAGGTAGTATCTCATACTTGAGCAGTTGGTACCCTTGGAAAAAGCAGATGCACTTTAAGTTCAGGCTCCTTCATCAAGACTGTGATCCTGAAGCTTATCTGCCTGCGTGGTTGTGTAGGCTTTGTGAAGGTAGGGTTTGTTTCTCACCAGTTGCCCTGCACCCAGGTCTGAATAAGTCCATATTTACATGGAATTTTCCTTTCAAATACTTTCAGTGTTCTGCTTATTGGCTGACAACTGGGGGAGGTGGAGGTGGAAGGAGGGATGCTGCCGAGCATCTGACATGGCAGAGCTGTTGTGGCTGTCAGCAGTGACACTGAAGCAGCCAAATACCTGAGTGCTGCTTTTTGAGCTGTGCCTTCCAGCATGACTTGAAATGTAGGAAGCCATGCAGCCCGGCTAGCGGCTGCTTTCATTCCCAGTGCTGCGAGTTTGAGGTTTTGTTTTCCTCTGCCAGAAGCTGAACTGCTAGACCTTGGCTAGTTGATGAGTAAGTGTCAAGAGCTTGAAGCAAGTAAACAAAATTGTAAGGCTCAACAGGGCATCTTGGCAAAGCAAGAGGACTTGGATGCTTTGGAAATGAGATAGAAGGAACCTGAAAATGTTCCCATGAAAGCAAGATCAAAATGGGATGGGAGTTTTCCAGACTGAAAGGGGGGTGGCATCTCACTTGTGACCATGTGCTTCTGGGGCCCATCACATTAGATGAAGAAAGGGAGGATGCAGAAGAGGAAAAAACCAGTACTGGTGGGGTCTGGAAGTATGTGATTAAGACATATGGTTTGCCAGGCTGATTTTAAACCAGTGTTTGATACAGCCCCAGGCCAGCCCTGGATGAGCTGAAGAAGGAGCTTTGCGCTCCACAGCAGGTAGCTCCAGGTGCTCCTGGAAACCGAGGAGCAGCTCCATACCCTCTTATTGAGATTTTTCTCAGCCCCAACCTACAAGCTGCAAAAGTCTCCAGCAAACAATGGATTGGGGAGAAGTCATTAGTTCCAGCAGACAGGGAGTTTTCAAGGGTATAGTTAAAAATCAAGAAAGAATTAATGTTAAAGTTACAGTAAGACGGTAGTTGTGCTTGGCTCCTGCATTATCGTACTGCTATGGTAACTCTGGCAGCAGGAACTTGTGGAGCACCAAAAAAAAAAAAAAAGAAAAGCCCTGCACAAGGTGGTTGCTTTTCATTTCTGCCAGAATCACGTTCTCTTCCTAGTTTAAGTCTGGGCCTGGATTCATGTGCCCTTTGAAAAGGGAGAAGAGTGGGGAAATACAGATAGGTACATTAATCACAAAGGCCATCAGAGTAACCTGGTGAAGTGGTGCTTATGCACAGCTGGGAGAACTCATCCCTGCAGAGAAGAGCCAGTGCAGTGGGTACCTGTGCGGGGCTGCTGTGGGACAGGAGCATGGTGGGGCAGAGCCATTCTCCATCTGGTTGGACTCGATGATCCCAAGGGTCTTTTCTAACCGAAATGATTCTATGATCTGAGGGACACCCCATGCCAGGGCTCCTGCTTTGGGCTTGTGCTGCTGGGATGCAGGAATCACAGAAGAGTCACTCTGGGGTCACTGCTGGATAATTGAACCCAAATCTGGATTCACCATCTCTCCTGGAACAGGAGAAAAGGTGGATGCTTTTCCTATCTGCAGCTACGTGGATTAATTTAAGCTTCCTACAACCCACATCCATGACCCTGTAGTCACCCTCTAATGTGCAAAGAAACCTGTAGTCCAAACCCTAATAGCCCCCAGCAGTGTCTCCTGGAGCTCTGCCACACTTTTCCACATATCCTGTCACTCTTCCGTGTCCAAGATGATCTTTACAAGTCCATTTCAAATAATTACCCTAAGTTTTCTCTCATTTCTTCTGCCTGCTTCTAGTTTTATCACAAATAATTTCTTTACCTCTTTGTTCTTTAAAGTACAAATCAGCCTTTCTTCTGAGTACCTGTATATGTATTTCAAAAATTTAACAAGTTCAAATATGGAAAAATCTTCTTTGGTCCCACACCAGCAGTTTTTCTCAGTGTTAGGATCTGTGCTTGGTACAGTATCCATTGCAAATTTGGCACACATTAGGATGTTCATCAGCTTGACCCTTAGCCCAGTAATGATTCTTTGAGTGGGGGTAGAAAAAATAACATCTTGGAATTACTTGTTATTCTTGCAGTCCATCACCCTTTCAGATCAGATTTGTCACTCATCCAAGTGCCCTAAGGCAATTTTTTTTGCTGTATTAAGGGTCCTGGCGAAGGTCCTATTTATTTTTATTATTTTCTGGTAATCCCAGCAACATCTTTTTGCTGTTCATTACTTTGCTATTTGTTGGGTTTACTTTGATAATATCTGGCTGAAGAGTACACTTGCCCCGCACGTATTTGTCGTGGGTATTCATCATGTTGAGGTGCTTTTCAACCAATCCTCCTAAAGGCAATTTATTTTTTTGTTGCTGTCAGCTGAGTTGTCAGGCTTGACTCACCAAGATTACTGAATATTTTTGCTACATAATTGTTCATGTCACAAACTTAATGTTTTTCTTGTAACTGGCAGAGTTGCCCTGAAATGTTTGGGCTTCAGCTACTGACTTAAATGAAGCTTGGCGTAGCGGAATCGCTCTCGTGATTGCACCGCGCGGGCAGGCAGCAGGTGTTATCTGCTAATAGCATCGCCGGCTGCTGTGGGGTTATCTCACTTCTGCCAGTCCCTGTCCCGACCGAGGGAGGAATGCTGAGGGAGGAATGCCCTGCTCGGAGCCTGGCTGTAGGGCGATGCTGCCTGGGGTCTGCAGAGCAATGGGAAGAGAGGAGCGTTTCCATACAGTCCCCTAAGTCTTGACTGATGAGTCTTGAGGCAGATCCTGAATTTCACTGAATTTTTTTTGGAGTTGGAAGGGACCATAGAGATCATCTAGTCCAACTCCCCTGCCAAGGCAGG
>JAOXNO010000003.1:8031670-8068023 GCA_028565335.1 Limnodromus scolopaceus
ACCCACGTGGTAGAAATCTTGAAGATTGGCAACTTGGCCAAAGAATGGTTATTACTGCCAGTTTGCGCTTTTGTTTGAACTGTGGATAAATGCAAATATCCTTTGCCCAGCAGTGAGGGACTGGGAGATGCTTCCAGTCACTTAACACTTTGTTCCTGCATAAGATCTGTAGAAAACCACCAGAAATCTGATACAATCACATCTTCACCTTCTCTTTGAGGCTGACCCCGTGTCATGGTCCTTAGCACATCTGATGCCATGTCGTGTGAAGGAAGAGATCATCTGCCGCCCCTGCAATTTGCTACTGATCTCAATGGCTCAGTTTCTGTGCCAAACTGTTTTGTGCTCAGCCAAGAAGCCACAGCCCAAGGGTGGCTACCTAAGTGGCAAACTCTTTCCTCATTCACGCTGATGGTGTGCTGGGCTGTGTGCAGTGTGTTGCTTGAGTAGGTCAGAGCAGGAGGTCTGGCTGCCAGTATTTGTAAAACTGTGAAGTCCCTGGTCCATTGCACAAGCGGGGAGAGGCTGATTGCTCCACCCAGTAGGTTTGTCATGGGGTGGCAGCTCTGCAGATGGGGTGACTTCTCCGAACGTTGAGGTCTTCTCTGTTGTCAGTACCCTCAGTGTTCTCCAACTTCTACTTTGTAGACTTCAATCCCTTGAAACTTGAAGAAAATGCATCCTTGAGTGCAGAACTGGGGCTGTAGAGGAGACTTGTCTTGCTTTGCAACTCTTTGGGCTGGTCACCTCTTGTCTGCTGTTATGAACGTCCATGCACAAACGCCATGTGAACACAGAGTTCGTGAACATGCAGCTGGCTGGAAAGTAAATGGGGAAGAAAAGTGGTAGCAACTTTCTGGAGATGGTCTCTGCTGCAGAGAAGGGAGAATGCTGCTGCTTAAATCTTTGTTAAATTGTAGAAGCTTTTCTTTTAGCACTCAAAGCAATTGGATTCTTGATGAATTTGGATTGTATTGATCCAGACTGGCTTATTTTGCTTCATAGAGGCTGTATTTTATGCTTAACACTGTTTTGGTGACAGAAAAATTCTTCATTAATACTTTAACCAGAATTTGTTCTTAAAGTGGAAATCACTTTTGGATTTGTTAATATATGCGGCCTTTTCCCAATTTGAATTTTTAATATATATTCATGAATAGTCTCTGCGGTATTGTGCGATGATGGTGCTTTATCTGTGCCTACCACAAAGGCTTTTCCTAAAAGTCAGGCTTTGCACAACTTCCTTGCAAATTTCTTTTTTTTGCACATTTTCATGCTGCCAGTTCAGGAGCAACCAAAGCAGAAACCCTTTGGCTTTGCTTTGTTTGCCATTTGATCCTGTACCCCAGACGGCGTGTGGTGACCCAGCCAGGGGACGATCAAACACACGTCCTTCCCCTCAGCTCCCACGTCTGCTTTCACTGTGCAGCAGCCCTGAAGGTTCCCCTAGGACTGCCGTGAAGGGATGTCTTTGGTCTCCTCTCCCACCTGGTTTCTACACGAATTTATTTGCCAGGAGTTTAATGCAGTATTTCTTCTTATTCAATAGACTCTGGAGAGGGTGGACAGCCAACCCCATCCAGCATAGCCCCACTCTGTGAGGTACCTCTCACTGTCCTGTCTGGATTCATGGGTTATTCCCCAGGAGGGTGTTGGCAGTTTGTCAGCAGGCCCTCAGGTTTGGGAGCCTTGGCTCCTGCCCCAAGGAGCTACTGCTCCACCTGTGATGGAGCCCACGGGCTCCCTGAGAAAAGGATTTCACGTGCACTTCAGATGAAAATGTTTTGACGGGGAGTTCTATTGGAGTTATGCTGTAAAACTCTACAGAGGACTTAATTTGATTGCTTTAAGTGCCTTAGGATAATTGTAGTTAAAATACAAAGTTAACGTTAAAATACAATACAAAAGAATGAACATTGCTATATCTTCTGTAATTGCCCTTGCATTTATCTCAGCTGGTCCTGGAGGTGAAATTGCTGCTTTCAGGGTTTATAGACCTACATTAAACTGTATGTGAACCCTGCTTCTCGCAGGGTGAAGGATTTATGCTTTCAGGTGGTTCTGTGTGAACATCAGGTGATGCCCAAGAATTTGGATTGATTTTGCTTGGAGTTCATAGCCCATTTGATTGCAGAAGGCGAGGTGAATTGGAGGTGGCATGAATGGTATGGAGCGATGTGAGGAGCAGCAGAGCGTGTTGGGGTGCTGGAACGGGGGGACTCAGCAGTCCCACATCGCTCCATGCAAAAGCACCGCCCGGGGACTTGATACCCCCACTTCTCAGAAGTGGTCTTATTAGATTCAATGACTGCTTTTTAAGCCTTTGCTTTATGCTTTCTATTGCTTGTGTTATATCTCTAGATGTTTAGATTTTTCTCCAAATGGTTGCATTTGTTCTGCTCTGACAGAGGCTTGTTTAGTTTGGAAGCTGATTCCTGTGTCTGTCTGGAGGAGAGGGCAGCAGGAGGGACACCAGAGCTGTGGGTTCAGTCAGGATTTCATGGTGGGACCAGGTAATGTTTGACAGCTGTGTGTGTGGCAATGCAAATACATGCCTGTGGCATTTACAGGCCACCTAATTTTCCTTGTTCCACAGACACAATAACTTTTTAAAAGATAAACAAGGGTTACCTTCCTTCAGAGACAGTAGCTAAGCTTCCCAGTGACTAGGAAGTGGTTCACCCCAAGAAAATAGCTCAGTGAAGGGAAATCAGAGAGGAATGCCACCAGTGTGTACCACAAAGAATGCAAGTGCCCAATCTGAGAAGGTATTTGGGTTTGTAAAGACCAGTGGAGCATGTCTTTGAGTGCTACACTCTGCTTGCACAGCAGGGAAAAGTGTGTGTTTCTGAGAAGAGCTGTGAAAATATCTCGGGAGATAAATCTGGGTCTGGATGTAGGCTTGGAAATGGGGTTGGGATCACCCACTCAGCTTTCTGAGCGCTCCCGGCGGTGCATGTACTATAATGAGCCGTTTTATTTCTTTTTTGGTGCTACGATGGAGTACTAGGGTTTGCATTACTGCTACGTGCTCAGTCTGGGGAGGTTCCTTGCTATGGCTGGCACGCATGCGGGACGTTTCTTCCTCTGGAGTGTGGTGAAGCTGTTACACAGGCTGTTTTCCAAGAACTTTGTGAACACGATCGCTGGGAGCAGGTCCTGCAAGAGGGATCCCAAGCTCTGGACGTGGCACTGGTGCCCTCTCCCCACCACCACTGGGGTTGTCCTTATTCCGATGTCTTTAGACCCCATCCTCAAAAGGGGTCTGTAGCTTCCCTTCCTGGAGACCTGAGCACCTTGGAGGGTCTCTGACTCTCTGTGCCAATGGGAGAAGAGATGTGGGGCGGAGAGGGATGGAGCAGAGGATGTGTGTGTTGGGATGCTGTTGGTAGGCATCACGGCGTGCCCGCTCCGAGCTGCCGGCGCTGGAGGAATTACCACTTCTCCCAGCGCCGCGCACGCAATGTGGTGTGTTGAGACAGCAACTGTGGCTGACAGCTTGTCCTGTTAAAAACAGTACTGTAGGAAAATAGTACTGGCCAAATGTTTGCACCAACAGCTATGTGCGAGTGAGGGCTGGGAACCTGACAAATTAAGAAATTGAAAATAGAGGAGGGAGGAAATATTTTTCCATCATTTTGACTGGACATAAACCAGAGGAGAATATAGGTTGCTACAGCTTTCCTGGTCGGCTTCCCAGCAGAGCCTTCTGGGGAGTTTTGGTGATGCTGCTCTGGACTTACATTTGGACGGATATAAGCCACTGAAGGAGATGTTTAGGATGTTCAAATGTCCAGGACAGAAGTTTGGGAGAAATGTTTGCAAGATGAAATATGTATTTGTGTGAAACTACTGGTAGTGTTGAATAATTCTAGAGAGAGAGATCGGCTTTGGGTTATTTTTTGGAAGAAATTGAGAGATTTCATTGAGAGGACTGAAGTTCAAAGTGGAATACTTTCAAATACTCTTTGATCAGCGAACTGCATTCTTTCTTCCTCTAGAAAGCAAAGAAACAAAAGCCCAAGCTTGGATTGCTGAGTCAGCTGGAGAAATTTCTTTTTCTTTCCTGTCTCCAGAGAAAAACGAACTGATTTCTTAGGGATAGGTATGTGGTAGAAACTGATGTGCTGCTGCTCTGAGAGGAGACCAAGGAGAGGAGGGTACTGAAGGTACCTTTGGATGCTGGGGTGTCTGGAGGAGGTATTGCTTCTGGGGGGCTGGTAGAGAGGGGTATGGAAAACTGCTGGGACAGTTAGGAATTATCAATAAGCACCTCACAGTTTCAAATAGCTGTGGCATACGCAGGCAGCGCTGGGATGTGCATCGTGGCAGATGGGCAGTGGGAAAGGTGGGAAATGGGAATGCTCAAGTAAATGGTAATTTCTTTATCGTGGGAAAAGACCTGTTAGAGGGCAGGCTTGGGGTGAGAAACAGTCTTGTCGCTGTTGGCAAAACCAGAGTTTTCCCCCCTTTTGCCAGAACATCAGAGGTGCAAAAGGGCGGGGGAGCAGTTTCCTCCGTGGTACCTGCTGTGCTGCTGCTGGGCGAAGCCCGTCGCATCCCCACAGCTTCCGTGGCTCTACTAGCACTTCAGCTTTGAAGGGCTGGAGAGAACTTCAGCATTAATGACTTCAAGCAGTTCAAATGTGGTATTAAGAGGCTGTCTGCCTCAAAGAGACTGACTTCAACAGCTCCAGGATGCCTGAGTGCAGATTCAGATCCCACAGGAATTATTGGAAAATGGTTATAACTGGCAAAAAATATAGACTGAGGGCAACTGCTTAGTGGTGACTCCCTCTGCAAGAGCTCATGGTATGTGTGAGTGCTCGTAGTGTGGGTCCATTGCTGCAGGGTTTCCCCTTCAGGAGTCTGTCCTGCAGAAGAGCAGATTTGGGGGGAGGAAGGAGAAAGCTGCAGAACTCGGCTCCATCCACTGAAAGGAAGCCTGGTCCTTGCTGTGTGGGCAGCCTTTCAGATAGCCAGGACTTAGCACTGAAGATGCGGAGATGCCCAGCACCGGGGTCAATGTTCTTTGCAGTGAGGAGCGCTGTGTGCAATGCTTCCTCCTTGAGAACAGGCTGTGAAGAGCGTTGGAGGAGTCAATGGACCTTTCCTTCTCAGGCAGGTTTCTGCTTTCACTCGAGTATTAAAGGAGACTTTTAAAGTATTTTTCTTCCTGCAGGTAATATCTCTAGGGAAGTCTATTGGGAACGATAAGCTCTGCTGTGAGAGGAAAGGCTTTCATTTATTAGTGTTCTTCCACTAAGCCTACGGAAAAATCTATTTGGCACCTTGAGAAGGGACGTTTGCTGCGGGGCTGGCTGGCTGGAGGCACCTGTGTGAAAGCACATCAGCACAGCCCTCCAAAACAAAGGATCCTCAGTGTTTCCAGGGCTAACTAAAAGAAATACCTTTGCTTTGTCTCTAAGAGAAAGAAAGGCAAACCCCCCTGGTCTTGTTATTGTGCCTCATCAGAGCAGTTTGACGTGCTAAGGGACCCTGTGCATTTTGGAATTTCACTATTGTGTTTTGAAATTTCATTTTCCCCTCATTTTTGGACATTATCAGCCAAGATAAACGTTTCACAACACATTCCTCCATGAGTGCTACCTGCAGCTACTGATTTCCAGTAGTGTATTTCTCTCATTGCTTTGCAGACAGTAAAAACAATTGACAGTTTGACTACTAGAAACAAGTGAGGGGGAAATAAAGCCCAATGAAAGGATAATGGATCTTCGCATTTTTGCAAGCACGTGTGTGGGTGTTGCAGATTTTGCTCAAGCATGTCGTAGACGGGTTGGGGGGTGGATTACAAGATGCTATTTTCAGAAAATAGGACAACCTGCCAAAACAGATAGCTTTTTCTCTTTTGCCTGTTTTCCCCCACATCCTAGTAAAAGAAAGGAGAAACACAAGCTCCCATTGAGAATTTTTGGAGGCAGAACTTTATCTGTTATTTATTAATCCAGGCACTGATCAAAGCCCAGGAGAGGAAATCTGTGCCGGTTCATCAATAATACTTGAGTTCATATTTGCTGTTAATTGCGTGTTCTGTTGGTTTGAAGTCTAAGCCTTGTGTGCAGTGCTCAAGGGGGAGGTTTCGTGAGTCAGATGAGATTAGATCACTTGGTGCACGCTCTCCTGCTTGGGTTCTTCTGTGCCTGCTGGTGGAGTGGGTCATGGGACAAGATGGGTCTTCGAGGCAATTGGCTCTGACCATTTTTGTGCTCAAGGATCATCAGGTGGACTGGGCTGCTTGGGAAAAAAAGGGCTCTAATTATAAGCAAATTGTGGCTTGAATATTGTGCTGAGGAAGTTCAGGAAAGAAAGGCAACTTCACATTTACATGGAGAGAGCGCAGCTTCTGCTCCCCCACGCACATGTAACAGCTGTAGCTTTGTTCGGCGTGTCTGGCTTCATGTATTGTTTTCAGAGCAGGGGTAATTAGTGTCTGAAAACGTAACTGCTCTTCGCTATTGTGGAACAATGTAAAAATCCTTTTTTTCACTGTAAAACATTCCTGCCCTCTTTTGATCTTGTCAGGCTAGACAATACAGCTGTCTTGTCATCATATTTCCCACGGCAACAGAAAGTTTGCCAAATGGTAGAAGAAACCTCAGAAGCCCTTAATTACTGTGACTTCATCAGTGAAACTTGACTGCCTTTGGTGGACTTGCTTCAGATCCAAGTGAATTTGAGGGAATTCAGACCTGGATGGCTTGGCCATGGCAGCAGTTGTTAGCAAACAGACCCAGCAGGAAAGAGCGATGGTGTCAGTAGCGATGAGCAGCGAGGATGACCTTGGTGCTGCACTGCTGAGTGTGGGGTGCGAGGTCACCTTCCTGAGGCATCAGCTCTATTTCTGAATTAATAACAATACTCAGTGCAATACAAGGCAAAAAAGCACTGTTCAGCTCATTTTTGGAGGAACTTAGGGGGGAAGGTTTTTTCATTACTTTTTTCCCCTAATTAGGTAAACTCATTATTACTGAAGTGTTCCTTATTTGCATCGCCCATCAATCATTGAAAATCACGTCTGCTAATGTTGCCCAGCAGTATTGCTCAGATGTTAATAAAGTGCAAAGGGTCACTCCTGGGGCTCCTGGTTTTGTTTAGAAAACGGAGAGGCAAAGGTGAAATGCAGGGGTGGTGCTGGAGATAGAAGAGCAGCAGAAGGAACACAGCTGCCAAGGATGACTCGAAGGAAAAGGTGGGGTGTAAAGAATGAGAGATAAGAGAAGATGAAAGAAGATTAAGTCAGAGGAAGTAAGAGGCAGAACAAGTAGAATTACAACAAAAATGGGAGGCAGAGGTAGAGGCAATTATTTTTTTTTACAATTCATCACCAAGCCATCCTGCCCCTAGAAAGGCTGAATCAGCAACATCAGTGGAAAAATCAGAGCTTTCTCTCTGAGATGACATTCCATATCAAATAGGTTTCGATTAGCAAAACTGGATTTTCTGTCGCCGATCCTCTCCTGCTTTAAAGAAACTTTTCAACTGCATCTTCTTAAGTTGTCATCCACGCTAACCACCCCAGAGCTTGGCTCAGTTACCTCTCTTTCCTGTCACCATCTCCTCTTCCCAGGTCTGAGTCATGGTCTATTTTGGGGCCCTTTGCACAGCTGAGATCTGGGTTGTTTGGGTGCAGGTGAGGTGGCCACAAGAGGTATCAATTACTGCACATCCTCTTAGAGGCTAGGGAAATCTAAAAAGAAAAGCAAGTGAATAAAAATAACTTGATGGAAGAAGGCTTCTGTGATCTGGTATCACTGACATACGTGGCCACAAAAGCACTGCTGGGAAGATAGGAGTGAGATGTTAATATAATATATGAAGACTTTTTTTCTGGCTTATAATGATTCAGAACTAAGGTGCAGTCAGGAAAACCTGGAATAGCAAAGGAGAGTGGTCTCAGTTACTTTACCTTGTTTCAGAAAGGCTGGTGGGTTGGTGGTGGTTAGAGTGGATGGGGCTGTGGTGGCTGAGGCCGGTTGGAGGTGCGGAGGGTCTATCTTGACAAGAAACGTCCTTTAAGTGATTTCATCTTTGGTATGCGCAGGAGTTTGAACTGCTACTTGCAACACCATGTGTTGCCTGGTTTGTTATTTCAGGACTCCAGGGGAGGAAAAAAAGCCAACCACCCTAAAGAGATGTTTTACACTATAAAATGCGTGTGGAATTGCCTTGTTCTTTTTCATTTCATTTTTTTCCCCAAAGCAATCAAATTGTACTTAATGTAGCTCCACTCAGTTCCATAGTGCTTGTGAAAGCAACGTGAGGGCCAGAGCAATTCTCTAAACCCTACACAGTGAGAGGTGGTAACATAAACCTGTGGAGGTCCCACCATCGCAGCAAAGCCTGGCTTTCCCCTGAGGGGACGGAGCTTTCTCGCTGTGCTCAGCTGGAAAAGGAGATACCAGACCCTGCAGCGGGACCCTTAAAAAGCAGATGTGGTACCCGAGTGTGTCTGTTCAAACACAGCAAAGGTGGTTAATTATTCAAGGACCAGAAAATGCTACTTAAGCTTTTGGTGGTTTGAGAGGGGATAAAAAAACCTCCAACAAACAAACAAAAAAACCCAAACCACCCCAAACTTGAATGCCTTGGTGTTGAGTTGCAATATCTGAGCTGATCAGGGGACCCTGGGTCTGTCAGTGGATGGGAGCACAGGGTGGTCCCCAGCTCTGGCTCTGCACACCATCTGAAGTGTCCTCCTTGCCCTGGGCTGGGTGGAAGGTGAAACCTGGCTTGAACCCAGCCTGAAGGTAGGACCTGAGGAGGATGGTGGGAATAGTTTCTGGCTGCACAGCATTGCATTCCTCTGGGGAAGGAGGAACAGGGTCAAGTTTCTTCCTGATCCAGCAGTCCACAGAGGCTGCCACTGTGTTCAGGAGGTTTTGGACCAGGCTTCCAGTTTCATTGTGTGTCAATACAGTGCCCAAGCGGTTGTGCAGGAGGAAAGCAGAGAAAGCTTTCTTTTCTGACCACATAAATCATTCATTTCCAATCTTTCCATAATCCTAGTGATGGATAAAACAAAGACCCTTTCTCTCCAGGCTGCAGAATTGGCATGACGGGCACTAGGAAATCTTTCCTCTTTTTTCCCTCTCCCTTTAGGAAAGAACAATAAGCCCTGACGAAAACTGTGTGTGCACTGATGCCAGGAAGCTTTGAAACCAAGTCAGGAAACTGTCTGATCGTGAGCATTAGAGCCTCTCTCCTGTGTTCAGTTTTCATCAGCCTTGGCTGTGCTCGCGTCAGGGAGGCGAGTCAGCCGCTGCTCATCTCTGCAATCTAGGCAGACGCGTTTCTTGTTTTCATCCCACCACTACTATAGCGACAGAAGCTCAGGGAAGAAAAAGCCTGAGGCAAATAACCGGCGTTATGCATCAACTGCTGATGAAAAGGTTCTGCCTACGCGTTCGGGTACATTTAGTTTGGACCAGGAAAAGCGAAAAGTCATGCAATCCTCCAACGTCCATTAATCCATCTTCTGTGATTCCTACTGTGGGTACTTTGTTTTCCTCTGGGGACCTAACTTTTCATTTAGCCATATATTCATGGTGGCTGCTGCTGTTGCTTGCTGTTGCGTGCATTAATTGCCCTTGAGCAGAGGAATGCCTCCCAGAAGGCCTCATCCTTTCTCTGCACCAGATCATAACTTCTTTAATTGCTGCTGTTAACTTGCTATTGGTGTCGTCCCCCCCGTTCTCCCTGTGCAGAGCAGAACAGCGTGACCCCTCATCGGGCCCCGTATCCCCACTGATGCTAATCTGGGCTGTGCAACAGGACCAGCCAAAGTACCACCTCCAAGGGTCCCCCATCTCCTTCTGAATCAGAAATTAAAATTATTAGAGCAAAGAAGGGTCGGGCAGGAGCTGCCAGACAGAACCACAAATCTGTTAGCTCTGTGGCTGGTTGCAAACGGAGTGCCAGTACAAGGTTAGGGCTTTGCCTGCTCAAACCAGGGCATGTGGACTGCAACTTTGACCCAAGTTGTGTATTTCCCTTGCAGCTTGGTTATAAAAGCTTTTAATGTAGAGGCTCAGAGCCCCATGGGCTAACAGCCACAGGTAGCTGTGCACTAAGCTATTTTACACAAGAAAGTTGTGAGCTTCTAAATACGGATATCCCATGGCCTTAATACAGAGGATAAGACCTGCTTTCTGCCACCTTGATTGTAAGAATTTGAGAATCAAGTTGTTTCTCATGTTACCCTTTTTCATTTGTTGCCATGGCAAAACCCCAGAGAGAAAGTGGAGGTGAGGTTGTACAAAACCATTGAAACATCAACTTTTCTCTGAGATTGATTAAAAGATGTGTTCGGGTCCTCAGTGTCACCTAGATGCTCACACGGAGGTAACCTCACGCGTACAAATAGCTCTGAAGATCACAGTCCAGAAGATTACTTACAGGGCCAGTTATCCAAACAGGGGATCAATGTGCACCAGGAATGAGATAGGGAGACAGAGCGAATGTATTTATATCTTTATTCAGGTAACAGTTTCCTTTTTCTGTACTTCACCTGCTGCTCTTTGGGATGTTTTCCAGGTTGCATCAAGTGAATTTCGATGCTCCCACTTGTGAAGGCAAGCGCCGAGAAACGCTCTCCTTGATAGGGGACTTCTCCTCTTCGGCGGAGTTCTTCGTCACCATCGCAGTCTTCGCCTTCCTCTACTCCCTGGCTGCCACCGTGGTTTATATCTTCTTCCAGAACAAGTACCGTGAAAACAACAGAGGGCCTCTAATTGTAAGTGTGCATTTGCAGCGTTTTCAGGCCTAGGTCTTAGTCTCTTGCTTTTTTGGTGGTTGTGGCCGTGGCATGGTGTGGTGTAGGAGATCCAAGTGGCCCAATGCCCAAAGCATCTCTACATTCACCTGTTCCTATATCTTAATGGTGATTTGAACTATTAAAATCAAGAGTAACAGAGACTATATGCAAGTGGAGTGTAGTCTTGGTCTTGTGTGTACTGGTGGGATTTCCCACTGCCTGCAGCGATGATGTTCACACAAATAATGACAGTGTAGCTGGGTTCAACAAATTATTTTGCTTTGGAGAATTATGTAGCTGGTTTTACAGTATTACTCTGAGCTCCCAGCACATTCCTGTCTCCACTGATTTATGAGGCCCCTCACTTTCCAGTTATCATTCTATGCACCCATCAAGCTGTGCCTGTTCATACCTTTATTTTTCTCTTTACTGATTCCTGAAGGCTCATGATAAAAAGCAAGTGCTGCTGTGCATTCGTTTTCTGATAAATCAGGGCTGTAAAGCCAAGGAGAGCTATTTTGTTCTAGGTGTCTGCTACCTGTTAGTGCATCGTGTCCCAGGGTCCATCCCTTGGTCCCGCCAGGCAGCTGTGGGCTGGTCCTCCTCTGGGTCAGGTCTCTGCGTCTGTGGGATGTAGGGCTGTCTCTCACGCTCTCCCTTCCACGGACAGCCCTTTCCTCTGTGAGTGCAAGGAGAAGGTTACACTAAGGTAGAGGAAATATTTCTCTGAAGTCTTGGTGTGAGGAGCGGTTCGAAGGAAAGGCGGTGGGGAGGTTAGTGAGGACCGACGTAAGTTCTGGCTTTAAGAAAAAGCTGAAGTTTATGGTTGACAGAAACCAGAGGTTTGGCTGAGACTTGTGCCTTAAATGACTGAAAGCCACCAATAAAGAGCACCAGAAAAATATAATAGAAAGGAAAACAAACCACCGGCACAGAAAGGCTGTACCTGTTAAAGGAAATAATTACGGTAACAGTAAGCAAAAGATTACGCTGTAGGAAGGTAATCTTAGCATCACAGGGTTTTGAGGGAAAGATATTCCTGCTGCAAGATGAGAGTTGTTTTATTTAAGTTTGCATAATTCGAAACTGATGAATTGTTACAGAAGGAAAAATTCTCATTCCACATCAAAGGAAATGAATCGTCTTCATTTGGGGGTTGTTGGGACCTTTCCTTCCTCCCTAGAAAATGGTGGGGAAAGGAGGGGAAATCTTCACAGAGGAGAGGTAAAACAGGCAGGATAAAGGGGTCCCTATAGAAACAGTAAATAAATAAAGTGCCTTCCTTCTGTGTGATTCAGTTGATACCAAGCAATATCTCATTTCAAACTGTCTCATCAAAGGATTAGTTGCAGAGATCTGCCACTTTAATTTTCTTGTGGAAAATAATTCTTTCATCTGACCAACTACATTATCCTGGGTAGCAATAGGAAAAGCAAAAAAAAAAAAAGATACTAATATGTCAGATTGTGATGTGGCTGTTTACTCTCGTCCAGGACTTTCCTGACGCAGCAACTCCAGTTGTGTTTGTCACAGGATGCACGGTGCAATCCGCTGCAGCATTAACGTGGCATTGATTTAATTTGTTCTGTGTAATGGATTGTAATTGAATCTACAGGTTAAATTTAACCGGTGCCTGTTACCAAAGTGGCTGTTTGCAGTTTCCCAGTCTTTAAACCAAGTCTAAATGACCTTATTTGCTCAGAATAAAAAGATGCTTCTGTGTGTCCTACAGCAAAAGCAGCTCCTGCCAGTGAGCACTATTCGCTATTGGGAAGTGGCTTAGGGTTATGCCCAGCTTACTCCTTCCCCAGCATCATCTCTGCTCTGCCAGCTCCATTGTATTTTTAGAAAAAAGACCCTTTTTCACACAGACAACGTCCCTGCTGGTCTCTACCCAGAGCAATGATTGCAGCATCACAGCCTGATTGGGAGAGGGTGGGAGTCCCACTGTGCGGTGGAGAGAGATGTAGGGAAAATGCAGAGCCCCAGGCAGAGGACAAGCCAGCAGCTGTAGGCAGGAGGAATTCAAGGGTCAAGGGAAACTGAGTGAAAATCCAGCTTCCCACAGCTGGCAGGATGCACCTGAGGGATGTAACACCTTGTGCAGAGGAGGCAGGCGATGCATCCTCCAGCTCCAGGCAGATGCTACACTGAGCTGACGTACCCAGCAAGATCACACGTACATCAAATCAGATGTGTGAGTATGTCTCATCCCTGAGATTTTTTTTTTTTTTTTTCCTCCCAAAGAAAAGTGCTGCAGAAATCTGGGGTGCTTTGTGCAGGCCTGAGTCCAGCCAGCAGTCGCTCAGCACGTGTCGCTGCAGGTGGCCCCTCAGTCCGCGCTCCATCCTCATCGCTGTGTGTCAGGCACCATTTCCAGATTACCAGTTTTTTGCCTTTTAGTGAAGAGTTAGAAGATGATAGCTTCATCTGTCCTTGCTTCTGCTGCAGTGCCTGATCACAATTTCATATTTAAAACCATTCCCATTTTAAGCCTTGTACTTCCTCTTGGCTTGATATTTGCTCAGTCTGGGATGACATCTGCCTTTAAGCGGCACCCTCTCAGAGCTGGCTGCCTTTCTTCCTGATAAATCTTCAGGATTTGAAAAAGGAGTATGACAGGAGTAGTGGAGAGAGGGGGGGAAAAAAAACCCCTTTCACTTGAAATTTTACAATATTTTATCAAGAAAGGAACCTTTGCACAGGCAGTCAGAGCACCCTCAATGCATTACCAACTCGCAGTGGCCTGACAGGAAGCAGAATATATGATTATAAAGAATGTAATGACCACTAAGTCGTGAGAAACTCGCAGAGAAAACTTCGGTCACAAATGTTTCAAGTTTACCTTGTTTATGTGAATATAGGGAAACCCGACTGCATGTGCTGAGATCTCAGCAAAGCTGAGATCACTTCAACTGTGGAAAAATATTTTAACGTTCAGTGTGAAGTGAGACATCATGGCAAGGAAATATTTCCAGCAGGAGAAGCCATTAACTCTTTCCGTGGCTGTTGGGATGGCGCCGGCATGTTTTATTCCCTGTGGAGTGAGCCATGGCTTTTGCGAACGTTGCCTGTCATGTTTGGGGGATAAAAATTTTCCTTTTGGTCGCACAGGGCCCCAGTTGTGTTACTGGTCTGCGATGGAGGTGGGAGTCACCCCTTCCCACGGGCTGTCAGCAGCGAGCCCTTGCTGCATGCACCCTCCGTGGCTCCATGGAGAGGTGATTTGGGGGGGGTTCATACTAGACAGATAAACCCAAGAGAGGACCTTGGATTGCCAGTTCCTAAAGGAACAAGGAGCATCTTACCAGGGATTAAATACCTAATAGATATGTGAGATGTGTTTCTGAGCTCTGCAAACCACAGCTATGGTTTTAATTTCCTTGCAAATTCTTGCCCGATGCACGTGTACAGCGAGGGGCTGGGGGCTTCCCTCGGTGGTTGCAACAAGTGCCAGCCGGTTCCTCAAATGACTGATTAGTGCTCCAGAGCCAGAAACATTTTAAAGAAATTAATTGGAGATTAATGAGTAAATTGTACAAAATCTCACCCGTTTTCAGCATATCTGCATCTCTTAGCCTAACCTAAGCTGATTTCCACTTGAGTTACACTGTGTGCCCTGGGGTGGCATTGCTGGCTTGCAGAGAGGAGCTGCACCCCGGGACTGCCACCCCGAGCACCTCTGCCTTGATGCCCTGTTTCAGGTTGATGTGTTTGCAGCTGCTTGCAAGCAGAGAGTAACCGACCCAGCAGCTAGTCCTGTGCAGAAGTTTTAGAGGATCAGAGGTAGATGCTTATGTTTATCTCTGGAGTGGGAAAATAAAGGAAAGAATAGTCACGGTCAATATGTATCAGTACCCACCACTGAGACTTCTTTCTTCTTTTTCTATGGTTTCTATACCAAATATGTACTCCACTTAAAACTCACAGGCTGATAACTCTCTCCGTGCCTTCAGGTTTGTCTCTGGGAAGTTATTGTCCATGAAAAATCACATGCATTTATGTATAAATGTAAATCACTTTATTAGTATTCCAATCAATTAATATAAAAGCATAAAATGATTTAGCCAAGAAAAATGACTGACATAGCCCTGAAAAGAGATATTTCATTTTTATAGCGATTACTTGATAATCTCGTTCTTACAGTGCGTAAAGATGCTTACATGTAAGAAGATGAGATCTTTCCTTTGCATCTGGAGTCCTGTGAATAATCACATTAAGCAGAAAGGCATTTGGTTCTTTACATATGTTGCAGACCAAGTGAGTTAAGTACAATCCTAGTCTGCTCTTTGGAGATGTCTTTGATTAAACATGTTTTATTTCCTCCCCTTTGTCCGGCTTTCTAGAAATAGATATGAAAAGAATAAAGAGCTATCTGTAAAAACAAAGACTCAATCCTTTGCAGTTAAAAAGTTAAATTATCAATAACTTGAATAATTCTTTGCATTTCAAAGAGCTGTCTCAGTCTGCTTTTGTCATCTCCTTTTTGAAACACAAACCACGGTGACCTTGCTGTACATGCTGCTGCCTCCCAAAGGGCTCTGCATGTCCCTGCCAGAAGCAAGCTCACAAGGCCATACACCACTGCAAGAAGCATGTAACTCTTTCAAATTCTGCAGAAAATCCGGGGTGGGACCTTGTTCAAACCAAAAAAGAGCTAAAATGCCACTGTAGGAAGGCATGTGGTGCCTACAGCAACCTGCTGTTGGCTGCGTTCCCAGGCTGGAGCCAGGGCTATGGCTCTCGCTGGGGTGGTTCTTGAATTTTTAGGTTGGTTGTGACTGTGAAAGCAAATCTTCCAAGTGGTTTGCCCCTCCTAGGGTAAGGAAATTTCCCTCTGCTCCCGCATGGCTGTGCCTGAAACCTGTTGGCAGTGCTGTGGGGCTCGACAGGCTCTGGCTGGGAGGGTTGATAGGCTTCGGCGTTCAAAGAGTTGCTCCTTTGTATGCTGTAAAGGTAGGAGGGGGTTTTGTCAAATAAAAAGGTTTTGTAGCACAAGCATTAGCGGATGGAAACGCTTGCAGAGAGGCACTGAAAGCCCTGCGTGGAAGACAGTTGTGAGGCCAACAGCTGCAGTTCAGGGAGGGAGGAGAGATCTCGAGCACAGCAGGGATGCCAGGCACCCTATGGTCAGGCCAGAACTGAGGTTTTGCCCAGGGCCATCGTGCCAAATGTGGACAGTGCTGGCCGGGAGGGAGAGCAGGGCACGGACACTTGTGTTGGGACATTTGTGTCACAGCGCTCTGGGGATTGCTGAAGGCACCAACCAGCTCAGAGCAGCTGAAATGCGTCCCCTTTTCGAGCGAACAAGCAACTTCTGCAGATGCTTTTGGCTGGGTGAGACTGTGCTGGACACTGGGGGATCCCAAACTGCCCTCAGGAGACTTAAGCAGCTGCCCCCTCCAAAGACGGGCATTTTGCAAAAGCCAGTAGCTTGATAGCAAGGAGAAATGTTTCAATTACCATAAAAAGAAAAGGCATTCACAGTTCTATTCTAAAACATGTGATATATAAAATTGTTCCAAGTAGGCATTTTTGGCAAACTCAGTAATAGCAAGTTTCAACTTGAAAAAGGCAGCAAGAATATTTATTTTTTTTGTTACACATACTTCAAGCTCTGAAAAACTCCCTCCTTGGATATTCAGCATATTTTAAATCCTGTTTTCTGCTTTCTCCTACACGTTCCTATTTTGCCTCCTTCCCAAAGGCACCTGTAGGCAGACCAAAGTATCTCAGCTGAGATCTGAGAAAGAAACTTTGCAATTAGGAGTATGGTGTACCCATACAACAACACACGCTGAAGAGATCTGTAGACACCATTTCAAGAGAGCAACTACAAAAATTACTTTGTTCCAAAGGCAAAAAAAAAAATCACCCATGCTATGGGGGTATTAAACATTCAAATGCAAGATTTGTTTTAGTATGCAGACACTCTGGCTTTAATTACCAAGGAGAAATTCCCCAGATAGACATTAAGCCACAGAACAGCTTAGCTTGAAATTCACTTTTATTTTCAGCATGTCATTATCTTGTAACTCTGTTCCACCCAGAGCTGTGAAAATGTTCAGCCAGAAATCCAAACCCACTTGAAAACAAGAGAGGTTCAAGTTCCAGCCAAAGCTGAAGGTTAGCAAAGATTCAAAATAAATAGGAGGATGCAAGTTTCCTCTAGTGGTATATTTTGTTCCTTGCACAGCACAGAGGAAATATAACAGATCCTCCAAGAGCCCAAGTCCAGCCATGTAGCTTTGGTGAGAGCACCTGCTGAAGAATTCCTTGTGTTTCATTAGCCCTTCTGTCCTGTCTTCTTGATGAGCTGTTGGTCTTGTAGCATGTTTCTGGGAGCAGTTGTGTCCCCCAGCCATCATTGGGGCTGGATGGTTTCTTCCCCGAGTCCCGCTGTGTGATCTTCCCCTTTTGGCTCGGTGTGTTTCTTGCACCCAGACAGACTTTTCAGAGCAGGGACCTTTTCCCCAAGGCTCTGATTCACTCTCAGGCAGGGGAATTAATGGCAGAGGGGGCAGGACCAGGCACGGTTAGGTTTGTGTGGACACCCTAGTGCAGGGGAGCGGAGGAAGTCAGCTGGAGGATGGGGTGAGATGGAGAAGACAAGACCTGAGAAATAACATGATATACTTAGCCCCTTTAGGACCAACCCCTCAACTGCGCAGTGCTCTTGGATGTTCCTGGCAGTACTTTATAGCCCAAGGCACGAGCTGCTAGGAATTAGTGAGGGACTCGTGCAGATTGCAGTCATTAGTGCCACAAG
Source organism: Limnodromus scolopaceus (assembly GCA_028565335.1). NCBI lineage: Eukaryota > Metazoa > Chordata > Aves > Charadriiformes > Scolopacidae > Limnodromus > Limnodromus scolopaceus. Next base: position 8,049,214 of record JAOXNO010000003.1, read on the forward strand.
TTGTGCAAACGCCTCACCAACATGGGGTCAGGCTCTGTGAGCTCGACAGCAGTCTGAACCTCTGCTGCTGTCATCCACCCGAAGAACTTTGCTCACTTTTAAAACTTACCTCTTTTTAGCAAGTTTAAGCTCCTACATTATGTTAGTTTGGGTCAATTTGTCTCTGTTTGCTTCAAATTTCTACCTGCTGTTATGCATTTATTTTATTGTTATTGCCCAGGCGCTGATTGCAGAGCTTGATTTAGCTTGCAAAGTCTAATAGTTGTGGTGCCATTGAGACAGAATTGCTTGTCGTTTAAAATATGTATTCCCCCGAACTCTGGTGTGTCTCTGTCTATTGTGTCAATCAGAAGGTATACAATGGTTGGCAACCAGGTAGGTAACGTGTCAAGCCTCATAGCAAATAAAGGGCATATCCCATCATAATCCGTAGCTCAGTGAATATCTTGCGCTTCGACCAGCTGGAACTTTTAGGAAATGTTTGCAATTGAGCTGTTGCCTCCAGGAGTCCATTTCTCATTCAGTTACCACGAGGACATATAAGATACAATAATTCCTTTTGCTGGAAATCTCCCTGAGAAGGAGAATTAGTCTGGGCTGTATGTCTCTGCCTACCCAGAGTCTCTTCGGCTGTTAAGATAGTTGTCAGCTCCTGGGCTTCATGCTCTTCAAGAGAGCCCATTTGGCCAGTGTGAAAGGAGGTCAGAGGAACTCCAAGCTCGGCAGCGACAGAGGCCTGCAGAAAACAAATTGTGGCACTGTTAAAAGAGAAGGATGCATCCTTTGGGAAAGCATCCAAGGACGGTTAATGTAATCCCATCTGTGTGAGCAGAGAAATCCTTTGTTCATGGCTCACTTGTGCCACTGGTTTATTGACTGGTGCCTCTTCCATCGTGGAAGAAGCTCGTGTCCTCCGTCCTCCAGTGCCACAGAGAGCTCCTTCCCCAAATGTCAGGTGTGCTTGTAGAGGAGGAGAATGATGTTTCCCAGGGATCACTTATTTCTTTGGGTAGCAACTGGAAATGCTGTATTCTTAACGAACTTTCCTCTTCCTTCCATGTACACCTTTACTTTGTAAGGGGGAAGGGGAAGCAGCCCCATGGGAGGTGGGATATCAAGACGCAGCGATGCAGTTAGTGGTATGTTAGACTTTGGCACCTCCACCATCTGTTGTGGGCTGACAGATGGGATGGAATATGACAGCAGAAAGGCTCTTCTGTTTTAGCAAGACACAAGAAAGCTTGGAAAATCACACCTCCTCCCTCCTTTCCCCCCAAACCCACACAACAACAGTGTCACTTGGCCACTTGTTCTGGCTAAGACAAGGAGAAGTTTATGCCTGTGGGTGCTCCTGAGAGTCTTTCAAGGGAAAAGTGAGCAGAGTGGTTCAGAGCAGAGCTGCTCGGTGGTGCTGGATCCTGGAGGGACCCCGTTTCTTCTCCCCTCTTTTCACGTGGATGGGAATTAGGAGCAAATGCTTTACCAGGACAGAGAGGAGCTGAGGAGTCTCCCTGCTTGGCAAGTCTCACTGTTTATTTGTTCATTTGTGATAATTAGCAGCTGCACGGCTTGTGCAGTGGGGACATTTGGCCTTACCTGTAGCTGGTGAGAAAACCCCTCATCTGGTAGTTGAGGATTAGCCAATTTCAGGTTCCTCCTGAGATGGTGCTGCAGATGGAAACACTTCCTATCAGAAACCTGCCCCAGCTCTCTGTAGGAGTACCTGGGGCAGGAGCCAGCCCTCAGGAGGGCCCAGCTCCTTTCCAGGCATCTATGTTTTTTTAATTGATCCCAGTTCATCAGCCAGGTGCTGTGAACAGCCCAATTTCCAAGGCAGCTCAGCATCCTGGGTACCAGCCACACGCTTGTGGGAATGTGGCCTTGGGGTTGGAGATGCAAATGGCAGCCGACGGGCTCTACCCTTTTAGGCACGTCAGGCACTTCTGAAAATTAGCTCTGTAGGTGCTGACAGTAATCACAGCCTTCCACGAAGTAACAAGCTCTTGTTTTTCTCTCTCCTCTGATGCAAGTTTTCAGTTTTTCTGGTGATTTTTAACATTTTTTTCTTCCCAACGGACACACCAGTATAATGCTTCTAACTAATTTGTCTTTTAGGATTTCATTGTGACAGTGGTCTTCTCGTTCTTGTGGCTAGTGGGCTCGTCTGCTTGGGCTAAAGGACTGTCAGATGTAAAGGTTGCGACCGACCCAGACGAAGTGCTATTACTGATGTCTGCCTGCAAACAGCAGTCCAACAAATGCTTGCCTGTTCGCAGCCCTGTTATGTCAAGCCTCAACACTTCGGTTGTGAGTGACTTTGATTACTTCTTCTCGCCGCTACCTTGCAGACGTATTTCCATCTCTTTTTACCCCTGTATTGACCTAAATCGGCTGCTGTAAACCAGTTAGCTGAAAAGATTTAATTGGAAGGAGAGTCTTGCTGCGGGGAAAGGCAGAGGGTGACTCCGGAGAGCTCTCTGCCGTGGAGCAGCAGCGGGACCAGCGGGCAGGGCTGGGGAGGGGAGGAAGCAAAGTGTCTGTCCCGGTGCATCGCTTGGTCTGTCTGCTTTTAACTTGCCCGCTGCAGCGCTTCTGAAAAGGGGTCTGTGCTCTCCTTTAGGAACAAAAGGTTCTGTGACTTACAGTTTCCTTTAAAAATCCTCAAAAATCAACATAAAGTTGGTCTCAGAATGTTTTTTTTTAAAAAGGAAACACGCTTTAGGCCAGCAGAACAATGCATTTCTCTCTTTTAAATATTTTCTTTCCACTTTATCTTTACACAGTTTCTTTATATTAAATAATTTTCCCATAAAAAAAATATTTTAGCCTAAAAACTCAACTTTTTTTGGAAACAGAAAGGAAACCAGATACCTTTGGAGCTACAGCTATGGGAAGTGAATTTGGGAATTTGCTCCAAAGCAGTTTTGGGGAGAAGAATGGGCTGGGAGCAGTGTTGACGTTTCCCAGGAGCACGCAGGGTCCCTAGCGTTAGGCTGGGCTGTGAGACAGTGGCTGCCGGGTGACGAGCTTCTCTTCTCCCCACCTAGGTCTTTGGCTTCTTGAACTTTATCCTCTGGGCAGGCAACATTTGGTTTGTGTTTAAGGAGACGGGCTGGCATTCCTCGGGCCAGCGGCACCCTCCGGACACCATGGAGAAGCAGTCCAGCAGCTACAACCAAGGGGGCTACAACCAAGACAGCTACGGGCCGACTGGTGGCTACAACCAGCCGGGCTCCTACGGCCAGGTGGGTGAATACGGCCAGTCCCAGAGCTACGGCCAGAGCGGGCCAACCTCCTTCTCTAATCAAATTTAGGGTTCACACAGCTCTTGCGTCCCTCACATATAGAGGTTTCACAGGTCTTAAGTTTCGGTGGCGCCAGATTTTTAAGGGTTTTACATAAATTAATACTACAACATGCTGTTTAATGTCGATTGAAGGTCTAAGCCTACCTCCTGGGGCAGATGGGAGGTGGCCGGTGGGCTGGAGTTGGCCTTTTTTTCCCTGACTAGCCAGATGCAGGGGATACACTCATGGCAGGTGGTGACCTGGAGTCGGTGTTGTAGTATGTACTGTAGAGATAACTTTATGGTAGTTTTGTATGTGTTAAGATGGTAGAAGCATTTTGTAGCCTCAAGTCTGTAGTATTTAATATGCATAATATAATTGAATTTCCTTCTGCATTTTGGTGAAAAACGGAAGTGTTTTACTATTATTTCTACAGATTATTCTGTATATCCATGCATGTAATATTGCACCTAAATTTTCAAAACTGCCTGTCTGTGACTCTTCAGAGCATTTGCTTTGGTTATACCTTTTTGTTTCAGAGGATTTTACTATTATTTCAGTTAACCGAGTCATCCGTAATTTAGTGCATGGATAATCGGTTTCATACTACCAAATGTCTGCACTGTGTAAATGGAACTTCTCAACTTCTGCCACTACATTTTGTTAAATGTATGTTTAAAAGAAGTATGCATCTTTTATATATTTTGCAGAGTTGAATATATGGCTTACCCAGGTTCTGAATGCTTTGTAACTAAAATGTTTTTCCTTGAAATGGCATTCAGTAGTATATATGGTACCTGACCAATGTTTATTCCATTTAACTCAGCTAAGTATTCATTCTATAAATCACTATTTCTATGGATGTTTTGTGAATCTTTTAACGTGAGCTGTGGAAAATAAGGACCAAGTAACTGTGTTATATGTTTACAAAGGTATTTATTTAACTAAGATAACAGAGGTGCAGATATCAGTATACAAAACCATGTGTGAAAACGCCCTGTTGCTTAATACAGCAAAACATGAAAACCGCATGTATTTTTGTGACCTTCCAAAGCATAAATATTCCTTTATATCCTCTTATAATGAGAAAACCTTTCTATCCGTGCTGTTTCAAGATTGTTAGATATCCCTCTGTTCTGTCGCTGCTCTGAGCGCTAGCTTGGTGCTACTGGAGAATGTAACTGGATTGACCAAATAACCCAGGCTCAGAGGAACCCATCCTAAAATAGCCAGACCTGTAGCCCATTTGGATTTCTCCCTGGGAAATTCAGCCCTTCCTGACTCCAGCATAAGGGACACGTTGATACAAATGAAAGCCTGAAGCACAATACACTAAGCGAAACTGATCATCTGCATTTCTAAATCAAAGTGTATCAGTATATAATCTTATTGTATGAGCTGTAATGTTGAAAGCATCTTAGCTTAAAACAGCTTAGTCTCTTCTATGATTGTTGTAACCAATTTATGGCTACTCGGTGGATGAATCTATATTGTGATATCTATTTGACCCTAATAAAGTTATTGCATACAATGTGTGTTTTCAGAGTATGTTAATACTAAAATGTCACTGCAAAATAACTAAAAAAAAAAACGGTTAAAGGTAAATAACTATTCCTGTGCTTGACCTTTTTGCTCGTATTCTTACTGTTTTCCAACACGTTTATGAGGATTGTTTTAATGTACAGTGGAGTATGACACTTCTACAGACACTTGTCATTAAAGGTCAGTATCACAAGTTTAAAAAAAAATTAAGCTGGCAATTTAATAACTGCCTGCCTCTTTACCTCTCTTTCCACCTGCCAGTAGGATGAGGCCAATACTGTGTTAACTATCCCAGTTCTGAGGATTGCTGGAAAGCCATGTTTGAGCTGTGGAGAGGACAAACTGGAATATCTAAATGTCCTGGTATTCCAAATGGGAGCAAAATACAATTTTCTGGGTCAATGAAAAAATTTATTTTGGCTTTCAGTTCTTCTGTTCCTTTTTTTTTTGTTTTTTTTTAAGTTTGGAAAAAGTTAGATAGAGGCAAGCCAGGAGAAAGTGAAATTCACGTGTGTGGCAAGGGGTGGGGGTAGGATGTATGCTCTTCATGCCCACTTTCACTTTTATTTTGTTTTTCTTTTTCTTGGGAAAAAAATCCACTTTGTATTAGTTGATCAGGAATATCTCAAGTTGGGTCATCTAAGTCTCTCCACTAGGAATAAATAGAGGGGGTTTGTGTCAACTAGCTTTTTCTTCATCAGCTTTTCCACCTAGATCAGCAGGGTCCCATTTCCAAACTTGCCTGTCCGATGCTAAGAGTTAGAAACTTAAATTTCATTCAGGTTTAATCCCACATTTCAAACAAGCTGAAATTCTTGTGTAACCATGTAAGCACAGGAACTGCAGTTTTCAAACCCTCAGGAGTTGACACCCTGGGAGAAAGGACAGTTTCTAATACAAGATTGAGGACAGAATCAAGATGATGACTTATTTTGGGTACTATTTGCGTAACTCCAAATCTAAGATTTTCTCATGAAGGGCAGAGCTGGTGGAAGAGTTGACAAAAGTAGTGGAAGAGGCCCATGTTTTTGTGAAAGTCTTCATGAAAGCCCTTTGCTTTACACAGTTGGCCAGGCATTCACAGGTATGTTAGCTCCTTGCCGTCGCGCAGAACAGTTGAGCTGGTTGTTATCCTTTGGGGATTTCACTGCATCTTCACTGTGGATTAGGATGGATGAAAAATCTCTTAATCTATAGCTTCTCACATTAATATAGTATGGCAGCAGCAAAAGGGAAAATAAAAATGATGCATGTGCTTGTCTGTGCTATGTAAGAAAATGTATCTGTTTCCTCTGAGTTCCTCTGGATTCGAGTCTTATGACAGCCTTCGGAAATCGTTGAGAAATTTGAAGGTTATTTGAACTGGGAATAGTGACTGCATAGCAAAGTGTTGAGCAACAAGATGGAAAAGACTGTATTTGATGTTTCCTGGGTTTAAGACAAATAGCTAAGTAAATTCGAGCATCCTCTGTGAAACTGCTGCTGGCAGACCGATTGCTTTCCTACTTCATCATTAGTGAGTATCTCTGCCAGTTAGTTAAATAACTAGGTCAGCCTGGGAAAAAACATGTTCCTTGATCTTCTGTGCTGTCCCTCCTGTTTTCCCATGTGTTTCTCTTTATAGCCCATTTCTCAGCTACCCGAGATAGGAGTGTTATCAAGTGCAGAGCTGTGGAGGAGAGGCAGGTGCCTCTGTGAGTGTGGCAGGGGAGGTGGGAGCACAGGACTTTCTCTCCAGGTGCCTCAGAAGCGAAGGCAGAGGTATTCTCATCACTGCTTTAGGGTTTCCCCATAACTCTTGACTGGGGAGGGCATGCACTTTGCAAAGCTGCAGCCTCATGCCCTCCGTGGAGAGGGGCTGGAGAGGACAGGGAGCACCGCTGCGGGTGCCCAGTGGCTCTGCAGCCTGCTTTGTTCCCTGCCCAGCACATCAAGGAGGCAAGGATTAATTTAGATGCAAATCCAGCCCACAGAGCTGTGCCCTTACTTAACAGGGCATTTATTTATTGTGCAATACTTTCCCAATGACAGATTAAATCTTCATCACCATGGCCATCAAGCTGCCCGTAACAGAGACCTGGTGATGGCCAGGACTTGGAGAAAGTTTGTGTTCCTGTTGCATGAACTCGTATTGCAATTGCCTGACCTGATTAGGTTAATTATTTCCAACCTGTATATGCTCTCAATTTGAATGAGCAATTCAGGCTCTAACCCTGAATTGTTCTTGGCTAAAACTCTGATGTAGTGATGAAAGAGGCAGTTGTGTGCAACACACACTGCGCCTGTCTATAGTCTGCCGCTGACAATATCTCCAGAGCTTCACAGTTAATATTACAGATAGATAAAGAACTACTGAGTAAAAACTGCCACATATTGTTTCATCCTTTTCTGAAAAAGTTCTTCTCGTACTATGCCATATCATGTCATAAGCATTTAGTCCTCTGTCTACTAGTTTTAAGCCAGATTTGAGTCAAAATCTTTATATATGTGAATGGGTGGGCTACTTAGCTTATGTTCTCCCTGACTTAACTATTCTTTTTCAGGATTTCTTTTTATTCTCTCATCCTACCAAACTCACGAGCTTTTCCTCCTCTTTTTTTCCTAACAGCAGCAAAAATCTATATTTTAGTATTAATATCTGGTGCTGATTGTCCCATCATTTGTCAATACCATACATCCTCAGTGTGATGATCTTAGCATTTTGATATGAAATCCCAATAGTTGAGCGGGGGGGGAAGGCGAATGCATTTAGCTACCTGTTTCTTTCCTTATTTTTATTGTTGTGTGCTTCTTTAATAAGATTTTAGGGTTTTATGAATATAGCTGCTTTTTTAAAATCTAAATGTCCTATAATAAAACATTTCTCAGGGGGAAGATTACTCAGTAATAATACTTGCAGGCTTCCCTCTGAAAATGAACATCATACCAAAAATGTTAGGTTCATCCCTTATCTGTTAGATTTTCAAAGAAACGGAGGGAGCTGGATGTCTGTGCTCAGGGGATCCCCGTGGCCACTCTGCTCCCTGACAGCCCCCATATGAGGCACAAGTGTATTTTCACCAAAGTGCTGTACTGCGTCTGAAAAATGCCTGGGCATGAGATGACAATGTCTCCCCACAGACAGACGAGTTCTAGTAGCTTTTCTTAAATGAGAATTTACCTGCTCTGGCTCAGCAATGGGATTCATAAATATTTTAATCATTCATGACCCCGAAGCTAAATCCTGGGCTGAGCTGGGTTATCTCCCGTGTGTGTAGTAGGGGAGATGGGCTGACCTGTTAGTGCCTCCCAGCCGGGGTCTCCCCCTCTCCCCGACCCCTGCACGGAGCTGCCGAGTGTGACCGTGCCCTGCGGGGCACCAGTTGGCATCACCCAGAAGAGCGCTGGTCACAGCTTAACCCTCAAGGACAAGGCTTGAATTTGTGCCAGGGGAGGTTTAGATGCGATATCGGGAGAAATTTCTACACCAAAAGAGTTGTCAAGCATTGGAACAGGCTGCCCCGGGAAGTGGTGGAATCGCCGTCCCTGGAGGTAGTTAAAAGACAGGTAGACATAGTGCTGAGGGACGTGGGTTTTGTCGGTGTTAGGCTGACGGTTGGACTTGTTGATTTGAAAGGTCCCTTCCAACTGAGACAATTCAATGATTCTATGATCAGGCACCAGTCAGCAAACTACACCCAGCACAACTGATACAGATAAATACTGGTGCAGATTTCACCCTTGAGTGAAATCAAATTGACTACGAAGAGATGTTTTTAAAAAAAATCACCATGGGCCAAGAGGCAGATGTTCCTGGGACACACAGAACATCTCTTACACCATCCCAGCCCAGAGGGGAGCAGCAGCGTGCACCCCAAAAGGCGTGGTGATGGAGAAACTAATGGGTAGGAAGCACTCAGTCTGTGATTTTTTTTATCCTCCTAGAATGAACGCAGGGGTTCAGGTTTTGGGATGCGTAGCAGTATGTTAGCATGGGTAAACCAGCAGCTGGTGAGCAGGAGCCAGTTTGGCTCTGCGACCAGAGGGGTGCAGTGCCCATTAACTAACTTGTATTTGTGTCAAGCAGACTGCTTATAGCTATCAATCCCTTCAGCTGGTTAAACCCTGCATTAACCTGTGCTGGGTTGTGTCTCCCCTTTGCAGAAGAGCAGGAGAAGGTCCCTCCCCAGCGGGGCTGAGCCCTCTTGCCTGGGCAGGAGGGGTACAGGCAGTGTGGGGGCACCACAGGCTGTGGCTGATGTTGAGAAACCAACTGCCATGAGCACATTGATCTGCTGCTTCTGCTCGCTTTCCCCGTGGTAAGTAATTGATTTCAAAGGGATGGAGCAAGAGGAAAATCATATGAGGCTGTGACAGCCAGTCCTGCCTTGGGCTAAGATGGAGTGGAGGCTTTTCAGACTTGGCTGTTTGGAAAGAAAATAGACACGTCACGTAAGATCAAAATGACCGTGTTCTGGTCACAGAGAAGTCAAGCTATTGCCTCCCTGGGTGCAAGTTGGCAGCACTTCTCCTGCAGCTGCTGGAGAAATGAAGTCTGGGTGGCTCATGGTGTGAAAGCATCTCCTGTTTGCGGTCTTCCCCTGTGCCTCCAGCCCTCGGCTGTGCCTGCTCGCCGCGGACGTGCCCACGCCTGCCCCTGCCCGCTGTTGTAGAGTCATCGCTAAGGGAGCCAGGGCTCCATCACACACAAAGGTTTCGCAACCTAAGTCTTCTTGAATTGCACAAAGTGCTTTAAAGAGGACGGGAAAACCCTGGGAAAATACCAGAAGTGAAGTGGAGACTGCAGCTTTTTGCAGCGGCAATTATTCTAAGGGAACTGCCTGTAAGGATTTAGCAGTTTGAAGTGTCGGGTGGCATATTTTGTGCAGGCAATATTGTTAACGTGTCAAATGTGCTAGAAGTTGACCGACAAAAGCACCTGGGTATTTCAAACATAAATAGACTGTATCAAAATAGATACCGAGCAGATGGCCTGGCTCCCCGCACACCTTGCTGACCAGAATACACCAGCAACACATACAGCCAAAATCTTGCTGTCTTCAAAGCTGATCATCTGCAAAGGTGAGGGTTATGCTCGTGCTACCCTCTATCTGTTAGGCACTAGCGCTCCTGCATGCGCTAATTAGTACATCCTAGAGGGATAATGTACCCCAGGCTTGCTTGAACTCGTTACTACCCCAGCAAAGCAAATCACCTGTTCCAGAGCTCAGCCCCTCCAAAGTCGGTTAGATTAGAAAACCTGCGAGCTGAAATCTGATCAGCGGTGGAAAGAGCCCAAAACGCAGAGGGCTGGCTTTGCCAGCTACCTCACAGCACTGCCTGTGGCTGATAAACATGCAAGAGAGTCTGTTTCTCACTCTCGTTTTTACCTTGGATGCTAAGACCAAACATTACCGTTCTGCGGATTAACCGGGATGTAAGGCTTTTCATGCCTTGTTGTATGGTTCAACAGATGTGAAAGGGAATTATCACTTCAACATGATATCAAGACTTTTTTTTTTTTTAGCTGATGGCAGATTACTAAGCCTGAATTCTTGTTTAATTTTAGTGTGTTAATTGATGGGATAATGAGCATTGATTATATGTGTTTTGGCTGCGTCATTGCAATTACAGGCTCTGTTTTATTCATGAGCCAGTCCTAAAGAATGCACTAGAGATCTAAGACAGCTTAAACCTCTCAGAAAAAGGCTCTGAATTGTTTGAGTAATGACACTCTTAGATGGAAAATTAAAGGTTCTCTTTTCCCATGCTTTTTAAGATAATTAAAATCCAGGAACAGTAAGGTGGTGAACATCCTTATTCATTAGCCTTCAGTAATTTAGCTTCTACTAAATGAGGAAAACATTTTAATTCTCTAGGCCATCTGTTGCAGTCTCCTTTGCGTGTCCTGTTACATAAAGTCTCATCCTGGGCAGTTTTAACATCAGTATTGTATCCTTTCACCAGGAAGGATGAGCTGGATGAGGTAGCTGAAGTCACTGCCTATTAACAGACCACCCTGGGATTAAAACGGCCGCTTGGTCTTTTAGGTCGAAGTTATCCTGTCTAGACACCTCTGGGCAAAGGATCCGCAGAAAGGAGACCGTGCGCAGAGATAGGCAGCGTGACAAGCTGTGGGTTTTCTAATAGTAATTTCCGTGCCAATAAATAACAAAGTTCATCGGAGCCCTTCCAGTCTCTCTAATGTGCGACTGCTCTGCCATATGGCTCCGTGCTGCTTTTGGAAGCCGGCAGCATCCATTCCGGTGGATACCGAAGCAGAGGCTCCGTGATGGATGCTGCTTTGCGAGCAGTTCAGAGGAAGAACAGATCTCTTCTTTGCGCTGCACCGGGGGAATAAATATTAGAGCAGGAGCACGCTCACCTGGGATAAATGCTGGGTTGGGAACTGGGAAACGCTCGGTTTCTGACTCCGACTGTAGGAACAACACACTTTATAGCTTGGGGCAAGTTAGATTAGCCCACGTTAGAAAGGTTTTCTATTAAAATGATAATGTGTATGGCTGAATGGGTTCAGTGTCATTTATTCCTGATGCAAAGTTACATCCTTACAAATTCAGGCTCCATTAGTTTGGTTTGATTTCTGTCAAATTCTCACTTAAAATAAAAACCACCCTACTGGCCACCCCAGCAGCGCTGCCTTACAGGGGCTGCTTCAGCCCAATAGTATTTATCCAGCTCCCTGATCACCAGGTAGCACTTACATTATTGATAGGGCATGGCTGCGAGCAGGCTGCTTTCCCGGGGCAGAGCCTGAACTCACCTGTTTGCTCTTACTCGAGTTGCTTAGAGATCACAAACACCCCGGCCCCGAGATGTGTGGCTGCAGAGCGAGCGTTCCCAGCACCAAGCAGTACTCGGTCAATCAGCCACCTCCTGCTCCCACCAAAACCAGCCCGTCGGCCACAGCAGGGATGCCCAAGCGGTAAGTCAGTGCTTTCTTCTGTGCTTTTCCTGGTGATCTGCCATTTGCCTTGAAATTCATTATCTGCTTGTGTTTGTCTCTATCAGCAAGCAATCTCTCCTCTGTAATTAGTTTCCAGCGCTTGAGCAAAAGTAAGCAGGCTTTAAGTTTTAACAGAAAGCAGGGAGGTGCTTCTCACGGGTGTGAGTCCTGCTGGAAATAAAAGCTACGTGTCTGCTCCAAACTGGGAGCACTGGTGTCTGGAGGGTGACAGACCCCTCTGTAGCTCCCTGGGGATGGGCTCAAGAAATTGTTTGAAGGATGTGGCAATGTCCCTCTCTTAAAATTATTTAACAAGCACCTTTAATAACAACTCCAGGCTACTTGCTTTGGTGAGGAACTGGGAGCTGTGGGATATTGTGGGCTGCTTGTAAAGGCCATTTTCCTTTCTGCTGTGAGGGAAAGCCAGTCTCCCTTGGGAAGCCCTGAGTTCCTGGGGGATTAAATGAGACAGAAATGAGCAAGCCCACTCACGGAGAAACTGTATGTACACGCACGATTTGCCAGGTGATAACTGTGCCTCTCTTCTCTCTCACTACCAGCATACCTATAGCCAAGCAGCTGGCATCAGTCAAAGGTAAGGGGACCCGTTGCTTGCCCCTTGGGGTTCAGGGCTTCCAAAGCCACAGCCTGAGTGCAGCGAATCCCGGTGACAGCAGAGCTGCCGAGACCGTGCAGACCCTCAGGCAGTGCAAGATGAGGGGGGGGGGTTTGGGTCCCTGTGTAACATGCTCTGGCGTTGACCTGCGTCTCCTCTTCTGCTCACCTTTCCCTTAAAAATCACAGCCCCAGTCATCTGTGGTGTCTGATGGTAAATGAGGGCTATGAGTGTGTGATCTTTAAAATCACAGAATGATTCGGGTTGGAAGGGACCTTAAAGATCATCTAGTCCCAACCCCCTGCCATGGGCAGGGACACCTCCCACTAGAGCAGGTTGCTCAAAGCCCCATCCAGCCTGGCCTTGAACACTTCCAGGGATGGGACATTCACAGCTTCTCTGGGCAACCTGTTCCAGTGTCTCACCACCCTCACTGTAAAGAATTTATTCCTAATATGTAATCTAAATCTCCATGCTTTCAGTTTAAAACTGTTACCCCTTATCCTATCACCATACTCCCTTATAAAGGGTCCCTCCCCCAAATGCAGCTCAGGAGCTGGGGGGCATGAATCCAGCCAAATATTCCAACCAAAATCCCAAGTATACTTGGGTAATGCTGAATTGCAGCCCTGATGCTCAGACATGGACATTTCTGTTCAGTCAGGCTTCCCAGATGGGCCACGTTTTCCCTGATACAGGATCCTGGGAGTCCAAATGCATCCAAAAGATGGCCAGTGTGGCCTGTCCCCATGGTGTGGCAGGTCCTTGTTGGGTGTCCAGGGTGGGGACAGACCAGACGGGTCTCACCCATCGTCACTCAAGTAACACCCTTGTGTTACTGCTGTTGTGTGCCCCAGCTCCGACTTAAAGCTCCTTTTTTGGGGTGTGTTTCCATGGGACATGAGGCATGTTGCTGGCCCACTCCAAATAAAATCTGGGCCAGGTCCTCTGTGGGTATAAACAGTTTCAGTCTCATTAACTTTAATGAAACTACACAGATTTCCACCCACTCAGGATGGTTCTGACAGATTCCTTTCAGTTATATCTGAAATGCCACTTTTTCTGATAGGCTGATAATTTTTTTTTTTTCCCCCCTTCCTTTTTTTCCTCCCTAGCTCTAGGAAAAGGCTCAGACCTTGAAAAAGCTTTTGCCACCGCGGCTTTGGTGTATAACAACTCTGCTGACCCCGAGGGCAAGCTCAGCAAGGCTGAAACCAAAAGCCTGCTGCAGACCCAGTTTGGGGGTTTCATACGGGTGAGGGGGCTTGGGCAAGCGGGTGGTGCTGGGTGCTTTGTGGGCGCAGGAATGGCACCTCGTCTCTGTCCCTGTCCTGCAGCTGGGCGAGCATCAGCCCACGGGGTAATCCCGGGTGGTTGCAGTGATTTGGTCCAAACATCTTCAGAAGATTGAGCTGCTTTATGTTGAGCCTGTGTCTAACACAGGGCTAAAGGAGGGGGAGCAGCTGTTGACACGCCTGCTCGCATTTTTGTTAACAAAGTAGGACGATGGCAAAAAATAAAAACCAACCCTCAGAGCCTCAACCCAGTACCAGGAAAGCCAGCCCCGTGCCACAAAGCTGCATGCGCTGTGGTCACTGGTGAGGCCGCTGGGAGAAAGGGAGCAGAAAGCACTTCTCCATTGTCACCCACCAGGTATGGTGAAAACCAGCTATATTGGCACTTGTGGTTGTAAACTTCTTGCAGATATTTTTTTCCCTTGTTAAATAAATTAAAAAAAAAAAAAAAGTTTTATTAAGTGGTAGAAAAAACTACATAGGACTAGTAAAAATAGCTCAACTAAGTAAATGAAAGGGATGTTTAGGAGTAAAAACATTCTTGATAATGCCTTTGCTTCCAAGAATAAAAAAAATAAATCACATGACTGGTTGGGGAGAGGGAATTAGTACCAAATTAGAAATGAGGTACCCTATGGAAAAGAACTTGAAAGTATGAGTAGCCAATCAAATTTGGAATCATGAGATGTTTTAAAGACTATAAAGCTAAAAAAATATCCTGTACCTTTTTTTTTTAATAAGGAAATATGAACAGGCATGATATTTAATTTTAATAATCCCTTCTGTTCCAAGAGTAATGCCCAGCAAGACAGACAATAGCAACTACTGAAGCTATGTCTGTAAAATCAACAGTTCCTGAGACCTTCACAGTATATATTTTATATATTTGAGGACCTGTCTTGAGGTCAGGAGGTTCGTTGTTTCCTCGTTTCCTCTCCCTGGTTTTGTCAAGAAAATGGGGCTCAATTTTTTTTCCATCAGTTACCAGCTACATCATCATCACTGCCAGATTTTCAATCATGACTAGATGTCTTAAAAAATGTATTCTGGATTCAAGTGGAAACTTTGGGGACTGGTTGTTCTCCTGTCTGATTGCAATAATATTTCTGTTTGAGTTTCTTGGGATACCTTTAGAAAAACTCATATGAATGTGGACATAAAAAGCTGAATGGGAAGATAGAAAAATACACTAATTTTTACAGAGGTGTCTATCTTTTTTTTTTTTTTTTATAATGCAATAAAAAAGGAACTTCATGCTTAATCTTCTTTTTTTTTTTTTTTTTTTTTCATTTAAAATCCTCCACAGGGCCAAGAAAATAAACCAAAATACCAGGAAATAATTTCTGCACTGGATGAGGAGTTGGAGAACAAAATTGACTTCGAAGATTTCATGATCTTGTTAGTCAGTCTCACTCTAATGTCTGACCTGCTGCAGGAGATCAAAAATGTGAAAACCACAAAATGATCAGCACTTTAAAAGAAGAAATGGGTTGGCACTTTAGAAGGAAAGCAGGAGTGAACCACACATGGAGTTAACACAGAGTGCCTGGGTGCCTTGTGCTGGTCCCTTTTAAATGGAATAAAATCTTGACCAAACTTGGCTGAACTCACTCCTCTGTAGAAACGATCTGTGGAGTGAAACGTTGGTGCTCAGGGCTTTGTGTTCACTACATAACGTGCTTTGGGAGGGTGTGCTGACTGTCTTGGGGTGGATCCTGAGGCCCCAACACCAGTTAGTCCATGAGTGCAGCCCCCAGCCCGGCATAATGCCAGGGAACGGCAGCCCATGCTCTCCCAGACCTCTCCATCATCTCCCACAACGCTGGGGGGAGAGGAGGGGGAGACTGCTGCAAAAATGTGCAGCCCCATCTCCCCCGGGGACAGCAGCATACATGGCATGGCCAGTCGGCTCCCCAGGGCTCTCCCAGTTACCCCAGTGTGCCACTCACTCCCAGAGCGGAGCGATACAAGGGATGGGTTTCACAATTGGCAGCAACTACAAAATCCGTTGCAGCCCTCGGTAAACATTGACTTTAGGCTGTGTGGTTTCCAACCCACCATTAACCTTTCTGAAAGCAGCATTTATTTATTTTTATTTCCTCCTCGGGCTGACCTGTTCATCGAGTGATTGCTATGGAAGGAATTTCGAGTCCAGCATTTGCAATGCATCTCTGGCAGTGCTGTGCTCCTGTGGGCAAAGGGCTGACTTAGTGAAACGTGTCCATCAGCTGAGCCTGTTGTTTGGTGGAACTGTGAAGAGGAGAAGCCGGATAAGCTCAGAGGTGGCCCAGACTAGGGGTGGTGGGGAAAAAGGGCGGCCAATAAAGCATTTGTGTTGGAGCTAAATGCTATCGGCTACCCAGCCATGGGCTTGGTTAGGAGCAGAGCCTCAGTATGATTCTAATTATTCTAATCTTTGTTTAGATTCCTACCTATAAGTTCCTGGCTCAGAGACAATGTTTATCCCGTAGTGACATCCCATGGGGGCACAAAAAGCAGTTTCACGCCTCAGGAACAGAATGTCCTCTGTCAGAATTTAACAAGCCACCACCAAGACAGTTAAGATGAGTGAGCCAGCAAAACATCGCAACCCTTCTCATTTTCTCTTCTTGTCTAGAAAGGAGAAGACAGGGATGATTTAGCGTTGGTGCATAATTTTTTAAACAGGAAGGGATCAAAACCTTTGGTCTTAAAAGAGGGAAATTAATGCCAGCTGAGTAACAAGATTTAGCTCCTCGACACAAAAAGGGTCTTAGTGTTTCCAGAAGCTAAGAGGATGTTTTGTGACAGATCTTGGTGCAAAGACAAATTGCAGTAGGAGGCCAGCAGCCAGTTGTCTTGGGAGGGAAGGCCTGTGTCTTTGTGCTGCATGGGATGGAGCTGAAAGAAGACATGCAAATGCATGCGGTGGGTTTTGAAAAGAAGCTCAGCAGGTAAGGTGCTGCTTCCTGGGGTTTGAACCTCAGCCAGGGCTTAATCTGGCAGCCTCGTCCATGAGGGTGTCACAGTTTCATATTGATAACACGTCCCTGGTGTTGCTCTGTCTCTTCCCCCACCCCCTTGGTTTTTGGCCAGGTAGGGAAGATCTGGGAAAGCTTAAAAAATCAGCTGATGCTCTTTTTCTGGGGTAGAAAGATGGATTGAATGTGAGAGTCTCTAGAAGGCTTTCCCATTATTAAAGTAATGAAAAACATGGCACAGCCTTGAAAAGCTTGTTTGGGAGCCTCTGGTGACTCTGAAAACATAAATTTCCTAATATCCCTCTGTTACAACACAAAGCTGAAAGGAACAATATTGTGAAGCCAATTAAGAAAGCGTTCTTTGAAATTGCAAAGGCCCTAACACAGTTTCTGTTATTGCTGAAATGTTTCTTAATTTTGCATGGCTTGAATTAATGACTTAAGAGCCTTTTATCAGATCAATTCACTTTGTCATTTCATCGTATGCAGACCCTTTTTATTCTAATGTAGTGTGTTGTAAGCCAGCATCCCGAGTCCCTGGCTTTGATCAAAAGCTTGTACTAAGCACAGTAAAAATCCAAAGTAAGAAGCAATTGCCGAACAACTCAATAGCAAAGTTATTCAGATGGTAGGGAAGGAATCAGAGGCACAGGAAAAACAGTGCCTGTGCACATAGCAGAGCTGAAACTGGATGCCAGTCCACACTGGGCTTCTTGCACAGAAGACCATGGCATTCTAAGAGGTACCACACTGGTTTCTGCAGGAGTTTCTGAACAAAGTGGATGGGGTGTCTGAGGCTTGATCTGCATCAGCCCTTGAAAGTCCCACCTGATGCTCAAAAGCAGAAGGACGCACTTGGAAGAGCCCCAGCATCTTCTTATAGTCAAGAGTAGGCACAAGTTTGCAGCTTGGCTGTGGAAGATGCTCTTTTATTAGCTCAGACTATTTGTGGCTGCCCTGAGCGCTCTCAGCTAACGGCTTTGAAGCTGATCTGGCGTAGACAGCATGTCTGGCTGCATCCTCGGGGAGCTGGCTAAAAGCTTGCTTAAAAGGCTACTGTTGTGCTTTATTTTGTTTCTAGCTTGCTCCTATTGGAAGCGATGGGAGTTCATCATCGATTTCTCATAGCAGAGCCCACGCAAGTGCTAAGGTGTTGAACAGGCAGCAAAATTGATGAAATCTGCGGGGTCCTCTGCCTCAGCAAGTGTGAACATCATATCAATATCTGATACCCCCTAGAAGTGAAGGCAGCATGAAGAGCAGCTAGTCAAAACCTGACCTTTGTGGGCGTGGGTTTGGGTTGGGATTTGGGCAGTTACACTGTCCAGGTGTGAACAGCCACCGTGGGAGGCTCTGTGAACTTTGGATCTAAGTTTAAAGTTCTGTTCTGAAAAGTCTGAGTCATCTCTGCAGTTATGTGAGCTTTCAAATGACTGCCAGAGGAGAAATGAGGGTCAGGGGGAGCTTCAGCCTTAGATCTCCAGCTTCCACTTCCAAAAATCAGCTCAGGAAGGCAGGTTCGTTCTCATACTTTAATAAGCACATCTACAGCTTCTCCCCATGACTTCCTACTTCATATCTGGCCTTAACTCTATGGCCTGCTGGACTCGGAAGATTTTGAAAATCTGTCTTTAGTCTAATCTCTAAGGTGCTCTCTCAGATCACAGGGGAGCTCTCGCATCCAGCCCGCTGGCCTTCAGGGGATGAGTCAGGGCAGAGTTTTGCACATTGAGCTTTCTGTCAGGAGCCTGGGGCCACAGGTGCTGTGCATGCAATTTTGCACAAATCTTTCAGGAAAGGAATACATTCTCCAACTGTATCACTGTTACTGCACCTTCAGTATGCCCTCCTGTCCAGGGCACCAGAGCCTGGATGCTGAGGAAACCTTGCAGCCTGGCAGATATTTTGCCTGTCTCCTCCTCCCTCAAAGTAAGTGTTGTGTTACTTTCTCACGTAAAATAAAGCTTGCCTTGGTTGCACACACTTTGCAAGCACGTGTGTGAGGCACGTTCCCCACCTGGGTACTTCCTGGGGAGGGACTCTTTATCAGGGAATGTAGTGATAGGATGACGGGTAATGGTTTTAAACTGAAAGAGGGGAGATTTAGATTAGATACTAAAAAGAAATTCTTTACCGTGAGGGTGTGAGACACTGGAACAGGTTG
>JAOXNO010000003.1:8077707-8092403 GCA_028565335.1 Limnodromus scolopaceus
TTCTCTTCTCCAGGCTAAAGAGCCCCAGCTCTCTCAGCCTTTCCTCATAAGGGAGATGCTCCAATCCCTTAATCATCTTTGTTGCCCTTCGCTGGACTCATTCCAGTGAAGTGAATTAACTTAGAGCCTGACATAAATGTGTGCTTGGGCTCTTAACTCACAAAAAGGGTGGCTTCACAGGGTTTCTTTTCCCCCCCTGCTGGAGGCAGAGACATCTCAATCAGCTATAAAGCAGCTGCCCAGCTGCTGCAGTGCTCAGGTGGGCACATTAAAGCACAGCTGATGCAAGTTGGCTGGATGTGCTGAGCTGGGAGCTGTGGCCACTTGATAGAAGTCCAAGGTGTTCTGAGCAGCCAGGGGAACGGGTGTGGGGAGCAGGCCACAAGCACTGTTTTACCTCTCAAATAAGCTGTTTCCACTGGTAAATCAGAGCTAGATGTGTGTGTACAAGCATTCAGAGTTACAAACACAGGCTTTTGGCTCAAGCTTGAAGCTATGCAGACATACCCCCGTGCTGCCTTGATTCTGTTCATGTCTTGCTGCAGCCAGGAGATAGATTTTTATAGGTGGAGGTTTTCAGTTAACTGGATTACCCTAAAAGGATAGTGAAGCAGACCTTTATGTGCATGAAAATATTAAAATATGTGGCTTTAAAATATCCATGAAATTGTAGTTCAAAAGGGATTCTTGGGCTGGGGTTATGGCAGATGGGACCTTCTGGGACCCTGTGTGGAAGGGGTCAGCCCTGTGCTTTGCTCATGGAGGTTCTCTCATTGCCTTCTCTGAATCAGTTCTGGCTTTTATGGAGCTCAGCTGCTTATCATCTTGGGAAGAGGTACATCTTCTGCTCTGCTGGCTTTTTTTGGCCAGGTTTCCCTATACAGAGTGATGCTGTCTCACCAGTTCTGCCAGGCACAGGGACGGTGCTTGGGCAAAACCTCTCTGTGCCCTGTGGGCAGCCAGGGGCTTGTGTACAGAGGAGCTGGGCTTTCCTTCAGGTATGATGGAAGAGTTTGAGGGGATCTGTGTTAAGAAACACCCATATTTGATATAGAGTTCGTCACAGACCAGGGCAGGTCTGGTTTTATCTGTGGTTTGGTATTTTTTCCATCTGTTATCTTACCCCGGCGTGCACAAATCCTGGGGGAGAGCCTCCAGCATGTGCAAGCCTCGGCCCCTGGCAAGGAGCAGGATCATTACAGCAGCACCATGGTGTCAAGAAGTGCCATCCATCAGTAAGGTGGTAGCAGCAATCGATGTGGAGCTGTCACAGGCAGGTGATGAGCCACAAATTAGATCCCCTTCTCAATAAGCAGTTCATTTACGAAGCATTTTCAGGTTTGTTTTGTTTCTGGTTCTTTTTTTTTTTTTTTGTCAAAGTGATCAACAGCTCATCTCTTCTGGATGTGTATCCTCCAGGCTGGAGTTGTTCCTGCCTTCTGGTTTTGATCTAAACCATGCGCTGATGAATGAGAGAAATATTTTTAAGGACAAGAGGATGGTGGGTGCCATATTTCTGGTGTAAACTTTGAATAAGGAGGCATGTGCTAAAACTCATGGAAATTTTGTGAGCATCTCTCAGAAATGCCAATCTTTCCTTGGCATGTGAATAATCCTTAATAATGAATAAAGCTGTTGAAGTCCCACAACAAATGTGAGGCAATAGTCTGCCAAAGGAGCAGATGCTGTGTTGCATCCCATTGTACGGTTAAAGCTCCCAGAAACAGCTTCTCAGCAAAATTTTGCTTTTCCACTAAGCGATACTTCCCAGAGTTGTTTCATTCTGCAAGCTTCTAGCTCCTTGGTAAAAAGCAGAAAGCACTAGAAATAAGATGGTGCTTATGGCTGTGAAATTAAAATGTTCTGACATCTTTTTTTTTTTTTTTTTCAGGGGAAAGCATTTTTTTCTTCTTTATCTTCCTTTAATCACTAAATATATTTCATTTGAAATAGGTTTCTTTTAATTTTTCCTTCACTCTTTGCATTCCAGCCCCCCCACCCCCCCCCAACCCTAACATTATTGTAGGAGATAACTGTGTTTTAGTGCAAAATTGCCCTGGGAGAAACTCCACTTGGTCATTCCTCTTCCTGCCTGGGATCAGAAGGTGACACCCCTCCAGGTGTGTTGTGTAGTAACAGACCAACCTTTGTAGCCTGCTGGTTGTGCCAAACTGTTCCCTGGGAGCCTGGTCGTGGTTTAACCTTGGAATCTGACATCTTCTCTGGGGAATTCCAGCACTGCCACTGCTATTGTGAACTGGTGTAACCTGCTTTTTTGTAGTCACAGTGGGAGCAAGGGGCTGTTGCTCCCTTTATAATGGCAATGCTTTATTTTTATTTTGGAACGGCATAAAGAAAATTACAAAAGCTCCTGTGGCAGCTGATGACCTGTGCAAAGTAGCATCAAAAGGACAATGACTACATATTTTTGTACTAGCTAATATTGCATTAGTCAGTCTGCATCCCAGTGCTGTCTCTGCTTTACAGGCAAACTCTACCGCCCATGGGCAGAGATTCCAGAGTGAGACACAGGACAGCATTTAGTGTAACAGGCTGGGTGAGATGCCTGGATTAGCCTGGTGCTGGCACCTTGGCTACGACACCCTTGAAATCCAACCAGGCTCTTTGGGGTCTGCGTCTGCAGCTCCTCATGGTGTGTCACCGTGTGTCACAAGGCAGATGGGGTTTCATTTCTTCTGAAAGCCTGTTGTGAAAGGTGTGGGGAGCACCTACGTCACCTGGCTGGGCTGCCCTGATGGACCCAGCCACTGCTCTTTGCTGTGATCTGATTCACACTTGCTGTTTCTCAGATGTTGAATTGCACCCCTGGGCTTGGCAATAGCTGCATGTTTTTTAACCCTGATAAGTGAAATAAGCACTGTTAATAGGCTCATTTTCTAGTCCTTTTAATACATTATGCTTTCTAAATGGCAAGTAGGACTGTACCGTGTTAGGCAGACGTGGCCCAAGTTCATCCAAAAGAAATGACCAATAATTCAACTCTAATTGAAGCGAGCTCAGGAGAGTACAAAGCACATTACCAGATACCATCCGAAACTGCATTGCAGAGCTGCTCAAGTCCCTATCATAACAGTTTAGCAGAAAACTGTGGAGGTTTGTCCCACCAGTACCACTGTCAGATACAATTGCTTTTTACAGAGAGGGCTTGCAAAGTGGCTGCTCGTCACTATTCTCTTCAATGTCAGTTGTAACCTGTCAGGCATTGAAATAAAACAAGCTGTTGGCACTGTAACGTATATTTATGCCACCTTTTGTGCATAGCACGTATTCTGTACACCACATGAATCTACATAATCAATTTACTCACTGCGAAAAGCTGTAACTCACAGGCCTGACATGGCTAAAATATTAAAACTCGCTAGAGAGGCACTCCATACCATCTACACAGCCAGATACCTGCAGATTTCACTCTTTAGCCGTCAAGATGATGGGTTTCCTTTGATGTTGCAGGTACAGCCTGAGCATTCAAACGGTTTACATCTCTTTTTGCAATATGAAATCCAGTGCATTACATGATTTTCTCAGGAATTAAACCAGGGGGGGAAAAAAACAGTATAAACACTTTGGCCAAAGATGCCATAGGGGCACTTGAGCCCCCCTATTTGCTACTGATTGACAAAATCAGGAGTCTGTTCTCCATCATTTTAAACACAAAAATCCCCTATGGAGGCAATCAGAGATGCCTGCAGGGCTCCAGCTGGCAGCAGGGCTTTATGGAGGGGGAGGTGAGGCTGTGGGAAGCAGTGGGCAGATGTCCCAGTCAGGACTGGGGCAGGGGAGGCTGGAGATACAGCTCTAGGCTGGGTGTGCTGCCGCTGATGGAAGAGATGGAGGAGGCTCGTTGGTAATGACAATTGCTGGAGGCACCTCCCATCAGAGGTATTGGCCACCACCTCTCTGGAGATGTCCCTACAAAGCAGATGTGAGAGTCCCTGCTAGTTGCTAGAACTTCTGAAATGTAGATGTGGTGCTTTTTTGTTGTTGTTGTTTTCTCAACGTATTAAATGGACTGCAGAGCTTTGCTGTCTCGATAAAATGTGACGATATTCCCCCAACCTTGTCAATCCCCATGTCTCGAGGTCTGGAGCTCTGGGAAGCTCTCCCTTCTGAGACTGCAATAAGAAGGGCTCCCCAGCCCATGCTTTCGTTGGTGCATGCACACTGGGCTGAGCAGCTCAGAGCTCGGAGAAAGATGTTGCAGCTGAAACATCAAGGTGACAAAAACTTGACGGTTTTGTGTGCATTCGGGGAAGCTTTTCAATCGCACTGATCCGTTAGTCCTTTTTTAAAGAACTGGTGTAGTTCAGAGTCTCCTAAAAGATAAAATACTGCTTGTAGTCCATCCAAATACCCAATCATTCCAAAGAGGTATCGTTTATTCTGGAAAATGGGGTAGTAAAATGACAGTGACTGGATGCTTGAGAGCGAGTGATTAGAAGAGTGTAACTGAGCTGTATCAGAAAAGCTGAACAAGGATCCCGGAGACTGATCGATTGCAAACGAATCATCGGTTTTTCATAGGAACTTCTTTATCTAAGATTAATGACAGGAGGTTAGTGGCATCTTGCTCCAGACCCTTTTTTGGCTCCGGGACCCTTGCCAAAGTTTAGACTCCCATTCTGAGTGTTGACAGGCGAAGAGAGCGCTTCAAAATGTGTTGTGGACATAATTAGTTACTGTTATCACAGTTTTCTTAATTAGACTATCATAAAAAGGGGAAGTGTGATGATTTACATGGGGAAGATGGGAAGAGCAGCGAGTCTAAAGGCCAGAGACTGAATGCCGAAGAGCAGCATAAAGGTTATCTGCCTTTTGGATGAGGGATGGTGCTCACCTGGGACATTCAGAGGGATGCCTGGAGGTGCTCTCACTGATGAGTGAACTTTTTTTTTTTCCCAACTTTCCACTAACTCAGCCAAATTGCACAAGCCTTTGTTCAGTAATTGCCCATCCATCTCCTGCAGGATGGCTCACCCGCTGCCAGGATCCTTGCAATGCTGATCACTTGCAAATGTTAAAAGGAAGCTTATTTTTAAAAAGACAGCAGCTTCTTTCATAAGCTACATTTCCCCTGCTGTTCCTAGACAAGAGAATCAGAGAAATCCAAGTTATTTATTTTCATAATTGTGAGGAGAAACTAGAAACCTATTTTAAAAAGAAAGCAAGGAGCTAAAGAAAACCCAGTTATTTTACCAATATATTCTCTGGCAGTTCCTTATCCGGGCTGTGTCTCACTTCTCAGACCTGCCAACCTTAAAAAGGCAGGGTGCCACCTCGCCCGGAGCATGGCTTAGGAGGCCCTGCTTCAGCCTTGGCTTCTCCATGCCTGGACATCTGGTTGAAGGCTGCTTATCTAAGCTGTTTTCCAAATCTCTCTGCCTGGTGAGGAGTCCAGACCAAGCTATTTACAGGCTTGGCTGCCTCTGCCATGCACGGGGTCTGCTTTGCTATTGCAGGGAGGAGTGTTTGACTGGCTTCCGGGCCAGTGCTCTGGAACATGGGATGCCCTCAGTCATTTCTTGGGGGCTGTGGCTCTAAAGCTTGCAACAAAAATTGCCACTGAATACCAAAAACCGCCACAAACCCCAGAGCTCTTCCTCGGTGAGATGGAAACGGTGTATTTGGAGGAGGAGGTGCTTTGAGGCTTGCATCTGGGCTGTGCCATGCTGCCTTTGCGATAGTCCTATGGCTGCAAGGAGTGATTAAATTGTTCCTTGGGAACCTTGGACGCAGCAGTGCTGTAATCCCACCGTGGTGGGTCAGGCCGTGCATTGCACCTTGCTGGGTCAGAAAAGGGGGAGATGGCAGCTCTGATCATCCGCTGAGCCCCGGGGAGGATCCCACAGCCCTGAGCGTCACCTTCCTCAGGCAGGAGCCCCTGGCAAGAGCAGGGTCATGCTTCGCACTCAAGGAAGCACCAAGCAATCATAAATACGCCTTGCACTGAGCCATGGTGCCAGGATTCATTGGGATTTATTAACCCCCTCCCTTTCCCCCTTCCCTCGACAAATAGTTTCTGGTGAGACTGAACTTAAAATACCTAAATGAAATTCAGTGTGACTTTTTTTTTTTTTTCCTTTTCCCCCTAAAGTAGTGGCTGAATCATAGTTTTCTTGAAGGGAAAAGCTATGTTTTTTCCTATTGGCATGCCTTGTGCATATGGCTGCAAGAAGTTGCTCCTCTATCTACCTCTCCTCCACTGCCTCCGGCACCGTGCACGCTCACACTCACACACACACTTGTTGCTTGGGGAACTGATGATTTTGGGAGCCATGAAGTGTCTGTATCCGTCAGAGGTAACTGTAACTACTGCTACAAGCACTGTGTTTAATCCCTGGGAAGTGCCAAGCTGAAAAGCTGGGGGGCGAAGTGTTGGTTTTGGGGAAGTGGGGGTGGCAAAATGCAGACCATGAACGCGTCGGGTTTGCAGGGACTTTCTCAAGCACTGGTCTAGAGCAAGGGAGGATGAAGTTCAGGCTGTGTCACAAAATAATCACAGCAGATATTTAGCCCTGGATGCTTAGAAGGGTCCTTCTGATGCTCCTCTGGCTATGCAGGAGTGGCTCCAGGGAGACATTCCACCAGCCCAAATGACTGATGGACTCAGTGCACCTTGGTGGGATGGGATGTTGCGCCAAGTGCACAAGTCACCAGAAGTATTTTATTGGGTTTTTTTTTTTTTCCTAATTCTGTGCTCTAATTTGACCCCTCCAGTGGGAAAGATGCTGTGCTTGCCTGGTGAGGGGAGGAGGCCAGGAGCAGGCTGGCCCCCATGGCATGTCTCACCCCAGTAGAAAAGTCACCTTATGGGATGGGGAGACAGGCAAATTTCTTGTAAGAACAGTGTGAAAACGGGGTAGGCAAACAATAAGGTGATCCCAGAGATACAATGGTGATTTTTGAGACTCCCTGGCATAAATGTGTGAAGAATTAGTATTTTTGTGCGTCGTTTGTCCCAGGGATGTGTCCCCATTTGCCCTCCGTGCTGGGTGTTTGTCAGGCGTGGGCTGCCACAGCCCGTCGCCCCGCACAGCGCCCGGATGGCTGCGGCTGGCGGTGTCTTGCAGCTCTCACCCAGGAAAGATACACAAGTACCAGGAATAATACCCAAACTACACAAATACGTGCAGTCGGTGTCGGGGCAGCAGGCGGGCACTGTGCCCCCTGATTGTACCTCGGCTCCGCTGGGAAAGAATGGGAAAGCAAGTTGGGTTAAAAACGCAACAAACTTTGCACATCTATCTGAAGGGGCTGTAATTTTCACATTTAACACTCCGTTAGATCTAATGGAAAGCTGATATTTTTCTGTAGGTGTGAAATTAACCTTTCAATAAAACTAAAAGCTATCTTGAGCATTTTCAAGCTGAAGTTTAAAATAGAGCAATTATGAAACTTGCTGAAAGACTGCCAAGTTTTCTTGTTGAAAACTGCTGCAAATGAATTATGTTTCCCTTGTGATTTACAGCACAGTGTGAGGGAACTTTAGTTTGTATTTAAATCTGCTTCCGTTAAAGCCTATTTGCAGCTTAAAGAAATCTAATATTATTTTTTTTTTGGACAAAGTTGTCAAACTCCATCAGAGAAAATTCCTTCCGATGTTTAATGCTACAAATTGCAAAACATGGCATTGTTTTTATGAATGCCATATGTAGCAATTGTATGTCTTTATGAAAAAAATTTGTCTTTCTGAACGAGGGTGGCTGATGCTAATCGAAGTGGTTCCCCTTCTTGTGGAGGGCAGGGGGGTGAGGGGCGTTTTTCTTTTCCTCAAATCCCAGAAAAGCTAGTTTCTCTTCCATGTCATGCTCCATTACCCTCATTTAGGTTAAAAAAAGAGAAGCTGAAACATGTATAGGTGTTGCACTTGCACACATACGTGCACTTGTGGTGTCTGTGTAGAAGATAATGTATGCCAACAGGATTGCTACCGGACATGGAAAAACTAATTGAGCCAGCATCCATTCTGGAAATCCAGCCAACTTTGCATCCCACTCCTAGAAACAAGGGATTAAATACCAATTCACAGCTCGCTGCTCTCTTTTACACAGTGGCATTCACTGCAGACTGTAAGGAAGGAATTCCTGGGGAAATGGAGTACACGGGAGAAGGTCGGTCACAGTATCACAGCTCTAGTGTCTGGAGAGAGAAGGGGAAGCTGCTTTGTTGGCCACTTTTCTAGGAAGTGTGTTGAACTTTCTGTGAAATATGGCTTACTGGATAGGAAAATAGGATGGGTCTGCAGAAAGGACTTTAAATAAGGAATTGAGATCAAAAATATTCCTGTATGGAAAGGCTTTGTGTCACCTTATACAGATACCATCATTTCACATTCATTGACACCTGCAACTTCAGTTGGATCCTCATAAACTAGCTCCTCGCTGACCTTGAAAGCTTGACAAAGCAAGCCGTAATGCTAATGATAGGTGGTTATTAAAAATACGCATGGTTGGAACCATATATTGCATGTAATGAAAAGGTAATTCTTTGAAGTATTCATATCTGAGGTCAAAAGCAAAAAAGCTTTTATCTCTTTATTTTTCTAATTACATTCTGAAAATAGTATGTAAGAGGCCCTAATCTCCTGTTCAAAGCCACCTCCATCCCCAATGGTCCCAGTAGGTGCCCTGTGAGCACCATGGCAGAGGCAAGGATGCCCACCAGTGCTCTCCCATGGTCAGAGATCCCTTCCCATTGGAGCAAGGTGGTGCCTGCACGTTCCCTGCTGGTGGCTGTGCCTGGCAGCCTGCTCCAGCCCTGCCAAGTGCTGACAGGTATCCCCCAGCTTCACAAAATCAGAGCGTTTTGCTGCTTATTCTGGTTTAAATAATTAAAGGCCTGACTGCTGCATCTCCCAGGCCCACAGCACACTGTGCGCAACTGTACATCCCACGTGTGTGGGGTTAATTGGCTCACTATGGCCTGCCAGGGGCCCAGCCCCCCAGATATCTCTCCTCCTTTCCCTGTTGCAGCACGTGGACAGCCAAGTCCCATCACACTGGCTGCCATCTACCACATCCACCTTGCTTCCAGCTAGGGGTGGGCTCAGGCCAGGCCAGAGACCACTGCCACAAACAGGGCAGTTTGTGGCAAACAAAGCACTTTGGCTCAGTTTTAATTCACAGGTGGTGTTCCCAGCCTTGGTCTTGCTTGAAGAGCATCTCCATACTTGATGGACTGCTCTTTGGCAAAGAATGAAGTACATCTGGGTACCTGTCCCAGTAAAGACACGTTAGCTCAGCAACAACTGAATTATTTGCAGTCATCTCTGTGCCTGTGTATCTAATTAAAAAGAAACCATTAACCTGTCAAAGTAACTGATATTCTTGCAGTCTCCATAATTATCCCCCATAAACCTCTGTCAGCTGTACAAGGTTCATATATTGCTATCTATCCCAATTGGAGTTGGGCTACTTGCCCAGCTCATGCAGATGGGCTTGGTGCTACCGGCTTCGGCAAGGTGACAATGATTTACATCACTGGAAACCTGTTTTGATAAATGTAACAGCCAGTAGGTAATTGATTTCTTGGTAAAATTCAGCTGAGAGAGTATCATGATTCTTGGAAAACACAGCCAAGTGGCTCCTGAAAGTGATGAATCCCATTTCTGATCTCATTTATGTCAGCCTTGCATCAACGTAGCGGTGAAATTTGTTGGGGGTAGGTTCAGCTGAAGTCAGCATTGATTTAAAGGATGCTGGATCTAGCTCTGCTGTCCCAGAGCAGTCTGTGCAGCTCCACAAGGGGCCAGCTCTTGAAAACACAGAGGACCTGTTGATAGCATTTGAACTGTCTCTGGAGTGAATCGAGCATCCAGCACAGGTACTGGGGATGGGAAGCAAGTGGATCCTTAAAAGAAGCAGGAGAAGGACTTTTTTTGTGGCTGTGTTGTGTGTTGGGTCAGTATGAAAAAGACTGAGGTCTCTCGGAGTGCGGAATTAAATGCTGAAGCGTAATGCTCACCACTGGGGCTCCACTGCACAGCAGGGAGCACGTGGGGACTCCTGGTTTCGCAGCCAGAATAGTGCTGTGCAGGAGCACCGCTTGAGACTTGGGATTTTCGGTGTATTTTTAGCATACAGAAAATCACTCGAGATTGTAAAGGATAGAAAAATTGAAGGTCTTCTTATTTTTTCTTAAAGGAAAAAAGTGCATTTTCCCCTCATGCACGTACTCTGCAGGAACCATGGTGGGAATGCCCTCTTCTCCATGGGTGTTCAAAGGGGGAAGGTGCTGCCCCAGTAGGTAACTCTGGGAAATTACTTGCTCTCCTGTCTGAAATTGCTTTACTGGAGTTCCAACCATAATTATAAGTTGTCACAAAGCTGCCACAGATACTGATATTTTTTTTTTGCTAGTTATTCTCAGAAAATGAGCTATACCTGGCCTTGTGCTATAAACAGCACCAAGAGCTCATCAGAAACTCCTCATTATAGAGAATATTGGAAACACTGCCACACCAACAGCCAGGAGCTTGGAGCAGCCATGGGTTTAAACTGCTGTTGGTTTATGGTGTGTTGCCAGTACCAGGGGGAGGTTTTGGCTGCCACTTTTTATCTGAGAGTTCCCCTGTAATTCTTCTCTCTCCAATTCTTTTCCTGCAGCCCCGTCAGAATGACCAAATTAGCTCAAATTAGTTGCTAGGTTTCTGTGTATCCACTTTGGCTGGATAGTTTGCTATTGCAAGATGCAAGAGGGAAATATTTGTGCTGGATTTCTGAAAGGATTAGATTTCTGTAAAGCTATTAATCTTGGAAGCTGATAAAATAAAAGATGGAAAATCCCATTTCCTGTTTCAGAGTATAACACTGTTCATTATCTAGTTAACAGCACAATAGGCCTCATTCTCATGGAAACCTCCAAAGTCTTATGTTTTCTGTTGCCAAGAAAGCAATATTTTCTTCCATACACCTCCTCTCCCCAAGGTCGTTCAAAATTCCTGTTTACATGAAAAACCTTATTCAATAAAACACAGTTGAGAGATTTCGACCAGCTCTCATTTTCTCACCACAGGATCCTGTTTATAAGCACGTGTATAACACAGATGAAAGTTCTGCTGATTAAATTATGTTTCCACAAAGTGGCGAAGCGGGTGTGCAGTGCAAGTTTCCAAATTTCCCATCAAAACAAGGGTACAACCATGATATCCAAAGAGCTAACTGGCCTGTCCCCACTCCCAGGCAGCAACACGAGGCTGTTTGGGGAATTGCACAAACTTTTTGGAGGTGGGATAACTCATTATCAATTATTTTGTGGCTACCCCTAGGAAAAAAAAAAGCCTGTTAAAAACGGATTAAAAGAGAATAGGTTTCTATATTTAACAAGGCCAGACAATATTAATATGCAAGTGCAGGGAAATGGCTAATGAACAGGATTTGTTCTTACTAAGGCAATCTGTAACCTCTTTGAGTGCCACAAGTGGTGGGGAAGTCACTGCTGAAGTGACTAGAATTAATGAGCTGTCTCAGGAATTTTATCAAGTTCTCTGTAAAAGTCTTCAACTTACTCCTGAGGAGATGGATATATTCAGAGAGAGGCAGAGAAAAATTTTCTTTGTGTCTGCTTAAAGGTTGAATGATCATGAAGGCTATAAAACCCCTGAGCTTAGGAAGCTCTTCATGCTGAATTTTTATGGGAGCTTTGAACAGCATCAGTCCCATTAGTAAAGAAATACATTTAACCTCTTCAATCTGCTGGTTTACCTCCTACGGCTCCAATCCGTCAGGATTCTTCAGTGTATGAGCATTTTTAAAATGAGAGCGGGAGCATGAATAGACCGGACCAGGCACGGGCTTTGATGTAGGTTTTTAATAAAGAAACTAGTCTGCAGCTCACACCAAACTGTTATTACTTAATGATTTCCCAGGGCCAGATTGATTGAACCGTCCTGCACTAAACTGATTATTTATGGAGTGATTATAGGAGTTTTAGAGGAAAACAAAAGCTTGAGGGTCTTAACGTATTTTGTCAGTGGCTGGATCTCATCTTCAGAAATGAAGCCCTCCTCTTCCCTCCTGTAGAGGAAAGCTGCTGCTCCCAATCGTCGCATGAAGTAGTTAGCCCTCCCATGTGCTACCTTGCATGGGGAAATGCGTATTTACTAGAGTAGCTGTGCTATGGCTTACTCAAAGACAACTTATTCACATGCCCACGTCACAAAATGACACGTTCTCTTAGATCAGAGCTTGTGAGGAGGGCTCGGGTGTGTATTCACTCCCCTCTTTGCTGTTGAGCTCTTAGTTTGAGCAAGAGCTAACAGAGGGGCATCACCCTTCTTTAAAAGTGTTTCCTTCAAGAAGTTGGAAGGTCTCAAAGGCTCAGGGTGCGCGTTTGAGTGTGTGTATATATGCATGTATTCATAATTTCCTGTGGCAACTGTCATCCTCTTTTTATTAAAAATCTCTCACACATATATCCATGGATATATATAAAATGCATGTAGGAGTTGCTCTCTCCTGTATCCTAAGAAGAGTGCAGAATAAGTAAGGGAAGATAGAGGACAGAAATGTGCTTCCCTGACATTAACATTTTGTGCCTGTGTGTAAAAGTACTACCTATAATTAGACGGTGCAAGCAAAGAACAGCAATCCTCCTGTTTTTTTGCTCTTCTTTTACACTGAGGACTGCGGGTCACTTCCCAGCAAGTACAGGAGCCTGCTTAGACAGCAGTGGGTGAGTCAGCTCAGGATCTGCCCCTGGGATGGGAAGATGCTGAGAAGTGATGCTAGAGGAGCTCTGCTCCAAAGCCTGCTGAGATGTAAGCAGAGAGAAGGTGGCCAAGGGCCGGTTTGTAAGGCATCCCTGTGCAAACAGCAGAGATGCAAGCAGAGGGGAAAGCAAGTCCTTTGACAGGGTTTGTCCTTGATTATTTTTATTTTTAAAATATGAAATAGGAGGCTTGAACAAAGAGCTGAAAGTGAGTAGATAAGAACCGTGTGACGCCTGAAGAGCTGTATGTGCAGAACAAGTGAGTGAATTCGGGATTTGCCACCTGTCTTCTAAAGATGAAAATTCAGGGTTCAAGAGGGATTTTTCCAGTTAGAACAAATGGGAAGAAGCTGTTTTCAACAGTTGGTTATTGTTTCAGAAGGGAAATGTCCAGGGAGGAGTCTCTGAAGGGTGGTAACCACTTTGGTGGAACTATCTTTATAAAGAGAGAATAAAATAAATGCATCCTGGTCTGAAAGATGTCATAGAAATAGTTCCAGTATCAGCCAGTAAATGCTTTGCTCCTGCATAAAAGCTCTAGACGGTTCTGTCACATACCTGGAAAGGAAAGGTGCTGCAAAGTCTACAGACATAACCCCAACATTTCTTAGTGTCCTATACTGTGAAGAAGTTAAGGCCAATCACAGGATGCTTAACAGTAATAATATTGCTCCCTGTATCCTTTGGAGTGAGCGTATTCTCTGTTAGCATTCGATGTCACTGCAGTAAAGCTTAAAGCAAGACCTGCACTGGAAGACTTCATTATAAGGTCTTAGTAATATGAAAACTAAATTCCATGGCAAACGTTGGGGCTGGCTGGTGTTCTGAGCTGTCTTTATGCAAAATTTGCTGCCAATTCATATTAACATCTCGCATAACTAGCCCTGAGATGAGAAGTGATCGCCTGAGTGATGAATAAGCTCCGCTTTATGTCCTTGCTCATGCCCTGCCCCGAGGCTAATCCTCCCTCCTTCAGCACAGCTCCACAAAAGCTTATGGAAAAGGTGTCAAATCATGGTTCATAAGGCTTAAGCAGGAAACAAAAGTATTTTATCATAGCTTAAATGTCACTGGTGCCTATTAGAAGCTTGTGTGTGTAGTGTGTTTGCTGCCTGCACCCGTCTGCAGGACGGAGGTGGATGCTCACCTCTCCTGGTGGGGGTCCAGCTCTGAGTCCAGGGGTTAGTTTTGGGGACAGTGCTGTCCCGGTGCAGGGCACAACTCTAAGTTAGTTGGTTATTTCTGAATTAAATTGGGGTATTAGTGTGGTGATGAGTGCTATGACATTCCCCTGCACGTTCAGGTACTTTAGCTCCCCAGCACAGAAAATTGTAATTAATAATCTGAGGTTTGGAAAAATATATATGCAAAATGTAAGTAATGGAAACAAATAAGTATATTTGTGGCATCTAAAATTACATGAGGCCAAGCAGCAGTATCTGCTTCTGCAAAGGGCATCCACCTCTTCCTGAGGTGTGCTCCTCCCGAAATGCCACAGGCATAAGGACATTGCCTCCGTCCCATGACAGCCCATGGGCCAAAATTTTTAAAAGGCACTTTAGTTCCCAATTGTGGAGACAGGTCCCTGAGCGGGATCTTCAGTGTGGTCAACTAGGGAGGGAGATCTGACGTTTTTTTCAAGGCATTTCTAAAAGTCCCAGTAGGTGCTGCTCTGTCTGCCATGGAAGCATCTAAAAGCTTTGAACATCTGCCCTGTGAGCCTGCCGAGACTGAGAGGCTGCAGCAAACGGCATAGTCCTTGTTTCTGTTGTTTTATGAGTGAGCTACTGGAGGGGAAGGGAGCACAGTGCCTGGGGAGGGCAGGTGACCCAGCCAGGGAGGCAGCAGGGGGTGGAGAAGCCAAAGGACAGGGGCTGGAGGAGTGGGAAGGAGTTCACAGAATCATAGAATGGTTTGGGTTGGAAGGGACCTTAGAGATCATCCAGTTCCAACCCCCCTGCCATGGGCAG
>JAOXNO010000003.1:8093679-8109728 GCA_028565335.1 Limnodromus scolopaceus
CTCTTCTCCAGGCTAAAGAGTCCCAGCTCTCTCAGCCTTTCTTCATAAGGGAGATGCCCCAATCCTTGAATCATCTTCATTGTCCTTTGCTGGACTCTTTCTACCCTGGGTGTGCAGGGTAGGAAAGTTTTGAGTGGAAAACTCACAGAGTAGGTGATGGGGTGTTTGGTACTTGTATGCTCAGGGCCCAAGTCTGGTGGCCCCATGGCTGTGTCCTATGGTCTCTGCTCCCCTTGACCTGCTCCACTGCCAGGTTGAGCACAGGCTTGGAGTGTATGAGCCCTTGCAGGGACAGGGAGTCCAGAGGGACTCCACGTCTGCAAAGTCTAAACACTTTGTCTGAATTCCTGAATGAAAAAAAAAAAATTAAGTGAACCACAGTTTGGTTCTGCAGTGGCTCAGAAGCAGAAGCAGGGGAAGGGACAATCTTCATTTTGTTTTTAATATTTTAGATATTGCAAACCGTTGAGTTCTTAGCAGCTTTTTTATGCCTAGTGAAGTTTTATTGTCTAAAATGTATTTTTAAATTTTAGGTAATAATAAAATAAATCCCCACTGGTACTTAATGCACCTTCTAAACAGTTCAGCAAGGCTGCTCAGTGGTACTGAGCAATAACTGGTCCAGTCCTTTGAAGGTGGAAAGTGTTAAAGCATCACCCTGTTGGCTTCAGTGTGATGGGAGAAAGTCCAGCAAGACACTTGCTGGCCTCAGGATGTCCCCACCCCATGCCATGATGGAGGAATCATTGAAAGTCATAGGAAAGTCCACTAACTCATTAACTTAAGGACTTTACTGAAATTTCCCCAAAGCTTTTAATAGGGAAGAAACACATCTTAATAAGCAAGAAGTAAAAATAAATAAATAAATAAAAATCCCTAAAACTTTAATTGCTGGTCTATAACTCAGGAACTGGCAATCTCGCGTGTAACGGGTCTGCTGTACAGCTGGATTGTCAGCCGTTGAAGATATTAGTTTATAATTAAAACGCTGGCAGTTCCTTAATTATAGCACTGCTACAACATCATTCACCACTGTAATTGTTTGGCTTTCTGATGGGGAGCATGAGTAATTATTTTTCTTCAGGATTTTAAAATAAAATATTACTGGGCATCATGTCTGTCTGCCGGAGGAGGAATGTACTGTGCCAGTGCCATGCACAGCGTGAGTGCTCAGCAGGCAGCTCTGCAGGCTAAACAGCTTCCAGAGAGAAAGGTTTTGGGGTAAGGTTTTCAGCCACCCAGGATGACAGTGGAGTAGGACCTGACGTGGTGAATGCTGGGGTTGCTCTCTCCCCTCAGCTGCTGGAAAGCTTGGGTGGCTGTGCTGGTGGCAGGGAGGTGGTAATGCTGTCTGAGAGCTTGGTTCCAGCCTCATGTGAGGTCCTGCCCCTTCATCTCCTATTTTGCTGGGAAAAAAAATTGGAGCAATATCAGTGGAAGAGCTTTTTTTTAACCTGTTCGGTGCTTTGTCTAAATGAGCAGTAGCAGAATTGCACACTGACTTTGGTGGCCAGACCCT
The DNA here is from genome assembly GCA_028565335.1 of Limnodromus scolopaceus. NCBI lineage: Eukaryota > Metazoa > Chordata > Aves > Charadriiformes > Scolopacidae > Limnodromus > Limnodromus scolopaceus. The sequence continues at coordinate 8,095,199 of JAOXNO010000003.1, forward strand.
GGCACTCAAAGCACCGAGAGCACATCTGGGCTGGGTGGGGGCCAGTTCAACCCATGAGCACAAGGCAATGGCACAATGGCCAGCAAAGGGAAGCCAGTCAGACAGTAGGGAATAAAAAATTCCCAATGGAAACAGTTAAACATTGGATCTGAGGCCCATAGAGGCTGTGGGACCTCCATCTCTGGGGACCCTCAGATACTTGGGTCCAGGCTCTGAGCAACCTCACCTAAACCTGAAGCTAGCCCTGCTCTGGGCAGGAGGTTGGACTAGAGACCTCCAAAGATCCTTTGCAGCCTGAATCATTGAGTGATCCCTTATGGCTGGTTCACGTACCTTACCTTTACCTGTGAGCTAAGAGAAAACAGAGAGGAGCAAGTCATCTGGTGTGCAGGAGGGACGTGCAGCATCCATGCAGTGCACCCGGGCACATCAGGTCCCTGCATGCACATATAGAATGGTTAGAGTTGGAAGGGACCTTAAAGATCATCAGGTTAAGGTCGTCACACCAGGAGCTCCTCTGCTGTGGAGCCCCAGGGACAGACACCTCTGAGCAATTCGGTGTCTTTCTGGCTTGAGCATATCATCCAAGGAGATTTACAGGACTTTAGTGAACAGACACAACCTGCTCCTGTTGTGCTTGCAGGGAATTGCTGCTGAAATTAATGAGCGGGAGAAGGACCGGGTGCTGAACCCGTCCCTCTGCAGCTGACGCAGCTAATAGCAGGCACAGCAACAGGCAGGTACCAATTTGGAGACAACGCAACCGGGAATCTTTCTTGTCTCATTTGCACTGACGTATCCATGTAATCAGTTCGTTTTGGTGGGTTGCTGTTATTTCTCGGTGGAATTGCTGCTCTCTGCTCCCTGGGCCCCGTCTCTTCCCCCACCGCTCCCCCGAGAGATGAGTAATTGTAAAGCAAACAAGCGGAGGAAGTTTGACAATGGGTAATAACAGGACAATGCGAAATGGCAAGGTAGCCGAACTTCCCCAAGTGCTTCCCCGAGTGTCAAGACAAATAATAATGAGTATTTACTCCTCCGCTGTGGCTCTGTGTTTGTGTTGCTGGCGGAGGTGTGGCAGTGGAAGAGGCGGAGGGGGGTTTGGGCTGGCTCGGTGGAGAAGCCCTGGTAGCAATGGGTGGTGAGGCTTTAAGCCACAGCCAAAAAAAAATGGGAGCCACTGAGATGTGTGTGTTGATTTAATCAGTTTAAGTTTCCAGAAGTGCTTTTGTGCAGTGTACTCGGCAGTCTGCAAGGCTTCTAGTTGCAGGGATGCGTGTGTGTGCACACGTGTGTATACATCCTTATAGAGAGGGTAAAGGTCTGGTCCTGGAGAATGGGAATAAGGCAGGGACAATCAGCTCACAGTTAATTTTCTTTGCTTTTCCTTTCCTTTTTTTTTTTGCTTCTTTTATCTTTCTTATTTCAGCTCTTCTAAGAAAATAAATCCACTGGCTCGCATCTCTTCCGTGGTCACTCCCTGCAGGCAATGCAGTGGTTTAATGCTACAGCTTGTCTTTGAGCGCTCTGCCCTGAGGATTTGTTATATTTCAGCTGTTTCTCCCTATGGAGCTGTGTCCCGCAGTGTCTTTTTGCCCGCAGCCAGGCTCGGTCCACAGCTGGCTGCACGCAGGTTACAAGGTTTTTGAAGTCCTCTGCTTGCTACTTACATTAGCAGGAGAAAGTAAATATTCCCACCGCTCTTTAGCAATTCGCATCCTCAGGCGCTGTTAATGGCATAAGCCATCAATCAGCTGGCGGCAGGCTACAGTGGGAATTGGCACACTGGAAAAACCCATGACATCGGATTAAAAAAGCATCCACAGTGCAAGTAAACACTGGTGAAGCCCAAGCTGGTGGGAGCGGGCAGCCCCGGGCTGCCACGCTGGGTGAGCAGTGTCCCCGATCTCCCTCGCTGCGTTGCCAAGGCTGGGCTTGCACCCCACAGCTTCTCTGCTGGTCCCGCAGTCAAAACTCTGTGGGAATACTTTTGTTTTCCGTAGGATTTTGCCCTGAAACCACGCTGTGATGTTTTTGTTCTTTCTCACTTGAATTTTTTTATCTGAGTGGTTTTGCAACCTCCCTGTGTTGTTTTCAGCACAGCTGGATCATGGGACAGGCGTTGTTTCCTTCATAAGGCTTGCCACCACTCTGTCCCCAAAGAGAAGCGCTTGCTGGGTGCTGGCTGCAGCCCTTACATGATATCAGCATCATGAGAGAGACCTGAAATATGGGTGAATTGTTTTGTTTTATTACATATTACGTTATTTGGTTTAGGAAGGTATAGGCACATGGGTGTCAGCTGATGGGCTTGTGGGATTGGGATCTGGGTTTAGTCCTATCAAGCTTAGGGAATGTCTCTATCTGCTTCTTGAGGGACACTGCAGTGGAACACAAATCCCCTTTTTACATCTCTTTATGTTCAGTAAATACACTGGCTATTTACTGTCTTGGAGCAAGGAGATTACACGAGTGTTTTTCCTCAAGTGCCTTGAGATCCTTGGCCGTTGCTTGGTGTACTCAGTGAAGCTGCTGGCAGGTTTGATGGGTTAGGCACTGAGGAGGAGCAAGGGAGAGAACTTAATCACAAGTTAAATACAAATATAATCTGCCTATTCAAAGAGGGATTTGCTGTCTCTTGCAGCATCCTCCTGAATGAGCAGTACTGAAAAGTCAAGCCCAAACACACCCCAAATACAGCTCTCTGCTCCCCCAGCTCTTTGGCGCAGCCTTTACACCCAGGGAGGTCCTGGAGACCTCTGCCCATGTGGCCAGCCCTGCTCCCCGTCCCCCCTCGCTGCCACCCCCTGCCCCGTGTACACGAGCAAAGGACCCACAGGCGTTGCCAGACCCCTCCCAGCGTACGGGGGGAAATCTTCCTTTGGCTTCAGTGGATTTTACAGGGTTGGGAAAGGTTGGTCCTGGCGATTTTTGTTCTCTCCATCAACATGCCGAAAAGCATTGGGAAGAACTTGCTTAAATATATGAGAAATGGTGTGAATATGTGTCCCTGAGAGGAGGAGTCCTGAGATACAGTTGTCTCGTTCTTTCGGCGAATCCCGCTGCCGTTACATACCGGCAAATGGTTTTGATGCTCACATTTTATTTGACCGAGGCACGATCTCCCAGGGAAGGTTTCTGTTATCAGAACCATCAGTTTGTCTTCAATCACTTCTCAAGTCACCTCAATAAAATGTCACGCTGGTATGTCAGAAGGGCAGAGATCTCACACAGCTCGACAGGCTTTGAAAAATAAGCAGCACGTATCAGCCAGCCTGGGGAAAAGCTCCAGCGTAACCTGTCTACCAGCACCGGGGTGTTTGTGGAGGTGTAGGCAGGCAGTGGATGCTTCTGCCGTGGGAGATGTTCCCACTGTGGTTTTGCACCTTGCTGGGTACTAGGGACTCTAATGACATGCATGGCAGGGGTGGTGGCCCCAGTGTTCCACGGCTCTTCCCGTCCCCAAAAGTCACAATTGTTACGAAAGCTTTCTGTGAGCTCATGCAGAATGAGTCAAAAGGCCCTGATGCTGGCAGGCGCTAAGAAAAAGAAAGAAATCAAGACTTTTTCTTTTTCCCAAGTTTCATTTCAGATAAGTTAAAACATCTCCATCTCTGAATTTCCGCCACGTTGTAGAAGTTTCCCAAGCTTAACTGGGAGAAGCTGCTCTGGACAGTGGTGGTTGTTTCCATGTGTTGTGTCTAAACTTGTCTCTTGTGCTTGGTAATCAACCAGAGGCTTTTGGTTTCAGCTTTGAAGATTAGTTTCATTTGGGAGTTTTTTCAGCAGCAATACAGTGCTTTAGGGAAAACATTTTGTTTAGAATAGGAGGTAATGCGTGGGGATTTTGGGGCAGCAAGTTCAATGTAAAGATGAATTTCACTTAGGTTCATATAAGGGGGTTTAAGTGTAGTACAGCTTTACGTAAGAGCCATTGGAAAGGTGGCTGCGGACAACTTGCCCTGCCAGCTCATAAATTATGTGTTGGTTTTTTGTTCCAAAAGGGTTACTAGTGGGGCCTATTTGTTACATGCAGTACACGCTGGTATTTCCAGCATGTACTTACGATGAAACAGTTTTTGGTTGAGAAGAGCATGATCCTTTCCTCCTCGGTGATAAATCATCATTTGAAATTCTCTCAGTGGTGACTTTTCCGTTGCAAGCAAAGTAGCAAAGCATAAAAAAAGGTTGTTTAGTTGGTTTGCTTTTTATGTTTCCTTAATGTGAGAGCGATTTAAAAATGCGTGTGTCTGGGCTGCTGACTATTTTAGGAATTCTCACGCCGTATAACGCTTTGAGCAAACTTTCGCCAAGTTTCTCACTGTGATGCTGCAAATTCTGAGCATCCTGGTATTGAATGATCCCGAAATGTCTCTCGCCTTGGCCTCTGGCTGCTGGGACCGGGTGTGTGGGAGGCAGGACCGGAGGGTGCTTGACCCCCACTACGGGGACCATCAGGCTCCTCTCTCCCTGTCCTTAGGTGGGAGGAGAGGCAGCTCGGAGGGCTTGGTGTCTGCATCAGTAGGAAAATTAAATATTGGTTACCGTCAGCTTGCGTCACATCACGGGGTGCTACAAAGGGCAAAGGTCTCAGCATTGCACCTTTTGCTCCTTGGCAGTGTTTTATGTATTTGGGGGAAATTTAGGAGGGGCTTTGAGAATCAGGGTGGGGCACTGAACACCAAGCATGGTGGGTGCGTAAGCGGAGAAAACCTTCTGTGGCTTTTAACCACTCCAGACACCAGTGGGGCTGGCTGTGCATGGAAAATTGAAACCTAAATTTAAAAAAAGTGTTTAAAAAGGACATGGACAAATTAATAATGAGTCAGCAATGTGCCCCTCTGGCCAAGAAGGCCAATGGTGTCCTGGGGTGCATTAAAAAGAGTGTGGCCAGCAGGTCAAGGGAGGTCATCCTCCTCCTCTGCTCTGCCCTGGTGAGGCCACATCTGGAGCACTGTGTCCAGTTCTGGGCTCCCCATTTTAAGAAGGAGAGGGAACTACTAGAGAGAGTCTAGCGGAGCGCTGCAAAGATGAACTGGAGCATCTCTCTTATTAGGAAAGGATGAGACACCTGGGTCTGTTTGGCCTGGAGAAGACTGAGAGGGGATCTCATCAATTATCAATATCTAAAGGGCGGATGCCAAGAGGATGGGGTCAGACTCTTTTCAGTGGTGCCCAGCGACAGGACAAGGGCTGATGGGCGCAACCTGGAACACGGAAAATTCCATCTGAACATAAGGAAAAACTTCTTTGAGGGTGTCAGAGCAGTGGAACAGGCTGCCCAGAGAGGCTGCGGAGTCTCCTTCTCTGGAGATATTCCACCACCACCCTGGATGCGTTCCTGTCCAGCCTGCTCTGGGTGACCCAGCTTTTGCGGGGGGGGGGGGGGTTGGAGGAGAGATGATTTCCAGAGGTCCCTTCCGACCCCTGGGACCGTGATGCTCCAGCCGGGGAGGCGCTGGGAGCGGACACCGGGGCCGGTACAGGCGAGCGGCGGCGGAGGCGGCCTCTGCTGCCCCCTGCCGGCCGGATCGGGAACCGCCCGCCCGGAGCTCGGTGACCCGTCGGGGGGGGCGGTCGGTGTGTGGGATGCCGTGGGGAGGACGGTGTGTTAAACACGGTGTGTGTGTGTGTGTAGTCTCTGCATGTAGCTTTGTGCCGGTGGAAATGAGGGAATTTGGCATTTAGAGGCGGTGGGGGGTAATGGAAACGGTCCCCATCTCCTGCTGCCTCTGCCGGGCTGAGGCTGGGGCTGGTCTGCAAGCGGTGAATCATTTTGGGAGCAGGTTTGGGAGCTGTGGGTGAGCACACAGAGCCGGGGAGCTGTGGGTGAGCACACAGAGCCCAACCCTCGGGTGGTGGGAGCCAGCGCATCGCCCCACCGGCAGCCCCAACTTGCCCAGGAGCTGCAGCGGTTTGTGTGATCCAAACGCGTGGCCCCACACAAAAGCTACACCAAATACAAACATAACAGATGTAGAAAAACAAGTTTGCTTCAGAGTTCCTTTCTCCTGGGTTCCTCAGTTAATACCAGCTCCTGCTGTTCAGCCAGCAACACCAACAGCCACTGCTCAATGCAACCAGCTCTGCTTCTGGTGAGGACAGACCTAGAGCTCCTCCTGTGAAACGAGTCCTCCATCATTTTGTCCTGCAGAGGCATAAGGCCCCTCATCCTTCCCTCCAGGCCTGGACAAAGACCACACCATGCTGTGTCCCTGCCTTTAGGATTACTCTTGAGCACCCAGGAAGCTCCTTGACGTGAGGACGCTGAGCCCCGTTGGTGGGGACGTGTCAGGTCCCAGCCCTGGTTGGTCCCATTCCCCCAGCGCCTTCGGCACGTAACCGAGCAGCCTCACACAGCCAGGCCCTGCCACCTCCTGCTGGCTTCGTGCCCACTGCCCACAGGCAAGCGGGTGCCACCGGGGCAGGGTGGACGTCGGGGTGCCTGCAGGCAGGCTGGGGGCGCGTGCCCCGCTCCAGACCCTCTGCCTGGCTTTGCCTCCCGGCTGTTGTGGTGGCACAGGGGGACAGGGACAGCCTTTTTTGTTCTGCCTGTGCTCAGTGCTTAGCAACAGGCGGGCCCTGGGCTGCGGGTGGTGCTTCTCGGGACTTCTGCAACACAGATAATAACGTTTATTAAAATAGACTCGGGAAATGAAGGCTGAGGTAACCCAAGAACACGTTTGACAATCAGGACGAAGCGGGAAGAGGTGGAGCGCTGCTCTGTTGCTAACTTGCTTTCCCTGGGGTCTGTCGTGTATCTCCATCTAAGTGGTTCATACACTAGTATGGCATTTCCCTAATGCACGTATTCTGGAAAATAAAAATCACAGGTTCCCGGAGCAAAATTAACAGTACTTGCCTGTATTTCTGAATGTCTTTCCTTTTTTCCATTTTTTTTTTTTTTTTAAACTCACAAAAAATAGACTTGAGTAAAGGAGTAGGTGAAACAATGGTAAAAGTCAGCTGTGACAGCTGGAAAACTTACATGACAAGGATCTAAAATGATCAGTAATTTCTACCTCATAAGTCTTCGTGCAGGTACGCAGCATCGTAGCGGGACTGCTCTCCAGGCAGGGATGACACAGTGAATATCATCTGTGCCTTGGAAACAGAACTTCAGCAGAAGAAGAAAGGGGGTGGAAGTGTCTATTTCCAACATAAGCAGAGCAAATACGAATGTGGAACTTGGGGCTTAATAACTGAGCAGGTTACACGTTGCCTGGTATTAGAGTGTCATTGGGATTTGTTTCTCGTTTGGTACAAATCTGATGTTCAAGAGGTTGGAGGTATCAATCATAGAATCATATGGGGTTGGAAGGGACCTCTGGAGATCATCTAGTCCAACGCCTCCCGCCGGAGCAGGTCTACCTAGAGCACGTTGCACAGGAACTTGTCCAGGCAGGTTTTGAATGTCTCCAGAGGAGACTCCACCACCTCTCTGGGCAGCCTGTTCCAGTGCTCTACCGCTCTCACAGTAAAGAAGTTCCTCCTCATGTTTAGGTGGAACTTCTTATACCGAGGAAAAACAGAGCAGAGATTATGGATGTCCCGCTGAGGCTGGATTTGCAATGAATTGATGTCACTTTTTTGGGGGGTTGCTCTCCAGGCAGTGTGGTGACATCACCCTCTCGCTGCCACGTTGCGCTGGGGCGACTCGGTTGTCTTGGGCAGTAATTGCTGTTCAAGATGGCATCACTGTGATTGCAACCAGAACATACTCCTCGCTTTGCCGTGCGTTTGTACTGCTTCTCTTCTGTCCAACTTTTGTTTCTGTGTGTGTGTTCCTTACCAGAGGGACACGACTTGTGCACTGGCATGTTTCTGGCCAGGTTCTACACAGGCAGCACAAGTTCTGAGCTAAGATACTTGAGTGATCCGAGTAATTTCCAAAGAAATGAGTAAAACAATGAATGGAAAAATTTGAGGTTTTCATAACAAGGCTGTTAGAGAGACCATTTTTAGCTGGTAAGTGTCCACCTCTGCACCAAAATACAATCCAGGTAGCTCACAGGGGGTCTTTCAAGCACAAAAAGTTAATAAGCTTTAAAAGCATCTTGAGACTTTGTCATTTATGATCTTCAGAACTGACATATTCATGAAAGTGACTCCTCCTTGATTTGGCAATAATTTAGTATTGTTGCTTTACAAAATATTTTACCATTCACTGTTGTTAGGAGGGGGGGAAAAAAACCAGAGAACAGTAAATACTTTTTGACAGTGTACTTGTCATATTAAATCCCATTTGTTTGCTTACTACCTCCCCCCCATCTGCAGAATTTGCAGCACACGAGCGGCAGTGCATGTCTCCACAGGCTCTACCAGGCAAACCTGAGCCTCCCCTGTGTTCTGAGTTGACCAGCTGTGAACCAGAAGCCTTTTGACAGCTTATTAGTCCACGGCTGCACCGACCTACTGAAGTTGTAGGACTTCTCGTTCAGCTGGCTTGCCTTCAGCAAACTCAGAATGTGAGCAAAACAAGCTCAGATATGTCTGTTCAGCCCAACGTGCACAGATCCACGGCCACTGAGAGCGGGGAATTATACAGCATTTAGACTATAGATGACCAAGCCAGACATTCCACAATCCTGAAAATCCCCCTCAGCTGTCACCTAGTTTGAGGAGAAGGCTCTATTCCGTGTAACCTCATTGTTTTACTTTAACCCTGTGTGCTTATGACTCAGCCTGAGCAAGATCCAAAATGTGTTCCTTTACCTAAACCACTGGAAGGCTCGATTTAACAGGTGTTTTTAGAACATGGCTAACAGGCAGTGACATGACCTACTGCTGCCCCTCGTTCCTTCCTCCCTGCAATACTCACTCTTCTTGTTGGGAAGGTCGAAACCTGTATTTCTCACCCCCCAACAGACTGCTCAGATTGCAGGACGATCCAGGGGGATAGGCTCCACCCTCCCTCTTAATATTAAAAGTATCTGAGATTCTTTAACATGATGATTGCTGCTCTACTGCTTTGGTTTGTTGTCATGAGGAAGGAAGGGTTCCACCATCTATTTCAGGAACTCTGATGTATTTCGTAATAGTCAATTGACATATTAAATCCAGAAGCAGGTTATAAAATAGTATCAGGATTAGAGTCCTGGTTCTACAAAAGCAGAGCTTTTAAATTGCAGTTTTAAATGTGTGACTTCTGATGTGGTTGCACAGAACACAGCATACTGAGGCTCAGGTCAGTGCAGTTCTTTGCACCACCTTAAGGGAAAAAGTAAAGCTAGAACAGCGTGATTTTTGTTGTTTTACACCCCTTGATATGAAACTAGCAAATTCTGGTCTATTCACAGGTAAGTTCTAAAATGGAAGCAGCTTTGAAAAATTAAGATCCGACTTCCTTCAGTTTTGGGTCCCATCTGGACTACGCTACGGAAGCTGGAACTTGTGCAAATATACCTTGCCGTCAGTCCAATGTCAAGTAAGTAAAGGAGCCCTTACTAAAAATAAGAAACTCTTTGTAAACACATTTTATTGACAATGTTTTGCAAACACCTTAGTTCACAAGTACTGTGCAGAAGCTTCATCCAAATAACCAAAATTGTCGCAAATTACAAAGTTTCTGGGTTAATGCAAAGCGCCTGTCTGCACACATCTGTAACTGCTTTCCCCTGAAGCATAAGCAAAACAAGTTATTTTTGTATAAAAATTCACAGAAGCAGTAGAAAACTATTTTTCAGCTCCGTCTCTCTTACTGTTTGTTTCAACGCAAAGTGAAAACACTTGGACCTTCTTCAATAACATAGTCAGTATTCATCTACTGTTTGGTCTCTGTTTCCATCTGAGTTTCTTGAGATTCTTCAGCTTCTGAAAGTTTTTCATCATCTAAAATTCAATATTACCATTAGTCAAACATGCTTGGTTATATCTACAAACTATACTGCAGAACTGTGTCCCACTTAAATATTTTACATTGATTGCCTTAAACGTGTAGTTCAGTATCAAATTATACAAAATGTTATCTTCAAACAAACAAAAAAACACCCTTCAAAGTTTTTAAGGCTGTTATCTATAATGATTATTACAGGAAAGATGGGATAAATCCTACAGTATCAATTTAAGCAAACAGTACTGGATTGCTTCAAATTACATGGCTTCTCTTCGATTATTAATGGTTTATTTCAAACTGAAGCTGTGCCTTCCACTAGAGTATTGCTTCCTTCACAAAATTCTAGAAGCTGAAAGGTAATCTATACAGTCATGCGAAAGTATATTTTAGAGACTAATACTTAAGCAAGTGTTAGTAACACATAATAACAATAACCTTCTGCTAAAGTGCACCCAGGATTAACAGTTCATTCTGCTTAAGAAGATCTAGATGGCCTTAGAGAATGAAAGTCTGCTCTTATGGCCATCTACGTATGTTAATCAGGTCATGCTCAAAGGCTATACCAATTATTACATCTTGGAAAGACACAGCAAAAATCCAGCAAACAATACTTAGAACAATATTATCCATATTACAGCATGAAAAGCAAGCACCCATTTGAAAATACTACATATTTGTATAACAAAAGACGAATATGATTAAATTCCTGAATTTAGCTCCTGTGCATGACAGTTTTAGTCCCTGCTCTATTACAGAGTCACTGTCTGAGTAGGCAAATCATTTAGCTTTCCTGGGTTCCAGTTGCTTTTTAGTAAAGCCTCAAACGATACCATGATGGCAGTGACATGTTCAAAACTACTGAAACAGGAATTAGACAAATGACTTTGGAAACTATGCACAAAAAACCAATCTCAAATTGCTATTCTCCATCCCCACATTTTAAAGAAGTCTGTTGCCTACAGATTAATCCAAAGCTATTCAGGAAAAGGCATGGTGGCCAGCTTGTAGGACAAAAAACCAAAAAAACCAAAAAATACTCTGAGCAGTCTCAGGCTCTGGACAACTACTGGGAAAAAAAATGCTGCAGATGCAAGAGGTCACCAACCTCAATTGCACATAGCCAGCCCACTGCTGGAAGCTGTGATTCCTTTTGATCCGTTGAAACCAAACCCAGTTATATATATTACCTAAGAACAGCACTTACTTTCCAGGGTTTGCTGAAGCTCGTGGATAGTGCTCAGCAGAACATGAAACTGCTTTCTTCTCAGCTCCAACTAGAATGATAAAATACATATTTTAGCAGAGACCATATACAGCCAAACAACCCACAGCAGATTCACCATTAATTATCTTCCTAATAAATAATTATATAATAATCTCTGTGAAAAACCTACCTTATCCTCAACATTTTCTTTTATGTGAGAAAGATGCTGCAGCTCTTTTCCCAAAGCTTCCAGCTGCCTGAAAAGAAATTGTCATGGTATTTTTAAAGAGTTCTGTAGAATTCTTGAAAAACAGATTTGAACTAAGTGGAGGAAAAAGAACCATTAAATAAACAGCACAGGTAAACAAAGCGTAACAAATGAAATGACAGAGACATAAATGTTAAACTATTATGTCATAAACTTGTGATTTCAGAAGGTTTACAGGCATTTGGACTGTAACAATTCAGTCCTGCCACAAACATGTTATTTACTTAACCATACAATGAAAGTTAAAGAAGTAGGTTACATTAAACACCCGTGGCATTTTCACAGGCTTCACTACCTCATAGATTTCTTTATGTTGACATGAGTAGATTAAATAGAAACATAGCATATTTGATTAACCTACATACCCAACATACAAACACAACAATTCCCAGACACAACAGTTGACCAAACACAGTCAAGTGCTTTATGCCTGACAATGGCCTAACCAGACTGGATAACATGCAGACTTTACTGTAGGCATATGTAGAATATAGCTTATGCCCCAGCACACAAAATTTAGCACTGTGATCCATATAAGTACTCATTTCTTTCTCAAATGCCAGATTTTACTTTAACTGATAGCCTCTGGCATTAAGAGATAAAGGAAACATGCAACACTGATAATCTTCATTATTATTCATATCCTTTTGAAATAGATAATCTTTCAGCACCTCTTCAGGATCTTTCTGCAAGCATTTGATTGTTTTGTGTTCTCACTTGGACCCACCACGGACAACCACAATCCCTTCTGAGGAGGGGCAAAGAGTAACAGGTACCATCACGTACACTATCTTTCCAACGAGGATGCAGCATCAAGGCTTACACTCAAACCTCCAGTTTGGCCCATCTACTTTTCCTCCAATGCCTACCACAATTTATGCTCCATGTAATGAGAATAATCTGTTTCTTTCAAGGTGAAGTGGATTGAGGCTGACCATCCCTGATTAATTAGCAGGCAGAGCCACACAGGGGTCAGCAAGGGAATAGAAGGTGTTTTTTTTCCCTGAAGCACTGACAGCTGCTGCAACTGGCCTGGGCAGGGAACCACAAGAAGGCCTCCAGTCCTAAATAACTCATGATGGCTGGGAAAAAGGTCTGTTTTAGTGCTACCTGAGAGAGTTGTCTTATTTTCGAGCCAGTATGCTTGGTACCTTGAAGGGAATGCCTGAAAGAGGGCTGGGTGTGACTTTATCCCTTCCTATAACACAAACAGACGAACAGCTTATAGGCTTATACAGTGATTTCACTAGAATTTGGGTTCTAGTTCCTGAAAGACTTCTATTTGGCCAAATCTTGCTATTTACACTGTGCTGTCAGGTATAAGCAGACTGTGAGAAGACATGTGATTTTTTTTTTTTTTCTAGTAACATCCAAGCTACATCTGGAATTTTATGTCTTCTACTTTCCACTCCAGAGAATCTTTGCCCAGCCTTCTCATTTTTTTATCTCCTTTTCTAAGACTCAGTGTCATTTCTTGGTCCTCTTAACAGCTCTTCTGATACTGCATTTAATTACACTGTGGGCAATGCCATTTAGTAGTTCAGCTCCTGTCACTTCCTGAATTGGCTCCTGTACATTACTTGTGACTAAGCTGATAACAGCTTCTCTTCTTTTATGCTGTATGACTAGTTGTTCCAAGAAACAGTACCTTAAAAGCATAAAGAAAGTATTTTTCTGAACTTCATCCTATTGTGCCATATGACCTGCAAAAGCTATAAACGTAACTCTCACAATAAACTGTGACATTTCTCTTCACAAGAGGTTTTCTCAAGTGTTTTTAGTTATTAAGATTTCCACGAAAAGCATGACATTGTTAGTGAGGCTTCCTCCATTCTGATCAAAGGTTGGTCCTTCTTGGTTCATAGTACCATTTTCTGTCTACTTTCCTCAAACTGGAGAAAAGAAGCCTTGTAATTAAGACATCGGATGAAAACTTCATCTAGTTCCTGTATTTGAAGTCTACTCACTTGGAGAGGTCAATTAAAACTAAAATACCCATGGACCAAGCTCCTTTTGAAAATGTTCCATTCTGTTACAGATGGGGAAATAGGACATAGTAAAATGGGGGCTCGTACTGTGCTATAGTTCAAGTCTGTATCTTCGACTACAGATACAACAGACCAAGGACAAAGGGTATACGCTGTAGCCATTCTTCCAGTGGATGAACACACTGGTATTTCTAACTGTAATATACGCTCCTAAAGAGATGATAAAATTGTTTAAGAAAAGACAAAATGCCAAATCTACCAGCTGTAACTTACCACAAGAAACTTATGCTTGGATGTGCTAAGCAAAATTAGAACAACCCCTCCAAACCTGAACAACCTGGCATCCTCTAAGGAATGCCAATAACTACTAACAATAACTACTATTGTTTAGTTGTTTCCATTCTTAATCAATTGACTTATCTGAAAAACTTCACTTTTGATAATTGTCTATTATGAAGCCTCACTTGATAAATGGCACATGTGACTAATGAACTAAGAAGTAGTTGAGCCTCATGAGAATTGTGTGTAATAATCAAAGTTGTGGTAATGAAATCAAGGCGCAAAAACCCAACATACAAGAAAGAAATGTGTGAAATTCTCAATGGCTTATTGCTATTAAAATGTTATTATTAGGGTACTATCGAAAATCCTTTTGCTATAAAAGACCATGGAATGTGAAAAGACAGCCTCTCTCTTCAATTTCACTGAAAGTGGGCAACAGGACAGGTGCAAGCTGTGCTTAAATAAGAACAGTAACCCCATGCTACATTTTTAATCAGGTTAAGAAGAAAGAACAAACTCATAGATGCAATGAGTCCTGGAATGCTTCTGTGGATTGACAAAAGTTAAAAAGATTATCTCCCCACAACTGCGCAAAGTGACCCAAAAGCACAGCTAGTGAGCCCGAATCAACAATGACACAAGCAATACTGTGAGTTACATGCAAGACCAGTCGGACAACAGGTAGGTCTAACCTGCGTGCCAGGGCAGGTTATACTGCGGTACGCAACGCAGTCATTTATAACCAGGCATGCAGGAACAACTACCGCAAGGAAAACATTAAAAAAAAAAACCACCCTAAGAGCTTTCTCTCCTGCTTTCCCTTATTCCACCTTACTTGCTTGTACGCTCTTTGTCAGGGAGTATAGTGACAGGACGAGGGGTAACGGTTTTAAATTGGAAGAGGGGAGATTTAGATTAGATACCAGAAAGAAATTCTTTACTGTGAGGGTGGT
>JAOXNO010000003.1:8114401-8137390 GCA_028565335.1 Limnodromus scolopaceus
CGCCCCCCGCCCGGGCCGCCCCGCCATGCCCCCGGCACATGCTCCCTCGCCCTCGACGCGATGCAGCGGGGAGGCCGCCGGGCCGGGGTTGCCCCTCGGCCGCCCTCCCGCCTCCGAGCGTCCTTCCCGGGGCCACCGTCACCATCGCCCTCGGTGGCCCCTTTCTCGGCCCTGCGAGGGTGGCGGTGACGGTGCAGGGGAACAGGTGGATGGTCCTGCCATGGTGCTGTGAGGGTGGTGGGACCCGCCACGGCGGCCGGAGGGAGCGGGAGTGCTGGCCCTGTGGCGTTGGCTCCTTGGCGAGGGTGCGGAGGACGTGCCGGTGGCGCAGGCGTGAGGGAGCAGGCATGGCCTCCCCTGGACCACCCTTGGGCTCATCCCCGCTCGGTGCCGGGAGGACACGCAGCGAGGGCTGGGGTGTGCAAAAAATCCTTATTCTGATATGTTTCCTGGGGAGCTTGGCTATCGCCAGTGGATAGGAACAAAAGTGTTTTCTTCCTACCCTGAAAAACTAAGCTGGCATTGGAAAAAAGGGCTAGAGGTGTCTGGAGAAAAGAGATATTAAGGTGTTACTGATAACAAGTGTTGAGTTATAGGCTTTTGGTCCACAGACTTTGACACTTGGGCAGTGCTAAAGCTGGCAAGGTTATTGTAGTACATGTCATGGTGCAGGAGACGTATGTCCAGAGCCTGACACCCTCATATTCCCTCCTCATTTTGGTTTGGGCACTTCAGTAGCTTGTTCTGCTCAGGGCTTTGCATTGGCGATTTTAGGGTTGTGGAGAAAATCAGGGTAAGAACAAAGTAGGTGTGTGCTGTAATCTGTGCTTTTCTGGTTTTAGAGCTGCGAGTGATTATGGGGCGCTTTTTTGTTCTGGATAGCAGCATTTAGCAGCTATTTACGGATTTGTAGATTGTTTCAAGCCAGTACTTTGTCTTCAATAGGCAACTGGGCAGATTCTTTGGAAGGTGCTATTGGGAAAGCATTACAGGGAGCGGTCATTAAAACTCCTCCTGAATTTTTGAGAATAAAGAGTTTCCAACATAGAAAACCTGGATAAGCGATTTCTGTTCTTGAAATTTTTATGTATTATTATGTGATTCGTGAGTGATATAATTTTATGTGAAAACGTAACTCTATTCAGTTATACAAAGTTTGGGCCGAAGAACAGGCCATGAATTCATGAGCTACATCTGTGCTATTAAAAAAACCTCATTTTTATGAACTCTGAATTTGCTGCCATTTAATATAGTTAGTTTGACAAAAACCTTTGTTTTTCCTAAAGCTTTGGTCACTGTGACATAGCTCTAGTGTTTTGGCACAGGGTGCGACGAAGACCTAGCTGAACTTCTTTACATCAATTTTATACAGTGCTTTTTGTTGCTGCCTTTCCCTCTTTACCCACTGATTACCTCTTGGAAGTCTTAAGCATCTTGAAGCATCTAGTCTCATCAAGATTTAATATTTTTCTTGCCCTTGTCTGAGCTCTTTCCGTTTTCTGAGCCCTTTCTGTTTTTTCTGCAGAGAGAAGTTGATCTGAACTGCAGACTATTGTAGGTGAAAATCCACAATTATTTACTTAGTCATGTTAGAATACTTTTGTGTTATTTTCTGTCATTTAATCCAATATAATCTTTTCTCATTTTGTGTTCATCATTCCAGTGTTGGTCAGATAGTCTTATTAAACTCTCCACAATGACAAATAGATAGTTCTTGAGTAATTAACTTAGAATACAGCAGTTCATATGATTAGTTCATAATATTTAATGACTTCTGTGCCATTCTTGTCTTCATATGTGTTACTAATTACAAGATTCTTACAAATTTTCTGTTCTGGGTCTTATGCTCATAAGAACAATTTAGGGAACAAAGCCATTATTTTTCTTTTTAAGACAGGGCTTTCAGGCATCATCAATGTTCATTAACTTTTCTCTTTTAGAATGGGAATTAGAACTTGGTAAATAGATCATCAAGAATCTCACTGAGGCCCCATATTGATTTAATAGTTTGTTCTCGTTTCTGTTCTCTTCTGCCCATTTTAAACATCCATGAAATGTTTTTGCCTGGGAAGCCAGTTCCATCTTGCTGGGTTTCTATACGCACTTGAGTATTCACTATGTTTTTGGGATCTTCTTTCGATTTGCTCCATTTTCAACTAGAGTTACTCATCTCGTAAGTCCGAAACAACCCTTGTTTCACAGGTATGGAGCGTGTTTTGCACTGGGCTGTATACAAACACGTTTTTTCCATTAATTCATTGTCACGTGTGATGTAGATTACTGGAGCAGGGTTGACCTACTGTTATTTATTTGTCATTCACCAGTACGTGTATTGCGTGCAGATTCTATCAGCTGCAGTCTTCTATATAGTCCTTCAATGGGCTGGCAGAAACACTGAGTAGCACTGGACCTTCCTTACGGCATCAGTATTGGAGATTCATGCAATAGGAAAAAAATGCCTTGCACAGGGTATAGCACCTTACTGTGTGCCAGCTCTTTTGGAATAAGTATCTGTGCGTGCAAGCTTTCAACCAAGCTAAATGTGGTGTAGTTTTTCCTCTTTCTGTGAATTCCTTTATGTGTGCCATATGGTAAGACCCTGAAGCAGCTTATACATAATAATTTGTTGCACACCTGTCCTTGTCAAAAGTGTTAAATGATCCTCTGTAATGTTTCCAGGTGACTCTGGATACAAGAAGTATAAGCAAGGTAAGCTTAGTGCTGCAAGATGTTACATGTGTGTGGAACTGGCTCAGATTTTTCATCAGTATCCTTTCTTTGCTGAAAATGGCTTTTAAGTACACAAGATTTTTTTTTTTTATTGAGGAAATCTGTTAATGTTAAAGTTTTTGTTCTTGAAAAAAATAATCTATGAAAGGCAAAGTTTAAAGTGACTTTGTACCTCCTTCCATTTTCTTTAACCATGGTTATATATTTTTTTTCCAATTGCAGGAAAAGTTAAAGGGGAAGAAGCTTTTTATAGTATTTCAGGCTATAATGAGCTATGATTTTTAGAGCTAAGAAAACAGCTTTAACTATTGATGAGGTGGATTTAAAATATTTTTCCTAGGCCTCCCTAATAATTTATGAGGTGGTTTTAGATTCCAGGTTTTCTTCGTGTTGAATAACTTCTAAATCAGACTGTTATATGGCACTAAATCTTACAGAGATCTAAGTATAGTAGGTCAGAAACTACAAGGTATTTTTATCCAGTCCAACCTATATTCTTGTCAGAAAGCCATACCAAATTTATTTAGCGAGACCTATTTTCTGTAAGCCTATGTTTAGCATTACTTTTTACCACCGTCCTTTATTTCTTTGTTGATTGTGTACCACGGTATTGTGCAAGACTGATATTAAGCTCACCTATTGGTGTCACCCTGCTTTCTTGTCTTAAATTATGTTAGAGTGTTGTATTTTCTCTGCAGTCTTCTTTAGCCCCAGCGTTTACTGAAAACTAGCATCAGTGTTTCAAGAGCTTGTCATCTCGTTCTGTAAAATTTCTTAGATGCTGGCTGTCTAGTTCTGCAGATATTAAAATAATAAAACTGAAATATTTCAATCCAATGATTGCGGAAAAAAGTAGGAGGGTTACTTTTTTCTCTCTCTTTTTTTTTTTTTTTTTTTTAAAGATTCTAAGCAATGTGGTTCTTAGCCTTGTAAAAAGCTTTCCTGACTTGGACCCTTGTGTTTCTGCAGAGCTAGCACATTTTCGCAGAATTACAATGTAACGAGAGAAAGGAGAGTGAAAATACTTGTTGCCAGTGTAGTGACAATAACAATAATTTTAAAATGCAACATTTTATTATCTGAACAGTAATCAATTTTGCTATCTACTGCCTGTATTACCAAGATTGATTAAATGTACTCTTAATACTGTACTTTAAAAACCAAACTCCTGTCAGATAATACTGTAACCACAAGTTGTGGGCTACAGGATTGTTTTTATTTCTTATTTTTCACGTTGTAACTAAAAGAAGCATGTAAAATTGTAGATTTTTTGACATAAGCAGTTTGAAAAATAGAAGTACTGGAAATACTGCATTTGTTATAAAGGCATTTCATTACTACTACTTCTCTCATTAAGAGACACAAAAGCTTATCTTAGTCATTAAAAAATTAATTGTAATATATGGTCCTTTTAAATAACTGTTTCTTAAGTATGGCTCTTTCTCTTGCTTAATCTAGATTGTACAGGTGGCATTCTGATACTGCCCTTTTTCAGATACCATTACAGGAATTGTGTAACAGCTTTTTACATTTCATATCTGGATCCTACTGAATATATATGATGAACAATTATTGTACGTTTTAAGGTGATCTGTCCCTAATTTATTAAAGCTTGTCAAACTTAAGTTGAAATTACGTGATACTGGAAATTCAGCGCAGAAATAATTGTCAGCGTAGAAAACTGAGCTTGCAGGTGCAGGGATGCTCCCAGCAGATGAAAACATGCCTCACATGCGTGTCAGAGAGGGCTTTAATTGAGGCAGTGGAATTATTATCAGAAGTGGTACACTGACTGCTGGGTCATGATTCCTATTACCGGTGACTTGGTAGGTTCCCACTTGGCAAGAAAGTCAAGGGTTTTTAGCAGGTATCTCGTGAAACTCGGTGTCATGAAACTGCTGCAAGACAGATTAGATGGTTAGATTTTTCTTTTAATCTAAAAATTGTTAACGCCATAGACTTCAGCTGCCTGTGCAATGACTCGGAGATCCCACTTGGTGTCTGCATTCTGTGATTTTAAAATGAGTAGTTCTAGGGTGGCGTTTTGTGTTTCATGTATTTTGTAAAGAAGCAGCCATTTATTCTTTTGGAACTATTTTTGGTGGGATTAGTCAGTTATCTAGTAGCCTCTTAGTTTGTTGGCAGGATGTTCTCAGTGTGGCTTTCTTTATTTTGTTTTTCTAATTAAAAAAAAGCATATTTTTATTTTTCCTTCCTCAGTCTTTCAATTCATGGGTTTGGTAGCATTTACATTGTGCCCTGAGGATCATCAGTAGCATGCCAGAGTTTTCAGAGGAAGAGGTGGATGTTGAATGAGGTTTTACACTGACTAAGAAGAATAATTTGTCTCTGTGGGCATTGGGCCAAATGGTAAATGTTTGTGTTTAACTGTGGCTTGAAACATTGGATGAACAGTAAGAGAGTTGTGAATACCATATTTACTCATATGATGTTTAAATAAATAACTGTTAGTGCTACTGAGGAAATTTAGCATGGAGATTACAAGGGAAAACAGGCATTTCCTCCTTTGGAAAGCAGCTCTTGCCCAACTTCAGAGCGGTGTTTTCTGAATCACGTGGCCAGATGCTTTGACTCGGCTAAGAAAGCTGAATCAGAGCTATTGCGCAGCTTCTGAGTCAGCTTTTCAAAGTTTAATAAAAGTTGGTTGGTTGGGTTTGTTTGGTCTTATTATTATTTTTTTTTTTTTAAAAAAAAGCAGTCCCAATCTGTAAAAGAAGACCTAGAAATTTTACAAGGCTTCTTTAAGCTTGGCTGCATCATGGAAAGATGTTCGAAGAAATGCTTCTATCTCAGAAGATGAAGAAAGAGAGTATCGGGTCTATATCAATAAACATATGCTTCTCCTTTTAAATTGGGTTTATATTTTGCTTTGGTTTATTTTATGATTTATTTTCTTTTAACAGAGTAACTCTGTCAGTGGGTAGTGTTTAAGCACAGCTACAATTTACAGTTCCCGTAAAACATGATACACTGAAGCATGTTCTCACCCCCTGATTTCTGAGTGGAGTACAAGCCTGAGCAGTGTAACAGAAATAGTCAGGGGTGCTGTCGCCTGCTTTGGTGACGCCTGCTCAGTTTTAGCTTTTAGTATGTCCTGTGTTGAATGAAAACGCTGAACTTTGTTTCTCACCATCATTATCCTACTAGTTGTGACTGGAAGCACAGTAAAACCCCAAAGAGAAGTTGTGGCCTTCTTAGGAAGAAGGCACGCTCACCTCAGTTTCTTTTTCAGGTGGGCCAAATGTAGTTTCTAAACTGTTGCTTCAGTTGCTGTCAAAGCAGATGATTTAAACAAATATTTCAAGAGATGTATGATGAGAAGATAACTGGTCTTTTCCAGCAGCGAGTCTCAGATCCAGAAGGGGCAGATCCAGGTTATGGCATTTTCTTGCCTTTCTCAAGCTGGTTGTTCCAAAGGGAAGGTTGGCTGAGACCAGGTGGATTGTGTTTCCGTGAACATGGAGGGAGCCCAAATGCTTCAGTATTTGCTGGTGTTTCATTAAAGTTGTACCCGGCAGAGCAGCTTGAAGGAGATGATGAATCTGTGCATTTTCTACTCGGTAGCTGGAGTAGGAATGTGCTTAAATCCTGCCTATATCCAGGGCTAAGCACCTTTCTCTAGGGAGCATTTTGGATTCACGCTCTCTTGAAATTAGTATCATAAGCCCTTTCTTTCAAGAAGGGAGCAAAGGTCAATCTTTGCTTTCAAAGCCCAGGAGGTGGCAATGGTTCTGGTTCCCTTTTTGTCATTAGCAGAGCTGTTATCCGCTAGACTGCTCATCACGTGTGGGAGCCTTCAGCCCAGCTATCCTCCTTCCTGGGGGGATTAATGCCCGTAATTCTTTCCATCAGAGTGAAATTTGTAATCACCGGGCGGGCTGTTGACTAGTATGAGGTGGTGTTGCTCTCAGAAAGCCTGAACACGGCTGTATGGCCCAATGCGGAGATATTAGATGATTGAGGGCTGAGGTGTTTAAGGAAATAATCCATAAAAGCAAACAAATAGTTTCAGAAGTGCAAGAGGAGAACATGCAAGTGGGGCAAATGTATTGAACTGAAGATTGGATTCTGTTCAAAGATGTATGAGTGCTTTCCTGGTAATTTCCAAATTTTATGTGCAAGCAGGAATAGAATTTGGACTTGAAAAGTATAGGTAAACAGAAGAAAACAAGCTGTGGAATAAAATTATCTGCTTCATAAACTGTTTTGATGGGTTGCAAAAGGTAAATAGAAAAATTAATGTCATTGGGAAGAAGAGAAGTTTGACACAAAATAAGTTCTATATAGTGTGTGTACATACATATGTATTTATATATACATGTAAATTTTCAGTTGAGATACAAAAATGGTTATATGTGTGCCTGAAAGATTAAGCCCCAAATGTTATTTCTCTTAACAGTATTTACAAAACTCCCAAGGTAACTTTTCTTATAATGATGTTTTAGTAGAGACTTGTTATAAACAAGCATTCAGGTTTGCTTGTTGTTTTTTTCTTTCGCAACACTTTAGTGCAGGATGTTTGAAAACCACGAGGAGGAGTTGGTTTTGGTCCTCTGCCTTTTGCCTTTATTTTAATAAAAATTTAAATTTTGTTTATACATGGAGAGAATTGAACTAATAAAAGAGGCAAGGCAGATAAATTGGATTTTATAACTTAAATGAATAAAGATTGGCTTGTAAGAGAAGGGACTAAAAGAAAGCCATGCTAATAATAACTAGAAGTATACACCTGTGATTTAGTGGTTCATTGTAAACATTTTCACTTCAGTTTCATTCCAGTGTCATTTTGGCGGTTACGAGTTGTTGTTTTTTTCATTTTTGAGATCTGTTTATGGTTTTTGGGGAGTGTGTGTATATATATATGTATATGTGAAGTTAGGATGGTGCTGAACAAGAACACACCCTGAAATAAAATTGTGCATGTGTATATTAAAATAAAACGCATGGGAATATTTTTTTTTAAAATGTCATGAATTTGAAATTTAATTTTAAAAGTACCTGAATTGCAGTTGAGGTGCAGCCACCTTGCTGGGATTGGAATAGGAGGATATTTACAGTCAGATTTTCTAGTGAAGCTTTTCTTTCCTGTTGTTACGTGAAAGACTTGCACGAAGAGGGGCCACTGACTGGAACTGTAGTTTGTGTCATTGAACAAATGGAAGGACATAGCTCAAGAGCTGCTGTTTTCAAATGTCTGTGCTAAAGAGCTCAGTCCTGGTCTTGCAAGCTCTTGAAGGGAGTTTGAACTTGACTAGTCCTCTCAAATGTTGACGTAGACTTGTGATGTGATGATGATGATGCAGGTAACAAGTTTCCTAATGACGGGATTCTTCTTATCAAATCTTCTTTATTTCTCATTGCCTCTTTAGAGAGTCTGCTCCCCATCATGTCTTTCTAGGACTGGCCTACTAAATTTGGCACAGAGGATTACAACTCTAAGGCAGCTATTTTGATCCTCCTCCTTTAGTTTTGAAATAAAGGTCTAATTAACTGTGAACAGGCAGGACAACAGGGTCTATATTGAATGAAATTAGGAAAGGGAAAGTATAGAGACACCAGTGCAATTGCTTCAAGATCTGAAAGACATGGCGTGTAAGCAAGTGCCAAAAGAAGGCGATTCCTTTAGTAAGAGGGGACTGAGAGGGTGAGAAGACATATACTGAAGAGCATTGCAAAGCTGAGGGGGGCTTATGGCAGGCAGGGGAAGAAATAGGTCAAATTGCAGCAATGAAAATTCATCATGGACAAACACAGTTGTCTACTGGAAGTGTTGGAAGGTTGGAATAATCACCTGAAGGGACAATGGCGCTTCCATTGCCTGAGGTCTTTAAGAACAGGTTGGGTTACCTGTGTTGTTCCCACCAGAGAGTTTAGTTATCGTGCCTTGGGGCTGAGTGATGGACTGTCTGACCTCTGGAGGTTCCTTCCGACCCTCCTTTGGTTAACAGACCTCTAACTACACATTGCAGAGATTTTAATAGCATCAGAGTGCATAATTGATACATGCTGAAACCTATTTTCCACCTCTGTAACCTGTTTAACAGTTCTATTTCAACTGGAATTTTTTATATCTGTAAGAAAGGCTATGCTAGTTGCCAAGTTATGTTTTCGAATGGGTTTGGTTTTTTGGGGGTGTTTCTTGCAAGACCATGCTATAGAGAGTACCTGTCCTCCTCCTGTTTAAATACTCTGCTGTAACGCTGCATCCAGGCCAGTTATTGAATTGCTATTCTACTTGGAAAACTAA
Source organism: Limnodromus scolopaceus (assembly GCA_028565335.1). Lineage (NCBI taxonomy): Eukaryota > Metazoa > Chordata > Aves > Charadriiformes > Scolopacidae > Limnodromus > Limnodromus scolopaceus. The sequence goes on from JAOXNO010000003.1 coordinate 8,123,400, forward strand.
GAGGATTCATGGAGTGCCTTGTAGGGAAGAAGTGTGGCCTGAGTGCGGATCAGAATGAGCAATTGTTCCAGCTGGCTGCATTCAGGCACGAGGTAGAAATTGCTGATTTCACTAGACTACAGCTTGACATTTGGTTCATAGGTAGGTAGCCATGTTCAACAGCAAGCTTTGTAATCCCACTTAATTTCATTTTATCTGTGAATATGTATCCCCTCGGGAAAAATTAATTTCTTAGTGGGACTAGCAGTAAGCGGAGGTTTACTGTGTGACCTGGAGGTTGTGTTTCTATTGCAATGATAAATGTGGGAAGAAATCCTGTGTTTTTATAATGCTTCATTACCAGTCTTCTTGACCATGAGCAGAAGAGTGAGGAAACTGGAGAACTGATTTCTTCACAAGACATTATTAGCCCTAGCTAATAAATGATTTTAATAGCTAAAGAGTATGCTTGCGATTATTTACACAGCTGTGGCTTCATATCTGTGTATGGTTTGCAGAGAAGGTAACTGCTACTGGGAATATGTTAAAATGCAAATTATTGTATTCTCCAGGTAAAGAATAAGAAAAAAAGCCTTCCTTTTATTCAGTTAAAGAGTATATAGTGGTTGTTTAATTAATGCTTGAGTATTGAGTGCCCTATTAATAGCTACATAAGTAGTAGTAGTTACAAAAAGATATGATTTTTATATAGTATAATAAACAGCCATGAATTAATAGAGTATATGAATGTGTCAAATTTACAGTGTAGGAAGTGTCATTGGCTTGAGTGGCCTTTTGTAGCCATTCAAGCCATTAGTATATTTGGGTCAGTATGAATGTATTTCTTAAAATGAAAATGTTAAGGTTTTTAAATTGTTTCATGCCAGTAGAAAGACATTTTTAATCTCATAGGTATTACTGATATCATTAATGTAAAAGCTTTGTTGTACAGGTAGCCTTTGAAAAGTGACTGTTGCATCTTTAGCTAATGATGAAATTTTGCATTCATTTCCTTAGCACAGCCTAACATGTTTCTTAGCAAAAAATCTGAAACACAGGACTTACTTGGAAAACAGTATAGGGCTATTTTGTATATATTTTCCCCACATGTACAACTTAAATGTTTATAACAAAATGCATTTGCAGTTTTCAGGAGAAAAGTAGGGCAATGTGGGCCAAATGCTCATTAGTCAGAAGGCATGTTAAGAAGAGAAACCCATATAATTGAATTTTTTAAGCTAGTTGTAACTTTCTAGAATGTGAGTTCTTGGGTTTTTTGAATGAGATTAATGTTTCCCTCATTGCTGTAACATTTTTCTCCTTGTTCCCCATGCTGTGTTTCACCTGAGGTGGTGTTCTCTGTCTCTAGATGGCAGTCACTGGTAGGCAAAGGGAGGAAGGATCGTTCTGGGTTGCTTGGCCTGGACCCTGCAAGTCTCCACACCGGTTGGCTTCTCTAGTTGGAATTTTTATGGTGTTGGACAGCAATAAAAGTGTCACCTCGGCTTCTCTCCCTTCCAAACTGCAACAGAGATACTATGAAGAAAGAAAAAAACAAAAGGCAAAAAAGGAGAGAAACTGAGAAAATGTTGCTGGGAAACATTCCCAAAAGAACCCTTTAGTAATGCTGACAACAGTGAAGAGATTTTTTTATATTGGCAAGACTTTGTCCTCAATTAACGAAAATAAATTTGTTTATAATGAGAGGAATGCCTTTTTCCTGTAAAATTCAGTTTTGGAGCATAAAATAGATTGACCAAGGTGCAACCAGGGATAATTGGAATGGAGGAATGTATGACTGTAATCTCATTTAAGACGTTGTGTCTTCCACCACCTCCAGTCCCCCATCCTCCCTTTGCAGTGTCCATCCTCTCTGAATTTCCAGACTCCTTCCCGTCACTTTACAGGTTTCCTTTCCTTGATACGTGCTAACAATCAGTCTTGACTCTCCACTCTGTCTCTTCTCTTTAAAGTAGGATGGGCTTTAAGTTTTTTTCTCTCCCTGTCTTAACATAGGGACTGTTTGCTTTCCTAACTCATCACTGCTAACCAGTTTGATGGAACACTGCTGTTAGAAAAGGCAGTAGCGATCAAGCCAAGGAACAAGTTTCTCAGCACTTGCTGTGTAGGGATGATTACTCTTCATGAGATGAATACTGCTTGTTAAGAAAGCTAATGTTATAATAAATATAGTTCAAAACCAGGAAATAATCTATACATTTTATTGATGTCTGGTTTCCAATGCGGTGCTGAATTACAGTCTTGTTTAGATATCTGCAAATCCCAAGAAACTCTCTGGAAAGCTCTGGAGCTGTTCTGGATTTACAGAGGTGTACTTAAGATCAAGTTTTGGCCTTCAGTTTCAATAGTAAGAAAATTATTTACTGTTGTATTGCGTATCGTATTAACTACCAGCATTAGTAAAGGGGCTGTGATCCTGCAAGTGCTTTGAAAATATTCTGCAGGACGTTTTTTGCACTAAAAATGAGTAACTGAAAATCGGAAGATCTTGGTTTTTGCTTAATTCTATCCTAGCAACAAGCTTTGAATTTCTTAATGTACTACTTTAACTGTGGAAAACTACTGATTTTTGAAAGGAAAGGTGCTTTAGTTGCAGAAGAATGAAAAAGCAGCCAAAGCCTTAATTAGGTCTTTATTTTTGTGTGTTTGTAATGAAAAATACCATTGACATTTTATGCTGTTTTACAGTTCACAGTCAAGTGCATTTCCAGAGCCAGTTTGAGAAATGTGGACTATCGTTTGTAAGGGAAAGCTTTCTGGGAGTTAGCAGTAATTTGGTATGGTTTTCTGAGTGAAGTTCATGTGCAAAAAAGACAGGATAGAGATAATTCTGGTATTATGTCAAGATTACATATTAGGATGACAGGTATCACAGTCCCTAATAGATTGCACAGTACAGAGATAATGAAGAGTGATGCTTTCTGTTCCCAACCCTGCCTTGGGCCTGGAAGGTAACTGTGGGCAAATCACTCCTCCTCCCTCAATTTCTCTGTCTGTAAAAATGATGATAATCCTGTGGATTATTTTGTGTTTTGTTTTGAGATCTAAAGGGAATACATAGAACTGAAGCAGTAGGAACATGGTGAGAAATATAAGGTGGTAAAATAAGCATCTGTATTACAGACAGCTCTGTGCTGGCAACTGATTATAAAATTATTGATTCTACTGTTCTTTCCTGTTGAGGTTATTACTATGTACTTGTTCACAAGATTGTAGAAAAAAATACCTTGCAATTTCTTATGCTAGTCTGTCTTTCAGCTTCTTATTCAGAATTTACCATAAGGTTATCCTGCTTTTATTCTTGCCCATTACCATCCCCATGAGGGACAGTTAAAGCTGTAGTTAATGGAGGATAAGGACAGCAAAGGTCTGTCTGTCTTTCTTTTCTCTGTCTCCTCCCTTTCTATCTCTCTGTCTCTCTTTGGCCATTGAAAATGTAGGTCATATTGCATCACCATAAAATGGAACAGTCAGAAAGGTGTTTGAAAAATGCTGACATCCTTAGCCTGGGGTGCACGCCAGTGTCCTTTGTTTACATTGAGAATAGTGTTGTACCTGTGTAAGAACCAGCATCTCTGTTAAGGTTAGTGGTATGGTACCTAAATTATGAGTCAGATTTTAAGATGACTTTCATCTGCCTGCAGTAATTTAAAATTAGACAGATAAAATGCAGCCACTCACAATAATGATATACATGAGGAGCTAATTTGAAATCTTTAATCTGCAATAACCGTGACAGTGTAGTTTGAATAATATTACCTTTAACAGAGAAGCTCAGTAATAAATTTTGCAAATCATGTTAATCATGTACTCTGCATTGTCTTGATTAGCTGTGCCTTTCTGTCTTGGAAAGTATGTTTATATTATACATTTGTATATTCTTTTTAACAGTACTGCTTTACTTCATGCACCCTTTTAAATGAGCCAATCAGGATTTTATTTATTTTTTTAAAAATGGAAAATCCTGATGTCCAGTGTCTTAGTGCTTGTTACCAGCCTTTTATTATTTGTGTTTCTGATGTAATGTTACAAGTTGTAATTGGTATGAAATATTCCTGTGGCATAAAATGCTGAACATATCTTTTTTTTGCTCTGCAGATGTATATAAATACCATTTTTAAAGAAATGTATAAATATAATTTGAACTGCCCTTATTTATCTTAGTTTGCTGCAGAAAGCTAACGTCTTTTATGGATTGAACTTTCAAATGGTGGTATAAATCATAATGCAAGATGCAGGTGTTTTGAAATATAAGACAAGATACTCACTTATAAAATATCTAATTATTTCTGAAACCAAGCATTTTTTTAACCTTTCTGTTCTATGCTTTGTGTGGTTGTGCTTAAACAGTGGAAGTGCAATATCCAAAGGCTTCTTATGACTTTGTAATCTTACTGCTAAAGAAGTCTTCTAAGTTAAAAGAGAAATTGGTGGAAGGTAAAATTAAAATTAGTGATAACATGATTTTTTGAGCAAAATAACGAATGCAAATATTTTCCTGTTGCCATGAGACAAAGGAAAATGACAGTAGTCAAAGTTAAGACCCCTCAAGTGCACTTTGCTCTGCATACTTATTTTGCAGTTTTTATCAATTTATTAAGAACTATCCAAAAGGTGTTGTTGCTTCTCCATTGACTAAGATATTAATTATTTAATAACTAAGATGTTAGTTATTTAAGTTTGACCTTTCTCATTATCTATGAAGATACCTAGGCGTGTTTGAAGTCGTTTCAGAATAACTTGTATCATTATTATATTTTGCACTGAATATTCTGTTGCATTTGTGTTTACACAAATAATAGTAAAATTTATGCAATTCTGAGAAATATTTTATATTGGTATACATAGGAACTAGAAGAAATCTTGAGATGCTGCAATTTTGTACTTGGTATTTTGTACAGCGTTTGGTATCTAATCTCTGTTTGAAGCATGTAGCTAGTTTTTATTTTTTAATCTGTGAATATGTAAAGAATTGTGTCTCCTGAAGGGAATAGGAGGGCTGGGTATGCAATTGATAGAATTTACAGTTCTTATACCATCTTTGACCCCCTGAGGTTCTGTAGTTGGAGGGTCCCGAGTCGGTCTCCAGCACAAATGAGATTGGCCTGAAAATTGCTCTGATTTACTCTGGAGTTACTCACAGGCCATAACAGCAGCCCCAAGCCTTCTGCTGGCCAGGGTGTGTTCCTCCAACACATGCCTCCTCCAGCCGTTTTTCCAAGGACCAGAATAAGACCTCACTGGGTAATCCCCAGAATGATAAAATGTCTAAATGAAGCCCGGTATTGGGGTGATTATACCTACCATGTCCAATTCTTTGTTTATGTAGAATTCTATGATTCTATGTAAGTGTAGACATGGTATTTTATCTTAAATTTGGATATTTAGTAGATAATAAAGGAGAATGTTCCAAAATTTAGGCATATTCTTTGTTGTGTATTTCTGACAGCTGAAAAGAAAAAGCATTAAAGGAGCTTGGATAGCTGAGGAATTAGTTCTGATACTTTCAAAAGTTAGGGATGCTTTATCACCTACATTTACATTTCCTTTATTTTAATAAGTTGATTTGCAATTACAAATCTAATGTAAATGTGTTTCTCCTTAAATGGATAACATGCATTAGTCATTGTAAGTGTGCTTTTATTATATACGTCTGTTTAGAAACGGTTTTGACTGGGATATAGCTTTTGCGCTGCCGGGCTGTGGTTTCCTGTCTTGCGTATCAGTGACTCCTCAAAGTATGAAATAGCAATCCCAACCATGTTTCTTTGATAGTCAGGCATCGAGAGTGACATAATGCTAAGTCTGCTTCCCCGGTTTAAAAATGCAGGCCTTTTTCCATTTTCTTGGGTTGCTGCTTTGGCTATTTTTGTCATCTTTCCATCCCTCAACTGGCTCTCCCTTTTTCCAGGGTACCAAAATGCTTACCTTCTGGAGAGCGAGCTCCTCCTGACTTATTCTCAATCATCCCATCGCTCCCTTGCATTACTCTTTGCTGACAGTTGTGGTTGTAATTGACCTGCTGTAAATTCTCAACAAGAATCATTCCTGTTCTTTGCCACCCATTATCCAGAGAAAGAGTTCTCTTTAAAGGGTCGTTAAGCTGTCACTTTACTCTTTTGAAACTTATTCTCTTAACTTCCTTCAAACTCAACTCCAGATGTAATCCCTACAGCAAAATTCACAGGTGGTGACATAGTACGCTCTGATCTCTCCTATACGGGAATAAAATTTTTGCTGATCCTTCCTTCGCCCTCAGCTGGTCCAATTTTTTTGTACTTACCACTTGCTTATTACCCTATTCCTAGATTTTTAAGTCTTTGGCGAGGTATTCTGTTTTATAGGTAGGTTTTTTTTTTTAATTTTTGCATGAAGCAATGGAACTTGCTTTTCATGTTACAAATAACATTTACATCAGGATAAAAGAAAGGGCGTTTTGCATGCAGAGCTCTCATATCCCCTAAAGAAATTGGGGTAGAAATGAAGGAGTGAGTTAATTTCACAACAGGGAGGTCATAGGCTTCGAGGAACTGGGCCTTTGACGCTAAACATTGAATGATCTTCTGTGAAGGGAATGGTCCATATGAATTCAGAGTCTTTTGTCATAAAAGAAAAAATGAAGGAGAAAAAGGATTTTTGACAAATGCTGCATTGCCTTTCCCAGTGAGCAGCAGCAAGAGCTGAAGAGAAAGTTTTATACTGTAATATTCAATTATATATATGAGATTTGTACATGTAATAAGGAAATACAATGTTTTCTGAGACTTGTACTGGTGTAGAAATTTGTTAACGATCAGTTTTATTAACCATAAAGCAGAACAATGACTGCAGAGGAGAGAGTTAAAAATAACACTGGACTTGCTCTCAAGTGTTGTCCACTGCAGAGAAGGAAATTTTGGATTTTATTGAGTAACTAGAGTATAATTAAGCTCGGATATGCTTCTTAGGATCAAGTGTGTCACTGAGCAGGGTAAAGCTTAGAAGTTGTAAATATATCTGTAGGTGATCTCAGTCATGATAGTGTCAGCTGCTAAGCTGCAGTTTAAAAGAAAAGAAAAAAAAAGGGTTTTATCCTCGGTGCAGAAGAAGACTTTGAAGACATGAACTCAGCTTGCAGACAGCTTCCCAGAGGAGCAGCAGAAGCCAGGAAAAGCTTCATTCTGCACCTTCCACCGGGGCAGAACTCTGCAGGCTGTGGGACAGCTTGGATGCCCTCTTGGACTGCATTCCTCTTGTCTGGACTTTAATCCTTGGAGGGGAAAAAAATAGTTTTCTCTGAAGTGTCATCCGGTCCCAGTGCTAGATTGGCTTATTTATATCTATCTTCATGACTTTTGAGTAGATGAAAAAAAAATCGCCAGTTAAATTTCAAAGCACTTATAAAAATAAATTACTTGATCTTTAACATAACCTGTGCACAAGGATGGTTGAAATTTTTTTGAAGTTTTTACAGAGCTTTGGTTTCACTTTAATCAATTAGGCACTGATTTATGCCAAAGCAAACCGAGCTTCAATTTGGTTTATATAAACAGTAAGTTTACAAGCATTGAATGAAAGGATTTTAAAAACCTGAGCTTGAGATGATGTAAGTTCATTTTGTGGGAAAGACCTCAATCTGTGCATCTCTCTAATTTTTGTTAAGTTCTTCATCAGCTATACAGTAATAGGCACTAATGACTGTTACGTGAGGGATCATTTTTAGCTATCCGCATTCTATGACATGGTGGTAAAAATGTCAATGACTGCGTATGGAGATCCCCTGTTGTTGGGAGCCGTGCTATATTCTAGAAAAATCCTGTGTAGAAAATCCAGCACTGTGGTGTTACCAGCCTGTGATACAGACACAACCGTCTGCTTGGAAATCTGGTCAGTAATAGTCGATGTAAGTGCAGTAACTGGGCTGAAGATTGAGATTTCATCCAATGCATACCTTTCTGGTAATGTCAGGCTGCCATTTAAAGAGCTGCTCTGCACATAAGAGTCCATAACAGCTCCCTGCTTACCTTTCAATTTTAAATCCATTGCAGAAACTGTATTTGCAAAATTGATAAAATGCTTCGTATTAGTTTTTAAATAGTTATGAAACAGAGATAAGGTTTCAAATGTCTTATTGCTGCACTCTTTTTTTTGTTTTGTTTGTTTGTTTTCTTTCAGAATTAATCAGGTACAAGTTAGAAAAAGCTTCCAAAATCTGAACAGATGAAGATCAATTGATAAATCAACCCAGCGATTCACCATACTTTCAAGGTACTGTGACATGCTTACCCAAATATTTTCCTTAAGCATAATATTCACATACTTTAGATGTGAGAAGCGTGGAGAACAGGATATTAGCAGGGTTGCAAAGCAAGTCTGAAGTGTTACCAGATGCAGTGGGGAGACTTTTTTTTTTTTTTCTTCTAAAAATGCAGGTGTTTAATATATGTTTCAGTTGGAAATAAAGCAACCTTATGATCAACCTAAAGGGAGTTCAATGCATGAAACAGTCAAACTTAAAAAGATTATATCTCTCAATAATTTAAATGAAGTGATTTGGACAAGAAAGATGTGGCAGACAGCATAATTTTTGACTTATTTATTATATTTTAGAAGAAGTAAACTTCTTTTTCTGAATTATTATTTTTTGTCTGTTTCTGTGTCTCCATGATACTTTAAAGCATTTGAAGGCTGTTAGGCTCTGGCGTATACCATAGCCTACCAGCTGCATCGGTTTTGTTACCTTACAAGTTCAGAAAGTAGAATTGTGAACTGAGGCAAAGACTGTACAGTTTCCTAATGCAGTGGGGTTATTCTCCGTGACTAACATTCCTGGCAGAATGTTAGGCAAAAGGGAAAATTATTATAATAAATTGAAATTTTGGCAAAAAAGCTGCTAGTGCAGATTATTTTATCAGGTACTGCTAATTCATTGAAACAATATCTGTTTCTTTCTCTGTTTCCCTTACATTTATCTCTACTCCTTATCATCATGTGCATTTCACTATTTTGTGTATTTTTGCTTGACATCACAAAAGAAAAGGCTTCACTCCAAGTCTGCATTTTTCTTATGCACGGACTTGAAGAATCCAGCCTGTTATAGCCTGGCTAGTATTTGCTGTGCAAATCATCTTTTAATATATATCAAAATAGATTGCTGCAGAAAGGACAGTTACAGTTGACATGGAGCTGGTCTGCAGAATTTATTTAAGTGGCAGAGTTAATCTGGGCTGAAGAAGAGTGAGGAATATTTGTCATGGTGTGGCTCTTGCAATATATAACATTGGGAACGGTAATATCTGAGGTTTCTATAACAAAATGCTTCCTGTGGATTTTCCAGCAGCCTGAGAAGTGGCTTTATTAGTGAACCCGGAGTGCCTGGGGCTGCGAACTAAAATTGCCATTGTTCTTATCTGCTTCCTTGCACCTCACCACTAAATAGGGCCACGGTATCTGTCATATTTTCATACTAATCATAGGGAAGTCTAGATTGGAAGAGTCCTCTGGACATCATCTGGTCCACCCTTCCATTGGACACAGGTTATCCAAGGCCTGGTCAAGCCAAGCATTGAGTATCTCCAGCAAGGGAAAGTCCACCATTTCTCTGGACAACCTATTCCAATATGTAATTGTTCTCACAGTGAATGTTTTTCTCTTGTATCCAGACAGAACTTCTGAAGCAACTTGTGCCTGTTGCCTCTTGTCGTGTCACTATGTTTCTTGTGAAGAGGATACCTCCATCTTCTCTAGAATTATCTTTTACTTACTGGGAGTCTGTGATTACATCCCACTTGAGCCTTCTTTTCTTTAGGCTGAACAAACGCAATTCTTTCTCATTTCTTCAGTAAGTTTTCCAACTTTCTAATCACTTCGTTTGCCCTCTGCTGGACCCTGTCCAGTTTCTTGATGTGTCTCTTGAACTGGCAGTCTTTCAGCCTGCCATGGTCTCCATACATAGTGACACTTCCTTCGGGTGTATCTACCTGTATTCCAAGTTTCGTGTCGTCTGCAGCCTTGGTGAGGATGCATTTACTCCCATCATCCAGATCACTTTAAAAGATACTGAGTAGGATTGAATCGAGCGTCAACACCCGAGGATCTCTGTGACTGATTGCCAGTTTGATTATGAGCCATTACCACCCTTTGAGCACAGCAGTTTAGCCAGTTTGCCAGCAATCTCACGGTCCACTCTCTTAGCACCATTGTGTGCATCCTGTCAAGTCCCATAGACTCGTTCCATGTCCAATTTGTATGATATCTTGTTGGTCAGTGCAGGCAGCATCAGCAAGCATCAGTTGAATGTGAGAAGAACGGTATAAATTTAAATTCTCTTGTGCCAGGGTTCTCAGATCTTGATTTGATGTTAATCAGCACATCAAACCTCTGAGGGTATGAGGTCTCAGGCAGCTTCACATCACAGGTCTCAAGGAATTCTTGAGTCCTGTGTGCTGTGCTTGGACCCAGAGTCTTTTGCCTCAATGGATTTCCAAGGAGCCATGTAGGCAAGGTGGTAAGAAACGAGGCTGGGTTGTGAAACTTCACGTGGTCGTTACCTTGCATTGGAAGATCATTGATATCAAACTGTTCCCACTAAGTGCTTTGATTTCAATAAATGGAAATTCAGCACTAATGTTTTGTTACAGTTGACCGAAATAGCTGTGTGTTTTAATCATTCTAAATTGTAATACCATATTCTCTCTGTATAAATGAGAATTTAAAAGGTCATACCCATTTCTGATTCCTCTGATTAAAATGATTCATCTGCTGGTTAGGTTGCTGAAATTGTTTTAACATTTCCAAATTCAAAAAGTGATTTCAATACTTTATGTAAAATTAATAAACATTAGTTTGATTTCCAAATCATTAACTGGATTGTATTTTGTGTAGTTTTATCTATTTACCGTTAACAGTTGAAAACTTTGTGTCACTAGTCAGTGTTTTCTCTGTAAAATTCTTTTCAAGAATTGACAGTACTTAGTGACATCTAAGCAGGGCAAAAATCTGTGTTCCTGTATTCCTTGTGCTCCTTATTCTGCTTTACAGCACTATGGCATCAATTCTTGCAGAAATTTGACTTGCATTTAAGACATATTTGACAGTTAAGTAAAGAAGGAAGTGGTTGCAATGTTTTGCTAGATACTGTATATTTTGTTAACGCATGGCAATGACATTGGTTTGTAATTCGGGTGTAAAAATGTTACAATATCTTGAACGTAAACATATAGGGGCGTCTATTGCATAGTCATCCTAATACAGAATTCTTTGCAGATTTACTTACATTTATTAGCCTTCATTCCCCTATTCCTTCTCCTCAGAAAAGGATACTTTAAATTAGTCTTCTAATCTTAACAATATCGTTCTTTCCCCTGGTACAGGTAGTTTGTAGTAGGTATCCACAATAATTTCATATTCCAGTATTTAAAGTAGCTGTCTTCCAGCACTTCTGAGCATCTTCAGCTCCCTCTTTGAAGTGTTTCTCATAAATAAAATTATAGACATCAACCTGTTCCCGGGATCTGTGGGAAAAGGATAATAGAACTGCCATGGTTTGCTGTATAATTTTTTTATTGTGTGCTGCTGATGATTATTATTCTGTGGGATCACGGTCCTGTGTATAGTTATAAAGGGAGAAGTTGCTTGATTTCACTGGAGGTGAGGGTGAACTACAGATTATCATTGTGCACTTTTCTTAATGTATTAATATTTTTCTGTAGCGGGGCTTAAATGAAATGGTCTGTTTTATTATGGCTGGATAGTTCTCTCATCATCTGGACGTCCTGATTTATATGGACTTTTTATCTCTTGCTTCCCTAATTGCCCAATTATATTCTTGTACTTCTCATACTGGAGACATGTTTTAAAATGCACAAAATGTACTCCCAGTCCCACCGCTGTCAGCAGGAGCTGATGGGAGGGTCAGGACTTCAGAGTATCAGCTACTAGAGTTGTCATTTCATCCTGGACCTCATCTACCAACAAGTCTTCACTAATAATATTTGCTCTTAGTTTTTAAGCCCGACTTGATCATTTCATATCTTTTGGCTAGAATTAACTTACTTGATTTCCTTTAATGCCAGAATGCCCCTCAGATCTTTTCCTTGACAGACTTTTTTGTGAATTCACTGTTTTTCTTCTGAGTACTGATAAAGTGACACCCTTGTAGGTTCTCCCTGTCTCTCCCTTCCCACTTCAGTTCTTGCATCCTTTCACTTTCATTGAGGAAAATATTCGGTGAATCGTATCATTGTTCTTAAAAGAGTTTGGCTGCGGATTCATCCTTCCTTTTTCATTCCGGTTAAGAGTTATCATACCTCAGGTCCCATCTGGAGCCTGTCTTACAGATTCTCACTGAGCAGCTGAGCTGGGTGTTCCCCGTTGGAACGGCTTTCCCAGACCACCTGGCAAAAGAATGAAACCTGCCGGTACAGGTGAAAAATTCCCTGCAGTCTCATGCCACAAAATAACCATCTTGTGCAGTTTTACGCGGTTGGGTGCTGTTTGTAGGCATACGTTTAACCATAGTATCACCAACCACGATTAAAATGTTATTAAATCTATTTAGTGAGGTTTAAAACTGTGGGGTTTCCTTTTTTTGTATGTTTTGGTTTTCTTGACTCCTTTCTTTCTTTCCTTTTGCAGGCTGTGTTATATTTTTGTTTGTTTGTTTGTTTATGCTGTCTTCACCCCATTATTCGGCTGTTTTCTGCAGTTTTCCTGCCTCACGGTTTTCCTTCTTCACTTTCCATCTGAGCTTAACTTACTCTTCCATGTTTTCTCTCCCTGTTCTCTGCGTACCTGTTCTCGTTCACACGTAGGAGCAGTCTGTGGCTCTTCACACACCGTCTTGGTCCCGATGCTACTTCTTGGGCTATTTTGCTTCCTCAGTTAAGCCCTTTGAATCGCAGCGTTTCTGGACCACTTCTTCTCTTGAAGGAGCTTTGGGTTCTGGGCAGTGCCTTCCCCGCTCCACTGTTCTGCCTCCTCCTGAGCAGACTCATCTCACTTAATTCTGGGTGCCTAATGAAGGGATGTAATTTATGTGCCTGGTTATCCTTGACTGCTTCTATGGTGGGTGGGAAGGGAGGGGCTACTTCAAAAGGTGCTTTGGACCAGGAGGGACCAAACTGATCCCAAAAAGTATCCCTGATTGCCAAGGGAGCTTTGGGTGACCTGGATGTCTCAAACTCGTAATGGCCACTTCTGTTCAAAGTCTACAGCTTGTACATGTGGTTTCAATTCTGATCTCCTTCTAACCTGATGGATTTTCAGGGTTTTTCCCTAAAATCATCAACGCATCTATGTATAGCGCTATGGAAACAGTTTAAGAGAATTGAACTTAAAAAAACAAACCCCAAACACATATTCAGCCCGGTGAGTTTGTGGGAAAAGAGTTCTCTCCACCTCAGGTCCTTGTAAAATTGAGGTTTTTTTCATCAACCCCCGTTCCTGTGGTCTTGTGCATCGAACTGCTCAACTGATCTTTCTGCTGCCACTTTTCCTCCCTCTGCTGGAATCCCGATGTATTCCCGACACAGTGGGAAAAAAATATTTTACTAGCGGAAGAAGGTTTACTAAAGGACACCCTGAGGCCCAGCCTGCAGAATTAGATCTTGAGTGGGAATAAAGAGGAGGGGGGTGGGAAGGAAAAACTGTGGAAAAAAAAAAAAAAAAGAAAAGTGGGGGGGAGGCAAAAAGATGCAGCAACCAGTTTGAAAGAGCAAAAAATAAAAAGGAGCAAGAAAGGGGATAATTAAAAGTTGTACGAAACGAAAGAGTGGCGTGTGCTTTATACCTCTTAGGCTTTTTTTTTTTCTCTTTTTTTTTTTTTTGTGACACTTTTAAAATTTGAGGAACCGGACGAGTGAAGAAACCGAGAAGTTGGTCTGTTGGCTTTTAAAAAATACTTGCGATAATCAACGTAATTTTGCCAAATTAAGCCATTTTACTTGTGTGTAATTTGACATGTACATCAGGGAAGAGTCGCTCCTGACGGCGTCCCCCCCGTCGTCCCCCCC
>JAOXNO010000003.1:8138663-8173716 GCA_028565335.1 Limnodromus scolopaceus
CCCGCCGCCTCCAACGCCGCGGCCGAGTTCGTTGTCCGGTACGCGGTTCCCGGGGGCGCGGGAGCGGCGCGGAGCGGGCAGCGCTTGCCCCAGTTCCTGTAATCCGGGACACGATGCGGGGAGGTCTGAGCCAGTCCCCGGAGGCCGGCACCTCCTGCCCTCCATTCAAGCCCGGGCTCGGGAAAGGGGGGAACCCCCCGCTTCAGGTGAGGCGTCCCCCGCCGCTGACAGCGTCCCCCCGGGGACGGGACGGCAGATCGGGGTCTCTCCGAGCATGTATCCCTAATGTCCCGGTTGGTTCCCGTGGGGGGAACGGGCTACAGGTCAGCCCCGCTCCGTGGCTCCTGCGGGGATTGAGATCTTGTGGCTTTTCGGTTTTAGGAACAGCATTAGAAGAAAGTTTCAAAGAATATGGAAGAAACCGAGAAGCGATGCGACTTTGCCGAGAAGGTGAGTGCAATTCATTCCTGGAGAAAAGTTTCCCAGCTCCTAACTAGTTACGAGGGGACGCGCCTGGGAAAGAAAAAGGAAACTACAACCCTGTCGCTTTGGATCTGGGACTTGCGGCCTGTCAGTGAGTGGTGTTATTAGCATTATTATTAAATTAACGTATAATCTCAAAACTACAAGGTAGGGCATAGGTTACTTATTGTCTTTACTGTGTTTCTAGTTAAATTCTTTTTTGTTTTAGACTATAAATAGTCCTGAGGAAGCTGTGACCAACACTGATAATATCTTGAGTTAAAATACCTTGATTCTTAATATGCCAATATTTGAACACTCATCCCTTTCTCTGATATGTCAGCGTGTTATGTTTATTTCTCAGTGTACTGCTAAATGAGAGTGACCTTTCACCTGTGATTAGCAAAAACCCATTAATGGCCCAGTTGGTTTGAAGAGTAAGAATGTTGCTTGAAGTTGTAGGCAGGTGATGAATGAAAGCTATAGATTATTGGTAACTTTGTAACAGGGAGCGGAAAAAAACCAGCCATGAGTCTGATTTGTGATGTTCAATTTTTTTTTGTTTGTTTGTTTGGTTCTTTTTCCAGTTTAACAATTGTTTTATAGCAGAAAAATGTTCTAAAACTTTCCGAATATTGTTGGTGCTGGCTTTCTTCCATCGGACTATGTGAGAAGTGTGCCATAGAATAGGCCTCATTGTTTTAAATCCTAGATCAGTTAGACCCGAATAATTTATTTGATGCTGTTAGGAATGAAAGACTGAGTTCGTAAACCTGGTTTACGATCGCAGAAGGCCGGACTTGCCAGAGACCTTAGGAGATGATCTGATTCAGCACTTCTCTACTTGTGAGCTATGAGCAGCAAATGAAACCTAAAGCAAGGTGATGCAGGCTAGTAAGACCGGGAGCCAGTGAATCAAAATGTCTGTGTGTTGTAGAATTCCTAGTGTTGCTAAAATTTGGGAAAAAAAAAATCTATCTCTAGGACCAGAGTCGATGTTCACTGACCTGTAAGAGAGACGCAATAGACAGCGACGCTGCGGCATTCAGAATCACGTGTGCCATTTTGCCATCTTCTAAGTGTATATATAAGTTGATAGGCATTTGAAAAAATCACTTTATTGCCGACTTCCAATCAAGTAGTTACACTGGGTATTTATTTTTCTGAAGAGGCAAATCATTCAAGTGCTAAACCAGCATTTATAACAATAAGCATACACGTTATCCTAGTAAAGATCTTACTAATAAGGATTTTCAAACATTCTTTCTTATTTCTACCTTGTAAAAGGCAAGCAGCTAAGGTTTCCAGATTTTAAAGATTAGCTGGCAGGGTGAAGAATATTTTATTTTTTTTTTCCCCCTCTGGATAGAGATCGTGAAACTGTTTTTGCATAGGCTGAGCACTGAGACAGAGCTTCTCTGCACTGCCTCCAATCATGTGAATGATTTATAGGGCTATGAGTTGAAAGTTCATAAAACACTTTGAGAATTAAAAGTGAAACCTGGTAGCTCTGTCAGGCTTCCAGAGGTCTATTTATTTTGGTTGCTTTATGACATATGAATGAGACACTGACTTGGCGTATACCTGTAGCTGGTCTGTAGGGAGCTTGGCCTGCTGCAAAATAAAGCAAAGGAAGAAGTAGTATGAATTAAGTTTGCACTTAAAGAACTAGGGGAGTGGCAAAACATGCCAGAATATGTGTGTGTTTTGTTATCGAATGAGATTTGGAGAATACTGTAACTAATTCCTTTTCCCAGGAAGAATTTTGCATTCAAAATTGAGGAACAAACACTTATTTAATAATTGGACTGTCTAAACCATGGATCGTAACACAGGAAGGTGAACCAAAGGTATACATTTTGTCAAATCAACTCTAACCTCAAGATTTTTGTCGTGGTACCACACAGTATTTTAAATACAGCTAACAACAGAACTCGTTGTGTAAGGAAGTTATTTCTCTGCAGATTGGGAATTGACTCAAAGGCCCAACTTCACAAAAGGATTTCAAGGTTATTTAGGCTAATTTAACCTTGCATTGCAACTCTTCCAGTTTGCATAAAAGAATTAAATATTCATGGCCTGGAGAGGGAGCGAAGGAGGGAACATGACTTTACAGCCCACTTATTAGAACTGGGTTCAAAACCGAGAACGATTTTCTTTATTTAACAATCGTGGGCTTTCAGGTCAGGCCCCCACCTGCCTGTGTACCCACTGGGTTAGGGGCTGTAGTTGTTTCCTTCTCCACGTGCCCTTTCTCTGTGTCTTCTAGTGGGAATGGCTTCATTGCCAGCCTGCCTGGTGGCGAGAGGTGGATTTTGGGCTTGCAGGCAGCGGAGTCTGGGTCTCTGGAATGAAGAGCCGGTGTTCCCATTGTCATAACACTGTATTAAAAAGGAGCTTAACGCTACCAGCTCCTCCTTTTGCTCTGCTTTAAAGGAAAAGAGTGATGCCTGTTATTCTTTTTTTAAAGGAATAAAGGACATAAATATGTAATTCCGGGACAACATTTGCAAGCTTGCTTGGAGAGAGGCAGGATTTCAGACACACCTTTGTCCGCTGGCATTTCCTATTTGCTGATCAGGCAGCTCCTCTCTCAGCACACTGGTGGTTGTGAAGCCTGATGAGTCCTTAATACCTGTCAGTGATGCTAGTTCCATGTAGGGATCAGGAAACTAAAATTAGTTCATAGTCTCAAACACTTTTTTTCCTGTATCTAACCCTCCTTGACGTAACCAAGCTCACATCGAAGTAAGAAGCAGAAATTGAATTTAGGCTTCCCAAATTGCCGATGTTTGAGTCTCACACTTCCCTGTTTCTTTTTCACTGTTCTTATATGCTTTTTATTCTGCTAATCCGTAATATGCAATCATTCCTGCTGGGATCCTGGCAGACCTTCACCAAAGTGGGAAACTCATTGGATGCTTTCCTACAAGTTGCGTTTTGGGCAGCAACAGTCCACGCTGGGCTTTGATGGAGAAACGAGAGTTGTAAAAATAAGGTACAGGCCCAATGGCCTTGGCTCGCGTTGGTACAGAAAATTCCCAAGAGATGGAAACGAGAAAGGGGCATCCTTCATCATGGCGGGGGGGAATTTTACTTTAAAATACCCTTTAAAATTTACTGTGACTTTGTACACTGAAGTCTCCTTGTGGGGAGCAATGCTATCAATGTAAGAGCGTGGTAGAAGCAAACGTATTTCAGTTATTTTCATATGTAGTTCACATGACAGAATCTTTTAGCTCATGCAGTCACTTAATTACTTACTGCTTGTGAACCAGCTGAAGGTGCGATTCCCCTGCCACACAGATCTTGCTGTGATGAAGCAAGCGTAGCACGTTGCATTATAATCCGTAAACGCATTCTGAAAGAGCGAGGCAGAAAATCTAGTCTCCTTCCTGAGTTTTTTTTTTTTTCCGTGTGCTTTAAAATGAAACTTCGCCAAAGTGCATCTTTTTAACTTGTTTGTGTGATGCTGGGAGCGTGTGCCGTCAGAGACGGCCAACCTGCTCACATACACTCCGTTCATCTGGGAGGTGCAGCAGGTCTCAAAAGGGGCTTGATGTGTCTGTAGCGTGTCTGTAGCATCTGATACTTTTTCATTTGAAGAAAATGATTCTTAGTGTCAACTTTGTAATTAGAGCTTGAAACATTTTTGGCAATCAAATTCATTTGCTCAGGGGATTCTCGCTAACCTGTGAGAGTTTGGGTTTCTGTTAAAAATTTTTTCCGGGCTGTTGTTGTGAAGATGGTATCTAAGTAGAACTGTGTTTGTAAGCACAGAGTTCATTCGTGGTAACTTTGACAGGCTTCAACAGGGTGAACTTTTGCTTTTTGCAAAATCAGACAGCAGGTTGGCTCCTTTGGAAGAATACAAAAGCTGAGTAGAAACGATGAGCCCTGAAGCTGTTCATTGAGACTGGAGGCTTGACCCTCCCTCACCCCCCGAGAGACTCTGGCTCTCCCCACAGTAAATTCCAGTTGCTACCAGTTATTTTGTGTGTTGTTTTCAATAAAACAAGAACCCCAAACCAACCCCCCCAAGGCAGTAGTGGAGAAACAGAGAGACAGAACCTGGCTGCTCTTAGCAAAGATCATCGTTACTTGCAGTGACACTCGTTAGTGTGTGTAGCCCTTTTGAAGTGGCTGGGATGAAAATCTGTTAGATTCTTATATTGACTCGTGAAATAATTTTGAAATATGATAATAATAAAGATGCAAAGCAAACTGTAGCATCTCAGAATGGAAGATAAAAGCGTGGATAACAGAATAGAGGTTAGATTAGACAACTTAAAATTGTTTGTTTAGTTTTAATAGCATATTCAGTGCATGCTGAAACTATGGGGTGTCTTTACTAGCATCTCATTCTTTCACTTACAGATGCAGCCTGCCACCCCCTTTTTTATTTTTTAACATCATTTAAGAGGTGAATCCCTTGGTGCTGCCTGTTTCAAGCGTTTCACTAGCACTGTCACCATAGTTCATAGCTAAATGGCTACAAAGTAGAGGACCGAACATCTGGTTCATAGCTAAATGGCTACAAAGTAGAGGACCGAACATCTGTAACTTGGGTCTTGAGCTCCATTTGATCACTTGCCATCGATCAAGATTGTTGAATCTTGGCTAAAAGGAGTTCTTTGCCACCCTTACAGCATCCATACAGTCTGCCAGAGGTTTGTTGTTTGTGCTTCCGAGAATCCCAAGGAAGTTTCTGGTTGCTCTCTGTAGCTAACTGAGATATTTCATGAGAGATGTCTCCTCGATGGTCATGGAGGGAGACGCAGAGGAGGCAATTACTGTATCGTAGGATGAGGTTAGTTGAACCGATGGTCACTGAGATGCATTTAGATGCGCTCGGAGGTATTGCAGGTCAGAATTGATGCTGGTTGTATGGCGGTGCAGTGTGGTACCAGTCTTAAATTTTGTAGACTTTACGGGTCTTAATAAAGCAAGTGTTGAATTTTCTGTGGGAATGCAGATGGTCAGTTTTTGGTAGGCACTTTCAGAAGACACTCCCCGAGACTTTGTGAAGATAGAAATCTACCAGGAGAGCAGATGGGAGCAAATTCTGTTCAGCATCGTGTCACCTGATAACAGTTGAACTTCTGGTCTTGGACAGTTAATATGTCCAGGGAGGGGGGGAATGGAGGCGAGAAAAGAGAGACTCCATGAACCTCTAGGGCATTTGGCAGAAGCTTTGAGATTTGGTTATATTAGGAAGTTGCCAGAGCTGTGAAGGTACTGAGAACTGTGCAATGAACCCTTGTTCTTCTTCAGCCCGTGCTGGGCAGGGATGAGCAGTGAAATCCAGGATCCGGCCAGGAGGGCATGCTGGAAGCATCTTTATCACATAGACCCAAGGTCTAGAATTTTCCCAGCAGCAGGTTCAATAAATAATTAAAGCATTGGTGAAACTTTTGTTCCAATATTAAGTTGTAAATACAAGTAAGAGACAGCATCTTATTTCAAATTTAAATTTGTTTTTATTCAGCCTTGGGAGGTGCTCAGTTGAGTTGATTTTTGTTGTGTTAAATCATGTCAAAGATGCTTAGAGGGCTCTATAGTCCTTGACTGCCTGCAAATACACTGTGAGAATGTTTAATAGATTGAAATAAATATTTTAAGGTAGCAGTACAAAGTGCCATGCTTCTTTTTTGACATTCTGCATAGCTATTCACAGCCTGTAATCAGATAAATCTCCTCTTCATTTCATTGCATTTTAATTGACTATTTACACAAAGCGTTGTAAGAATTTGTGGACTGGTTATCGTAAAACAATTACAAGGAGACTTTAAAAGAGCATTGAACTGTTTAAGAAAATTGTAGAGATTTTATGAGGTAGCATCCTTTCAAATTGCATGTTTTCCAAGCTACTTTTGAGATTATCTGCAGTGACTGGCCCTCGTTTTCTTCTTGTTATTTTTTCCCTTATCCAAGTTCTGTTTACAATATTTAATTATTTCTGGTGAGATGAGTCACATGTTATAAATAGAATATAGTGATGTTAGACTGCAAGTTAGAACTGTGTCATCTTTTATGCTTTAAAGATACTTTGCAGGTTTTAGATATTACCACAGAATTAGTGTGATATTGCAAGGCCTTGGGGACTTTCACTGGAACTGCAGCCACAAAACTGCCTTAATCTATCCATAATATGTGAGGAAGCAGGATATTTTTTTTTTTTATATGAATCTTGAAATTGTTGTCTATACTACATATCAGTCAGGAGTTTGCTGTTATTTAATGCTTCTTAAGTGGTATGTAAGATTAGTTAGGTTATCTCTATGCAGAACAAGTGATGTCTTGATAATACTTGATTAAATATTGCTTTTTGTATAATTTCTGTTCTATATTTAACAACAAATGCTCAGTAAGAGAAGAACAACGCGATAAATATTATGTAGAAATACGACTTTGACACGAGTTGATAACACTATCATCTAAGTAGAGCAGGGAAGACAAAAAGGCTTAGTGAAGGGTACTTTTAAATAAATTGGGTTAAGAGGATGCAGATTACTCTCTCTAAGGTAACTCTTTTAAAAGCTATTTCTTCCATTGCAAGGGCTCTATAAAAGAACGTGCACACAGTTCTTACACCTTTTCTGATGATGCCTGCCCTACAGACTGTAACTACCAAAGGCCCACTGGGGCTACGTGTGAGCTCCTACCACTTACAAGACAGAAAAAAATTAATCTTTCACAAATCATGTTAATATTTGATTTGTAAGTAAGTATTCTAAATAGTCTATAAGACGCTTAAAAATTGTTTCTCTTCCCTTTTAATGCACACAAATCACGACTGCTGTGGAAGCTGCCCGTACGTATGACACCCAGCACTCTTTCCTAGACATTCTTTCAGTGTAGGTGACAGCACAGAGACGAACACAGCTTTGTACTTAGACTGCACGTTCTCAGCAGCGAGTGTTAAAAATCTGGCAAAGGGAATTCAGAGTATAATGGAGAAGAGTAGCACGACTGTAAAAGCAGTTGTCACGGAAGGCAATGAATTTATTGTAATCGGTGTTCCTGTCGCACAGTCAGAAGTTGGCCCTGCCTGTGCAGGCTGTGTGCAGCTGTGAACCGGGACCGGCGGTGGGGTGGCTCTCAGATTGGTTCTCGTGGTAGCTCAGATACTCGCGGTAACCCCAGATACTATGGGGTATGACTTCATCAAAGTAAACTCCACACGCAGCTGCTCCCACATCACTTGGAGTCATGATGGCTAGCTTTGGAAATGGTCACTGTGATGGTAAATATTCTCGGTTATTGGCTCAAGTAGGTTATAAATACTCAAATGCTCAGCTATTTGTCTGTAAACGCTGCTTGTCAGCCCTTGTGGAATAAACTGTTCTGGGGCAACCTGTTTTCCCATGAGAAAGATAACTTATTTACAAGCTCACCCCTGCCTTGATTTTTGACTTTCGATAGCTTTAGCGTAGCCCGTAGACAAACTTCATTAATAAAAGGGATAATGGGTTATGCCTCCTTTCTCTGCTGGTGGGACCATAACAGCCACAATGTTCTTGATCTGCTTTTCTGTGGCTAAGCAGGACTTGTGTCTTTCATCGCCTGCTTGTAGTGTAATAGGAAATGCAGTGTTCTCAACTGGCACTGAAAAAATGTACACAAAGCAGCTGAAGGGCTAAAATCCAACAGGGAGTAGCTCTGAGGTTGTAAGTCCGTGATGTGCGCTTTTGTTCTGAAATCTAGAGCTCTCATGGTTTTGTTTGCAAGAAAGTTTGTTGGACAGTTTCCCACTGATATATAGTTGCCTGAAAGTCCTAAAGCAGCTTGCATTGAAATGGAAGTGTAAAAGCTTTGAGTTAAATTTGAAAAGCAAATAATACACCGAATACACAGTAAATTGGATGTTTGTTTTCTTTTAACGTCAAATTCTGTTGTATTTTGCCCTTCATAAATTCAATGTTCTGTCTAGTGGTTTTTTTGTTGTGTGTTTTTTCTTTTTTTTCTTCATTGACTGCATAAACGATGTAGTGGATGATGTCAGTGGGAAAGATGGTGTTCTGCCAGTTTATTAAGTGGCATCTGGGGATTTGAGGTCTTGTCGTGAGCCACCGGAGTCAACGAGGGTTTTGCTTGTGACAGGAGGGAGGACGCAGGACCAGGTCCTGGGACTTGGCGGGCGAGAGAGTTTGCATGTGGGAGGCAGCCACGTTCGCTCCAGCCCTGTGACCAGCCAGCAGAGCACTACCTCGCTATGCAAACATTTTAATTGTCAGTCCCTAGATATTGTAGCCATTGCTTTGTCAAGGTGTATATAGCCTAAATGACACCCTCTGGCTATTGTTTCAGGCTAAAATACAGAAGAAAATCTGTATCAGATTTACACCTAGGGTGTGGTTCTATGATCTTTTTTTTTCCTACTTCCTTCCAGTAATGCTGGATTAAGCATTACTCCTCCATCTCTGCTGAGAGAAACACCTATGAAATAATGGTTGTATTTGAACTTTAAAGTTGTTTTCCAAAACAAGATGATGGTTGCTTAAGGAAGATACTTAATTTGGTCTGGTAATCCTAGAATCCATTAGGCTATACTTACATATCTTTTCAGAGTGAGCCTGCTCTGATTTTTATATGGCTACCTATGTTATGGTATGGTATAGTATGTCTTGTATCTTGGTTATCTTTAAGAGTGTTAGAGATGTTGTATCAGTGAATAACTGCAGTGTAAATCAGGATCAGTTATAATATGTAAGTGTATTTTGAAAAGTAAGCATCAAGTAATAATTAATTTATATTATTTCTCATATTGGCTAGTTTTCTTAATTTATTTTCAGTAGTTAGCTGTGTTAGAAAACTAGGTAATAGAATGAAAAGTTTCTTTGACTGAAATTCCCGAGGTGGTTCCCAGTAACTTTGTGAACGGGAAAGAATACCATTTGAATCTGGGTTACTCTGCTGAGGAAGAGTTACGGCACCATTTATTTTTATCTCTTATTGGAGGGCTGTTGCAAATGATGCCGAAAAGAGAAAGAGGCATCATCTGTACAATATACGTAAATGTGAACCATACCAAATACTCTTATCCCTCCAGAACAAACCTATAGCATTGTGTAATATCTAGAGGCCTCAAACTCTGCGAAGATTTGGGTTAACTGGCTGGTTATATTTTTTGATTGGTATGTCAAAGGAAGGAAAGATGTTGCCAATAGCCAGACAATGTGTGTGCTGGATTATTGAGACAGCCATATAAAATAATTTGGAAAGCAGTTTTCAAAATAATTTTTCCCAGGAAATGTTAAAATTGTTCATTTCATTCCTATTCAATTAAAATGACTCTTGAAATGTTTTAGGGGTGTTTAACTTGCCTCTGACAGCTAAAAGGCTTTGCTGGAGTTTGGTTTGTAAGGAATATAATTTTGGAATTTTGGATGTTTTCTTTACATAGTTTGTTTTTTAAAAATGTCAAATCTGTGTTTGAATGTGCCTGCTCTGCTCTGCTGAGAGAGGTGGCAGTCATCCTGCTCTCGCTGGTGGTAAATGGAAATATTTGAGAGGAAAGGCTTAAATGAATTTCCTGATAGGCAGCATTAAATTTATATAAAAGTACTTGAAGATGAATTTCGGAAAGCAAGTTTGGTCTTCATTTCTGTGTAAGTTGTGTTACCCAAAGCAACAGTCTAGAAGTCGTGCCTGTTAAGGAGCTTCTGTTCCATGTTGTAGTTTGTAATTTACAGAGGAGAAGTTTTGAGGCAAATTCAATGTATCTGTGTTGCCTACCAATGCTAGTGTAGTAGGTGCTTATAAATACAGTGCAAATTTTTGTCCTAAATACTCCTTTTTTTTTTTTTTGTGGCTAAGTGATTGAAGGAAAAATTTTACTAGCAGTTGTGTTACAGGGCTGGGGGAAATACCGATGTCTGAACTATACCAGGTATGGTTTGATTATGTTGTGTATCCAGGCTGGGCAGAACCCTCTCTTTATCTAGTGTAACTTCTGTAGGACCTGCTTTAATAACCAGCTGCCTCGGTTTCCTTTGCCTGGTTATTTTGACACTGCTATTTCCACGGAGGGTTTGGAGAAGTCCAAAACGCATCGGCCCTTGTTTGGGAAACTTCTTCTTGGTTCTGCCTATCGGCTTGTGCCCTGAAATGTAGGGGCGTAGACCAGTGTGTCATTTGCTGGGATAAAACTTGCAAGCCTCTTCTGTTGTTTTTGTGGCCTAAATTTAATGATCTGAAGTGTTAGCTTGATAGCCTTGGAGATAAGAATGCTATTTTTATCTGCAGAGTAGGTAGAGCACAGGAGTAAAATCTTCGGTTGGGCTGTCAGTGTGTCTCGTCTGAGGCTTGTTTACAACTGCTTGGGAAGAGAAAGGGGTTCTCCGTGCGATTCTCGGTCCTCCTGCTGACACCGAGCAGAGTCGTTGTAGATAAACACGGTGATGTGAAGGAAGTCCCCTATCCTGGGAAAGGACCGAAGACCACAGTCTGGATAGATGGTGCTCTTCATTGTAAAATGGGAAGACGCGATGGTAAGGTGCAGCATCAGCAGTTTTATTTATAATTTAATCACGCTAAGAGTTTCCCTGCCCTCCTGTGAGTCGTGTAGAGATAGAGGCTTCGCAGGAAGCACTGGGGTGTTCGTCATCGCGGTGATTCAGGGTGATGTCACCCAAGTGACGGGAGCGTTTGGGGTGTCTAGTGTTATGGTGGCCCTGCGATACCCTTTCGTGGACTCCTTTGGCATCTTTCCCCGAGTGCTCCGCGCGCTGTTGCTGGAAGCAAAAGCTTTTGAGCGATTTCCAAACACAAAGCGGTGCATTGTGGGCCGGCGCTGGGAAGACTGGCTCAACAAGTTTGGCAGCAGTGGCTTTGGCTTCCTGCCTACCCTGGATAGGCACCAGTAGAGATTGCCCTGAGTCTTGGGGCGGGTTCGAGCCCAAGACCTCAGCCTAGGTCCTGAAACCTCGTGTGCCTGCGACCGCCGCCTCTGCCGCTCCTGTTGTAAACCTCAGTTTTGTTATCCTAGATGTGTTTGCGGTGGTTATCTTTTTGTCTGCTTTGGGAAGGTGGATGTGTTTATTTGTGTTCAGTCTTCTGGAGGGTGGTAAACTCTACAAATTTGTTATAATATCAAAGGATCCTGTTTACCTTCCAGTTTTCTGTTATCTATTTAATCTTACTTACTGTTGTCATCTTGAGTCATCTAGGGCCAGTTAAGTAGTGCTCTGAAATGTTCTTTTTCTGTGCCTTTTTTAAAATACCAACTCCGTATGTTCTTTGCTGTGCCTCTTGCTTAATACTGCCTCCATATGTCTTCTGTGACATCTCCTCTACAGGCCTTTTGCACACAGGCCTATTCTTGTGACACGATGTGCCAGGACCACTGCTCGAGGTCCGTGGGGTTCTTGGGGAGGGGGGGGGATGCAGGACACCACTTGCCTGTG
Organism: Limnodromus scolopaceus; assembly: GCA_028565335.1. Lineage (NCBI taxonomy): Eukaryota > Metazoa > Chordata > Aves > Charadriiformes > Scolopacidae > Limnodromus > Limnodromus scolopaceus. The sequence goes on from JAOXNO010000003.1 coordinate 8,150,534, forward strand.
GCTCTTTGCAGAGTCAGACACCAAATGCGCCTAATCTTCTTGTATCTCCATAAGGATGACTTTCTCTGTCTTGCTGCTTGTATAATCGGTTTTATTCTTATATCTTTTTGACATGAGATGTCTAAATAGTAAAATATGTGCTCAATTTGGTGCTTTTTTACCCAAGAGCAGAGCATTTTGTTTTCTAGCCAGCCTACAAAAAGCACAAAAGTTCCTTTTTCCCTATTCCCCTGTGTATTTGGGTCTATCCATATCCCATCCTCCCAAGTGTGATGAGTACTGTGAGCTGCAGAGGGATCAGAGAAGGGTAGTAGTCTTAGAATTGTTTGAGTTAGACCAAAGCAACCAAATCAGTACATCAATTAGTCTGAGCAAATTCATTTCTCCTTCCCTTTTCTTTTGTCACAGGTGTTACCTGCCACGTACATCACAGTGGGCTGGTGCTCTGCTTATGTTAGAGAGAGACCCAGACCACAAAAGAGCTAAAAAATCACTTTAAAGTGTGTCAGCCCTTTCAGATCTGCTGCATGTATAATATAATCTAAGTGATTTCATTTTTGAATACATCTAAATTGAAAAATATTAAAAGTTGCAGTCCTTCCCAACCTGTTTGTATTTAAGTGTGAAATAGGTGATTTCAGTAGCAGAGAGCCAGTGCCAGATACAGAAGAATAGTACTTAGTACAGATTTGTACACCCAGTGTTTTCAAAGTCTTTTTTATTCTGTAACAGGTATCGTGTATTTTATGTGTAATGTTTGCAGATGGAATTCTGGAAAATTTTGTGAAGGCGGGCTCCTAAAATAAGATGAATCACTCTTTAACAGTGAAGGAATACATCTTGAAATAAGGACGGTGATGGGCTTATTCTAAAAGGGAGATGACATAGAAAGGCAAAACCTAAATTTCTTCTTTAAAAAAATTTGAAATTCTGTAAAAATAAAAAAAAAATTCACTTCCATAAAGAGTTTTTAGGCTGAGCTGGGTTTGTGTTGTATAATGAAGAGCTAGCAGTCGAATTTTTTGAATTTATGCTGTGAACAGGTAGCCTGATTTTCTTCAGTGCTTACCAATATAGTTAATATAACTGTGTGTCAGGGGACAACTAGCGCTGGTTTAAAGCCTAAGGCTTCCGAACAGACAGATCCCCTCTTGGAAGGGAAACTCTGACAGCTGTAGCTCTGTATGTGCTGGAATATATCATTTGTGAGAAATAAAGACTTAAGTTTTACCGGTTCCTCAACTGGATAACTGAAATATTCTTATTTATTTGTCTAAAGGTATGCAATGGCCAAGTTTAAAATACTTTGTGGACTACATGTGTGTTGAAATACATAAGAAGTGGGTTAGCTCTTTTACTTCACTACAACAACAAAAACCTTGTTTTATTTTCCACTTTATCTTTTAATCTTATTAAATATCACGGTACTGTTGGGGTTTTTCGCTATAGGACATTTATACGCCTGTTGCTGTGCAACTTGCATTTTACTTTTTTTTTTTTTTTTAATTGTATCAAATCAACTCCTAGTAAATCTGTAAAGCAGAGGAAGTAAATTTTAATGGAAAAACTAATAGCTCTTGCCAAATTGAGAGGGGTGCGGAAATGAATGTAAGTTGGTATGTGAAAATGGACAGGCATCAGTTTCCTTATAGCTACGTTAGACGTGATTGAAACAGTCTTATTTTTGAAGTGGATGTTCCAGTGCATGGAGAATGGGAGTGGCAGGGGTGGGGTGGTTTTAGGTAGTTGGGTTGCCTAATAAAAGAAAATACTGAAATAGAATTCAGTTGACAGGTCGTCTGTATTATTTTCCTTTTTTTTTTTTTTTTTTAGCATATGCTGATTTGCTCCCTCGAGTGTCAGGTGTGTGATGTGAAATGTATGCGGAGTACTCCTTGTGCAAAAATGTCTTTGCACAGTTAAAGAATTGTCAGACAGGAGTTGGGGTCATGGTGAGCAGGGAGGAGAGGTTCAGAGATGAACGTTACACGTGTCCTATGTAGCAGGGAAAATAATGTTTTAACTGATGATGCTTTTAATATGAGAACTGCAATAGTGCCACTGTGCAAGACACGTGTAACTGTCTCTAGTTCTTATTTTTATTTGAAGACGATATTGACTGTGGTGTTTCTCATGTCACTTTTGTTTATTTTTTTTTTTTAATGTTGTTTCTATGTCTTGTCCTTATTCTCCTATCACAAAATATATACAGTCATGGGTACATTGCATTCCTTTAGTTAGGAAGAAAATATGTAAATCTAAAAGTGAATGGCTGTTACCACTCTGCTCCGTCGGTTACTGGGTGCCAGGGTACAGCCAGCACCCGCTTGCCTTGCTGTGATACGCACGGTTACGTAGGGAAGGATGGCAAAATGCACACGTGCCAAATTTTTTTCCTCAAAAGCCTAGATAAGGGATGGGAAAGGATGAAGAGCTTGGAACACGTTCACCATTTGCAGTCACGATGTATCAAAATACTTCTGCTGCAATGAGCAGTTTTATGTAAACTGTGAGTTTAGATTCAAATAAAACAAACTTCCTTTTTCCTACTACAAAAGTACAGCTGCTGTGAAGTACATGGAGTGCTGCGTGTGAAAGAGGAGAAAAATACCCAGCCTGTTGATGTTAAAACATTTCATAACAGTAGCGTGCTTTGGGGTACATGACTTTACAACTCAAGATTCTCTGGATGATACAGTTAATTTTAATTGAGGCTAGGATTGTGACTAGTTACTTGGCCAGAACGGTTTCTTCCCCTCGTAATAAACCCTGGTTTTCTGCATAATAACTGGAATGTTTCTTTGTGCCCTTTCATATTAATACCCTTTCATATTAAATTACCCCAGATTTTAATATTGCTGTGTAAACCCCAACTTTATTTCCTTAAGTCTGATTAATTTTTGTGTCATAATTGCAAAATTAAACTCAACATTGAGGGTTCCTTAAGGTACTTTAGGATTAGGTGTGTAATAAACAGGGGGTTTTGCCACAAAAATACAAATTATTATTTGTTGGCTAAAATATAGCAGTGGCGTGATGAGATCATATCACTTAAAAATACTGCATGACTTTGAAGATTTCTTATATGACAAATTGTATGTTCAGCCTTTATGTAATACTATACAAATCGGCTGGAGAAATTTAAAACATCTTCAACTCTCAAAACTAATTAACGAGTAAATGGGAATAGTTCTTGCAGATGACTGACTTCATTCCAATTGCTGATGAAAACTTGATGTAACAGAATACAATGTGAGTGGAGCGACTATTTTTGTCTGTTGAAAAGCTTTCAATATACTACTTGTGTTTCATTGGGAAACTTATCAATCAGTCCTTCTACAGACAGTCTTCTGTAAACTTGCTCACTGAAACTTTGTATTACTCTGTGTAATAAACTCAGAAAAACTGTTTGATAGTTTTCAGTGAACCATTTGACATAGGTTTTGTGTTAGATTTTCGAGAAGATTAATTATGTGTAGCTGAATTTGTATACAAAGAATTTAGTTAAATACTTAGATGTCTGCTTTAGTATCTGTTTTATATATAATTACAGGAACATTCAAATAGTGGGAGCCTAAAATTAGAACTCCCAGCTGCAGGCTGGGCTGCAGGTGCACGTGTGCGTGACACACTTCTCTTTGGTATCTGCTGCTCAGTTTGTATGGGTGGGCACGACGCAGAAATTTCCCGAGGCTGCTCAATTTTAGAGACGTGGCCACTGTCAGTGGTGCATCCCGCGCCCTCGGAGAGAGAGATGGAGAACAGGCTACAGGAGATCCGGAGCGATCGTCTGCTCTCAGCCCTGCCGAGGGGCCGGTGGTTGGATTTGCCGTATGGGTACGCGGGGAGGAGCGTTGCTCCCGGCAGCACGTGGCAAACCTTTTTGCCGGAGGGGGTGGCACAGGGGATGGGATTTTGGAAACGTGGCCTGGCTGAACCTGTGGAAAACCTCAGCCAGGAGAGGTAGGTTCTCCTTCACCTTTTCAGCTTTCGCCAGGCAAGATTCCGCCTTGAATTTGGGGAAAGCGAAATAAAAACTACAGAACTTTGGAAAAATAGAACGTCTTGAGTTTCAGCAGGAGACCGGGCAGAGAGGACTCTGTGCTTGGAGATAGCGTTCTAACGCTAGTAAAGATTTACGACCGGTCAAATCTCACAATGCAGCTCCTCTGCTCAGTACAGCTAGATTGTGGGGTTTTTTTGGCCTTGAAGTGAAAGTCTTTTCTCTGAGCCAAAACTTTGAGGTTTGGGTATTCTTAGGACTTTAATAAAATGCTGTGTAATTATTGCATTTGCCAAAGTGGAAAATGCAGTGAAAACATTTAATCAAATCTTCAGCTGTTCCTTCCTTCATCCGATCAATCAGCAACTGCACGGTGAAACAAAGTTCATGCACTTGTGCCGAGAACCCAAGGAGAGCTCTGCCTTTCAAACGTCTCCTCAAATAGCTGGGCTTTCAGAGCCCAATGTGCAAAAATTGTAAGTTCCTTAATGGACAGAACAGAGTTGGCAAGGAATTTAAAAAAAAAAAAGATAACCTTGCAGAAAGTACTTCAGAAATGCTTCCCTCTGAGCATAAGTGAAACAGCTTGGGCACGGGAATGTCCATTTGTTTTGCTTTATTTTGTATTAAAAGGTTCTTTTGTATCTGAGGAAATGTGAGCACAAACCTTATGGGAGAGATTTTTTAAAAAAAGTGTTTCTGTATGTAAATTTGATCGTTTTATGTTTGGTTTGTTTGATTATGCATATGTTCTTTGCAAGCACAAATTTGTTATGCCGGCACATATGGTTCATAAAATACTTGTGTTCTATTAATACCTAAGTGTTCATTACTTGAAATTTTGCAGAAAGCCCTCAAGTATGTATATTTTACTAGAATCTTTTATTTTGGTTTAAAACTTGTGTAAACCAGAGCACTCTGAATATTCAGTGCTTTTAGTTACTTTGTTCACAGTATCTGTTTATGAATATTCTTTTATTATCATCTTGCATAGTGTATGGTAAAAAAAGTTGCCAGTAGTTTAGTTTAATTTCAACATCGATAAGTCTACAAAAACACACGTGTGTTCATGAATGATAAGCACTTGAGTGTTTCTGGAAAATAGTTTGGAAAAGTATTGTGTAGAAAACAATATTTTAGTTGCAGGAATTGAAGTATTTGTATATGAGAGGTAAGTTTTGAGATGCTACCTGTTTTCTTAAACATTCACATGAATTAAAATAAGGGACTATGTGACTTAAAATTGATAGGAGCTTTACTGAGGATAACTTAAGTTAGTTAAGATACCTTGTAGTGCTGTTTTTGCAGAAAGCCTGCTGCCTCAGGCTTACGTCTAAGACCCTCCTTGCACCTGGAAATTGTTGAAAAAAACAAAACAAACAAACAACAACAACAAACCCAAACTGATGTCAGCAATAGATCCAGCAGGGCCCCCAGTGTGCAGATTTCTTGTTGGAATTTCAGCTTTTTGGGCTGACTGTAAGCCATTATTCTGGTTGTAACCAAACTCAGCTTTTTGCCTGAAATCTGCCCAGGTTTGGTTCAGGCTGTTTCACGTGGTCCTCAATGCTGATTTAGTCGCTTCCCATCTCCCTCCTTGTGCCTCTCCCCCGTCTCACAAGCTCTTAAAAACAGTAATTTGGGAAGTTCTGTCTCCTTTCAGATACTAACATGACATTCGTGTTCTCCACAGCCATGAAGGGTAAAACAATAGGAATATTTTTATTACTTTAACAGGATCTGACAGTAGCTGGGACAAGTGTTATAAGCAAATTGTGGGATGGGGCACCAAAATTCTTTTCCTTCAAGAGGCCAACTAGTTTTAAGTTACTGCAGCTGTGGTTTTTCTCCCCTTTTAGATTTTTTTTCAGATGCTAGTGAAGAGTTGTATTCTCTTAAAGAAAAGCTCTAATAAAAACTTTAGAGAAAAAGACCTACCAATTAAGTTAAGTTAAAACAAGCTTTACTCGCATATTTTTTACCTTAGTATGATCAGGACTAATTCTTTTCTAACCAGAAGAGAAAACACAGCCAGTATGGAGCAAATGTATTCAAGATAGCTTTTGTGGACATTATTTGAACATACTTGGTCCATGAAGTAAATACTTCAAACAATCCAGATTTGGCAACATTTCAAAATTGTGGGATATATTTACAATTTCCTTATGTAGTACCTCCAAAACAGTTCCCTCCTGTCTTAATGGAAAGCCTCGTGAATCGATAAAAGTTGGTACTTACTTAGGGTGGATTTGGAACAGGCCCCAGTAAAAAAGAAAACAAATTCTGTGTTTGGGGAGTTGTAAAGGTAATAGGGAGTTATATCCGTTGTGGGTGTGAAGTTAATAGTATAGGGCATCGTGTTTTTAATGCAGCTAATATTAGCTGTAGTGATTAAAAACATTCTGGAATTTTAAGCAGGTTAAAGGTGTTGTGTGGAAGGTGTGTGATGCTCTGCCGCGGGGATCTTTGTAGTTAACACATTTTACTGTTCACGTCGGGCATCAGCACGAAATGTCCATTGTCAAATTACACTAAATGGCAAGGAGTACCTACATCTTTGTGATAACTCAGACTTTTAAAAATAATCTTAACAGTCAGCTGTTTACTCTGGGAATGGATAGGGGAGAAGCGAGCATTAGCAGAGTTCTGGTTTAAAAAAATATTTCTGCAGAACTTCTACTTATTATTGTCATTTTTTTGACCAAGCTTTCTATTCTTTGGCCTGAAGTCTGATAGTTTGTTCTTTGCCCTTTCACTTCAGCCCTTGCTCGTTTTGCTTTCTCTTCCTCTGTTTCAGTTTTCACTCCCCTCCTCGTTTTTTCAGTGGCAGTGAGCAGACTTCTGCAAAATAAGAAACTTGTGTTCAGGTCTCTGCAAACAGCCAGAATTAGGGCTCCTTTTAACCCTCTTCCTCTAGAGTTTGGTGTCCCGGAGAAGATCTTGACCTCACTTTTTTTGTGGTTTCGTTTCATTTCTAGAAGTGATGTTGTCTTATTAGATGGTAGGATAGATGAACTGTGTAATGGTCCCAGTCTGAAAAGGGATAACAAGATTTGTAGGAAATTTGATAAATTTGGGGAGTTAAAAAAAGCAATCCAATAAAAATGTGCAGTGGAGCTGTGGGTGTTACTGAATCTAGTGGCTCCATAAATGCCAAACTGCCATAAACGTCGACCTGTTCTCTGGCTGCGTGATTTTTAGCCTGTTTTATTTGTTCTGTTGTCTGTGACGGTAAGCGATAGAATTGAGTACACAGACACAGTTAACTTTTAATGACCATAAGCATGAATTTCTGTGGTGTAACTGTCCTGAAAGTGAATTCTGGAAATGCTAAGAAATTACTAGATGACTTCTGTGCTTCTCCATTCCTCTAGAGAAGAGATGGCAGCTCAGTTTAAGTCAAGCTGTTTGGAGTAGACAGGCTGAGCTTCATGTTACTTGGATGTATGATACACCAGATAATCCATTATTGTTACTCATTTTTTAATTAGAAAAGATGCTATATTGGCCTCTTCCAATTAAGCATTTTCCTTATTACATGTTCAACACATAACACAGCCAAGATATCTCAGAATTGCTTATGGCATGGACTTGTTCTAGTCTTGGTGAAGAGTACAGCAATATATCATTTAAAGTTACCTTTTTAAAAACAGTGTAAGTTACATTTGAAAGGGGAAGTGAATTCCGGAGGTCACCACATTCAAAGGTTTCATATTATTTATGTAAATGAAGTTGTTTTTCTTTATGGTGTTATTAGAATTAATGTAACTAGCAGCTCCTATAACAGCATTTTTATGTTGATACCATATAAATACTGCATTTATGGAAAAATAAATGGAAAGGCTGAGGTCTTGGTTTAAATTTTTAGTTTGACCTTGAAAAACATTCCCAGATGGAGAGAGTTAAACGAGCCCAGCTCTGAAAGAGGAACATGTGAATCACGGTTGCTAGGCTCTTCCTTGAGAGGCACGGGCTTTACATTTACAGTGAAGTATTTCAAAAAGTAATCTTTAAACTCAGAGGAACAGTGCATTTGAAATGACACTGGTGAAATACTATAAATTTCATTAGACTTTTAAATAGAGAATTTGCATGTTATTAAATGAAATAGGTATGAAGTATTATAAAAATATCAACTGCAAGACTTGTGAACTTTCATAAGCGTTTGAAGGCGGAACAGAAAAATTAGGCATCTGTCTCCTAAGCTTTTGGTACATATTTCTTATGTAAGTTTTTAGAAAGTATTCTGTGTGTTCTCTAATATTTGCATGGTTGAATTTGCGTCACTTTCATAACAGTAGCGCATAGGTGTGTGCTCCATTGGAACACGGAGGCAGAAATAAGATTTCCCTGAAACCTGCTCGTGCTCCGCTCGACTGAAATGAGAGTGAAGCACCTTGAAGGCATGGGAGTTCATCTGCCTGAGGCTGGGGCTGCTGGTTGGGATTTGGGACTCTTCCAGTCCTCTTAACTGATCCCGGTTGGGTCACACTCTTTACGGTTCCAAACCCATTGCTAAAATAATGTTCAGGTCTCCATGAAGCGTTGACACTACGTTTTGCCTGCTGGTATCCAGCCTGTGCTCCCACGGGCTGGTCTCGTGTTCGCGGAGTGCTCAGCATGGTCGGGTCCCAATCTTATTTGGGGCCCTGTGGGCTTCTCTAACAGAAGGATTTGGTTGTATCTATTTTAAATGAATGCTTTGATAATAAAAAGCTATAGTTTATTTTGCCTCAAATGAGAATACAAAAGGAATTGCATTTAGGACTCTAGCCTTCATGTCATTTAGATGCTGCTCTGTTATCAGGGCTGTAGGAGAGCGCTGGGAGGTAGATCTTTTACGCTGATGTGTGTGATCTGGCTGGAGTCTCGTGCACAACTTCCTTTGAAATCACAGTTGTGGTTTTGGGTGTCCAGCAAATCCTTTTCTCTGTGTCAGCTGGTTTGACTCTTTGAATGATTCTTTATGAATTTGTGTGTTTCCTAGTATTTTGGCATTGCTTTCTGTCACTTGGAGCTTTGATTTTATAACTCTGAAGATGTTCTTCGCAGCGTAAAGGACGCTCGTAAATCATTCAGATTTCTTCGGCTCCCCAAACAGAAATAGGAAAACATTTTTATTTACGTTAATTTCTGCCGGTTGGTTTCACTTGTCGTTTGAAACTGCAGCTCTGTATTGCCAGCAAATAGTCATTAAAGGGTACTTCAATTGAGCGAGCGGGATGTCTCAGGCTGGTGTCAAGGAGCACTTTATCTCGCGAGAGACCCGGCAGCAGGCAATCCTCTCCTCCTGGGAACGGTTTCCCGTGTGCCGCACAGGCTGGCACAAAGCCTGCGAACACCCTGCTGTCTGAAGAGGGTTGGTTACGAGAACAGGTTACAGTTGGTTAGATATTAGACAGTAGTAGCCTGTCTGTGCGCTATTAACAGTGTAAATAGCAGGCAGCGCGCGCTGTTCTTGTCCCATTCACCAGGGTGTAGAAGTACTCAAATGGAAGTGACCCTGCAGTATTTGCTTGCCGGGTGGAAACTTTCTTACGCAGGCATACCCAAAGAGCTCCTGCATGGAATAGTAGTGATGACATTTAAGTTTATACTTGGTTGTTGGTTTTTTTTTTCCTTAGCTAGGTTAATATTACATTACAGAAAGTAGATATTGAAAAACAGAAGTCTATTATTCCTATCTGATTTCCCCCCCAGCATATATTTACTCAGTTTTGCTTAGCTTGCAGTGATAGGTGTGCCTGAGGTCCTAATAATTTTTTTAATAAATATTATTTAAAAAAAAGAAATAAGCAAGCATCACTACTTAATGAAGTGCAAAGCAGTTTATAACTTAGTATTTATTTAGTGTAACCTCAGTTACAAAAAGGTGCCTGGGATTTAGATAAGCGTATCTCTGATCTGTCATAACCATGTCAGATGTCCACGGTCATCGTATTTGTTGTGTCCAACTGCAAAATCCAGTTGCTGCTGTTATTGTAGGTATCACTCTTAATTTTAATGTAGCACTAGTAAGGTTTTTGGAAAACCTGGGATACACCTTGTTTTTAAAAGAAAAGTAATTAAATTTTTATGTTGAAGATACTCATTACAAAGGGTGCCCTTAATTCTGGAGGCTGTTCGGTGTGGATACATTCTTCTGTCTGCCAGGAAGAAAGTGGATCCATGGGGCTCTGCAGGGCTGAGAATGTCACTCTGCCAGTGGTTACCTTGGGTTATGGCACATTCACTCTTAAAATGCAGCCCAGTCAATTCATTTCATAATCAGTGTTCCATTAATGAACAAAAATATGGGTGGTGTTAAAAATATACATGGGCAAACGAGTTACCTTTAAAATGAAACTCTGGGGTTAGTTCTAACACAGAGGTAAATAAGTTTAACTTAGTTTCTAAGTTACTGTCAACATAAATTAATACTTGAGTATTTTTTTAAAGAAAATAAGTTTTCTTATATCCATTTTAAGCCTTTAAATACTGTTATAGATCCTTTAGCCACGTGTTTTAGCAATAATGAATTTGTACTATTATGTTTTCAGTTTCCTATTTTTTTTTCTTCTAATGATCGAATAACACTTTTAGTTATATAAATGTGATAGACCTTTGTGTGGTAAATGTTGTATTTAATGCTCCAGTAGTCTCTGAATGCAGTTCTAAATGTTAAGCTATATTCTTAAGAAACTGTATTCTTAAACACAAAATTGCAGGAACTAATTTTATTAGTAAAAGTCTGCAAGTATGTGTGTTATCTCTGAAATCCACACATGCTCTGACACACTGTTATCTCTAGTTCTCTCTCTTATATAGCTGTTACACAGATCTCTGGCAGCAGATGGCTGGACTATAATGCACTGTTAAACAAATAAAACCATTAGGCATGTAATACTGCCTGGTAAACGACTGTGTCTTTAAAATGGTTTTTAAAAAAATTAAATAGAAAATAAAGTTCATTTTTGAATTCTTTTAATGAAATTGGAACAAAATCCAAACCCCTTTCAGAATACGTGAAACATCCCCTCTTATGTTGTGTTTGTCATCTGAAGTCAGTCTTTTTTTTTTTATTACATTCTTGCATCTGGTATAAGATAATCAGTCCTAAATCAGTTTTCTAATAGATGTTTTCTACAAGTAATCGCTCGTTTTACGTTTATCTTTGTAGGAAGATTTTTGCTTTTGTAATACTCCAGCACAAAATTATCTATTGCATTATATGCTTTTTCTTCCTTCTTTTCAAATTTGATACAAATGTATTAAAATTATGATTCAACACTAGTGTCATGGCTCTGTAATTAAACTGTTTTTCAATAATTGTCAGCAGCTGAGAGATGCCATTTTGTCTTTTTGTTTTTAGATATGCCAATATTTGGTCTTTGCCCGGCTCATGATGATTTCTATTTGGTGATGTGTAACCACTGTAATCAGGTCGTAAAACCACAGGCATTTCAATCACATTATGGTAAGTGCTTAACTATTTTTAATAACTAAGGGTGAGGTTAAATCAGGATTAAGCCTGGCAATTTTTTTTTTTAAATTGATGGTACATAGATCATTACATTATGAATAATGTCAAAGAACATAACCTCTGTTTAATCATTTTACATATATTATAATGCAGTTATGTGAAGAACTTGTTCCTTTTAATTTTTTTAATGCCTTCTTGAAATGCTGCATACATACAGGTCAATTTGGAAATGACATATATAAGGTGTATTTCACAGGCAGTATGTGTAGTGTGTTTGTGCCTGTGTGTGTCATTTCTTCTTGTGTATTTATACAGATTATTTTTACACTGGTTCTGTTAGTGTGAACTGTGAACTTGAGCTTAATGCTGAACGTCCAAATTTTGTTATAAAACATAGTATACTTCCGATGGCCAGTAAGCTTGCTTATTTATTTTCAGAAGTATCAATTTGTATTTGTTTTACTGGTCCGATGGCTTTGTATATAAACTGTGCAAGGAAGCTCTTGTTGTGTTGGTTGGTGTTAGACACTGTTTATAGAGGACTGCAAAAATGTGAAGTGCTGTGCAAGCCCAAGTGCTCCGTTACTTCCTACAAACCAAACTGGGGGAGGTTGGCAGTTCTTTTCCACACTCCTCTCAAGACTAAAAATTAATCTCAAAACAATTTCACACCAATATTTGGATGAGAGGTTTTGGGTATTCAGCTTTTTGTTTCCTGAGAAATTCAGGAGGTTTTTTCTAACCAAGTGCTAATAAAAGAGATGGGCAAAGCATCTTCTGAACTACTCTTATCTCCCTCTGTGTGTGTGTATTTCTATGTGTTCCCTTTTTCCCTAGCCCAGTGCACCTTCCGATGGCCTCAGTGTTTAGAAGGATAGAAAATGCTGGGTATGGGTGGGGAGGCTCTTCCAGTGTTGAGAGCAAGGGCTAACTTTTCTTGCATCTTAAATACCCTTTGGCAAGAAAAGGTATACTCGCTTCTGCTGCTTCCTAGGGACTGGGAATGGTCTTCCTACTCTGTGGGGAGGGTGAAGTTCTTACCCTTTCCACCTCTCACTTGGGGTTTTTGTGTTATAATGCCTTATGGGTTATACTCTGCCCCTTGCTGCTGGATTTCTGCAGTCATGTCACACAGTGTGTCTTGGAGAAGAACCTGATGGGTCTTATGATGTAATTCTTACTAGTTTGGTTGTTATTCTGTGGATGGCAGTAGTAATAAAATTTGGGGAAAAAAAAAAAACCTACACTTTTTGGACGTAAGTCTCCAGAGCTGCAGGGAGCTGGAAGAACAGAAGGGTGATCAGCTTTTCTTACTCTGGTTGCTCTAAGCCTTTGTATCAGCTGAGAGCAAGTCCATCCCTTGCCAGCACGATTCCTCACCTGTCACTGAGTATCAGTTTGGGACGTCCAATAAGTCCTTCTAAAATATCATATTAAATTGATTCTGACAGTTAAAAATAAATTTATGGGGGAGGGCTGGATGGTACCCAGTTCTGAGTGTTGGCATATTGAGTCTTCCGTCTTGAGGTCGGTAACATGGAACTGGCTCAGGTTGGTAGTGATGGAGAGCAGACACTTTTGGGTTGTCTCTCCGAAGTGAGCAGTTGATCTCCAAATACTGCCTAACAAACAGATGTACTGTAGGAACCAGTATCGTAGTTGTTGCCTAATGGACAGATTGAAGAAGAAGTTCAGGAACTGAATAGGAATGGTATTGCTGCTTGGCCATGGACATGAAAACATGGCGTGTTTTACTTGTAATGCTGCTTCTACCAGTGTTAAACTTGTTATGTGAAGTTAATTCAAACTCTTCGGTAAGCACTACTTGCCATTTAAAAGGGACAGATCGAAGCGGGAACTACAAAATGAAGGTATGGAAAATATATTAAAAATACTAATGTAACGTTCCCGTTCTGTATCACATTATAGGAGCGTGATCTCTAACCGTGAAACTTTCCCTAATGTAAACCTTACATCAGTGGCAGATTGATACTTTGAGAGCAACGTGGAAGGAGGGGATGGAAATGACGAGGTTATTCTTAGTATTTCTCAAGCCCGTTCTGAACAATGAGGACGCCCGGCGCGGGCTGCGGCGTGCAGAGGAAACAGGCGGGGTCATTCTGATGAGAAAAACAGGCTTGGGTGGGGTGAACGTCATTAAAGGACTCTAGTGTGCCAAACTAATAGCCTCAGAGAGGTAAGAAGGTTGACTTAGGGATTTTGTGTAGCGCCAGCTCTCCTTGCTTTTTATCAGCCTTCACGTTCTTGAAATCCTTACGCAGTTGTCCCGCGATTTAGCAAATTGAATGTGAAAGCTGATAAATCTGGCAGGTGATTGATCACCAGGCAATGCTGCATTTTTATTTTTTTTAACGCGGTGTACTTCAGGAGAAGGAAATTGCTGAAGTCCTCAAAACACACAGTTCTTTTAAAACAAAGTACACTATAATGATAACAAGAAAATAAAACACTCTCTGGATTTATCACAGTCAGTTTTCCCTGAATTAAGTCTTTTATTTGTGGCATTACCTCAGGGATGGATAAAGAAGAGATTATTTCAATAAGTTCTGAAAAATTACAGTGTATCAATGAAGCTGTACCTTTGTGATGTTATTAGGGTCTTTTAAAGTTATTTTTAAGTATTACCAGAGAATAGTAATCTCTTAAAATATTCTGCAACTCCTGGTGGTATGTGTCGTTTGTACTTGGTTTTCTTGGAAACTTGTCATGTGGGATTTTGTTTTGTGAGGTAGAATATGCTCTTTTAAAATGTCAGTTTTGTCAAAGGAAGGCTAAACAAACTATTAGCTAAACCTAATGAGCTAATTAATTTCTTCCAAAGCATATTTGTGATGAACTACTTAACTAGGTAGGCTGAAAGTGCATTGCAGGACAGACGCTGGCTTTTTTCCCTGGACCACAAGTAGTCAGAAATAAATGTAACCTTGTTCGTTGGAATATTTGACCTTTTTAGTAAAATATCTTATTGATACAAACCACAGATTTTTGTATGTAGCTGGTACTTTTTACTCTTCTAGTCAAACCCATATTTCATGGGTATGAACTGTCATTTTAACAGTTAATTCTATACTGTTGGTATATATACTGTCATTGATTTGTAAAATTTGGGGATCTATTTGGTGTGCATAACACCAGGTATAGGTTAGTTTTTAAAAGCAATCTAACATACTGAGGTATCTGAAGGCAGCTTGGGGTATTTCTTCCAGCCTGTGAACAGGAGCTGATGGTCAGGACACTCAAAAATGGTTTTCCCCTGTTGTCCTCGGCAGTGATGCTGGGGATCTGGCTGGGCAGAAGCAGGCCAGGCAGACGAGGAGACTTGTTTCAAGACAAATCCCCTGTTTGTCAGATCGTGGCTGCTTCATTTGTGGGGCTGGAAAAGTGACTTAAGTCCTTTATTGCCAGTATTCTTGCTTATGCTTTTTGAGTGGTTACACTTTGATGGTGTCAGTATCTTTCTTGGATGGCTCAAGATCAATTCAGAGGTGAAAAATGGAAAAAAAGATTGAATGTTCAGGCTTTCAGTCTCACGGGTGAAGCACTTGAGATTGCCTGTTATGATGACCTCTTCTGAGAAAACACAGTATTTTTCTCCAGCTGGAGTATTTATCTACACTCTGATGATCGTGTGCCAGCCTCTCCAACTTCCATGCTACATAGACCCTCTCTCTATTCAAATCAGGTATATTTCTGAGGACTCTGCACAATTTCCTCTCTTAACATATAAATTCTCACAGTAAAGATGACTTTGCTGTCTGTCACATTGCTAACCGTTGTGCTCCTCAAGAATGTCCCCTCAGCAGACAGCAGGATGTGCCTGTGTGTCCCTTTTATTTCCTCTTTCTCCTTCCCACCAAAACGTGCTCGGTACGGCTCCCGCGCTGCACCGAAAAGTTGCTCTTTGAGGAAGCCATCGCGACAGTTATTTCAGGTTGTTTGTGGAAACCCTGAAGCGATGTGGGTTTCGGGGCCGTACGACCTTTCGTTGGTGTTTCAGCCGTTCGCCGGGTTTATCGCATCTCCCTGTGGTTATCAGCCTCCCGTCTGAGGAGAGCTGCTGCTCTGCACCATCTGGGCTGCTTTGTGGCTCAGAGAGGAGACGACAGCTCAGCAGTGTGGAAGTAGCATCAGTGTAGAGACTTGGGGTTTATTCCTTTTAATTTCTCCTAGGTTTTTTTGGGGTTTTTTGCAGTTTGGTTCCTCTGTGCCTTGGTTTCCATCGATACAAAGTGGGGTTAAACTCTCAGCAGTAATAGTTAAACCGAGGGTGGCTGTGAGTCATGCAGTGATTGTGAAAACCATTAATACCGATCGTATTGGAAAGAGGTGATGATAGTGTGTTGGGCTGTTGAGTCAGTAAAAAGCTATGCCCAGTGTTTCGATTAACTTCCATGGGCTTGGCGCGCGGTGGCAAAGGTGAGCAGCACTGGGAGCTTTGGTTGCTGCTGCTCTGAGCTGGTGGGGAATCGCTTAAGCATTTCATTTTGATCAGTGTGTGTTTGGACCTGAAGGGTAGGGTTCAGAAGGGGAATAATCATATGGACTTGCCCACCTTATGTGTTTTCTAGGAGGTTATGAGATTGGAATAGGGAAGGTTGTCACACAACCTTGTACCTCAGCCTGGAGAGTCTCAGAGCGCAGATCCTGGCAGTAGAGAAAGATGGTCACTTGTGTTGCTTGGGTCCATCCTGCAAGTCAGCGTATGGTCTCTCCTGAATCTCCTTCATTGCACAACTCCACTCTTTCCTGCCCCAGCCATTCTCACACCCACGTTTAGTTAGCAGCTTTACTACTTTGACTAGTCCTAAGAGGGGTTTTTTTTGGTGTTGGTGTTAAGTACTTGTTGTGATTTTAATTGGGATAAATGATCCGTTAACTATCCCTGCTAATACGCTTCTGTATTTCGGATGTTTTATCATATGTAATTTAAGTATTACAGTCCCTGCAGCATTATATACTTGGTTTCTTCTGACATACTGTGAACTGAATATGAATTTGTCCTACCCTCTTTCTGTTATCTCAAATTTGTCATCAGCTAGTTGTTCTGAAAAATCTGCAATCAGTATTTAATATTTTTAAGTTTTATTTTCCCGAAGTTCTGCAGATGGTGTTTGTTTAGAATAGAATGGAGAGAGCGTTTAGCGTGGATTGCCACGTCAAAGATAAAGAGTCTGCACAAGGCAGCATTTGAAGCAGATAGGAAAAGAAAGGAATGTACTGAATCTTGTTCCAAAGCCATTGGACCTGAAGATTTGGGGGTTTGTTGTTTGGTGGCAGATTTTTGTTTTGTTTTGTGTTGTGGGTTTTTTTGTTTGGTTCTTTTTTTTTTTTTTTCCTCTCATAGGAGATTGTCTGAACTCATCTGCATTTTGGAGGGATAAGCCTTCATTATGGCCTGCATACTTTTGGCAGCAAGCAATTTGTTTCAGTAACTAAGTGTCCACTGTTCGCTAATGTCTTTTTAAAGCAGTGTGAAAACGTTTTATTTAAATCATAGGAATTTTCTTGGGTATCAGTTAGCTTATGTAGTAGTCTAATAACCAAAATAAAACTTGAATGTTATGTGGTGTGTCACAGATGTGCTGGAGTAATCTGCAAAGCATATTGCCAAACGTGCACAGGTGGCATTTGGCATATTATGGCTCGAGTTAATGTATATGATTTAACAAATTATCATTGGCAGCTTCAGCAGCTTCTGTTTAAATACACAGCCCTCTCACAGTAGTTCGCAGAGTCCAGATTCCAGCAGTTGGATCTTAGTCTCCAGGTCCAGCAACAACTAGTTTAATTTCTTCTTGGCAGAGATTTGAGAAATTCTGTAGCTTTTGCAAGAATCATCTTGGCTTATTCCCAGAAGGGAATGGGCTCAGAGGTCGCACAGGATTCATTTCAGAAGAAAAAATGTTTTGGCTAATTATTTAGTTATTTTTAAATAATGCATCGTTAAATAAGAAAGTATTACCACCTGGCAAGAAACTCTGTAAATATATTTTGGGGTTTGAAATGTGTACCCCAAAGCCATTAGCTGAATACCTAATGTGCTTTTTTGGGATTTAAAGTCACAAACAAGTTCTGCCATGCAGATTTTAAGGAGGGGTGAAGTTAGGTGCTGTGGTTAATTGTAACATCGTGAACGGTTCACGTGCAGAAGGTTATTTTTGTAAGAGTAATGGCTGTGGTCTTTGTTTATTATGTGAAAGCCAAGGGAGTCTGTTTGAGAAGCTGATGGCAGTTGTCTAGTAAAACTTCCTCCTTTTTTGTGGGTATGTGGATTTGTCAACCTCTCCTTGAAGACATAAAGCAATTTTAAGTATCAGCTAACAAAAAGAGGTGATGTTCAGCTTCAGATTTAAAAAAGTAATGAATTGTTCAGTTTACTGCTTGTTTATGATGTAACTCATGTTATTCTACCTACAGCACCGTGTGTGCTAAAATATTTTAAATTCTAAAAGTGCTTTAGTGTGCTCTTGGCTTTTCTTACCTTTGGTTTGCATGAATCGAATTTCATGCTGTTCTGCCATAGCAGAAGACCTACACGCAGAAATCTTTGTGTTTTATTACTGGCTGGATAGAGAATATGTTTTTCTTTATTCTACTCTTAATAAAATGTTGAAGTATTTTGAAACAAGGCTAACATACAAAATTATACGAGGGTTCTATGAAAATGCTGTTCTTTTATAGTGATCTTCTTGCTAGGCATTTGGAGACGGGGACTGACTGCTCCCTTTTCGAGGTAAACATTGACTGGGAAGAACAAGTGCAAAGAAGGAAAACAAAGATATTTATCTTTGTGGGAAAAGAGGAAGCAGTGCCGCGTTCGCTGTCGCTGAAATAGTTCAGCAAGAAGGAGAAAGTTAGTGTATTGATCAGTAGATTTGAGTAACATCCAAGCAGAACAAATAGTTCTAATAAAAAGTAGCTGTTGAGTATATTTGACTGCAGCTTCACTTTGAAAGAAGCCAGCTGGAATAATTGCATCAGGTCTCCGATTAAAAGCGATTGACGACGAGAGAGTTAACCGATGTAAAAGTCGGTGTTAAGTTTCATCACTCAAAATCCATTTTGAGTGATGAAACGGCACGTGGAGCAGAGCGCAGCTGTCATAACCATCACTGCAGAGCTTCTGCAGGTTGAGGGAAGGCAGTTCTGCATCGGCTTACGTGCTCCGTATCCTTGGAAGGTTTCCTTCCCGGCTAAAAGGGCTCTTTCTAAGGCCTAAGCCACTCCTTCAGGCTGGAGCTCGGCCAGTGGAGGTGGCACGCATTGCGAGGGCAGGCCATGGGCACACAGGGTTTGGCTGGCAGCCCGGAGCTGAGCGCAGAAGAATGAAGCTGCAACCTGTTTAAGGGCTGGGGAGGTGGCAGAAGCCTGAATCGGAGTGGAAAAAAAGGCAGGACTTGTGCTGTTGTGGAGGAGAGCTGGGAGCGTGTCGGCCATGGAGATGTGAACTTGGTGTTGGTCAAAAGCTGGTGAACTTGGTCAAAAGCTAACCGCATGCAGATCAATTATTTATAAGGACTTCCTAATTTATTTTTTGGGGAGAAGTATGTGTTCTCATGAACTGTGTGGATTATTCCAAGAACTGCAAAACCTCAGATGAACACCACAGCGCTTCGTGATTCCAGGGAGAAGTATTCTGGGAAACTTGTAAAACAATGTTAAGTATTGAACGGTCATGAACAAAATAGTTTGGGTTGGTTTTTGCCTTTTTTTTTTCCTCTTTTATTTTTTCTTTCATGGAAGCACATAGTTTCAAGTGGCACAGACTGTACCCTCTCATCCCACCAGCCGACTCTCAAACAATTGCTGCACTTGGAAGAGAGAGGATTTGCACATAGTCTTTTTTTTTTTTTTTTTTCCTCTGCAGGCACAGCTACAAAGGTCAGATAGGAAATCTCATCAGTAACCATCAATTACATTATTCTTTTGGCCACGGTACCACTGGTCCCAGCGCCGAGCTGTGCAGCACCTGGCTGGGGGCAGCAGCAGGCAGGAGGAGGGCAGTTTTGGCCAGGGCTGGTTCAGCACAGCTGGAATGAAGTGGTTTGCAGCCTGGGTGTGTGTATGTCCAAGGAGGGGAAAGAGAGGACACGGGGGAATAGCTAAAAAGGGAAATGTAAAACAAAGAACTTCAGTAAAATACATATAAAAAAGAAATGGATGAAGACAATAAGGAGGAAGCTAAATAAGGAAGGTAGGAGAAGTGACCTTGCAGGAGGGAGGATGAAGTAGGAATGGTGCTGGTTTTATTGCTCTGTATTGAAGGGGGGGAAAGTACAAGAAAGGAGAGGTTTAGCAGGACAAAACAAACAAAGGGTGTTTTTTTCTCATTTTTGCTCTCAATGTTTTGCAGCAATGCTATGAGTGTGGTTTGTGTAACATCGTGACATTCTTGGATATGGTACATTTTGGTGGGTGGTGGGAAGGAACAGCAGTGCATCCTGCTTGAGACACTTCTCCCGGCTTTATCAGGCACTGACCATCGAGGAAAGAGATGTGTATATGCACGTGTGTGTACACGTATTAATGGGTCATCTTATATTTGTTTTCTTACACATTCCTTTTACTGTTTCTTGCTGGGCTTTTCAAGTTTATTTGAAAATTCTTATTTTCTGTACACTAAACAATACTTTTTTAGAGAGCAGGAGGTGCATAAGCTGTACGGGTAGTTTTCACGCAGCTTTTGCAGTAAGAGGAATTCCCACCAGTTCTCTACAAGCAGAGAGAAAAGAAGGTTGTGTACTAGATGGAAGAAAGTTCCCCACACTGGACCTACATAAAAGCAATATTTTGTAGGAAGCTTCTTCATCTGCTGCCTCAGGAAAAGTAGGCAGCATTCGGAAAACTATACTCTTGCCTACAGCAATAGTGCACCGAATGGTAACCGGGTGTGTTTGTGAGTGTTGTGCTTTTGGAAAAACTTGAGACAATATTATTCTTACCAAATTAAAAGATATTGATAACGTTTTGGTTTTAGGCACAGCTACAAAGCAGGCAGGCTGCTGTGTAGTTTACTTAGGCATCAGTTTTCACCTGTTGTTTATTTACTCACTCATTTTTGATCACCAGTTTGGCTTTTTAAAAGCAAATTTCCAGATATTGACATGATACTACTTTGAATTTTTTTCTTCCAGGCAATATGATCACTTGAAATCTAACATTTGATACACATAAAGTGTACAAACTGTGTTTTTAAGATATTACCAGAAGAGGGAGTGTATAACACTTTGTATACAATGAAGCCTGTAAGTTTATTGATGAATAGCAATCAATAACCACATGATTTATGTAGTAAGTTAAAAAAAAACGCAGTCTGAAGTTCACTTTCAAAAGAGCACAATTAATGCCAACTTTTAAGCTCCTCATTAGGCTTAAATCAGTTTAACACTAAATTATATCCAAGTAATGTAAATGGCCTTGAAGTCAACTCAGATTCCTAAATGTTGTGTAGTGTCTACCTGTAACAAAAAGATTCAAACAGCTTTTCAGTAGCTGTCTTGGATTAGCTCTTGCAGTACCCAGCCCTGTAAGAGCTCCGTAACAATGTGAAACTTGAAAATAATTACAAATATCTTTTCAAAATGTAGAAAATAACAGACAGACACAGATAAATAGGATATGAAATTTTTTGTAAGTCTGTGATACTATTATTGGCTAAATAGACCATCATTAGCTACCTCGGGCAGTAACAGCCAAAATACTTCCAAACCCTATCATCTGCTATTGATGAGACAAAAAAGTAATGTAGTGCTTGTATAGAAAAAATCAATATTTTTATTTTATAATTTTTGCAGATTTTTTTTTTCCTCCAGTTGTCATGCAGCAGGGCAACAGGTTATTGATGCAGGAGATGCAGCAAATTGATGCAGGAGAAAAAGCCATCAGTGTGTCTAATATGTAAACTCCTAATAAACTTTGCCTGTTCTCTTGCCTCATACACCTTCTGCAATATCTGAGACTACTGCTGGCCACGAAGACTGGAATTGCATTTTAACTTCTTTCCCCAGGTTGCATTAGAGAAAGAAGAGCCATCATGAAGAGTTTGTGTCCTCTTTTCTGTTCCCCAGATAATGAGTTGCCTGTGTTGGTATGAAACTCTCACTCTTTACATAGTTTGTAGAGGATGCAATTAGACCAGGCTCCTGGAGAGTTGAAGCAGTTCCTACGTAACTGAGTTTTTTCTCGTTGTTTGGCAAGATTGTCAGAAAAATCTTTAACTCACAATTCTATATAAAGTAGCTTTTCACATGGAAGGCTTCTCTTTTAGCCAGATCACTTTCTTACGTTTTCACCCCATAGGATTTTCTTCCTCACGCAGGCAGGAGCTGTATTGTGCCGTGTCCTCTGTGTGTGACCCAGCAGGTTGCACAGAACCTGTTTGTCGTGTCTGGCGGTGGGAAAGGGCTGTGTGTTTCTGCAGTGCGTTGCGGCTAATTCTGTGGGGTAGGTAGAAGGTGTACCCCTTCCAGTGTGCCTTTTCACCTCTTCAGCCTCAAGCTTTCATATGTTTGTGGGTTATTTGTAGAGGGGGATTTGAGCTGATCCGAAGTTTTGTGTGACATACTTGGATGGTTTTAAGAGCTGTTCATTATTGTCTGCAGATATTCACATGGAATTTATAGCTCCTCTCCTTGCTAAGAGGAAAATTGGCTGCGTCTCCTTTGTTACCGTGTGGCTGAAGACTTCATTTGGGTTTGTAGGCTAAGCATTTTGATGTACTGCTGTATTAGGGTGGACTTAGTGAAGTAGTTGTTTTCATTTCTTTCACTTCTCTAGATCATAATGAGAAGCCTTACAGTACTCTGTAGGGCTCTGGCCCTTCTCATCGTTGGCCTGGGACTAGCTAGCACTCATTTTCTTCAGTTTCATTTTGGCTTACAGTCTCTGAGGAGCCACACGTAAGTGTGTATGTGCCTGGACACGTGCCATGTTGGCCCTCTCCTGGCCCCTAAGGTCAAAGGAAAGGTTTTAAAACCTCCACAGTTCAGTCCCCTCCCCAACATAGTGCCATGTACTCTTTGACCAAAGGTCATCATGTGGGTCACAAAGCTATCTAACAGCCAGCTTCTAAAAATACTTGTGACTACTTTGATAGCCATAGAAGTGGTATAAACTTATATATGTACGTAGTATTGTAAGGCTTGATGCTCACATCTTGCTTGTCACAACTGAGAATGACAGCTCGTGTCACTTAATTTTGGTTGTGACCAGTTCCTTTCTCTGCCCAGCATGCTCTCCATAGGATCGATCAGTGTTCAGAATGAGGATAGGTACTGACCTGTAGGACCATACCCATCACCTTTTTGTGTGACTACAATAATGTACCCAGGGAGGCTGGAGGCTTGGCAGATCGTTAGGACGTGCTGAAAGGCCTGATGAGCTCCTGGGCTGCTTCCTGTTTCCTTTGCCCTGGCCCAGTTGTCCAGGTGGCAATGGTCCACACCAGCTGTGGCTCTACGCTTGAAATCTAATGCACTAAATGTCTTTTTTCTGGTTTTTAGTCCCTGAAAATGGCATAAGAGTACATACAACACATTTTCAGCCTCCACTCTCTGTGCGTACACATGTACGATACGGGTAGCACTTATATTTTGTATTTCTGGTATAAACAAGCACGTTATGCAAGTGAGGTTGATACTAAGGCATAAAATAAAATGCTGTCACTTGATTGTGCACCAACAAGCCTGTCAAGTTGTT